>CM032449.1:47541395-47715867 GCA_019049505.1 Pachyrhynchus sulphureomaculatus
CAGGGCATAAGTTATAGGAAAATAAATAAATCCAGTTATCAAAATTATTCGATTTCTACTTTAGACAAGAAAAGTTAAGCTATTCTATCAATTGGCCTCTGACAAGTTTGAGTGGCGTTATTAATTTCTCAAGAATCCTTCCTACAATTGTAGAGATTTTTCCCAAGAAAGGTAAAGAGGTGAAGCGTGAATTTGATGTAGAATTATTCATATAAAAGTTGCTTTTGTTTTTTCTGAAGGGTTTTGCTAGTGGGAAATAATTTTTTGTGGTCAACCAATACAAAATATCTTTTTATTTCCGAAATTTTCTTTCCAGGTAGCTAATTTAGGGCAAGAATGGTGATATGCATCTGAAGGTATCTTTCGGGAGATTTGTGTGGGGTGTATTTAGATGTTTAAAATCACTATTGTTGTTCTTGTTATGTCAAAAGTGAAAATAGAATATATGCTTATTTATTTACTTTATTTTGATTCCCAATTTTCATAGTACATTTTATGTTGAGTGAATATTATTGAAAAACTGTAAAAGGAAGTTAATTGTTCAAAATGTCAGCTTATTCAAATTAAAAGTGTCATTACGATATCGATATCAAGTTGCTACTTATCTAACAAAAGAGAAAAGATTATCTTTAAATTAATTTAAAGTTCAAATTAATTATTTCAAATTAAAACTTTACATTAAGAGGGAAAAGTCCAGCGCAAAAAATGTAATCTCTATATAATGTTGCTATTGTAGTTTTAGTAAGCTTAATCTCATTTTACCACTCAAGTCGATACCGGACAACTGAGTATACGACTATCCATTGATTAATACTGACCCAACTATTCGTTACTTCGACAACGAATAATCGTTAATACAAGTCGGAATATTATTCTATTAAAATTTACGAAATTCCCAACTTTATTGTCAGTTATAAACAATCAACAGAAATTCTTCATTTCTCTTGGTACTTTTACGCTACATATTTCTAAGTAGATATTAACTTAATACCTGGTAGAACTTTTCTGAACTTAAATATAACATACGTTGGCATAAACTTAAATTTATAGTCTTACAACCTAAATGTATTTTTCCCAGATGCAAATTCTGTCTTACCGTAAGGCTTGGCTTGAGGGTAGTATTAAAGAAAATGGGAAAATGTTACAATTTACGAACGTATAAAATTTTATCCCATTAGAATAATGAAATATAACGCAAATACACTTAATAATGTATATGTTTTTAATGGATGTAACTAAAAAAAAAAGTATTTATTTTACACATTATTGTATAATCCTAAAGTGTTTCATAAAAAAGTTTAATTCTAAAATATTAATAGCAAAAGAAAACAAACTGTTAAGTGAAGAGAATATTATATCTGTATATTATATCACTATTCTTGAAAAATTCTTTATTAAAAGTAATGTTATCTAAATTCGAACCTTCCAGAGTGGTGGATGTAAGGAACCCAGGTCGCGCTTTAAATCATATCCCCATGAGGTTCAGCTTATCATTTCTAGTACAACCCTTCTCCAATAGTCTTTTATATGAAGAACCTCAACGCTTTAGAATGATTTGCCGACCGAGTACAATTTATAGCGATTCAAGTTTTTTTAGCACACAGCGTTGTTCCACGTCGAGCTTTTACATCATATCTCTATGAGGTTGAGCTTATCATTTCTAGTACAACCCTTTTAGTCTTTTATATGAAGAACCTCAACCCTTTAAAATGATTTGCCGACCGAGTACAATTTATAGCGATTCAAGTTCAACGTAAATCGTTTTTTTTTTTGGCACACGTGTTGCTCCTGTGGCGCTTTAGGGATTTTCCTGCAGCGTGTGTGCTATGCTGTGAAAAAAAAGAAGAAGAAACCCATCGGTGTCAAATTATAGCTATGTGGAGGCCAACTTACGAGACTTCACTGAATCCTCAGGGAAAAATTTCTGAAATGTCTGGTATACATCTGTTTTAAGTTGTGATGTCATTCTAAACCGCTGAAGCCAGGTTTTCTAATTATATCCATCAAAATTTTATAAAGCAGGAGCAATAGAGTTGTCAATCATCTCCCCTTATCTCTCCCAACTAATAGTCCTTATGAGCCTTAGTCATCCACTAGACTTTGACTGAATATATAGGCTAGTTTTGGATTTGCCCGAGTTAAATTCTGTTTATTGACGTGACAGGTAAGTATAAGATCTTGGTAAATTTTGAAAAGGGTTCAAAGGTTTGACCAACAAATTTGCCTTTTAGCAAGGTTCTTGCACTGGCTGTTCTTTGTAATGTTAAAAATATAAAATTTTACGAAAATCCATTTAAACGAATTTATTTACTTACGACCTGATATTAGAACGCATTTCGTATTTGCATCCTTTTTTGAAATCTTTGATCACCGTGCCTTAGGTTTACTTAAAGTTAAATCTTTATACCCAGTATTTTATCAGATGAACACTAAGTTCCTCATTTAGGATATAACTAGATTTACAAAATTAACCTAATATTTGAAGACATTGTCCGGAATGTCTTTTGTAAAACAAACATGTTTTTTTTATATATGATGCAACTATCATAAATTAAAATAATAAATGATAAAACATATTTTATCAAAAATATGACTCTTTCAGAGTTTCTTCTATTTTCGAGAAAAAAAAACTGTAATGGCTAAATGAATCATATACGGTATAATTGAAAGATCATAGTGTTTAGTTGCAAGAATAATAGCACATCTCAAAACAGAAGATTTTGAATGTTCTGAGCTATGTACATTTGAATTATAGTTTAGAAATTCTTTAATTTGTTTAGTTCATATAGCAAAATTTCTGTATAATGGCAAGGAGCTCGAAATTAATTATAATATATTTTTTAACCCACAAGAAAATTTTGTTCTTGGTATTCGAATTTTTTACTAGAATATAATTATATTTGATGAATCCTAAGATTACGTCTTGGATGTAGAAACCTAGCTTAAAATAGCTCTTACTCGGTTGATTCTTTAAAGAATCATCTGAATAATTCTCTGTAAGTAAGAACGAGAAATATGTTATAAAATGTGTAGTCCAAACGGTGTGATTAAAATTTCAAAATACCAACAGAGATACGAATAAATGAATATCATAAGTTCACTACATGCTCACACATTATATTATGTGAACAGTATATGTCATCAGACAGTAAAATAAGATATAAAATATACGAAGATGCTGCTAATATAGGACATCAGAGAAACATTAAATGGTATAATTGGGTTAATTTTTAAAGTCACGGGTAGAGACAGAGAAATTCACAGTTAATAATGACCTGATAAATTTAGAACTTAGAATTTTAACATTACAAATTGAGACAGAAAACTAAATGATGGAGATATCTATCTCACTTCTCAGTCTTCGATCTCGATTATTTCCAATGTTGTGAATATAAATCTTTAGACGATAGTTCCGTGCAATATAACTCCGATTACATGGATCCATATATGAGATTAATAATTTTCCTGTTATAATGAGAGTTTATATGATTACGGTACAGGTTGAATAAAAGACAGAGTAATCCTAAAAAGTAAAAGAAGTTGGAGCATATGTTAAGTTTTAGGTGTGACTGCCAATATGAAAGTAAAATCTCAATCCTTTCCAAAATGTCCAGATTTTTGCCTTTATTTTAAAGTTAAACATGTGTCTTAAAAGTGGTAGTATTATCATATTTAATCTCGCTGCATCCCAAATGTTTTTTGATTTTTTATTTTTAAAGATCTCCTAGTTTATCCTATGTATTGAGCAGGGCATAATTTATACGAAAATAGATAAATCCAGATATCAAAATTTCTACTTTAGACAAGAAAAGCTAAGCTATTCTGTTGATTGGCCTCTGACAAGTTTGAGTGGCGTTATTTCATTTCTCAAGAATCCTTCCTATAATTGTAGATATTTTACCTAGGAAAGGTAAAGAGATGAAGCGTGAATTTGATGTAGAATTATTCATATAAAACCTGCTTTTGTTTTTTCTGAAGGCTTTTGCTACTGGGAAATAATTTTTTGTGGCCAACCAATAAATCATATCTTTTTATTTTCGAAATTTTCTTTCGAGGTAGCTAATTTAGGACAAGAATGGTGATATGCATCTGAAGGTATCTTTCGGTAGATTTGTGTGGGGTGTATTTATATGTTAAAGTCACTATTGTTTTTTTTTGGTCATGTCAAAAGTAAAAATAGAATATATGCTTATTTATTTACTTTATTTTCATTCTCAATTTTCATAGTAAAAGGAAGTTAATTAGTTCAAAATATCAGCTTATTCAAATTAAATGTGTCATTACGATATCAATATACAGTGGCTACTTATCTAACAAAAGATCAAAGATTATCTTTAAAAATAATTTAAAGTTCAAATTAATTATTTCAAATTAAAATTTTGCATTAAGAGGGAAAAGCTCAGCGCAAAAAAATTAATCTCTATTTAATCTTGCTAGTGTAGTTTTAGTAGGCTTATTCTCATTTTACCACTCAAGTCGATACCGGGTAACTGAGTAATCGACTATCCATTGATTCATACTGATCCAACTATTCGTTAGTGATAGGATAATTCGAATTAAAAATAATCGGCATCATCTGATTATCAAAACCGAAGAATCGAATTATATATAATTGGAATTCGCGTCATCATAAAATCTAAAATCAGTAAAATCGTAAACAAAAGTACAAAAGTCAACAACAAAACACTCGGATTCTCGGATCGTGATAAAATTAAACATAGTAACGCGTAATAGTTTCGGATCAGGGTGATGGAGTTGGTGTATTTTCTGGAGAACAACCTGATTTTTCTATTGTCTTTCCATTTGCTTCATTTATAGATTGTTCTGGTTCAGTGTCTTTTGGAGAAATTTCTAGTTTTACAGTGGGATGTATTCCTAATAAATGTTGCTTCAAATTTGTTGTTCTGCCAAAATATTTTATTATTTTACCGCATATCTTGCAAGCAGCATGTTTAGAGTTAATTTTTTTTTGAACCACTACCACACCAGCGAATGTTTTTTACACTCAGGCCTCATTTTCTATTTTCTTTATACAATTTACTTTTAACTTTAATTACTCAACACTCAACTAATAGTCAACACCCAACATCAACACTCATAGAACGACGATTCATTCATTCATTTATATTCATTCATAACATTAAAAAATAAAAATAATAAATAATTAAATTAATCGGCATGCTTCGAGTTCGAGTTTCGCTTCGGCGAATCGGCAAAATCGCAAAATCGGGCAATTCCGATGAATGTTAAGTTTTATAATGAAGTGACGCACGCAACATCAAAGGTACTATGGGATGAGATGATTTGAAATTCGAATTATTATATAATCCTATTATCAAAATCATTCATAACCTTAGAAACCGATTATTGCAATAATGCGATTATGCCCACCACTACTATTCGTTACTTCGACAACAGATAATCGTAAATACAAGTCGGAATATTATTCTATTAAAACTTACGAAATTCCCAACTTTATTGTCAGTTATAAACAATCAACAGAAATTCTTTATTTCTCTAAATATATATATATATATATATATATATATATATATATATATATATATATATATATATATGTATAAAATTCTATCCCATTAGAATAATGAAATATAACGCAAATGCAATAATGTATATGTTTTTAATGGATATAACTAAAAAAAGTATTTACTTTACACATTATTGTATAATCCTAAAGTGTTCCATAAAAAAGTTTAATTCTAAAATATTAATAGCAAAAAAAAAACAAACTGTTAAATGAAGACAAAATTATATCTGTATATTATATTACTATTCTTGAAAAATTCTTTATTAAAAGTAATGTTATCTAAATTTGAACCTTCCAGAGTGATGCATGTAAGGCAACCCACGTCGAGCTTTTACATCATATCTCTATGAGGTTGAGCTTATCATTTCTAGTACAACCCTTTTAGTCTTTTATATGAAGAACCTCAACCCTTTAAAATGATTTGCCGACCGAGTACAATTTATAGCGATTCAAGTTCAACGTAAATCGTTTTTTTTTGGCACACGTGTTGCTCCTGTGGCGTTTTAGGGATTTTCCTGCAGCGTGTGTGCTATGCCCTGAAAAAAAGAAGAAACCCATCGGTGTCAAATTATAGCTACGTTATGTCACTTCATTAATTTCTCAGAGAAAATTTCTGAAATGTCTAGTATACATCTGTTTTAAGTTGTGATGTCATTCTAACCCGCTGATGCCAGGTTCTCTAATTATATCCATCAAAATTTTGTAAAGCAGGAGCAATAGAGTCCTCATTCATCTCCCCTTATCTCTCCCAACTAATAGTACTTATGAGCCTCAGTCATCCACCAGACTTTGGCTGAATATATAGGCTAGTTTTGGATTTGCCCGAGTTAAATTCTGTTTATTGACGTGACAGGTAAGTATAAGATTTTGGTAAATTTTGAAAAGGGTTCAAACGTTTGACCAACAAATTTGCCTTTTAGCAATGTTCTTGCCATGGCTGTTCTTTGTAATGTTAAAGGTATAAAATTTTACGAAAATCCTTTTAAACGAATTTATTTACTTGCGACCTGATATTAGAACGCACTCCATATTTGTATCCCTTTTTGAGATGTTTGATCATCGTGCCTTAGGTTTACTTAAAGTTGAATCTTTTATACCCAGTATTTTATCAGCTGAACACTTAGTTCCTCATTTAGGATATACCTAGTTTTACAAAATTAACATAACATTTGAAGAGATTTGTCAAGAATGCCTTTTGTGAAACAAACATGTTTTTTTATATGATGCAACTATCATAAATAAAAATAAAAAATGATAAAACATATTTTATCAAAAATATGACTCTTTCAGAGTTTCTTCTATTTTCGAGAAAAAAACTGTAATGGCTAAATGAATCATATACGGTATAATTGAAAGATCGTAGTGTTTAGTTAAAAGAATAATAGCTCAACTCAAAACAGAAGATTTTGAATGTTCTGAGCTATGTTCATTTGAATTATAGTTTAGAAATTCTTTAGTTTGTTTAGTTTATATAGCAAAATTTCTATATAATGGCAAGGAAGTCTAAATTAATTATAAGATATTTTTAGCCCACAAGAAAATTTTGTTCTTGGTATTCGAACTTTTTATTAGAGAATAATTATATTTGATGAATCCTAAGATGACGTCTTGGATGTAGAAACCTAGCTTAAAATAGCTCCTACTCAGTTAATTCTTTAAAGAATCATCTGAATAATTGTCTGTAAGTAAGAACGAGAAATATGTTATAAAATGTGTAGTCCAAACGGTGTGATTAAAATCTCAAAATACCAACAGAAATACGAATAAATGCACATCATAGGTTCAATACATGCTCACACATTACATTATTAAAAATTAACAGTATATGTCATCAGACGGTAAAATAAGATATAAAATATACGAGGATGCTGCTAATATAGGACACCAGAGAAACATTAAATGGTATAATTGGGTTAATTTTTAAAGTCACGGGTAGAGACAGAGAAATTCACCGTTAATAATGACCTGATAAATTTAGAACTTAGAATTTTAACATTACAAATTGAGACAGAAAACTAAATGGTGGAGATATCTGTCTCACTCATCAGTCTTCAATCTCGATGTATGTGTTGAACATCGATTATTTCCAACGTTGTGAATATAGATGTTTACGTGATAGTTCCGTTAAAGCTGCAATATAACTCTGATTATATGGATCTATAGATGAGATTAACAATTTTTCCGTTTTAATGAGTTTGTATGATTAAGGTATGGGTCGAGGAAAGACAAAATAATCCTAAAAGCTCAAGAAGTTGGAGCATATATTAAGGTGTGAATATATAGGCTAGTTTTCGATTTGCCCGAGTTCAGTTCTGTTTATTGACGTGACAGGTAAGTATAAGATCTTGGTAAATTTTGAAAAGCGTTCAAACGTTTGACCAACAAATTTGTCTTTTAGGAATATTCTTACACTGACTGTTCTTTGTAATGTTAAAGATATAAAATTTTACGAAAATCCATTTTAACGAATTTATTTACTTGCGACCTGATATTATAACGCACTCCACATTTGCATCGCTTTTTGAGATCTTTGTTCACCGTGCCTTAGGTTTAGCTAAAGTTGAATTTTTTATATCCAGTATTTTATCAGCTTTAGTTCTTCATTTAGGATTTACCTAGATTTACAAAATTAACATAATATTTGAAGAGATTTGTCTAGAATGCCTTTTGTGAAACAAACATGTTTTTTTTTACATGAAGCAACTATCATAAATTAAAATAATAAATGATAAAACATATTTTATCAAAAATATGACTACACACATGAAAAAGATGATATACCATGATAACATCAATTTATAGAGCATATCTTATTTTCATATTACACACCAAAAAGTATCTTCTTCTTACGAGGGCCGTTTCCTCACGAAGGTTGGCGATCCATATAGCTAAACGAACTTTAGAAACTACTGCTCGAAAAATATCACTCGAAGCACATCCAAATTACCTTCTCATGTCCTTCAGCCAAGAATTCTATCATCTTTTGATAGATCGTTTGCCTTCTATAATTAGGCATAGCAATTCGTACTTAAGGCCCCTCATTATATATCCGAAGTATTGAGTTTTTCTTATTTTTTTCTTGTTAGTCATTCCTTCATTTTGTTCATTCTTTCCAGTACTTCTGTTTCCAGCATTCACATCCATACAGTAGAATGGAGAATACATACACTCTCATCATTCTCAATTGGAGTTAGAGACTGAAACTTGTATGATTAAAAAATTTATTTATATTCATGTATGTTATCCGGGCCTGTTCAATTCGGGAATATATTTCCTTTCTTGGGTCCCACTTCTCATGTATACTGACTCCCAAATATTTAAATGTGGAGACCTGCTCTACGGTGTTGTCCCTGATTTCGAGTGATTCTGGTAGTAGATTTTTCTTTGTTATTACCATCCACTTGGTTTTTCGTATTTCACTGGCTATTACGACTCGATTGATCAGTTGCTGGAGATCTTTGATATTATTTAGTAATAGAAAAGTATCATCAGTATGTTATTCAGTGGACTACCATTAACTATTATTCTGTCAATGGATTCATGAATGGCCCCATTAAATACAGCATCAGAATAAAGATTGAATAAAAGTGGTGAGAGAATGAATCTCTGTCTTATACTTTGGGCTTTTTCGGACTTTTTCAAGTCCAATTTTAACTTCCACTGATTGATCCCAGTACAGATTTTTATTAATATTTAGATATCTTCCAACTTTAGAACACTTTTCGCTTCTCTTGCAGGCACCATCGATAATTTACAAATTAACTAGCAAAGTGCCGAAATTACAATCCTGGACAACTTTAATGTCCACAATATCAACTGGCTTAAATATTCAAATACTACCAACAAACAAGGTCGTGAAGCTGAATCATTCTCAATCAGTTGTGGCTTAACTCAGCTTATTGACGAACCAACACGGATTCCTGATCAAGACGGGGAGTTTGTCACCAATCCGAAGATTTACACGATCACCGTAAATCCGCCGTTAAGTTCTTTCGACATCGACTATCCTACCAATCAGTGACAGGGAGGTGCCCAAGCCGTGTAAAATTTGGCACTACAAATCTGCTAAATAGATGGACGTTTGTTTTCGATCCGACAACTCATCTGACTGCGCCAGGGAGGTCTGTTATTTTGGCTGGTAGGGAAGCTTACATCCCTTTTTCGAAGAAACGCCCCTCCAACGGCAAGCCTTGGTTTGACCAAAAATGCAAAGAAGCTGTTGCTTCTGAACACCTTGCCTACCGACACCATAAATCGTAACACCTTTATTCGTGCCCGAAATAGATGCAATGGAATTATCGGCGAAACTAAGGAGGTACACAATCAACGAATTAGGAACAAAGTTCTCGCTTGTCCCAAAAATTCCAGATCGTTTTGGGCAGTCGCTAAGGCAGTTAGTCAAAATTTCACCAAATCCACCATACCACCACTCACACACAGCCAGATATTCTATTGCAACGACACCTGTTGAGAACTTGTTGGCTGAACTCTTTGCTTCACATTCTACTGCCGATTTCCAAGGAAAAATACTATCTACTATTCCCATATTGCAGTCAAAGATACCCGATGTTGTCTTCACATAGCGTATCATAAAGCGTATTTTAATGACGCTAGACACCAAAAAGGCTTCTGTCGCTGATGGAATACCTGCCATAGTTCTCAAAAACTGTGCGAGGGAACACCAGCTTCTATAGACTTTTCAACCTATCCTACAGAAAAGGAATATTTTCTTCCTGCTGGAAATGTGCCACAGTTCAGCTGATACCTAAAAAAGGCAAGAAGACCTTGCCAAATAACTACCGACCAGTCGCACTACTTTTCAATAATATCGAAAGTCATGGAAAAGGTTATCAATCAGCATCTTCTAAAATATCTTCAAGAATTCAACATTATTAGCGGTCACCAATATGGCTTTCGTAAACATATATCAACAGGAGATCTTCTGAGTTATGTAACACATGTTTGGAACAAAGCAACTGAACACTTTGGAGAATTTCGAGCGGTTGCTCTTGACATATCCAAGGCATTCGACCGTGTTTGGCATGATGGACTGTTAGCTAAGCTACGCTCTTATGGTATGTCTGAAAGGTTCTGTTTGTGGCTCTCATGTTTCCTCAGAGAGCGTTCTTTACGAGTGGCTGTCGACGGATTTCTTTCTAACACCTTCACTATCAACGCCGGTGTGTCCCAAGGCTCTACACTGTCTCCTACTCTCTTTTTCATTTACATTTACGATCTGCTGGAGTACATTTATCTCTTCATTCACTTTGAACGCTCGGACATCGGCTATTCGGATGAATATGCGCAGACAGCAAGAGGTCGTTCAACTTAACAAAGACCTGGAAAAATTTTTATCTTGTGGTGACAGTAACCAAGTGGAATTTAACGCTACAAAAACCCAGGCGGCAGTTTTTTTCTAAAAAAGTTAACGTTGCTGAACTCGACATAGTTATGTTGGGGCACTCCGTTCCCCTAGCATCGTCACTCAATTTGTTTGGCGTTAATTTGGGAGCAAATATGTCCTGGGATGAACATGTTGCAGCTATAGCAAGGAGAGCTTCTCAAAAGTTGGGAATATTATTTCAAACAAGAGAGCTTTATATTCCACAACAACTGTTAATTCTTTACAAAGCTCAAATTCGACCAACTATGGAATACTGTTTGGGGCTCCGCTCCCAAACATATAGTGCATTTGTTGGATTCTGTTCAGAGAAGAGCTGTTCGTCTGATTGGAGACCCGGAACTGCCGGCAGCCTTGATTCGTTGGAACATCGAAGAACGGTTGGCGACTTGAGTCTGTTCTACAAGTATTTTCATGGAAAGTGTTCGAAGGATGTAGCCCGCTTAATTCCTCCCAGAGTGGTGCATGTTAGAAATACACGTAGCGCTAATACTTCACGTCCGTATGATGTTCAGCTTGTTACTCCTCGTACAACGCTTTTCAAGCAGTCTTTTATATGGAGAAGATCATCCCTTTGGAATAATTTGCCCAGGACTGTGTTTCCCTCCGAGTACGATTTACAGCGATTCAAGAACAACTTGAATCGCTTTTTCCACACGCATGCCGCCCTTGGAGCGCTTTAGGGACTTCCCTGCAGCACGTGTGCCAAACCCAAAAAAACAAAAACTTCTGTCTATATTTGTTGTTTCTAAAGTTCTTATTAATTTTTCATGCACCACACAGTCGAAAGCTCTTCAAGGCCTTTTGTTTTCTTACACTCTCGCAGTCGAAAAACACGCCCTGTTTCAGAAGAAAGTTCCACAGAAACTAAATTTTTGAGGACTGGAGTTATGTTCTGTGTGGGAATCTCTCTCACACATATAATTAAAGTTCCTATAAAATGCAATACCTAATAATGGTGTAACTTGGGAACTTGCCCTCAGGCAGGAGGCATCTTTTTTGTACCCTGTGAAAAGTTGTTTGTCCCACGCTTGAGCGCAATTTTCTTGCAGCCCCGCTTTAATTTCTGAGAAGGTATTGAGTGAATAATGATTTTAAAAGAACTAAAGAAATTAAACAAACACTAGCTCAGTTTTCCTTGGTAGAGAAATATGGGTAAGAGATAATTGTTGTACGTCTTTTTGGAATTATTCTTTTTATGCTTAAAAACTTTATTTGTACTATTTTTTTTTTGGGCACCATTCATTTTAAAATAGAAAGGATCTAACTTCAGCTAAAAAAATGAAAAAAAAAAAAACACTGAAGTGTTTATACAGTTGGTATAAAAGAATTAGTCTAGTACAACCCTTCTTATCCTGAAAAGAAAGATAGATGTACAGTGAAACACTAGCTTTAACCAACAAAAAGAAAATTTATTCATGATTTTAAAATAAAAGTTCCAACCCTTGCAGTTTTAGGAATTACAAAAATTCTAGCCTAACAAGTAGTTATTATTAGTAGAGTTCCTAAATCAGGCGTCTTATTTCTAAAACTTTACTACACCCGAAATCAAAGAGTCGTGATATTCACTTCACGATTTATCAGTTCAAATTGCTGTTATAACACTTATTTGCGGGAAATAGATCTACTGATGTATGTTCTGGTGACTTACGGTTTTCCTACGGGCTTCTAGGCCTTAAATTGAACACAAAACCGATTTCACACATTCCATCACTTATGAGAAGAGCCTACTTTGGCTACTCCATGTAGAAAAAACACACAAAGCCCACTACGGCTTTACGTTAAAAACTCGTACTTAATTTGGCTCTCGTAAATATTGTCAGAAGCCTCTACTGCGGCTTGATGGGAATAAAAAAGCCTTCTCGGCGGCTCGATGGAAATAAGCCTCTACGGCGGCTTGGTTGAAGTAAGCCTCACGGCGGCTTGATGGTACTAAGCCATCACGGCGGCTCGATGGAAATAAGCCTTCACGGCGGCTTGGTGGAAGTAAGCCTAGATGTGCGTTCTCCGGACCCTTAAATAAGCCGTGAGAACTACGTCTCTAAAATGGCGACGCCGGAACCAAACTCCGGAAACAAACATTTGACCAATCCCGGCGTACTACGAATTCGATAGATTCGGTCGGAAACCCGCACTGCGCGGCTAGAAAATTCTGCTGAAATACACTGCTCGATACAAAGATGAAAAGAAGTACAATATAAAGCGAAAAATCAGTAACATTACATACTCTTAAAATCTAGGAAAAAATGAATGTTACAATGGACTCTTCAATCTCGTGAAAACAGTTTTCAGAGACAGAACAAAAAATGAAAAAGGTTCGACACCAATGTTCTTTTTGGACTTTTTAGCAAATAAGCGCGTTATGTTTAAATTCTCAGACAAAAATGTATTCATATTAAATGTCAAACTTTTTTTGATATATCAAGCATATCCCCTGTTTTCCACTTGAAAAAATACATATTGAAGTGATTTGTTTCGGCATAAAAAGATATATTGTAAACTCGTAAAACTGTGACGCGTAAAAACTCCTTAAATATTTTTTGTCTCAATTCATCTCAAAAATACGACAAAATACCTTTGTTTTTTCTTTATAACCCTATGAATATCAAGTGAAATTCGAGATTATTTCAAGCATGTTAAAGTTTTCCTTTTTTTTGGTTTTCAGGCATATTTCCTATAAATTAACCAACTATAAAATAAGTGTTACATTATTTCTAACATGTAATATCCTTTTACACTATAAAAATAGAAGAGACGCAAACTGGTAGCAGCTGTCAAAATATTTTGGATACGTTGGAAAGACTTAAGTCAGAGATTAAAGACTTACTTGGCAGAGTGATGTAAATAATACATTGTAGATATTAAGTGCAGGGTATGCTGCCAACAGCTAGAATCACTGATATATTAGCTTTCAGCTTCCCCAGTTCTTGTATTATCGCACACCCAACTGACAGAACTGGGTGTCCTATTTTACCATTTAACTCATTCCACGGTATTAAGGATGAACTCAGGCATCATATCTTTCAGAGGGATCGAGTTCCTACGATATACAGTAATAATTCTTGTTATAGGATTTTTAAGGGGAATTAAGACCACGCGCATAAAAAATCTGATAGAGTACCGGCGTGTTGAATCTGAATTGAGTAACTTACAATGAAGATACAAAAAGCGTTTCTCTTGAGTTCTTTCAGGTTGCTAGAGCAGATAATTTAGGTTAATGATGATAACAGGGGCATCTAACATCAGAACATCGCTAACTGGTCACACAGCCTAAATTACAAATAAGAAATAAGTCATGTAACACATGTTGTTATTGTACTAGTGTACTGGTTAGTAAGAGCAGTCAGAGACTTTTTCCCTTTCTGTTTCCTCAAACTTCTTAAATTTCACGTTTGTTTTAGATCTGACGACCCATCTGACTGCTATAAGAAGCTTACATCCCTTTTTTGAAGAAATGCTTTCTAAAGGCAAGCCTTTGTTCGACCCAAAATGCAAAGAGGTTGATGCTTGTAACATCTCGTCTTTCGACAACTACGTGAAAATGTTAACATCATAAATCAAAACATCCTTGTTCGTACCGGAAACTGATGCAAAGAAATTACTGACGAAACCAAGGAGGCATACAATCAAAGAATTAAAAACAATACTTCATTCTTGTCTCAACAATTCCAGGTCCTTTTAGTCAATCGCTAAGGCTAAAATCTTACTAAACCCACTATACCGCCACTCATACGGATAGATAATACTATTGCAATAATACCAGTTGAGAGCTAACTTGTTAGCTGACCTTTTCGCTTCACATTCTACTCCCGATTTTCAAAAAAAAAAACACCACAAACTACTCCCATGGTGCAGTTAACGAAGCCCGATATGGTCTTCAGACAGCGTATCATGAAACGTATTTTGATGAAGCTTGACACGGAAAAAGCTTCTGGCGTTTACGGAATACCTGCTACAGTACTCAAAAAATGCTCAAGAGTACTAACATCAGTTTTCTGTAGGCTTTTCAACCTATTCTATGGAAATGGAATATTTTCTTCCTGCTAAAAATATGCTAAGTTACCAACCAGCATCTTCAAAAATATCTTGAAGGACTGAATATTATTAGCCACCATCAATATGGTTTTTCGTAAGCAAAGATCTTCTAACTTACGTAACATATGTTTGGAGCCACGCAACTGAACATTTTGGAGAATCTCGAGCACTTAATATATCCAAGGAATTCGACCGTGTTGGGCACGATGAATTATTGACCAAGCTATGCTCTTACAGTATGTCTGAAAAGTTCTGTTTATGGTTTTTGTGTTTCCTCAGAGAGCGTTCTTTATGAGTTCTAACAATTCGGTGGTGGTGCGCCGCAAAGCTCCATTATGTTCCCTACTTTCTTTCTCATGTACATTAACGATCTTTTGGAAAAACCAGAAATCCAATCTACAGGTTTACCGATGACAGAACGCTTATTTCTTCATTCGTTTTGAATGCTCGAATATCGGTCACTCAAAATATGCAAATATCTGCAGACAGCAAGAAGTCGTTCAATTTAACATAGCCTAGAAAGAAAAATTATTCAAAAAAAGAATTTTGAGAAAATTCCATTTCATTACAAAGTTATAGCATTAAATGTGACCTGGCGCCGGATTGGGATCTCTACTTGCTTCCAGACACTGTCTGCAATACTACATAGTCAATGCCCCATGGTTCATGAAGAACGGACAGATCCACAGAGACCTCGGTGTGCCTACCGTAAAGGCACACATGAGGAAAGCTTAACTCAAGTTTATGAACAAGGCGTCCCAGCACCCTAACCATCAGGGATGCCTTCCGACTCCCCCCACATGCCCGCCGCCAATTCCCGAGACCCACGGACCCTCTCTAGGATGAAGATGATGGCCCTCCTCACCCGCCATGACAAAAGAATGTCAAACTAGGTTAAGTTATCATAAGTCCTAGGTTAAGTTAACATTAACTCCTAAGTTAACATTAGTCCTAGGTTAAGGTAGCATAAGTCTTAGGTTAAGTTAGGATAAGACAATCATGTTGTAAAAACTCATCTCCTAAGTTAAGTTAGTATAGGACCACTAGTTTCAGTGCTTAGGTTAAGTTACAATAAGGAAACGCTCACCCAATGTATAGTATTTTTCACGATCTAAGAAAGTGACTTTAGCTACTTATACCCATTCAAAGTTCAACAAGATTCGAAAGTGATTAATTTATGACTGTTTAATGACAAGGCATCGTGCAGGGCCGCACTAAACCTGATTGTATAATTATTGGATTTAAGATAAGACAGATGAATTTTAATGTTTTATGTACTGAAGAATACACAATATAGTAATTACACAAATATATTAAAAGAGTGTACAGTGTCCTCGTGTACATTTGTTACAATTTTAGCTATTAATTAATATCTAGTTCAATTTCGCTACCGCTACTATCTTGCAAATCAATAATAAGTTTTTTACAGGTTCTAAACTATTTATATTTATGTACATACATCTATATGAGTTTTCAATTTTTTTGACGTGTTGAATACAGTTTCTCCAGTTTTCAACGGTTACATTTTTGACTTCTGTCTTTATCAACTCAATCACACTACTGTTTAAAGTAGGTGTATTATCCTGAGAACGTATATTAGACTTTATTTTATGCCATATCAACTCGATCACATTAAAAATACAATAATATGGTGGAAGCCGAATTATTTCGTGTCCTGCTTCCTTTGCAATTTTATCACAAACATATTCCTTTGAAAAATTGTAACTTTTTAAAACTTCTAACAATTGTTTAACTGTATAACTTTCATGGAAATATATGTCACGTTCGCATAAAAAGGCTTGTATTTCCCTTTTTCTACTGGTGGAACTTGGTACCTTATTCATTTGGCGACTATGACAGGATTTATTATATATCACAATATAGCTATTCGGTGGTATATTCGGCATTAATTTGTTTTGAAGTCAATCTTCAAAAACTTCAGCGGTTGTATCACAATGATAATCCAAGCTGGAATCTAAAATATTTTTGGCTGCTAGAATTAGACATTCTGGCATCCAGTCTTCTTCTGACCCCGCATGTAAAATAGTTATTCTTTTACCTTCATTTGATGGAGCTTTGGTGTGGCATTTTTTGGATTTATCAATCCATCCTTTACTGGATGTGTCGTGGGTGTCATACCAAGTCTCATCTAGGTAGATTATCGTTCGATTTTCCGATCTAGCTGTATTTATTTTTTCAAGATATTCCATTTTGAGTTATTGTAAGCACCGTGATTCCATTATAACTTGCCTTTTGTCTATTTTTTTTTGGACAACAACCCCAAACGATGTAGAATACGCCATAAAGTTGTAGTGGAACATTTTATGTCACAACTATCCTTGGACAGCCTCCGTAAAAGTGACAATAACGTAGGAACTTTTTGTTCTGCATACATTTCATAAATTTTGCTTGATTAAGTCTTCTTGACAGAAGTCAATACATTTGGACACACTTTTGTCTTTTCGTGTTTTTTGAGGCGCTATCGAATTATTTACAATTTTCCAAACTATACTTTCAGGGATGCTTGTTAAAGCTGATGTCTCCATCAATGAAAAGTACTTTTCATGGCCTCGCTCCCCTAACTTTAAATAAACACTTTTAACTATCACTTTTGCCTCAAAGGGCAAACATTTGCGGCTTCTGATAGAAAGGGCTTAGGACATTTTGAGACATTATTGAACTTTATAATACACACTATTTCACTATATTACTGCAGATAAAATGAAGAATATTCTTTATATTTATGAACATGGAGTAGCCAATAAAATGTTAGATTGAAAGGGAGGTATATATATATATATATATATATATATATATATATATATATATATATATATATATATATATATATATATATATATATATATATCAATTACGACCCTGTTATCGCCAGGTACGTGCGAAGATCCTAACGGTCGTTTAATGTTTTTATTGCATCAATTTGCCAAATCACTTTCTTAGATCTTGAAAAATAATATAACTAACATTTATAAATATAAGTAAGAGGCTATGGCTTACTTAGAATTCAATAAAGAATATGGTTAAAACGGTATTTAGTAAATTTTTAATATTTTTTAACTTTCTTTTTTTAAATCTTAATAATTACTTTTTCTACAAAATGTTGAGTGGTTATTCAAATTTTTCTAATAAACAATTTTTCACAAATAATTAAAACATAAAATCGCATACTAAAGTATATTTTTTATTTTTGAAAAAAAATCCTTCGACAATTTTTAGCTATTACATTATTTTACAAGAATAATTTTAATTTTTGCGCATTTAATTATTTTTTGTGAATTTATCCTGCAGATAAGTTTTTATCAGTGGTTCATTTAACCCGATAAAAAAAAATGTTAACATTTAAAACGTATAAATTATTTTTTCTTATAATTTAAAGTACAATAGAAATATATAACCGCCATTCCTCTGTATTATTCACTTAATAACCTTTAAAATATATATATTTCTTAAATATACATACTTTTTGCAGCTCCCAGGTGTATGTAACCTCTTAAGTCGCGATTCAAGACCAACGTGAATCCCTTTTTCCGCACACGCGTCTCCTCTGTAACGCTTTAGGGCCTTTCCTTCAGCACGTGTGCTATGCTCGTAAAAAAATACCAAAAATATTTTACAAATGATTAAGATAAATTAAAGAAAAGCAGATATATTGAAATTTATTCATTTCAGCAGATTTTAACGTATAAAATATCCCTGCACTGGGCAAACTTAGCTCTGAAGCTCTTATTTCAGTCGCACTATGGAAATTCATGAATATACCTATCTCTCTCGTGACCTATTCTCAAAAGATTTTAAACTTTAAATTTTAAAGTTCAAGTATATGTTCACTTTGAAAAGATCCTGGAATAGTTCCAAACTACAGGTAAACCTTGGAGCTCGAGACACGCAAATGAATTTACCAAACGTTTGTCTAGATAAAGTTGAATTTATGTTTCTTTTGGCTCCGAATATAGTTTCAATAGCAGAGTAAAGAATGACATTGTTGCAATATATTTTAGTAAAAATAGACTAGAAGGTTTAAGAAAAAAAAACAGCTTTTTTGTAAGTTGCAAAAGTGAGAATTTTCTTTTGTTACACAAGTAACTTTTATATGGATGAGAAATGAACGGGTCGATACTTTTGCTAAGCGTAAGTAAAAGTACAATATTTTTTTAAAAAAATGGAAACTGAGTTATGAGCAGTTTTCAAAACGGGATCCTAGTCTTTGTGCCATGATAACTCTAAACTATTCCAACGATCTAGCAAACATACTTCTTACTAGACACTAGTATGCCTTTCTTATTAGAGTAATTTTTTACCACGATAACTTTCGATACTTCCTGTATAAGATGAACATAGTAAATTTGATTAATAAATTTTCAAAAACACATTAATATAATATTATCTCTTTCCCGCGATAATTTTCTTGAGGTCTGCAAATAGATAATAGTCGCTGGGGGCCAAATCTGGAGAATACAGTGGATGAGAAAGAAATTCCAACTTCAATTCATGCAATTTTTCCATCGTAACCAACAACTTGTGACAGAGCCCTTTTTCTTGTTCATTTGGGGCCGTTTCTTTGCGATTTCTGCCTTCAAATGTACCAATAACTTTAGATAATATTCGCTATTGATGGTTTTTTTTTTTTTCCTTCTCAGAATAGTTGATGAAAATTATTTCATGCGCATCCCAAAATACAGAGGCCATAACCTTCCCAGCCGATTGTGCCCTTGGTTGTTTCGAGCAAATTTTAACGGCTGCTGTTCACTCAGCTGATTGCTGATTTGATTCCGGTGTGTAGTGGTGGTTCCATGTTTCATTCATTGCCACATATCGCATGAAAAAATTCTATTTATTGCACTTAAACAGGTCGAAGCAGCGTTCAGAATTATCAACACGTTGTTGCTTTTGGTCCACTGTGAGCAAACGCGGTACCCATTTGGAACAAAGCTTTCTCATGCCGAAATGCTCATGAAAAATATGACCAACTCATTCTCTTGATATCTGGTGTCAGCTATCTCACGTAATTTCACTTTGCGGGCATCCAAAACAATTATGTGGATTTTTTTTATGTTTTCCGGTGTAACCACCTCATTTGGGCGTCTAGAGCGCTGAGTATCATTTGTGTGTGTACGACCGCGTTTAAATTCAGCATACCAGTAAATGATGAGTGATTTTCCAGGGGCAGAGTTCCCGTAACACTTATCATACCATTACTTCGGTTGAACAATATTTTTTCCCAGCCAAAAACAGTGTTTAATCAACATACGAAATTCGATTTTTTCCATTGTTTTGAAAATATCAAAAATAGCGTCACTAAAACCACTGTAACTTAGTAAACTAATCGTCGAAATGTCATGAAATTTTGAGATATATTGTGTGAAGGTTGGTACTTCCCAAAAATCATGAATTTTTTGAAAAGGGCGACATCTATGTGTCAGACCAAAAACTTTTCTGCCTACGCGTTATATATATATATATATATATATATATATATATATATATATATATATATATATATATATATATATATATACATATACATATATATATATATATATATATATATATATATATATATATATATATATATATATATATAAAGCGAAGGGGTGTAGGTAGATAAATTTTGTATGGTTTTAATAATATGTTTTTTTCTAGTTTCGTGTTGAGATAATAAACAAATATTTTGCATAAATATTTATAGTAAAAAGTAAAAGGGGTTAGGTAGGAGGTTAGCGGGGTATATATGGGTCTTTTCAAGGTTTTTTAATCAAAGGAATTCAAAAATTAGGTTTTTATTTTGTTTTCTATATTATTTCAAGAAGGGGGTGAAAGCGGTGGGGGGTCGTTAAATATTTTATAGTTTTAGTAACATTTTGCGAATTTTTGGGGGTTTCCTGGTTGATGTAATTGACATATTTTAAGCATATTATTTGTAGTAAAATATGTTAGGGGTTAATAGGGTCTGGTAGAGGGATAGAGGGGTTGCTCCAGATATCTCACTCTCGCTTCAGAAGTGACATAACTCAAAATCTTTCATTTTTCAACTTAACACAGTTTTTCAACAAACAAGGTGGACTACGAGGCTGGTTTGAAAAGTCCGTGCAAAGTCCGAGAGATGGCACCACCGGCGCGTATCGAGGTCATGTTTAGTTAGTAGCATCTCTTGAATGAACGCATACCAAGTTTCAGCCATGTTGGTATATTTCTTTGTGTTTGGCATTCGTGTGAATCAAGGAAGTCGAGTGATTTTCAAGAAATGGACGAAAAAGAATTTCGTGTGGTGATTAAACATTACTTTATGAAAGGCAAAACGCCTCAGGAGACTAAAGAGAAGCTTGATAAACATTATGCTGATTCTGCACCTTCGATTAGAACAGTTTATAAGTGGTTTCAATATTTTCGGACTGGCCATATGGGCACAAGTGGCGCTGAACGTTCTGGACGGCCTGTGGAGGTTACGACTCCAGAAATCATTGATCAAATCCATGATATGGTGATGGATGACAGAAGAGTTAAGGTGCGTGAGATTGCTAGTGCTGTGGGCATCTCGACTGAACGGGTACATAATATTTTGCATAAACATTTGGTCATGAGAAAGCTATCCGCAAGATGGTGCGGCGATTGCTCACGCTTGACCAAAAACGGAATCGTGTGAAGTGTTGCAAGGATGGTTTGCAGCTGTTCCAGAAGAATCCGGAGGACTTTAAGCGTCGCGTCGTTTCGTCACTGTGGATGAAACATGGATACATTACTATACTCCTGAGACCAAACAACAATCTAAACAATGGGTTACCAAGGGGAATCTGCACCAAAAAAAGGCGAAGACCGTTCCTTCGGCCGGAAAGGTTATGGCAACTGTCTTTTGGGATTCGCAAGGGATAATCCTCATCAACTATCTGGAAAAGGGTAAAACTATTACAGGTGAATATTATTCATCGTTATTGGACCGTTTGAAAACCGAGCTCCAAGAAAAACGCCCGCGATTGGCCCACAAGAAAGTCCTTTTCCATCACGACAACGCACCAGCACACACCTCAGCAGTTGTGGTCGCAAAATTAATGGAAATAGGATTCCAACTCGTTTCACATCCCCCTATTCTCCACACTTGGCTCCCTCGGACTACTATTTGTTCCCCAATTTGAAGAAATGGCTGGCGGGACAAAGATTTTATTCAAACGAGGATGTGATTGCAGACACTAATGGATATTTTGCAGACTTGGACAAATCCTGTTATTCGGAAGGGATCAACAAACTAGAACATCGTTGGACGAAGTGTATAGGCCTAAAAGGAGACTATGTCGAAAAATAAAAAAGGTTTACACAAACACATAAGTAGTTTTTATTTTTGCACGGACTTTTCAAACCAGCCTCGTACGACTATAAAAAAGTCACATCTGAGCTTTCAATGGTTTTCGCTAGAAGGCACTAGTGTCATATTTTGCCCCTTTACGGCATTCGAAGTGATACATCGCATATTGAAACAGTTGGTTCTAATCTGTCAAAGGGGATGTGACCCGTGAAAACGTCCTATTTTGAATTGTGTCGTCTTTAATGAATTAGCAGTGAGTTATTGCGTTGTGTTATTTGACTTAGGTAATCTTAATAGCTCAAGTTCATGTGTCAAAACATGTTATTTTGAGTTGTGTCGTTTTTAGGGATTTAGTATATTAAATTGTTTTGTGTTATATTTCAAGTTGTGTCACTTTTCATGCATTAGTGTGTATGCTTCAGTTGGAATTCAGAAAATTTGCTCCTGTAAGGTAACTTCTACTTGTTCTTTTAAAGTGTATTTGAATAGGTAAGTTAAAATGATGTACATAATATTATACTCCGAATATTACAGATTAACAGTTATGTCTGGAAATCGTGGACAAATTATGTTGGAGCTTTTGGCGAAGCAAGCTAAAGACAAATTAGAAAGAAACGACAAGTTGGAGACGAATAATGTTCCTGTTTCTGCTGATAAGGGTATCTCACTAAACATAGACGTCATATCCAAATCAACATCACTATCAAGACCCCTTTCAGGGCCTCAGAAAGTTTCCCGCTTCCCAAAAGTAAGTAAGGAATTTACTAAATTACTACTAATAAAGTTAGTTTATTGTTTCCTAAAAAGTCTTGTTCAATTAAAATCTTTGTTTTCTGTTTTTTAGGAAATGAAATTCAAGATGAGTAATATTATAATAAAAATATAGAAACACTCTCATTCCTTGTTTAACTGGAATGGATCGACAACTAACTATCTTTCTTAATTTCTTAAATAATTTACATCTCAATAATAAATTTACGTTAGAATTGGATCATTTTGTTAGATCTGTCGATATCAGAAATAAATAATATGCATGATTTTTCTATTTTTCATAAGCCGTTACCTACGGACACAGTAATTCACAATAGCGCATCACATCCTTCCACTCAAAAAATGGCAGCATATTTCATGTCAAAAATTAATTTTAACAAACAACTAAACATCATTAAACAAATAACAGTAAATAACGGATAGCACCTTATGCAGTTATTTGAAAAACAGTTGCAACTCACATTATGCAACCCATGTAATTAATCAATCACATAATTTTAATGATGAATTTAAAATTCTATACATTGAAAATAAATCAAAAAAATTAAGTCTCCTAGAAAGTCTCGAAATTAATAAACGCAAACATATCAACCAGCTATTAAACGAACAAGTAGATTTAAATCATTCTCCCTTACTCAGTTTATATCAGTTCTCAGAAATTCTATCATTGATTTATACTTTATAAAAATAATATAACTGTACATAATTTAATAAAATAATTAACCAAAATAGGTATAAATTATAGTTTAGGGAACACATTACTATTTCAAATAGTTTAGTTACTCTTATAACACTTTGAAGAAGACATTGTGTGTTTGAAACAATTGTTAGGTTGTTAAAATAAATAAAATGAAAATTGAAACTACAGTGTTTCTATATTTTTATTATAATAAATTCCAACAAGTATCGGCTCATGAAAATGAATAGCATTTCTGTCTCCGAATCAATTATTCTCTCAGGATCTAATATTCCGCTACAATCATCAGAAGCGGGCCATCGGGAACTGTATGCTTAAAGTAGAAACTACGTAAGTTATCAGAAAGAAACTATGCAATATCCCCAGAAAATAGAGGAGAAAGTGACTGGTGCGATATAGAAAGAGATCCAGAATAATCTCAGCATTAAGGAAATAAAAAATCCACGTCTAGCCAAATAACCTCATCACTGAGTGAATCCGAACGTTTGCCAGAGCAGGATATTAAAGATAATGACGAAAATAGTGTTAAAAAAGTAAAGAAAAGAAAGTTAAATGTAGAAAACTGGGATACTAGAAAAGCGAAGATAAGAAGAAGCCGGAGGTTAAGTTATGTATTCACTTCAAAAAGTAGGCGGGAGTATCCATAAATAAAAATGCGCCCTCCATGCGGATGAAAATGTAAACTGCAGTGCACCACAAAAATTAATGATACTGAACGGAAAAACATTTTTGTTTGTTGTTATTGGGCATTAAGTGATTTGCAAAAACAACGATATTTCATTGCTGGCGACAATCAAACCTAAAAACAGATATTCATCTATACAAAATCATCGCGATTTTAATCATGCCTTTTATTTCGGTCTTAACGGACGAATTAGAATTTGCAAAACGTTTTTTAAAGCGACACTAGATATAAACGGCCGTCCAGTCAAAACTGTTATTGCCAAGAAAAAAGAAAATGGTACCGTTGCACCAGATTTAAGGGGATCCAATCCACACCCAACGGTTCTTGTTGAAATAAAATAACCGGTCAAGTGCAAGTTGAACTTGCGCAATTGGTGTCCCGTACGTTGATTGCTTTTAAAATAAAAAATTTTGTTACGGAGATATAAAATGATCAGTGACTTCACAAAACACCCCAAATGAGTTTTCAACAAAGTTTGTTTCCAATCTTTACTGAAAATTGATGACCTTGAACTTTTTGTTTTTTTTTATATACCAGATAAATTATTAAAGGTAATGCACTTGTGATAATTTTCCTTCAATCTACACCCCGTGGAGAATATTCCAGAATTTCTTCAAAATTCTTTGATCAGTACTTTTCGAGATTTTTCGCGATTTTTAAAAAATAATACAAAGAAAAGTGTACGCAATATTACATTAGATATATATTTTTTACTCGTGTTTTCACAAGCTTTCATTTGACACCACACTCGATGACCTAGTAAAAAATTTTTTTCTTCACTTTCGATTTCACCCCCCAAAACTAACCCCTTAAGTCAAAATTTAACTTTCAAACCTACATAGCTCTGATGAGGCCATTAATTCCTATATTATTACCAAATTTCAACTTTCTATGACAAATAGTTTCGGAGAAAATTGGGTGTGACAGACAGACGGACAGACAGACACTGAAGTCATCTTATAAGTGTTCCGTACGAAACACTAAAAATGGAGTCCGAGAGCATATTGAGTCCTTTCCTAAAATTGATTCTCATTATCACAGGGCTTAAACTACTAGGCAGTACATAGATGCAAGCTAGGGAAATGGTGGTAACAGCATTCTTCTTTAATATTTTAATTCGACCTGAATATTTGAGGCTATTTTAATTAGCAAGATCTAATTGATGTTGAAATGTTAACAATTACATTACACAGCAATAATTACAAACAAGGAAGCAAAAAGGTGTGTGTATTCATTTAAGAGCTATTTTGTACAATAAAATTAACAAGTAACAAACATAAAAGGTAATAAACTTAATTAATTAATCTTGTTTACGTCCTGAGTCGTAAACAACTCTCTTGACGATAGAATTAACTTACACAATTTGTTGTAAAACGACTTTTTAATTTGTTCTTGTTTTATTAAAAATATCTTTAACCCATATGTAACTACGTACTGTTTTTTGTTATATAGTTTTCTTCTTGAAAACAATAAATTTTATTTGTGTTGTATCATTTGCGTTATGACATTTGTTTCATCAGATTCTGATTTATAGTGATAAGAGTGACAGTGTATTGTGTCTGACTTTTATGTTAATCTTACTAATCGTAATGTACTAAACGCAACCATATGGTTGCAACTATTTTTTCTGTACTCAAATGTAGTGTTCGAAAATGCAAATTAATTTTAATGTTCGAATACTTGGTACACGAATAATTCAATAATCAAATTATAGTTTAAGTACTTGAGTGTTTCTTCATCCAGAATTCAAATCTAATGAGTGATGAGCTTTAAATTAACCGCTTAATTCATACGTATTAAATATCAAGTACCAAGCAACCATTCGTATCATAATTTCACTAAGGTAGGGCTGATTCGGTTTTGTTCATCCATATTCCACTATTAGCACGTAGAAGAAGACACGGTATCCATTTAGTGGACAAATGGAATGTAGAATAATATGAGAAATATTCATGTGTTCCCGGTGCTTTAGCTTAACCGGAAAGATTTTTTTTAAAACAAGATCCTTTAAGATATAATTGGCTTTTACCAAAAAATTTTCAAATTATATTTTTTTTTAAATTGATGTAATTAATAAAATAGACTTAAGAAATATTTTTTTCGTTTACTTATACCAAGAATTTTGTCAATATGTTTTGTTATTTTTTTCACCATACGAAAAAATGTTCTTTTGTGTCTCTACCAGTTATTTAAAAAAAGAAAAGTAGTTATGTTGTCAACGTTTCAGGAAAACGAGTACAGAAGTAGCAGAGTAATATTCAAGTACTTAATGAAATAATTGAGTGTTAAAATTATCTCAGTGTTTAAGTACTTGAATGTTTGCGTTTTTTCATTACGAAAAAAGTCTTCTGCAAGAAGAGTAAGGATAATCTATGTTAACAATTCAAAAATCAACTAAGCACAACATTTTGACCCCTGGTACACAGTTGTGTAGCTAGATTCAAGAGACAGAGAGAGGTATATGGAGAGCATATTACCGATAAAGTTGCCTATATTCGACGAAACCAAGGAGGCACACAATCAACGAATTAGAAACAAACTTTTCGCTTGTCCCAACAATTCCAGGTCCTTTTGGTCAGTCGCTAAGGCAGTCAGTCAAAATTTCACCAAATCCACCATACCACCACTCACACGGCCAGATAATTCTATTGCAAAGACACCTGTTGAGAAAGCGAACTCGTTGGCTGAACTCTTTGCTTCACATTCTACTGTCGATTTCCAAGGAAAAACACCACCTACTATGCCCATAGTAGGATATTGTCTTCAGACAGCGTATCATAAAACGTATTTTAATGAAGCTAGACACCAAAAAAGCTTCTGGCGCTGACGAAATACCTGCCCTAGTTCTCAAAAACTGTACGAGGGAACTAACACCGGTTTCCTGTAGACTTTTCAACCTATCCTACAGAAAAGGAATATTTTCTTCCTGCTGGAAATGTGCCACAGTTTAGCTGATACCTAAAAAAGGCAAGAAGACCTTGCCAAATAACTACCGACCAGTCGCACTACTTTCAATAATATCGAAAGTCATTGAAAAGGTTATCAATCAACATCTTCTAAAATATCTTGAAGGATTCAACATTATTAGCGATCATCAATATGGCTTTCGTAAAAATAGATCAACAGGAGATCTTCTGACTTATGTAACACACGTTTGGAATAACGCAATTGAACACTTTGGAGAATCTCGAGCGGTTGCTCTTGACATATCCAAGGCATTCGACCGTGTTTGGCACGATGGGCTGTTGGGTAAGCTACGCTCTTATGGTATGTCTGAAAAGTTCTGTTTGTGGCTCTCATGTTTCCTGAGAGAGCGTTCTTTACGAGTGGCAGTCGACGGATTTCTTTCTAACACCTTCACTATCAACGCCGGTGTACCTCAAGGCTCCATACTGTCTCCTACTCTTTTTTCTCATTTACGTTAACGATCTGCTGGAAAAGACCGAGAATCCAATCTACAGCTTTGTAGATAACAGTACGCTTATCTCTTCATTGACTTTGAACGCCCGGACATCGGCTACTCAGACGATTATCCGCAGACAGCAGGAAGTCATTCAACTTAACAAAGACCTGGAAGAAATTTTAACTTAGGGTGACAGTAACCAAGTGGAATTTAACGCTACAAAACCCAACCGGCAGTTTTTTTTAAAAAAGTTAACGTTGCTGAACCCAACATAGTTATGTCGGGGCACTCCATTCCTCTAACATCGTCACTCAATTTGTTGGGCATTAATTTGGGAGCAAATATATCCTGGCATAAACATGTTGCAGGCATAGCAAAGAGAGCTTCTCAAAAGTTAGGAATATTATTTCGAACCAGAAAGCTTTACACTCCACAACAACTGTTAATTCTTTACAAAGCTCAAATTCGACCAACTATGGAATACTGCTCCCATGTTTGGGGCTCCGCTCCAAACGTACATTGCATTTGTTGGATTCTGTTCAGAGAAGAGCTGTTCGCCTGATTGGAGACCCGGAAGTGATCGGCGGCCTTGATTCGCTGGAAAATCGAAGAGGGGTTGGCGACTTGAGCCTATTCTACAAATATTTTCATGGAAAGTGTTCGACGGATGTGGCCCGCTTAATTCCTCCCAAAGCGGTGTATGTTAGAAGTACACGTCACGCTAATACTTCACATCCGTATGAGGTTCAGCTTGTTACTCCTCGTACAATGCTTTTCAAGCAGTCTTTTATATGGAGAACATCATCCCTTTGGAATAATTTGCCCAGGACTGTCTTTCCCACCGAGTACAATTTACAGCGATTCAAGAGCAACGTGAATCGCTTTTTCCGCACACGTGTCGCTCCTGTAGCGCTTTAGGGACTTCTTCCCTGCAGCACGTGTGCTAGACCCATAAACAAAAAAATAGAGGAAGGCGATAATCGAAAACGGAGGAGTGGAGCCTTTCGACGAAAAGAAAACTCTACTTAATGTCCGGTTTTATCCAAAAAAAAAAAATGTCACACTAAACTTCTAAACAAAATCTATAAGGGAAAGAAGTTTTTTACAACAAGAACCCTTTTATACAATTGAACTCTAACCCCTTAAATTTAATTTAAAAACCCATAACAAAAGACGAAACATTTTTCAGGAAAAAGCCTTTTCATACAATAAAATTCTATTTATTTAAATTAAATTAAAATGTGGATAACCGAGGGAAATAAACTTTTATAAAAAAACAATTGTTCTATAGAGTGGGAATCCCAAAATGAATTTAAATATAAATGACGGAGAGAGACATGTTTCACAAAATAGAATACTTTCATACAGAACTTCAAATGCAATACAAACAAAAGCTCTCCTTCTAAGAAGCCACTACTTGTAAGCACTCACACTTCTTCGAAACAATCATTACTGTTGATGGAACGTGGCATTTTCAAACATTTTAGGAAAGGTTTTGAACAAAAACCAAGTTTGTGTATTGAATTACTTTACGGGTTCATCTGATTTAAAATCTGTTAATTTCGTCGTCTTACTCCGACTTCATCCACCGATGAAGGGAAGACGACACGATTCACCCTCTGTAAGTAGTCCTGCCCTTAATGCTCTCCTTTTTTCCCTAAAAAAACTATCATTGTATCTATAGTTTCCCCACAGACCACTTTATATGCCACTGATAGAGAGACCAAGTCGGCATTTGTACAATTTTCTTTGTCTGCTTGTTTCATCTCAAAAATGATTAAAATTACAACGAAAAATTGAAAATAATAGTCGTTTGGTACCAAATGATTTTCTTTATAATCTTGTATGTAAAGAATGACCCAAAGTTATGAGTGGTTGCAAAATTTTTGTTTGAAATTGTACATATATTTTATCACGTTATAACTAAATTTGTCTAGAATTCTAAATAATTCTACGTAAGTGTCACCTATTAAAATTAATCTTTTTCGAGATACTGATACTCGTTTTTGATTGTATTACTGACATGCAGATGCAATTGTTGGAACCCCATTACAATAAAAATAAAGAAACACTCTAGTTTCAATTTCCAATTTATTTATTTTTACCACTTAGCAATTGTTTCAAACACACAGTGTCGTTTTTCAGAAATGTATTAAGAGTAACTAAACTATTTTAAATGATAATGTACGTAATATGTTCCTTCAGTTATAATTTATACCTATTTTGGGTTAGTGATTTTATCAAATTATGTATACAGTTATTATTTTTATAAAGTATAAATCTAAGGTAGAATTTGTGAGAACTAGTATAAATTGAGTACCGAAGAATGATTTAAATCTACTTGTTCGTTTAATAGCTGGTTGTAATTTGTACATTTATTAATTTCCAGACTTTCCAGGAGATTTAATTTTTTGGATTTATTTTCAAGATTTTAAATTCATTACTGAAATTATGTGATTCATTAATTACAAGGACTGCATAATGTGAGTTGCCATTATATTTTTAAATATCTCAATTTGTGTTCTTTAATACGGGTTTCAAATGGTTTACCAGTTTGTCGCACATAGTTTTTGGTACAAAATCCACAATTCAATAAATAGACGCCTGATTTTTTAATTTTCTTAGATTAGATTTAGACTTGTTATTCAGAATTATATTCCCTAGAGTGTCATTAGTTTTAAGTGCTATTTTTTTGTTATTTTATGTTAATTGTTTGGAGATTTTTCTAGTGATATTTCCTGTGTAAGTGTATTGTGCTTTACTTTTTTGTCAACTATCATAAGATATATAAGTGAGACTGCTTGCTTAAACGATTTTTTTATGTAGAATGTTGTCAATATTGTTGGGCTGGTATCCGTTATTGACTGCTATTTGTTTAATGATGCTTAGTTCTTTGTTAAAACTAATTTTTGACATGAGAATCTGTAATAATCTACGGATAAAGGAATTGAATGCTGCCATTTTCTAAGAGTAAGTGTGTGATGAACTGTTCTGAACTATTTTAAATGGTAACGTCCGCATGGGACGGCTATATGAAAAATAGAAAAATCATGCATATTATTTATTTTTGATATCTACTGATCTAAGAAATTGATCGAATTATTGGTTTCCAGTTCTAACGTAAATTCAATATTGGGATGTAAATTACTTAAGAAATTAAGGAAGAAAGTTAATTGTCTATCCATTCCAGTAAAATAAGAAATGATGTCATCGACATATCTATACCAATAAATCAAATTTTTACTAGTTCTATTTTGATGTATGTGATATGTAAATGGTCCATAAATATTTCAGCTAGTAAAGGACTTAAAGGGTTACCCATAATTAAGCCTTCTTTAGAGGAATAAAATTTATTGTTGAATTCAAAGTAGTTTTGGACAAGACAGATAGTTAGTAAATCTAAAATATCTCGCTTAACTATTTCACATACTTTATTTCTGATTAAAAGCTTATCTACTAAATCTATGACATTATATGGAGGAATGCTTGGGAATAAGTTTTGTACGTCAAAGGAAATAAGTCTAGAGTTTTCCGGCAAGGTAATATTCTTAATTTTATCTACTAATTGATAGGTGTTTGTAATACTGTATTTTGGATCAAACTTACAATATTGTCGTATATATAAATAAGTTTATGTAATAGCCTAACTGTTGGTGTAGTAACAAAAAAGAAACCACAGGTCTAATTGGCAAATCATTTTTATGTAATTTTATTAGAGAGTGTAGCTTTGGAGCTTGAAGATTCATTATGGTTAAATTACGTTTTTTCAAAATCATTTAAAATTGTGAACTCTTTCAAGGTAGATTTCAATAGTTTTTGGTAGATATTTGTTGGATCAATATTTGGACTTCGAAATTTGTCTGTATTCAGAAAAGAAAGAGTTTTGAATATGTACTGTTTTCTAGAAATAGCTACTATAGATTTACCTTTATCAGCTCTGGCGAATACAAAGTTGTTTTCTTCAACCTTCGTTTTGATCGATGCCGCTGTCTTATGTTCTATAGCACGTCTTGGTTTTGGTAGTTTAAAAAGGTATTTTTTAACATTATTGGCAATCATATATTTAATACGACAATAGTAAAAGTTTAATTCAAAATACAGTATTAAAATCACATATCAATTAGTAGATAAAATTAAGAATATTAATTTACCGGAAAATTCCAGACTTATTTCCTCTGACGTACAAAATTTACTCCCAAGCATCCCTCCATATGATGTCAAAGATTTTTAGTAGATAAGCTTTTAATCAGAAAAAAAAAAAAAAAGTAAATGAAGTAGTTAAACGAGATATTTTAGAATTACTATTTGTCTTGATCAAAAATAAATAATGCGCTTGATTTTTCTATTTTTCATAAGCCGTCACATACGGACACATTTATTCACAATAATTCATCACACCCTTACACTCACAAAATGGCAGCCTTCAATTCCTTTATCTATAGTTTATTACACATTCCCATGTTAAAAATTAACTTTAACAAAGAACTAATCATCGTTAAACAAAAAGCAGTCAATAACGGATACCAGTCTAACATTATTGATAATATTCTACATAAAAAAATCGTTTAAGCAAGCAGTCTCACTTATATACCCTACGAAAGTTGACAAAAAAGTAAAGCACACATACACTTACTTGCACAGGGAAAATTACTAGAAAAATCTCCAAACAATTAACATAAAATAACAAAAATATAGCATTTAAAACTAATAACACTGTAGGGAATATGATTCTAAATAACAAATCTAAATCTAATCTAAAAAAATTGAACAATCAGGCGTCTATTGAATTGTGCATCTTATACCGAAAACTATGTTGGACAAACTAGTATACCATTTGAAACCTATATTAAAGAACACGAATACAGTTATTTAAACAATAATAACAACTCACATTATGCAACCCATTAATTAATGAATGACATATTTTTAATGATGAAGTTAAAATTCTACCTACTGCAAATAAATTCAAAAAATTAAATCTCCTAGAAAATCTTACAATTAATAAACGTAAAAATTCCAACCTGCTATTAAACGAACAAGTAGATTTAAATCATTCTCCCTTACTCAATTTATATTAGTTCTCAGAAATTCTATCGTTGGTTTATACTTTTTAAAAATAATATAACTGTACATAGTTTAATAAATCCATTAAACAAAATAGGTATAAATTATAGTTTAAGGAAAATATTACTTAAATTACCATTTAAAATAGTTTAGTTACTCTTAATACACTTCTGAAAAAGACACTGTATGTTTGAAATAATTGTTAAGTGGTTAAAATAAATAAATTGGAAATTGAAATTAGAGTGTTTCTATATTTTGCATTAAATATCAAGTACCAAGCAAACATTCGTTTCATAATTTCACTAAGGTAGGGCTGATTCGGTTTGTTCATCCATTTTCCACTATTAGCACGTAGAAAAAGATACGGTATCCAATTAGTAGACAAATAGACTTAAGAAATATTTTTTTCGTTTACTTATACCAAGAATTTTGTGAATACATTTTGTTATTTTTTTCACCATACGAAAAAATGTTCTTTTGTGTCTCTACCATTTATTTAAAAAAAGAAAAGTAGTTCTGTTGTCAACGTTTCAGGAAAACGAGTACAGAATTAGCAGAGTAATATTCAAGTACTTAATGCAATAATTGAGTGTTAAAATTATCTCAGTGTTCAAGTACTTGAATGTTCTGGTATTTAGATCATTACAACACTACTCAAATAGTTAAAATTAGTAGCAAGTAATGCGTGTTTCATTACGAAAAAATGCCTTCTGCAAGAAGAGTAAGGATAATCTAACAATTCAAAAATCAACTAAGCACAACATTTTGACCCATCGTACACAGTTGTGTAGCTAGATTCAAGGGACAGAGAGAGGTAGATGGAGAGAATATTATGATAAAGTTGCCTATAGAGGAAGGCGATAATCGAAAACGGAGAAGTGCAGCCTTTCGACGAAAAAAAACTCTACTTAACATCCGGTTTTATCCAAGAAAAAAAAATGTCACACTAAACTTTTAACAGTCTAAACAAAATCTATAAAGGGAAGAAGTTTTTTACAACAAGAACCCTTTTATACAATTGAACTCTAACCCCTTAAATCCAATTTAAAAACCCATAACAAAAGACGAAACATTTTTCAGGAAAAAGCCTTTTCATACAATAAAATTCTATTTATTTAAATTTAATTAAAATGTGGATAAGCTAGGGAAATAAACTTTTACAAAAAAACAATTGTTCTATAGAGTGGGAATCCCAAAATGAATTTAAATATAAATGACGGGGAGAGACATGTTTCACAAAATAGAATACTTTCATACAGTAGAACTTCAAATGCAATACAAACAAAAAGCTCTCCTTCTAAGAAGCCACTACTTGTAAGCACTCACACTTCTTCGAAACAATCGTTACTGTTGATGGAACGTGGCATTTTCAAACATTTTAAGAAAGGTTTTGAACAAAAATCAAGTATGTGTATTGAATTACTCTATGGGTTGATCTGACTTAAAATCTGTTAATTTCTTCGTCTTACTCCGACTTCATCCACCGATGAAGGGAAGACGACACGATTCACCCTCTGTAAGTAGTTCCGCCTTTAATGCTCTCCTTTTTTCCCTAAAAAAACTATCATTGTATCTATAGTTTCCCCACAGACCCCTTTATATGCCACTGATAGAGAGACCAAGTCGGCATTTATACAGTTTTCTTTGTCTGCTTGTTTCATCTCAAAAATGATTAAAATTACAACGAAAAATTGAAAATAATAGTCGTTTGGTACCAAATGATTTTCTTTATAATCTTGTATGTAAAGAATGACCCAAAGTTATGAGTGGTTGCAAAATTTTTGTTTGAAATTGTACATATATTTTATCACGTTATAACTAAATTTGTCTAGAATTCTAAATAATTCTACGTAAGTGTCACCTATTAAAATTAATCTTTTTCGAGATACTGATACTCGTTTTTGATTGTATTACTAAGCAGATGCAATTGTTGGAAACCCATTACAATAAAAATAAAGAAACACTCTAGTTTCAATTTCCAATTAATTTATTTTTACCACTTAGCAATTGTTTCAAACACACAGTGCCGTTTTCAGAAATGTATTAAGAGTAACTAAACTATTTTAAATGATAATGTACGTAATATGTTCCTTCAGCTATAATTTATACCTATTTTGGGTTAGTGATTTTATCAAATTATGTATACAGTTATTATTTTTATAAAGTATAAATCTAAGGTAGAATTTGTGAGAACTAGTATAAGTTGAGTTTAATAGCTGGTTATAATTTGTACATTTATTAATTTCCAGACTTTCCAGGAGATTTAATATTTTGGATTTATTTTTAAGATGTAGAATTTTAAATTCATCACTGAAATTATGTTATTCATTAATTACATGGACTGCATAATGTGAGTTGCTATTATGTTTTTAAATATCTCAATTTGTGTTCTTTAACACGGGTTTCAAATGGTCTACCAGTTTGTCGCACATAGTTTTTGGTACAAAATCCACAATTCAATAAATAGACGCCTGAACCAATGATAGAATTTCTGAGAACTAATATAAATTGAGTAAGGGAGAATGATTTAAATCTACTTGTTCGTTTAATAGCAGGTTGGAATTTTTACGTTTATTAATTGTAAGATTTTCTAGGAGATTTAATTTTTTGAATTTATTTGCAGTAGGTAGAATTTTAACTTCATCATTAAAAATATGTCATTCATTAATAAATGGGTTGCATAATGTGAGTTGTTATTATTGTTTAAAATAACTGTATTCGTGTTCTTTAATATAGGTTTCAAATGGTATACTAGTTTGTCCAACATAGTTTTTGGTATAAGATGCACAATTCAATAGACGCCTGATTGTTCAATTTTTTTAGATTAGATTTAGATTTGTTATTTAGAATCATATTCCCTACAGTGTTATTAGTTTTAAGTGCTATTTTTTTGTTATTTTGTGTTAATTGTTTGGAGATTTTTCCAGTGATATTTCCTATGTAAGTGTATTGTGCTTTACTTTTTTGTCAACCATCATAAGGTATATAAGTGAGACTGCTTGCTTAAACTATTTTTTATGTAGAATGTTGTCAATAATGTTGGGCTGGTATCCGTTATTGACTGCTATTTGTTTAATGATGTTTCGTTCTTTAATAAAACTAATTTTTGTCGTGGGAATCTGTAATAATCTACTGATAAAGGAATTGAATGCTGCCATTTTGTGAGAGTAAGTGTGTGATGAGCTGTTCTGAACTATTTTAAATGGTAACGTCCGTATGGGACGGCTTATAAAAAATAGAAAAATCATGCATATTATTTATTTTCGATATCTACTGATCTAAGAAATTGATCGAATTATTGGTTTCCAGTTCTAACGTAAATTCAATATTGAGATGTAAATTACTTAAGAAATTAAGGAAGACAGCTAGTTATCTATCCATTCCAGTAAAACAAGAAATGGTGTCATCGACATATCTACACCAATAAATCAAATTTTTACTAGTTATGTTTTGATGTATGTGATATGTAAATGGTCCATAAATATTTCAGCTAGTAAAGGACTTAAAGGGTTATCCATAATTAAGCCTTCTTTAGGGGTATAAAATTTATTGTTTAATTCAAAGTAGTTTTGGACAAGACAGAGAGTTAGTAATTCTAAAATATCTCGTTTAACTATTTCATTTATTTTATTTCTGATTAAAAGCTTATCTACTATATCTATGATATTATATGGAGAAATGCTTGGGAATAAGTTTTGTACGTCAAAGGAAATAAGTATAGAGTTTTCCGGCAAGTTAATATTCTTAATTTTATCTACTAATTGATAGGTGTTTGTAATACTCTATTTTAGATCAAACTTACAATATTGTCGTATATACGAATAAGTTTATGTAATAGCCTAACTGTTGGTGTAGTAACAAAAGAAACCACAGGTCTAATTGGAAAATCATTTTTATGTAATTTAATTAGAGAGTGTAGCTTTGGAGCTTGAAGATTCATTATGGTTAAATTCCTTTTTTCAAAATCACTGAAAATTGTGAACTCTTTCAAGGTAGATTTCAATAGTTTTTGGTAGATATTTGTTGGATCAATATTTGGACTTCGAAATTTGTCTGTATTCAGAAAAGAAAGAGTTTTGAATATGTACTGTTTTCTAGAAATAGCTACTATAGAATTACCTTTATCAGCTCTGGCGAATATAATGTTGTTTTCTTCAACCTTGGTTTTGATCGATGCCGCTGTCTTATGTTCTATAGCACGTCTTGGTTTTGGTAGTTTAAAAGGTTATTTTTTAATATTATTAGCAATCATATGTTTAATACGACAATAGTAAAATTTTAAGTCAAAAGACAGTATTAAAATCACATATCAATTACTAAGTTGGGAATGTGGAATCTTTGGCACAATGATACTACTCAGTATATATCACCACTACACCAAACACTTTATTTTTGCACTCGACGCGCATTTCGCTAACCATGTTAGCTTCATCAGGAGCGATCATCGCTCCTGATGAAGCTAACATGGTTAGCGAAACGCGCGTCGAGTGCAAAAATAAAGTGTTTGGTGTAGTGGTGATATATACTGAGTAACATATCAATTAGTAGATAAAATTAAGAATATTAATTTACCGGAAAACTCTAGACTTATTTCCTTTGGCGTACAAAATTTACTCCCAAGCATCCTTCCATATGATGTCAAAGATTTAGTAGATAAGCTTTTAATCAGAAATAAAGTAAATGAAATAGTTAAACGAGATATTTTAGAATTACTATTTATCTTGATCAAAAATAAATAATATGCATGATTTTTTCTATTTTTCATAAGCCGTCACATACGGACACAGTTATTCACAATAGTTCATAACACCCTTAAACTCACAAAATGGCATCCTTCAATTTCTTTATCTATAGATTATTATACATTCCCATGTTAAAAATTAATTTTAACAAAGAACTAATCATCATTAAACAAAAAACAGTCAATAATGGATACCAGCCTAATATTATTGACAACATTCTATATAAAAAAAATCGTTTAAGCAAGCAGTCGCACTTATATACCCTACAACAGTTGACAAAAAAGTAAAGCACATATACACTTACTTGCACAGAAAAAATCACTAGAAAAATCTCCAAACAATTAACACAAAATGACAAAAAAAGTATTTAAAACTAACAACACTGTAGGGAATATGATTCTGAATAACAAATCTAAATCTAAGAAAATTGAACAATCAGGCGTCTATTTATTGAATTGTGGATCTTATACCGAAAACTATGTTGGACAAACTAGTAGACCATTTGAAACCTGTATTAAAGAACACAGTTATTTAAACAACAATAACAACTCGTATTATGGAACCCATGTAATTAATGAATCACATATGTTCAGTGATGAATTTAAAATTCCACCTATTGAAAATAAATCCAAAAAAATAAGTCTCCTAGAAAATCTTGAAATTAATAAACGTAAAAATTCCAATCTGCTATTAAACGAACAAGTAGATTTAAATATTTCTCTCTTACTCAATTTATATTAGTTCTCAGAAATTCTATCATAGGTTTACACTTTTAAAAAATAATATAACTGTACATAGTTCAATAAATTCATTAAACAAAATAGGTATAAATTATAGTTTAAGGAAAATATTACTTAGATTACCATTTAAAATAGTTTAGTTACTCTTAATACACTTCTGAAGAAGACACTGTATGTTTGAAATAATTGTTAAGTGGTTAAAATAAATAAATTGGAAATTGAAATTAGAGTGTTTCTATATTTTGCATTAAATATCAAGTACCAAGCAAACATTCGTTTCATAATTTCACTAAGGTAGGGCTGATTCGGTTTGTTCATCCATTTTCCACTATTAGCACATAGAAAAAGATACGGTATCCAATTAGTGGACAAATAGACTTAAGAAATATTTTTTTCGTTTACTTATAACAAGAATTTTGTCAATACATTTTGTTATTTTTTTCACCATACGAAAAAATGTTCCAATGAGTGGACAAATAGAATGTAGAATTATATGAGAAATATTCATGTGTTCCCAGTGCTATAACTCGCCCCGATTTTTTTTTTAAAAAAAAGGGATCTTTAACAAATTTAAGATATACTTTGCTTTTACCAAAGAATTTTTAAATTATGGCTTTTTAAAATTGATGTAATTAATAAAATAGACTTAAGAAATATTTTTTTCGTTTACTTATACCAAGAATTTTGTCAATACGTTTTGTTATTTTTTTTACCATATGAAAAAATGTTCTTTTATGTCTCTACCAATTATTTAAAAAAAGAAAAGTAGTTCTGTTGCCAACGTTTCAGGAAAACGAGTACAGAAGTAGCAAAGTAGTATTCAAGTACTTAATGCAATAATTGAGTGGTAAAATTATCTCAGTATTCAAATACTGGATTGTTTTGGTGTTTAAATCATCACAACACTACCCAAATAGTTAAAATTAAATATCTATATTTTCATTACGAAAAACTCAGAGTCTTCTGCAAGAACAGTAAGGATAATCTGACAATTCAAAAATCAACTAAGCACAACATTGTGACCCTTGGTACACAGTTGTCTAGCTAGATTCAAGAGATATAGTGGCCTATATAGGAAGGCGCTAATCGAAAACGGAGGAGTGGAGCCTCTCGACGAGAAAAGAACTTTACTTAACGCCCGATTTTATCCAAAAAAAAAACCGGTCAAGTGCAAGTTGAACTTGCACAATTAGTGTTCCGTACGTAGATTTGTTTTTAAAATAAAAATTTTTGTTAGGGTGGTATAAAATGATCAGTGACTTCACAAAACACACCCCAAATGAGTTTTCAACAAAGTTTTTTTCCAATCTTTACTGAAAACTGGTGACCTTGAATTTTTTTTTTTTTAAATACCAAATAAATTATTAAAGGTAATGCACTCGTGATAATTTTCGTTCAATCTATACCCCGTGGAGAATATTCCAGAATTTTTTCAAAATTTTTTGATCAGTACTTTTCGAGATAAGGTAGGGGACAGCGATTTTTTAAAAGTAATACGAAGAAAAGTGTGCGCAAGTATTACATTATATATATATATTTTTTATTCGTGTTTTCACAAGCTTTCATTTGACACCACACTCGATGACCTAGTAAAAAAAAATTTTTTTCACTTCCGATTTCACCCCTCAAAACGAACCCCTTAAGTCAAAATTTATGTTACGGTGGCTTATTATAAAATTAATATATATTAAATTATTATTTTTATATAAAATGATCAGTGACTTCACAAAACACACCCTAAATGAGTTTTCAACAAAGTTTGTTTCCAATCTTTACTGAAATCTGATGACCTTGAAATTTTTGTTTTTTTATGTACCATATAAATTATTAAAGATAATGCACTCGTGATAATTTTCGTTCAATCTACACCCCGTGGAGAATATTCCAGAATTTTTTCGAAATTTTTTGATAAGTTCTTTTCGAGATAAGGCCCGGGGCAGCGATTTTTCGGGAATTTTTAAAAATAATACAAAGAAAAGTGCGCGCAAGTATAATATTATATATATAATTTTTTTTACTCGTGTTCTCACAAGCTTTCATCTGACACCACACTCCATGACCTAGTAAAAAATTTTTTTTTTCACTTCCGACTTCACCCCCCAAAACTAACCCCTTAAGTCAAAATTTAATTCTCAAAACTACATGGCTCTGATGAGGCCATCAATTCCTATATTATTACCAAATTTCACCTTTCTATGTCAAATAGTTTCGGAGAAAATCGGGTGTGACAGACAGACAGATAGACAGACAGACAGAGAGACAGACACCGAAGTGATCTTATAAGTGTTCCGTACGGAACACTAAAAAGGCACACTAAACTTTTAACAGTCTAAACAAAATCTGTAAGGGGAAGAGTTCTTTACAACAAGAACCCTTTTATACAATTGAACTCTAACCCCTTAAATCCAATTTAAAAACCCATAACAAAAGACGAAATATTTTTCAGGAAAAAGAGCCTTTTCATTCTTTTTATTTAAATTAAATTAAAATGTGGATAACCGAGGGAAACAAACTTTTACAAAAAAACAATTGTTCCATAGAGTGGGAATCCCAAAATAAATTTAAATATAAATCACGGAGAGGGACATGTTTCACAAAATAGAATACTTTCATACAGTAGAACTTCAAATGCAATAGAAACAAAAAGCTCTCCTTCTAAGAAGCCACTACTTGTAAGCACTCACACTTCTTCGAAACAATCGTTACTGATGATGGGATGTGGCAACTCCAACATTTTAGATTAGGTTTTGAACAAAAACCCAGTTTGTGTATTAAATTACTTGCCGTATTCATCTGATTTAAAATTTGTTAATTTCTTCTTCTTACTCGGACTTCATGTAGCAATGAAGGGGAAACGACACTATACATCTATATTAGTAGTTCTACCTTTAGTGTTCTCCTTCCTTCTTTAAAGAAACGATCATTATATCTATAGTTTCCCCACAAATCCCGTTATATGCCACTGATATAGAGGTCAAGTCGGCCATCTGTACAATTTTCTTTGTCTGCTTGTTTCATCCTTGTAAGTAAAGAATGACCCAAAATTATGGGTGGCTGCAAAATTTTTGTTCTAAATGGTACATATATTTTTGATGCTATAACTAAATTTTGCTTAGATTTCTAAATAATTCCTTGTAAGCGTCACGTATTAAAATTCATCTGTTTTCGAGATACTAATACCCAAATGGTGAAATTTTTTAAACATTCGCAAACTATAGCATATAAATGAGGTACATTTTTGGGAAAATAGCTCTCACAACTTGTGTAATGAAAGATTGATTTTGTCAAATTTCCACTTTATTTAGTTTCATAGAAACTGTATAACGCGTTTCGCTATACTATAGCTTCGTCTGATACAAAATGATATTTGAATATTAATGTTGTTACATTTATAAAAATACCCTCAGGTATATAGGCAATAAAATTAGTACTATATGCTAATGAATATTGCTGGGAAATCCATTCTGAATATTAATTGTATAAATTGAGTAAAGGTGGGTTACCATGGGTCAGACAGTATCTTTTTGTTCGTTTAAGATAATATCTGAGTTTTTAATTTTATTTATTTCTAAATTTTCTAATAGGTTTAATTTGACGCCTTTGTTTTGTATGTGTAAAATTTTAAATTTATCGTCAAAAAGATGATTTGATTCTGTTAAATGATTACTGTAAGCTGAGTCTGTTTTGTTTTTTAAATAGCTTCTTTTATGTTCTGAAATCCGAGTTTCGAATGAGCGACCTGTCTGACCTATGTAACTTTTATGACAAGAACCACAATTCAACTGATACACTCCAGATTTTTTTGATCTATTTTGTTTTTCCTTTGCGTTTTTAATGAATTTTCCTAACGAGTTGTTTGTTCTAAAAGCTATGTTGATATTTTATTTGTTTAAGTGGTTTTTAATTTTCTCTGACGTGTTACCAAAATAGGTTAAAACATTATATTTTTTGCCTGTGTTTTCTTTCTTGGGGTATACTAAAGAAATAGTTTTATTTTTTTAATTTTTTGTTTAGAATTGAGTCTATGGTGTCAGGAGAATATCCGTTGTTAACAGCAATTTGTTTTATTAGATTTAATTCTTTGTTAAAATCATCTACAGATAAGGGGACACTTACAAGTCTATGCAACATACTGTGGTAAGCTGCCAATTTGTGTTGTAGGGGGTGAGCTGAATTTATGTTTATTGTAGTATCTGTATGTGAGGGTTTGTGAAAAATAGAGAATTTGTGTTTGTTGTAATGTCTGGTTATCGTTAAGTCAAGAAAATTAATTTTATTGTCGACTTCTAGTTCCATAGTGAATTTAATATTTTTATGTATTGAATTTATATAATTAAAAACATTGTCAAGTTGACGCTCTGTACCATTAAAACAAGCAAAGATGTCGTCTACATATAGGTACCAATACAAAAATGGTTTGCTAAATTCTTGTCGATGTATTTGTTTTTCTAGGTTATCCATGAATATTTCTGCTAAAAGCGGGCTAAGTGGACCCTCAGAACTATGATAAAACGTATTATTAAAGTAAAAATAATTTTGATTGAGGCTCGTGTTTAATAAAAATAGTATGTCTTGTTGTATAACGATATTAACTTTATTTTTGATTAGCAATGTTTTTATGATTTTTACTGTTTCATCCGGGGGTATGCTAGGGAAAAGGTTTTGGACGTCAAATGATACTAGTTTTGAATTATCTGGTAGAAAGACGGTGAAAATTTTTTTCCGTTAATTCTAACGAATTTTTTATTGTGTAAGTTGGAGTGAAGTTAATGTTCGTTTTAATGATATCTATGAGAAATTTTGAGAGTTTGTAAGCTGGAGCCGATATATAATTACATAAAGAAAATCATACTATTAGACCTGTAGCCTACATATCGGCCTCAGCTTACAAACTCTCAAAATTTCTCATAGATATCATTAAAACGAACATTAACTTCACTTCAACTTACACAATAAAAAATTCGTTAGAATTAACGGAAAAAAATTCCACTGTCTTTCCACCAGATAATTCAAAACTAGTATCATTTGACGTCCAAAACCTTTTCCCTAGCATACCCCCGGATGAAACAGTAAAAATCATAAAAACATTTCTAATCAAAAATAAAGTTATTATCGTTATACAACAAGACATATTAAATTTATTAAACACGAGCCTCAATCAAAATTATTTTTACTTTAATAATACGTTTTATAATAGTTCTGAGGGTCTCATAATGGTTAGTCCACTTAGCCCGCTTTTAGCAGAAATATTCATGGATAACCCAGAAAAAACAAATACATCGACAAGAATTTAGCAAATCATTTTGGTATTGGTACCGATATGTAGACGACATCTTTGGTTGTTTTAATGGTACAGAGCGTCAACTTGACAATGTTTTTAATTATATAAACTCAATATATAAAAATATTAAATTCACTATGGAACTAGAAGTCGACAATAAAATTAATTTTCTTGACTTAACGATAACCAGACATTACAACAAACACAAATTCTCTATTTTTCACAAACCCTCGCATACAGATACTACAATAAACATAAATCCATCTCACCCCCTACAACACAAATTGGCAGCTTACCACAGTATGTTGCATAGACTTGTAATTGTCCCCTTATCTGTAGATGATTTTAACAAATAATTAAATCTAATAAAACAAATTGCTGTTAACAACGGATATTCTTCTGACACCATAGACTCAATTCTAAACAAAAAATTAAAAAATAAAGCTATTTCTTTAGTATACCCCAAGAAAGAAAACACAGGTAAAAAATATAATGTTTTAACCTATTTTGGTAACTTTGGTAACACGTCAGAGAAAATTAAAAACCACTTAAACAAATATAATATCAACATAGCTTTTAGAACAAACAACTCGTTAGGAAAATTCATTAAAAATGCAAAGGAAAAACAAAATAGATCAAAAAAATCTGCAGTGTATCAGTTGAATTGTGGTTCTTGTCATAAAAGTTACATAGGTCAGACAGGTCGCTCATTCGAAACTCGGATTTCAGAGCATAAAAGAAGCTATTTAAAAAACAAAACAGACTCAGCTTACAGTAATCATTTAACAGAATCAAATCATCTTTTTGACGATAAATTTAAAATTTTACACATACAAAACAAAGGCGTCAAATTAAACCTATTAGAAAATTTAGAAGTAAATAGAATTAAAAACTCAGACATTATCTTAAACGAACAAAAAGATACCTGTCTGATCCATGGTAACTCACCTTTACTCAATTTATACAATTAATATTCAGAATGGATTTCCCAGCAATATTCATTAGCATATAGTATTAATTTTATTACCTATCTACCTTAGGATATTTTTATAAATGTAACAACATTAATATTCACATATCATTTTGTATCAGACGAAGCTATAGTATAGCGAAACGCGTCATACATTTTCTGTGAAACTAAATAAAGTGGAAATTTGACAAAATCAGTTTTTCATTACATTCGTTATGAATTTCCATCAAGTAACAGCCACAACAATTCAAAGTCTCACAACTTGCGCTGCCCCATTTAATCACTATTAGTAACTTGGTAATATTTGCAGCGTGTTATGCACCTCTGCTAAAAGTTTATATGTTTTTAGAACGTGCTTTGGATAAAAAATATTTTCTTAAAATAACCGGATTTTCAAGTAAAAAACTTCTGTTTATATAATAAGCGTTTCAAATAGCAAGTACTTAATTTTGGTTTTTGTAAGTTTAATTTGATGATGGTTTCCTAGTAGTTCAGTTAATCTGTGTTTTCTAACCTTTTGTGCCAAATTCAATTTATTTTATTTCTAGAGCTTAAATTTTATTTTTAGTTTTCTAGAGGTTGTACCTTATTTGCTCGTTTTGTCTTTTTTTTTTTTTTAAACGAAAAACTAACCGGGTTTTAACGGTAGGGATAAAAAATTATGCGTTGGATTTTTTTACGTAGTAACGTATTGGAAACTAATTAATAAAACTAAAAAAGTTTCTTAATGAAGCTGTTTTGCGTATAAGTGCTGAGCAAAATTTCCGTATAAAATATCGTTTCTGTATTTTTACTTGTTAGTGAATAATGTCTTTTAAGGGGTAATGCCACCCTAGAAATTTGAAAAAATCAACTTTTTTTGGCTTAAATGATGCTTTAGGGACTTAGAAATAAGGTACAAGGGATTTTACGAGGGTAAGTAAGTGTGTATTTTATCAATTGTGCGTAATTGTCTCGCAGCGCTCTCTACTCACCGAGTCTTTATGCTTCGCGCTGCTTAAATAACTGTACCTTTCTAAGTATTGAAGAAATCTATTTATGTACAGAATTTAAGTTCATCTAGAATTTATCAATATAGAAGGCGAATTATATGGCACAGGCATCGCAGATTAGAGGTATTTAGAAAATTTATAAAACTTTAAAACACATTTATCCCAAAACTATATTTTTCAAACTGGCCGAAAACATTACTTCTTCAAATCATCACCGATTTATTTGAAATTTTAACTGTATCTTCAAAATTACGTTATCTAGCGAAATATATACGGATTTTACAATTTGTTTTAAACTTTTTTTATAAAAACGATTTTTTACGTGTTTATATAAAACAGTAACATATGTGATTTTTTACCGAAAAATTAAACATTTTCTTCAAATTTGTACCATTCATAAAAAAATCAATATTTTTTAATTTTTCTATGCACTTTCCGAGAAAATCTTATGTAGAACTCAAAAAACTTTAAACTTTGTTCCAGGTAAAAAACTTGAGGCGAAATCTTTCCGGCCGTAAAGCACTTTTTATAAGATGCATCCTCCTTTACTGAGTACTGGTGCCACCATTTTGTAAAAAAAGTTGTTTAAAAATTTGTAAATGTACTTTAGAATATGCATAATAAAAGCATTTGAGTAAATTTTAGTTTGCCTTCGCTATATTTCAAAAAAAAAAATGTCAAAATCAGGCTTTTTTCTTACCTCTAGAGTAGCATTACCCCTTAAATCATTACAATTGCTTTTACAGCTCGGATACCTTTAAGTTAAAAAAAAGATAAAATTTGGTAAAACTCAATATAAGAATATTTTTGACTTTAAACATTACAACATTACAACAATCAACAAGTTCTAGTCATTTTGCTATATTGCGTCCGTTTACTGTAACCGTTGACGTACATGCTAAAAAACTATAAAGTTTTTTTTTTACGCGGATTTGTCATATACCAAATCATTTTGATAAAACTGTCTTATTGTATTTTAACGCATTACATTTAACTATGTTCCGTGCAAGCTCCATGTTGTTATATTCTAAAACAAAAATAAGTAAAGAAGACTTTTTTCAGCGTTTTCGTTTCAAAATATATTTTTTTCTTTTTCGTGTTTCTAAAATTGTAAGTTAGGGGTTCCAAAAAATCTCATTATGTTCCTATATAAACAAATTGGTGAAATTATTTATCCAGTATTTCCCTCGCAAATACACAGTTCCGAAACTAAACTTAAATATCTCACATTAAAGTGTAACTTAATATAAGAAACTCATACATATTAATAAATAACATAGTTTTCAGATTTTTCAAATCTAAGAACTCTGAAATATAGGTTTAATAATACAATATATATGAAGCAACTTCTTTAACTCCCTTGTCAACTACTTTAACTCATTATGTGTTTGACCATAAATAATTGTGCATAAAATTTGTTCATTATAACCAGCAAAAAAAAAAAAGAAAAATTTAAATAATGTTATATTATATATGTACCAAATTGCAATGAATATCTTATTTTGTTGAACTCTTATCCTACCTACAAGCAGTCGGACCGTCATATAGACTGAGAGAGAGAGACAGGCAGATAGACAAACCGACGGAAATATCAGATAGTAAGTTTGTCGTCAACACAATAATTCCCTTACCAAGGAAAGTAAAAATATCTATTGCCCAAGTTTCTACTCAAAAGTCTCGTATCACCTACCTTCATATTTATTCAAATTTGTGGCAAGAATATTATGCTATACTCGGATATTCAAACTCCATTCGGAGCCAATAGAAACGTATAAGTTCAACTTTATCTCGACAAATGTGACTCTAACTCCAAGGTAAACTTTGAGTTTGGAACTGTTCCAAATTGTTTGTAAAGTGCATATTTGTTGAAATTATAAATTGTATAGGTAAACGTAACAATTTCATAAAAGGATATTTTAATTTATTTTATATAAAGGGATAAAAACAACAGAAATTGTATTTTGTGTTTATGTAAGTATCATATTAAACTTATTTTGATATGGTTTGATACTGGCACATGAATAGTGACGTTTTTGATACTTGGATTCTGTAGTTATCCAATATTACATTCGCTAATAGCGTGCCTTGCTTATTTCATCCTTAGTTATTGATATAGTATTAAAACTAGTCAATACTAAGAACAGATTAAAGGCGATTATTGTTATTTCTTTGGCAACTAGAAATTAACACTTGTCAAAAGAATATCATGCATTGTTCAAAATTTCAAATGTAATTTATATAAAACTAAAAATGGTGGGCTTCACTTTAAAAAAAGCAGCAGTAGGCTCTCAATACTTATAGGATACGCTGTATATGCAAGAATGTTATAGAATGAATTTTTTTATCTTTTTTAATTGTAGTGATCATTTGGAACTATTTTTTTTAAAGGGTTGATTGATTGGTTCACTACTTTGTGACAGTACATTTTAACAATAAAATTACTTATTAACTTTGTTAACTGACACTAAATAATATATTTTTTTATGAAGATATACAAATGCGTTATCGCTATTTCGTAGTACAACGACATTTTCAAACGCCTAACTGAGGCTGCTCCCTGATTTGTCGGTGCGGTATCGTTTTTTCTCGGTGTGCTCGGTTCCGATTCGGTACCGAAAATATGCCGAATGCATATACATATTTCAATAAAACCTACCCAACTTGAGCGGGTGCGGAGGTCCGCGCAAGTCAGGTGGATTTCATTGAAATATAGGCATTCGGCATGTTTTCGGTACCGAGCACACCGAGAAAAAGGATGCTGCACCGACAAATCAAGGAGCGGCCTAAGACTCTTAGTTAAGCGTTTAAAAATGTAGTTGTACTACGAAATCGCGATAACCAATTTGTAAATCTTTACAAAAAAAATATATTTAGTGTCTGTTAACAAAGTAAATAAGTAATTTTATTATATTTTTTTCTTATTCTTAAGTGTTTACGAAAGAAAAAGGCATCATGAATACCCTATAAAGATACATTAGAAATTATATTTATAATATTCCAAACCAATTTTGTTCGGAATTAGTTGAAACTAATAATAGTAAGTAAATCGTAATTTAGAGAAACTGTTCGCTTCTCTTGCAAAAATTATCCACTTTTACAAATTAACCATCAATTGGCTTAAGCATTTAAATATCATCGACAAACAGGGGCGTAAAGCTAAGTCCCTTGAAGTCCCTTGTTATTAGTTGCGGCATTACTCAGATTATTGATGAATTAACACGGATTCTTAGTCGTAACTTGACGTTTGCTAGTCATCAAGACCCCTTTGCGACCGCCAATCCGGTGATTTAGACAATCACCGTAACTTCTCCGATAATCATAAATAAGCGCCTAAACTATGCAAAATGTTGGCATTACAAATCTGTTTAATAGAAAAAATTTAGGGATTATGTTTAAACTTTTTTTGGTATGTGATTTGTTTTCGCTCTGACGACTCATTTGAAAATAATAAAAAACCTTGGTTATACTAAAGTTTCAAAGATTCTGTGGCGTCCAAACATTTTGTTTAATTACAGTAAAGCATAAACCTTAACGTCATAAACCGTAATATTGTTATTAGCGTTCGAAATAGAGCAAAAAACAAAATAGAGGGAACTAACACCAGTTTTCTGTAGACTTTTCAACCTATTCTACAGAAAGGAAACATTTCTTTCCTGCTGGAAATGTGCCACAGTTCATGGAAAAGGCTATCAATCAGCATCTTCTTAAATATCTTGAAGGATTCAACATTATTAGCAATTACCAATATGGCTTTCATAAACATAGACCAACATGTAACACATGTTTGGAACAATGAAGTTGGACACTTTGGAGAATCTCGAGCGGTTGCTCTTGACGTATCCAAGGCATTCGACCGTATTTGGCACGATGGACTGTTGGCTAAGCTACGCTCTTATGGTAGGTCTGAAAAGTTCTATTTGTGGCTCTCATGTTTCCTCAGAGAGCGTTCTTGACAAGTGGCGGTCGACGGATTTCTTTCTAACACCTTTAATATCAACGCAGGTGTGCCCCAAGGCTCCATACTGTCTCCTACTCTCTATCTCATTTACATTAAAGATCTGCTGGAAAAGACCGGGAATCCAATCTGCAGCTTTGCAGATGACAGTACGCTTATCTCTTTATTCATTTTCAACGCTCGGACATCGGCTAGTCAGGCGAATATACGCAGACTGCAGGAGGTCGTTCAACTTAACAAAGACCTGGAAGAACTTCTATCTTGAGGTGACAGTAACCAAGTGGAATTTAACGCTACAAAAACCCAGGCGGCAGTTTTTTCTAAAAAAGTTAACGTTGGTGAACCCGACATAGTCATGTCGGGGCACTCCATTCCCCTAGCATCGTCACTCAATTTGTTGGGCTTTAATTTGGGAGCAAATATGTCCTGGCATGAACATGTTGCAGGCATAGCAAGGAAAGCTTCTCAATAGCTGGGAATATTATTTTGGGCCAGAAAGCTTTACACTCCACAACAACTGATAATTCTTTACAAAGCTCAAATTCGACCAACTATGGAATATTGCTCACATATTTGTTGTGTTCCCAAATACACACTGCATTTGTTGGATCCTGTTCAGAGAAGAGCTGTTCGTCTGATTGGAGACCCGGAACTGACCGGCGGCCTTGATTCGCTGGAACATCGAAGAACGTTTGGCGACATGAGCCTGTTCTACAAGTATTTTCATGGAAAATGTTCGAAGGATGTAGCCTGCTTAATTCCTCCCAGAGTGGTGCATGTTAGAAATATACGTCGCACTAATACTTCACATTCGTGTGAGGTTCAGCTTGTTACTCCTTCTACAACCCTTTTCAAGCAGTCTTTTATATGGAGAACATCATCCCCTTGGAATAATTTGCCCAGGGCTGTACTTCTCACCGAGTACAATTTACAGCGATTCAAGACCAAAGTGAATCGCTTTTTCCACACACATGCCGCTCCTGAAGAGCTTTAGGGACTTCCCTGTAGCACGTGTGCTAGACCCATAAAAAAACAAATAATGTAGGAAATTAAAGAGTTAGTAATTAAAATTTAAAAAAAGTAATTAAATAACTAAAAGCAAGCTCTTTGTCTGTCAGAACAATTTGACCTATTTTTGGTTGGTTGCTAAAACAGTTAGCTAAAAATTCACTAAATCAACTATACCACAATTAATACCCACAAAACTATTGCAACGACAACTATTGAAACAGGCAACTTATTAGCTGAACTCCTTGCTGCTCAAGTTTCGAGGAGAAATATGACTTACTGTCTTAATTTGTAATGTGAACTGATATTTCTGTACACGTGACACTCTTGTAGTATTGTCACAAAAAAGTTACACTTAAACAGTTGTTTTTACTTACCAGTAAATATGATTCAAATGAACCATTATAAGCTGTAAGATAACTAAAAACTTATTTAGTATGTTTTTGGACTTAATGAATATATTGTCTTAAAAGAGAATCAAATTAATATTTTGTTGTAAGAATAATTGCTCTAATTATTTGCTTAATCTTTTGTTCCCCAATGTGGAATATTTCTTAGTTATACAAGCTATTAATATTTGTCACACAAACCATATTATAAAGGAATTGCTTCTTTCATCACTAATTGTAACATTAATTTTATTTACATTAGCAAATACAACTACTGAAAGTATAGGAGAAATCTGTCTGATATAGCGTAAGCGAAACCGAAACGAACAGATACGTATTCGTAGTAAAATAAACTTTCCGCTATTGTAAAAGTAAGTTCTTTGACTAAATTAAGAAAATACTCGGAGAGCTTTGTTTACGAATAGCTGTTGACGGGTTTCTTTGTAGCATTTTCACTATCAACGCTGATGTGCTCCAAGGCTCTATAGTGTCTTCTTTCCTTACATTAGTTAACTGCTGGAAAGAACTAGAAATCCAATCTACAGCTTTACCGTTGACGGTACACTTGTTTCTTCAATTGTCTTAAATGCTCGATCTTCAGTTATGTATGCAAATTTCCGCAGACAGCAGGAAGTTGTTCAACTCAACAAACACCTGGAAGAAAATCTGTATTGAGATGATAGTAACTAATTCAAAGCTACAAAAACCGTGGCGGCAGTTTCTTCTAAAAAAAGTTAACGTTGGTGAACCCGACATAGTCATGTCGGGGCACTCCATTCCCCTAGCATCGTCACTCAATTTGTTGGGCTTTAATTTGGGAGCAAATATGTCCTGGCATGAACATGTTGCAGGCATAGCAAGGAAAGCTTCTCAATAGCTGGGAATATTATTTCGGACCAGAACCTGACATATTCATGATGAAATACTCCATTTCTTCAGCATTCTCATTCAATTTAACTTAAGAGCAAATATATTGGCATGAAATTGCATGGATCTTAAAGGCAGTTTCTTAAAAGCGAGGAATATTTTTTCATATTAGAAAGCTTTATATTGCATAATTTTTAATCCTTTACAAAACTCAAATTCGACAAACCATAGAATACTTCTGCCATATTTGGGACTCTCCTTACCCCTCAGAAGAAATCTATTCGTATGACTGGAGACCCCGAAGTCACCTTGATTCCTCAGGACATTGAAAATCTGTTGGCGTCTTCATTTTATTGTGTAAGTATCTTCATGGAAAGTGTTCGATGGATGTAGCCCGTTTAAGTCCTCCCAGAGTAGAACATGCTAGGAATATATGTCGCGCTGTGATATATTATATCACAACTTACGACAGTGATACATTATATCATAGCTTATAACCGATATATTACATTAGAACTATTGAAAATATCTAAAGTGAACTTGAATCACAGGGCAAATTATAATGCTTGTAGTAAGTCACTCCTGAGTGTGTTTCTAAAGTGTTGAATATTTTAGAAAATATAACCTTAAAACATGCCTACAGTTTAATTTCCGCCAGTCTCTATCTATCTATCTATCTGTCTCTCTGTCGATCGACTGACACCATAGCTCTCGAACGAACGAAATCTCGATTTTAGAGAGTGACCCCAAAAACAGGCCCAGAATCGCCCGTTTTAGCACCCTAGAATTCTGATACAAATTGTATGCTTGTTTAGGATGAGGACTTACTCGACATGCGACATGCAGAAATCATAATTTTAAAATAGATTTTTGCAACATACGAGATTTAAACTCTAACATAAATTCAGTGCACCAAATAAACCTCATGTACTCGCTCTCTGTGAAACCAAGGTCAGTTCATCGACCAGCACAGTCAACTATCCTTATCCTGGGTACGACTTCCATTCCCGATTTAGGCGTCTTTTCCTCAGAAGCGGCCTCTCAAGGTTCATCTGCATCCTTTATAGACCACCAAGTAATACTAACTTTAGAACCCTTTTCGCTTTGTTTACAGATACCATCAATCATTTACAAATTATCTATCCAAATGCCGAAATTGTCATCCACAATATGAAATGGCTTAGGTATTCAAATAATACCAACGAACAAGGTCGTGAAACTCTCAGTCAGTTGTGGCTTAATTCAACTTATTGACAAATCTGCACGGATCCCTGATCGTGGCGGGGAGTTCGCCAGTCTTCTTAACCTGTTTTTAACCACCAATCCAGAGATTTACATAGTCACCGTTAAGGTCGGAAGAACCTTTAGGTTCTTCCGACCATAAACTGCTTTAGACACCGAGTATCCTACCAGTCAGTATCAGAGAGGCGCCTAAACCGCGCAAGATTTGGCACTACAAATCTGCTAAATGGGAAGAACTCATGGAATATTTTCGAACTTTTCCTTGGTTAGACGTTTGTTTTCGATCCGACGACCCATCTGACTTCGCCAAAGAGGTTTTCGATGTGATTTTGGCTGGTATGGAAATTTATATCCCTTTTTCGAAGAAATGCCCTTCCAACGGTAAGCCTGGGTTTGACCGAAAATGCAAAGAAGCTGTTGCTTCTAAATATCTTGCCTACCGACAACGGCGTGAAGATCCTAACGCCATAAATCGTAACATCTTTGTTCGTGCCTGGAACAGATGCAAAGAAATTATTGACGAAACCAAGGAGGCACACAATCACCGAATTAGAAACAAACTTCTCGCTTGTCCCAACAATTTCAGGTCCTTTTGGTCAGTCGCTAAGGCAGTTACTCAAAATTTCACCATCATTCAGACGGCCAGATAATTCTGTTGCAACAACATCTGTAGAGAAAGCGATGTTGTTAATTTAACTCTTTGCTTCACATTCTACTGTCGATTTCCAAGAAAAAGCACCACCTACTATTCCCATAATGCAGTCAAGGATGCCCGATATTGTCTTCAGACAGCTTCTGGCGCTGACGGAATACCTGCCATAGTACTCAAAAACTGTGCGAGGGAACTAACACCAGTTTTCTGTGGAATTTTCAACCTATCCTACAGAATGGGAATATTTCCTTCCTGCTAGAAATGTGCCACAGTTCAGCCGATACCTAAGAAAGGCAAGAAGACCTTGCCAAATAACTACCGGCCAGTCGTACTGCTTTCAGTATATCGAAGGTCATGGAAAAGGCTATCAATCAGCTTCTTCTAAAATATCTTGAAAGATTCAACATTATTAGCGACCATTAATATGGCTTTCGTAAACATAGATCAATGGGAGATCTTCTGAGTTATGTATCACATGTCTGGAACAACGCAATTGAACACTTTGAAGAATCTCGAGCGGTTGCTCTTGATATATCTAAGGCATTCGACCGTGTTTGGCACCATGGATTATTGGCTAAGCTACGCTCTTCTGGTATGTCTGAAAAGTTCTGTTTGTGGCTCTCATGTTTCCTCAGAGATCGTTCTTTACGAGTGGTAAGCGATGGAATTCTTTCTAACACCTTCACTATCAATGCCGGTGTGCCTTCATACTGTCTCCTACTCTCTTTTTTATTTACATTAACGATCTGCTGGAAATGACCGGGAATCCAATCTACAGCTTTGCAGATGACAGTACGCTTATCTCTTCATTCACTTTGAAGGCTCGGACATTGGCTACTCAGACTAATATCCGCAGACAGCAGGAAGCCATCTAACTTAACAAAGACACTGAAGAAATTCTATCTTGGGGTGACAGTAACCCTACAACCCCCCCCCCCCCCAAAAAGTTTTTTCTAAAAAAGTTAACTTTGCTGAACCCCACATAGTTATGTCGGGGCACTCCATTCCTCTCGTATCGTCACTCAATTTGTTGAGCGTTCATTTGGGAACAAATATGTCTTGGCATGAACATGTTGCAAGCATAGCAAAGAGAGCTTCCCAAAAGCTGGGAATATTATTTCGAACCAGACAGCTTACACTCTACAACAAATTTTGTACAAAGCTAATTCGACCACGTACGCAATACGGCTCCCATGCTTGGGCTTTGCTCCGAAACATACACTGCACATGTTGGATTCTATTTAGAGAAGAGCTGTTCGCCTGATTGGAGACCCGGAAGTGGCTGGCGGCCTTGATTCGTTGGAACGTCGAAGAACGGCTGGCTATTTGAGTCTATTCTATAAGTATTTTCATGGAAAGTGTTCGATGGATGTAGCCCGCTTAATTCCTCCCAGAGCGGTGCAAGCTAGAAATATACATTGCGCTAATACTTCACATCCGTATGAGGTTCAGCTTGTTACTCCTCCTACAACCCTTTTCAAGCAGTCTTTTATATGGAGAAACTCAGCCTCTGGAATAATTTGCCCAGGACTGTGTTTCCCAACGAGTACAATTTATAGCGATTCGAGACTAACGTGAATCATTTTTTCCGCACATGTGTCGCTTTAGGAATTTCCCTGCAGCACGTGTGCTAGACCCATAAAAAAAACTCATGACAAAGTTTTGAGTTGAGTATACTTTTGGTTTTTGAGATGAGAGGTATTGAAGTTATAATAAACGGGTAATATTAACAAATATGCGCGATCAAATAAAGTTCTATAGCTAAATTTTTATCGCACTAGATGTCGGCACTTTCAAAAATTCCCCAATACGAACTTACAGAACAAACAAGACGTATTTTTTCCATTCCGATTTTGCACCCCTTTCATTCCCAGTTTCGCTAGATTTTCACCCCTAGAAAATACGGCTCGCTCTTGGCATCGTTATGTGCGTTGTAACATTCATTTTTTCCTAGATTTTAAGATGTTACAAAACCGTGTTTCTTACTCTAATTTATAAATTCATAAATTTGAGTTAAGCAGTGAATTTAAATCTTATTACAGTTTTTTATATTTGGTTATACAGTGTAACTCAACCAGTAGTAGGCGCATGTGAATCGATTTAACTTATTTCATTTGCATTGAATGTGTCTGGACTATGATTAAGACGAGCATCATCGGTCCTTGTCTATCAAGTAGCGAGTTTAAGATTCCCGTCTCATTTAGCGTTCCTGAAGTGAAGCAGTACATTTTGAAGACTTCACTTCGAAGGAAGGGAAACGAAGAGGTATATAATCCGCCATTTCCAATTAGAGGGGCTTTTTTCCGGTCCAGCATGTAAGAGAGACTTTCTCCGTCTTCCAAGTAGTGAAGGCATCGTTTTTGCCGTCGATGAGTGTGTTTTTTTTTTATCATCAGGTCGTTCCTAAAATATTCTACCCATCCTAAAACATTTTGGGTCAAGGATTGATAAGTTACCCAAATAAAAATAAGGAGATAGTGTGTGAGGCATTATTTTGATGGGAAACGCACCAGGAGTTGATAGAAAAACTACGAGGAGAAGTCAATCAGTAAGTCATTACTGACTGCGGTTTAAATATCTTACTTCCTTTCTACAACATGTTTTCCCAACGACTACGTAACACGAGCAATCCCGAAGTCGGTTTCACGAGAAATGAATATAGAACAATCTTTCGATATCGTGCCTTTTTAAAGCCAATTTTTCATTCTCAAGACTAAGTGATACGAAAAACTATGCTCATCTATCTATTATAATCATTCTAAGTTAAAGACTATTCGTGAATTTGTGCACTTTCATAGCATAAAAGGTCTACTTAATCTTAAGGGTGTAATACATATAAGAATTTTTTATTTTGTTAATATACTTTTCTCTGTATTAGCATAGTGTTTCACTGACCTCCCGTTCTATCTTACAGGATCTATAAGTTGTACATTATTCAATTTTCTAACAACAACCAAAGAGTCTTCAGTATTTTTTCATTTTTTGAGCTGAACTTAGATTCTTTTAACTCTAAAATGAATAGTGCCCAAAATAGTACAACTAGGCTTTAAACAACCGTAGAGAATATTTTCAAAAGGCCTACAAAAATTACCTCGATCTCCACTTTCCTCCAAACAAAACGGGATAGCTTATATCTTATTTTTGTTCTCTTACACCATTAATATCCACTCAATCCATTCTCAAAATTAAGATATACATAAGGGGCAAATAGTGGCTCTTATTTAATAAATAATGCATTTATATAAGATATAAAAGAAAGAGTACATACTATAGCGTATGTGTGAAAATGTAAATGGGCTGTTTTGTCATACACACAATATATCTCTACATCGCTTATTAAACATCATTTGTGTAACATACATCCAAATAGGTTTGAAGGCAAAAATGGTACTTACATCCGTTTTACCTCAAAAAATAAATGTATACTGAACTTGAAACATTGTCATGAGAAAGTCTTCATCATTAACAATCATTTATCATACAATTTGTATTAGAATTTAAGGGTGCCAAAACGAGTAATTTTTGGAGTTGCTTTTTGACTTGATCATATAATCCTTATGGCAGGAAAGGAACTCATAGTTGTTAAGTGACAACGTTTTAAATAAAGGAAATAAACGTAATGAGACGCGTTTAATATTCCCTAGTTACAATAGAATAATTATTTGATAAAAACGTTTTTTTTATTATTTCCAATAAACAAGACTAATTAATTTGTTGGTTTGCATTTATGCCATTTAGTGACATATAATGAAACCAGGATAATAGGTCGATTATTGCCTCTACGTAATTTGAATTTTCCTGCATTGTAATGATCACAATTAATTAAACTGTCATGCAATCCTGGAGGTCGGATAATATACGGGCAATATTACATCAAAACCCCTTAACTCACAGAAATGGCGGATCCCTAAATTAACATTTCTGATGAAAATATATTTACTAAGACGTTTTACCGGGTATATTTTATGTTCAGGCTTCCCTTGTAATAGGTTTTATTCCCCAATAAAACGAATCATTTAACTAGTCTATATGAAGGTATTTAAAGAACGATTCTAGATATGTAAATTCATTGAAAATAGTCTGAAAGAAAATTTTGAAATTGGTTTTAAACTGTTAGCAACTAGGTGTCATGCTGTTTATTGTATGAAAATAAATTTTGCTAAAAAATAATTACCGAAAAACCTTAAAGCGAGTGTCTTAAGGATATGGAAATTGTTGTGGAAAAGTTCCCTACATTTTAGAATTTCATTTCTATAAAGGTACAAATGCTGAATAGGCCTATAAAGAAATTTGTGTTTTCTATGGTCAAGGTGTGTTATCAAAAGTGACAGCCAAAAGATGGTTTAGTCGCTTTCGTTCTGGAAATTTCGATGATAAAGATGCTGCTCACACTGGTCGACCCACGATAGAAAAAGGGTACAGAAGTTTGGAAAAGGGAGAGAAAAGTTGAGCATGATTGGCATATAAGGGGCCATCATATGATTATTCATCACTAAACAATTTTAATCCAACCATTTACAGAAAGCTGGTTACAAAAAGAAGCACGATCATTGGGTACCACATGCTTAGACGCTAAAAAATTTACTCCAACAAATTTCCATCTGCAAATCTCCAAAGAAACGTAGCGAAATCCAGCCATTTCTGAAGCGGTTGATCATATGCGATGAAAAGTGGACCATCTACGAAAGTAATGTATGAAAAGGATCGTGGTTAAAAAAGGATGGTAAAGCTCGGAGTGATGCCAAAAAAACGTGATGCTGTTTGTTAGGTGGGATTGGAAGGACATCATGCATCATGAGCTATTGCATCCTGGTCAAACGATTGATTCAATACTATCAGCCATTGGTGCAAGCGATTGAAAAAAATCAGCCGGAACTAGTCAACAGGATGGGCGTCGTCTTCCACCGTGACGACGTCAGACCACACACATCTTTGATGACTCGGCAAAAATTGAGATAGTTTGGCCAGAAGTTTTAATGCGCCCACCATATAGTCCACATCTTGTACCGTCAGACTTTTATTTGCATCGATCTCTGCAGAACTTCCTCAATGGTGTTAAGTTAGTTAGTAGCAAGCCTGTGAGAACCATTTGTTACAATTTTTTGTCCAGAAACCACAGAAGTCCTTTTAAAATATAAGAAATCATTATGTCAATTTTGACTTTCAAGGGTTCACTACTTTTTCGACAACTCTCTGTATATATATATATATATATATATATATATATATATATATATATATATTATATATATATATATATATATATATATATATATATATATATATATATATATATATACATATATATATATATATATATATATATATATATATATATATATATATATTTATATATATATATATATATATATATATATATATATATATATATATATATATATATATATATATATATATATATATATATATATATATATTTATATATATATATATATATATATATATATATATATATATATATTTATATATACATATATATATATATATATATATATATATATATATATATATATATATATATATATATATATATATATATATATGTAGAAAGCTGTACGATATCAAATGTCAACGTGCAGTTTAAAGTGCAAGTTTAAACTTCCATTGTTGAAATAAAACCGTAAAAGTTCAGAGTGCTATCGATTAAGCATTAAAAAAGCACTTTGTAATGCCCCATTAAAGGCTTACTGGACTAAATTAAAAATAGTTCGAAGTCATAGGCTATTAAGTGTTATAAAAAAATCGTTACATATGTAAATGAAAAGAGTAACAGTAAATAATTTTTATTACAAGCGTATATTATAGCACTATATGATTGCATGGGCGTATACCTAGTATACAAAAAATCTTTTTGATAAATCCAGTTAACATCTGGGTAGTCAATCACTTTAGTAATCTACAATTTAATGAGAATCTAAGGGACATGATCGGGAGATGATAAGCTCAACCAACTGTTTTACGGTCTTGTTTTATACTTTCCAAAAACTGTAATTACTGCTACTGCCTACTCTTTGTGACATAAAAGTAAAGTATATTCTTGTGAGGAATGACCTTTGATATATCCAGTCTACTTTGCTGCGAGAGGGACACTGTCTCCATCATTAGCATTTTTAGTCTAAGTGATTGCTCATATCATATATTATCTCCACAATTGTGGAGCGCGGAATCAGCGATCGTGATCCAACCATTCTGACTTTAGATGTATTTCCTACCCGACAGCCGGAGTGGTACTATTTATATCTAATACGTCATTCTTTTCTAGTACGAGCAGGTTTCTAGCAACAGTATACAGGTAAATAAATGTGAGATTAAATCTGGAATCGCACGCATAGTAAACCACAGCGGAAGGATGCCGTTAACATAAAAGTAGATATGTACCAAACATTTTTCGTACCATATTTTCTTTAACGAATTATAATACTCATTAAATTAAATCACCTCTTCCAACAAAGGCCATGCAAAAACATGTAAAGAACTGAGTTGATTGATTGGCCCGTTACTTTGTGACAGTACATTTCAACAATAAAATTACTTAATTACTTTGTTAACTGTCACTAAATATATTTGTAAAGATTTTACAATTGCGTTATCGCGATTTCGTAGTACAACTACATTGTCTACAAGTCGTAGTTAAGCGTTTGACAATGTAGTTGTACTACGAAATCGCGATAACAGCGATTGTAAAATCTGTACAAATTTATTTAGTGACGGTTAACAAAGTAATTAAGTAATTTTAATGTAAAGAACTGCCCTAAAAATGTATTCTGGAGAAACTACTTAAATTGTAGCAACAACAATATTTCGTATCCAATGAAATTCTGTTAAAAAAAAAGCGAACAAAACCTAAAAGTTGAAGTATTTTCTAAGGCTAATATTTAATTAAACAAATGTTATTGAATTCAAATATTATACTGAGGTTTTAATTCTAGATAACATTTTTAAGAAATTAGATTTGATTTTATGTTTTTATGATTACTTATAAACAGGGAACTAACATTCGATCCTTGTATTTGGCGAGAAAGTCGTCCATAGAGAGTTTCTTCTGTTCGCACAGAATCACGTCTTTGATGTGAAAATGCAAAAATGCATTACTAACGTCTATTGGTCATGGCCGTAAAAAATGTGCTGTTGCATGCGAGGAAGGACTGGTAAGTCTGTTTGTGGCTCTCATGTTTCCTCAGAGAGCGTTCTTTACAAGTAGCCTTCGACGGATTTCTTTCTAACACCTTCATTATCAACGCCGATGTACCTCAAGGCCCCATTCTGTCTCCTACTCTCTTTCTCATTTATATTAACGATCTGCTGGAAAAGACCGAGAATCCAATCTACAGCTTTGCAGATGACAGTACACTTATCTCTTCATTCACTTTGAACGCTCGGACATCGGCTACTCAGACGAATATCCGCAGACAGCAGGAAGTCATTCCAGCTCCGCTCTCAAACATATACTGCATTTGTTGGATTCTATTCAGAGAAGAGCTGTTCGTCTGATTGGAGACCCGGAACTGACCGGCGGCCTTGATTCGTTTTAACATCGAAGAACAGTTGGCGACTTGAGCCTATTCTACAAGTATTTTCATGGAAAGTGTTCCAAGGATGTGGCCCGCTTAATTCCTCCTAGAGCGGTGCATATTAGAAGTACACGTCGCGCTAAAACTTCATATCCGTATGAGGTTCAGCTTTTTACTTCTCGTACAACGCTTTTCAAGCAGTCTTTTATATGGAGAACATCGTCCCTTTGGAATAATTTGCCCAGGACTGTGTTTCCCACCGAGTACAATTTACAGCGATTCAATAAAAAAAAAATTCTACGAAATGGTGAGAAATTGTGTTAAGCGGCATGAGTGTTGGTAATCGTGATACTTGTAAGGGTTGTGTTCTAAATTTCAAACAAATAAAACGCGCAGTTGTTTGTTGGAAGCTATAGCAAGTAATCGGTGTTACATGTTTCGTAAAAATAGATAGAGCCGAGTATTGTGCAGTCCTAAAAAATGTTTATTCAAAAAGTGGTCTGTAGCCTAGATAGAAAGTGAACTGAAGAAAGTTCATGGGGAATCTGTACCAGCATACAATACCATTTATTATGATGATAAATGAATTTAAACATGGCCATACAAGCACTGCAGATGCCATACCTTTATGACACCTGATTGAGGTATTTTCTGAGGAAATGGTTAATTAAATTCATGGTATCGTGACGAAAGATCGTCCAGTTAGGTTTTGTGAGATTGCTGAAATAGAATCATATGAATGGATACATAATTCCAAAATAAAAACGCACGGGGAAGGACATTTCAAAATCATGTTTGGAAAAGTTACAACATAATCCTAAGGACACCCAGGGAACAAAACGGCAGCCAAAACAGAGGGTTGGCGAAGGTGAAAGTACATCGAAAAAAATGAAAACGGTTTTATCGGCGGGAAAAATAATGACTGCTGTTTTTGAGACTTACAGGTCTGTAACATGATGCACTATTTGAAAAAGGGTAAAACAATGACTGGCTCTTATTATGTAACGTTATGGAATCAATTGTATTTTGAGTTGAAGCAGAAGCGACCAAGGTTAGCACGGCAAAAAAGTGCTCCTCCTCATCCAACCTATTCCCCAGATTTGGCCCCAAAACCCTTTTTTTTTGTTTTCTATTCTCAAAAGCTGGCTTGCGGGGAGAAGGTATTCTGTGCTGTGAACTAGGGAATAAAGAAATTGGCATTTTGCATTAAGCTAATGAAAATTATGTGGAGAAATAATTTTTTGTGTTAAAAAAATGTTATTTTTCTTGTTTTTTACAAGACTTTTCAATCCACCCTAGTATATTTCTCACATAAAAAAGTAGACTTCATGTAGATCTTTATATAGAGTATGTTGGGAATGAGGAATCTTTAGCACAATGATCCTACTCAGTATATATCACCACTACCCCAACCACTTTATTTTTGCAAGAGTCCACCATCGCTCCTGATGAAGCTAACATGGTTAGCGAAATGCGCGTCGAGTGCAATAATAAAGTGTTTGGTGTAGTGGTGATATATACTGAGTAGCTTTATTTAGAGAGCAGAAAATTTTAATTATGGAAACTTACAACATAATAATCATCAACGATTTAATTTATCTTTGCTCATGCAAACGTTAACATTGATAATAAATCGGATATATAGTATATGAATTGGTAAAAAATAATTTATAATTTGCGGAGTCATACAAAAAATTTGTAATTCTCCAATAATATTTAAGATGATATAGATAACATATTGATCGAATTTTTATAATTTGAATTTTTTCTTTGATTTCTTTACGCTTTATTAAATTAAATTAATTTATTTATGTTGTTTGTCGTTTTGGTTTTTTGGTTTATTTTTTTGTTTGACTATTTTAAGGACTGTTTCTCATGGGCATCAGATTGAGCTTACTATTTCTACATGTATTGTTTATTGCAATCACACAGCGTTCCTTCAGATACATTGTTTATTTTTTTGGGCAGTAACATTTAAGTTGTTTTGCTAACTCATTTTATAGTACTGACATTTTTGTAACATATATTTGTAATCTTGTTTTCATATAGCTTTCGGCTTTATTCTTGAAAAATAAAGCAAACTTAAACTAGTTTCGAAGTTACTTAACGTTTGCATATGTTAGAAGATACTCTGCAAAATAATATATTTTAATTGAATATGGTCATCAGCAAAATCACAATGGAGTGTAAATATGACTGCCCTTCAACAACAATACCGTTGAACTATTGTGGTCTCTGGGACATTCGGAGATAAAAGGTTATGAAGAAGTGGACAAATTAGCAAAATTCGAAGTTACAAAAACCATACATGAATCCATCCAACCATCGTTTGGTAGACCAAAACAGGTGGTAAAAACGACTGTCAACAGATGGTCATATCAGCAACATCTATACTGTTGGCTTGCAACATTTGGCCAAATACATGCGAGGGACGGAATTGACGGCCCTTCAAAGAAAGTAACAACTGGTGTCCTTTGTTTACCAAAGGCCCATACCAAAGTAGTGATGATACAGATCACCGGCCACTGACACATGAGGAAACATTTACAATAGTCTGACGACGTACTAACTATATAGTGAAGAGGAAGAAACCACTACGCATATCCTATATGAGCATACAGCTTTAACTTAAAACAGATGACTACTGTTTTTGGTACCTACTTGTATATCAAACTTCATTATTAAAATTGGTGACCTTGCAAATAGCAATAATATCTCTTCTGTGTAAAATAATATATTTGATATCAGTATCTACGAGGCTGGTTTGAAAAGTCCGTGCAAAGTCCGAGAGATGGCACCACCGGCGCGTATCGAGGTCACGTTTAGTTAGTAGCATCTCTTGAATGAACGCACACCAAGTTTCAGCCATATTGGTCTATTTCTTTGTGTTTGGCATTCGTGGGAATCAAGGAAGTCAAGTGATTTTCAAGAAATGGGTGAAAAAGGATTTCGTGTGGTGATTAAACATTACTTTATGAAAGGCAAAACGCCTCAGGAGACTAAAGAGAAGGTTGATAAACATTATGGTGACACTGCACCTTCGATTAGAACAGTTTATAAGTGGTTTCAAAATTTTCGGACTGGCCATATGGGCACAAGTGACGCTGAACGTTCTGGACGGCCTATGGAGGTTACGACTCCAGAAATCATTGATCAAATCCATGATATGGTGATGGATGACAGAGGAGTTAAGGTGCGTGAGATTGCTAGTGCTGTGGGCATCTCGACTGAACGGGTACATAATATTTTGCATAAATATTTTGACATGAGAAAGCTATCCGCAAGATGGGTGCCGCGATTGCTCACGCTTGACCAAAAACGGAATCGTGTGAAGTGTTACAAGGATGGTTTGCAGCTGTTCCAGAAGAATCCGGAGGACTTTAAGCGTCGTTTCGTCACTGTGGATGAAATATGGGTACATTACTATACTCCTGAGACCAAACAACAATCTAAACAATGGGTTACCAAGGGGGAATCTGCACCAAAAAAGGCGAAGACCGTTCCTTCGGCCGGAAAGGTTATGGCGACTGTCTTTTGGGATTCGCAAGGGATAATCCTCATCGACTATCTGGAAAAGGGTAGAACTATTACAGGTGAATATTATTCATCGTTATTGGACCGTTTGAAAACCGAGCTGCAAGAAAAACGCCCGCGATTGGCCCACAAGAAAGTCCTTTTCCATCACGACAACGCACCAGCACACACCTCAGCAGTTGTGGTCGCAAAATTAATGGAAATAGGATTCCAACTCGTTTCACATCCGCCCTATTCTCCAGACGTGGCTCGCTCGGACTACTATTTGTTCCCCAATTTGAAGAAATGGCTGGCGGGACAAAGATTTTATTCAAACGAGGAGGTGATTGCAGACACTAATGGATATTTTGCAGACTTGGACAAATCCTATTATTCGGAAGGGATCAACAAACTAAAACATCGTTGGACGAAGTGTATAAGCCTAAAAGGAGACTATGTCGAAAAATAAAAAAGGTTTACCCCAAACATATAAGTAGTTTTTATTTTTGCACGGACTTTTCAAACCAGCCTCGTAGCCCAGTCGTCAGAGGCTTATTTTGACAAAAAACTCTCATTAAATGTTAACAGGCTGCATTTTGGCATACAAGTAGTTTTTTAGACGTGGAATATAATAAAAAAAAATGCAGCTTTAAAGCGTACGCTAACCCTACAAAATCGAAAATAAGATGAAAAATATCTCTAGAAATAAAAAAATATCGAAAAACTGATAGCATCGCGTGAAAGAACGGGAAATTTTACAAAAAAAAAATAGTATATGAATTTTTTTTACTTTTACCGTAATTTAAAAAAAATATATTTAAAATAAAATGGCTAGTTTAACTCCTTCAGTTGTAGTGGGAATCATGTTTCCAACCTCATTGATGATTAAATTAACGTTTCTGTGTACTGTTAAATATTTTGAAATTGGCTATTAAGGAGTTTCTCGGGGTGCTGATCAAGATCCCACGACAGACTTGAAAAATTCAAAATGACGGGTCCAATATGAAGGTCAGAGAGTACGTAATTCATTTAATTTCTTCGAGTAATTTAGAATTTTTTTGTTTCCATTAACTATTTTCCTTGTACCTGGATGTTTAAATGAAATATAAATACTTTATACTTAAAGCTTAGACTTTTATTTTTCATTTCGTACCTTTAATTTTTCTTTTATTTTAAGTTTAAGTTGTATTATTAATAACACAGCCCCACAAAAAAAAAAGTGGGGTATACTTTTGATGCGATATATCAGATCCGTAGTATTTTTGCCCGCTGATCACGAATCTGACGTCAGAATATCGCCATCATATCTCAATTTTTTTCTAACCTCAAAAAATAGGTAAAAATTAGTAAAAATTAAGAAAAATATACTCCTAAAAAATTGATTCAAGCTTTTTCATGAATCCAAAGATGTATTAATATGTATTCGGGCACGCTAAGCTAATATTCATCGGTTGGATTAAGCCATACAGTTCTGTTTTCTTTCTAACCTCAATAAATCAGACAGATATAGTGCTTCTCGAATGCAAAAACGAATTCAAATTAAAATTCAACCGATTCTTACCAAATTTGGTACACGGGGGTTTTTTGGGTTGCTGATCATGAATCTGAGGTCGGATTTGCAAAATTCAAAATGGCGGATCCAAGATGGCGGACAAAATTTTTGAAAACCTACTGATTCCTACCAAATTTGGTATACAGTTGGGGAATCCTCAAACCTGATACTCTTAAATTCTAAACCCTGAAACCTTAGATTCTCACACCCTGTAACCTCAAAAAATAGACCTCAATAACCCTGTAACTTTAAAAATGAGACCCAATAAACTCAAAACCAGGACTTTTAAACCATATACTCTCAAATAGTAGACCCTTAAGCCCTAGAATTGCGAAGGTTAGACCCGCGCCTAACTTTCCTTTTTTTGGCTGTATCTTGTTCTTTTTTCCGCGAATGACCTATTCAAAGGCTTTCTGCCCAAACGCTTTTGAGGACTTGTTTCTCTTTTTAGCGACGAGCAATAGTCCGCTAGCATATGGTCATCCCATCGTCCTTGATACCGATTTTCTATGATTTTCAGATCTTGGTGAAAACGTTCCCCTTGCTCCTCACTGTAGTCACCAAGTAATATCGATTAACCTGAACTAACCTGAACTGTTTGGCGTGCTACATTTTTTGAATCACCTATCCGAATTTTTAATAAATTCTCACGCTAATAAAAAAAATCTGGAAAAAAAATCTACATACTATTTTTCTGTAAAATTTCCCGCTATTTCACATGGTGCTATTAGTTTTTCGATATCTTTTTTATTTTTCGAAATATTACCGAAAAAACGAATTTTTGATTTTATTTTAGATTTTGTGGGCTTAGCGTACATTAAACTTTAGCAAACTTTTTTTTATCGTATTCTATGTCCAAAAAACTATCTGTGTGCCAAAATGCAGCCTCTTAACATTTAATAAGAGCTCAAAACCCTTGGCGACTGGACTAATCCCAATTTCATCATTCCACAAACTATAATGCTGGATTTATCCTAGCGTGTAATAACTACACGTATCTGAAGTTTATTTCAGCGATTGTAATCTAGCAATTTAAAACAATGATTGTATAAATTCGAAAAATAGGATAATAAATAACAGGCTTTTATAAATTTATTGGGCTAACGATTGTGTAAACAACGTACGTAACAAAGCGGTTAGATATCAGCCAATAAGTTGAAAATAGAAAAATATACACACACTCAAAAAAATGGTAAAACTATTTATCTAGGATCTTGCCTCCACAAACAAGTTGTAAAATAAATACTGAACATGCCTAATTCACACTAAAAAAATAATAAATTCAAAGGTGACAATTCAATTTTTTTCAATGAAAGTTACTTTATATTTGTCACCAAAAAAGCTAAGCATAGAAAAAGTACCACAGGGATTACTTACAATAACCGGTCAAGTGCAAGTTGAACTTACACAATCAGTTTTCCGTACATTGATTGCTTTTGAAATAAAAAAAATTGTTACCGTGATATAAAATGATCAGTGACTTCACAAAACCCACCCCAAATGAGTTTTTAACAATGTTTGTTTCCAACTTTACTGAAAACTGTTGACCTTGAAATTTTTGTTTTTTATATACCAGATAAATTATTAAAGATAATGCACTCATGATAATTTTCGTTCAATCTACACCCCGTGGAAAATATTTCAGAATTTTTTCAAAATTTTTTAAAAATAATACAAAGAAAAGTGTGCGCAAGTATTACAATATATATATATATATATATATATATATATATATATATATATATATATATATATATATATATATATATATGTATATATATATATATATATATATATATATATATATACACTAACGTGCATAGAAATCGGCCCACTGTAAACTTTTGACTTTAACTATATATTTTTTTTTAAATTATTCATCAGATGAAAAAAAAAGAAATATGCTGTTTGAAAGACAATTTAATGTGAGTATAAATTTATCAAGAAGGCTTATCGTTTATATGCGTAGCAACCGGTAAACAAATGAAACGTGTTTATGTGGTGATTGTAACGAAAATAACAAATTTGTCAAATATTAAAATTATTGCGTTTGCAACTGAAATTTGCATATTAATTCGTTTTTCATAATCTGAGTAGTGTTTAAATGTGTTAGTTTAATGCATACTACACCACAAAAAGCCGCCCAAGTTTTTGCTTTCATCGAAAATGGACTTAGTCAGCGAGCTGTTGCTAGACAATTGAATATGACACGCGCAGCGGTTCGAAGAGTGTGCAAACGTTATGAGGAGACTGGATCCTTTCATAGGCGACCTGGAACAGGCAGAAGGCGATTTACAACCGCTCGTGATGACCGCTTTATTGTCTCAACAACATTAAGAAATCGTCACCTTAATGCCGTTCAAGTGCAACGACAGCTCCGTGAGGTCCGAGGAGTGGCTATTAGTCAGTGGACAGTAAGACGAAGACTGCAGGAAAATAACCTGACCCCTAAAACACCTGCGATTGGTCCAAAACTTACTCCAGCTCATCGGCAAGCCCGCCTGCGTTTTGCACGGGATCATCTGAATTGGACGTTGGAACAATGGGGATCTGTTCTGTTCTCAGATGAGACCAGAATATGCCTCCATGGTAGCGACCGAAGAAGGAAAGTGTACCGAAGACCAAGAGAGCGATTTGCAGATTGCTGCTTTGAAGAGCGGAGTGCTTATGGAGGTGGTTCCTGTATGATCTGGGGTGCAATTTCTATAGGAGTACGAACCGACCCTGAGTTCATTCGTAGGGGCGACCGTGTTCACGGAAGAAGAGGTTTAACGGCTGCTAGATATATCGAGGAGATTTTAGCAATTTATGTGGTACCTTACGTCGACTACATTGGAGACGAATTTACCTTTATGCATGACAATGCAATGCCGCACACCGCAAGAATCGTGCAAGATTACATTGCAGAAGTCGGTTTTCGGGTTATGGAGTGGCCAGCATACAGTCCTGATCTAAATCCGATCGAACATTTATGGGATGAGTTAAAACGAAGAATTCGAGCTAGACTTCATACCCCAAACTCGATCGCAGAGCTTATTGTTGCAGTAGAAGAAGAGTGGTTTAACATCCCTCAAGAAACAATAGCAAACTTGATTAGATCTTTGCCTAATCGTATGAGAGATGTTATTAGGGCAAGAGGAGGTCATACCCATTATTAAAAAATTAAGTTTTAAGTTTTAAATTGTCAATAACCCTATTTATGTTAATAATAAAAAAGCTTAATTTGCTTAATGCATTAATTTCACTATGTTAAACATAGGAAGTCGAAATAAGTTTTCGTAAATTTATACTCACATTAAAGCATATTAAATTGTCTTTCAAACAGCATATTTCTTTTTTTGATCTGATGAATAATTTTTTTAAAAAAATATAGTTAATGTCAAAAGTTTACAATGGGCCGATTTCTATGCACGCAAGTTTTATATATATATATATATATATATATATATATATATGTATATATATATATATATATATATATATATATATATATATATATATATAGTTTTTTACTCGTGTTTTCACAAGCTTTCATTTGACACCAAACTCGATGACCTACCTACTAAAAAAATTTTTTTTTCAATTCCGATTTTTCCCCCCAAAACTAACCCCTTAAGTCAAGTTAAATAACTTTCAAAACTACGCGGCTCTGATGAGGCCATCGATTCCTATATTATTACCAAATTTCAGCTTTATATGACAAATAATTTCGAAGAAAATCGGGTGTGACAGACAGACGGACAGACAGACAGACAGACACCGAAGTCATCTTATAAGTGTTCCGTACGGATCACTGACAAAACGATGTATTTTAGGCAACGCAGCTAAATACATTTTTTAAAGTTATATTATACCCGAAGGTGTCAATTTTTAAATAAGTTGAGGATAATAGGTCGCTGATTGAAAGTGATTGACAATCACAAAACCTTTTTTCTGACGAATTAAGAGTCGTAATTTTTGGGTAATGAACATTTTTTTTTATAGTTATAGTTAAAAGTATACTTGATATTAGAAAATCATTAAAAACTAAAAACAAACTTTCATATTTTTTGTAATTTTGCTCCTAAAAAAGTATTCATTATAAACGTATTTTTGCTTATTATTTATCATACAACTTAAACTTAAAATAAAAAAAAAACATTTAAAGTTGGGAAATGAAAGATAAAAGTCTAAGCTTTAAGTATAAAGTATTTATGTTTCATTTAAATATCGAGGTACAAGGAAAACAGTTAATGAAAATACAAAAATTCTAAATTACTCGAAGAAATTAAATGAATACGTACTCTCTGGCCGTCATACTGGACCCGCCATTTTGAATTTTTCATGTCTGTCGTCCGATTCTTGATCAGCACCCCCAGAAACTCCTTAATAGCCAGTTTCAAAATATTTAACCGTATAAAGAAACGTTAATTTAGATGAGGTTGCAAGCATCATTCCCACTATAACTGAAGGGGTTAAACCAGCCATTTTTTTTTAAATATATTTTTTAGTGTTTCGTACGGAACACTTATAAGATCACTTCGGTGTCTGTCTGTCTGTCTGTCACACCCGATTTTTTTCTCCGAAACTATTTGAGATAGAAAGTTGAAATTTGGTAATAATATAGGAATTGATAGCCTCATCAGAGCCGTGTAGTTTTAAGAGTTAAATTTTGACTTAAGGGGTTAGTTTTGGGGGGTGAAATCGGAAGTGAAAAAAAAAATTTTACTAGGTCATCGAGTGTGATGTCAAATGAAAGCTTGTGAAAACACGAGTAAAAATATATATATTTAATGTAATACTTGCACGCACTTTTCTATGTATTATTTTTAAAAACTCGCGAAAAATCGCTGTCCCACGCCTTATCTCGAAAAGTACTTATCAAAAAATTTTGAAAAAATTCTGGAATATTTTCCACGGGGTGTAGATTGAACGAAAATTATCACGAGTGAATTACCTTTAATAATTTATCTGGTATATAAAAAAAAATAAAAATTTCAAGGTCATCAGATTTCAGTAAAGATTGGAAACAAACTTTGTTGAAAACTCATTTGGGGTTTGTTTTGTGAAGTCACTGATCATTTTATATCTCTGTAACAAAATTTTTTATTTTAAAAGCAATCAACGTACGGAACACTAATTGCGCAAGTTCAACTTGCACTTGATCGTTTTTTTTTTTAATTACGATAAAAGCAAAAAAAGATCCATATACTGTTTTTTATTTGTAAAATTTCCCGTTCTTTCAAGCAATGCCATTAGTTTTTCGATATCTTTTTTATTTTTAAAGATATTTTTTATCTTCCTTTGGATTTTGTAGGCTTAGCGTACGCTTTAAAGCAGTAAACTTTTTTTTATCATATTTCACGTCCAAAAAACTACCTGTATGCCAAAATGCAGCATGCATGCAGCATGCAGCATTTAATGAGAGCTTTTCGTCAAAATTATATATAATATATCAAATATATTATTTTAGACAGAAGAAATATTATTGCTATTTGCAAGGTCACATACAAATAAGGTCAGTCAGTCAAACAACATACTCCCGAAGTGTTGGTTCTTCATATGATTTCCTTGTTAATAAGCACATCGTTAATCATCAGATAGTGAATAGTCACTAATCTTGCTTTGTTGGTGTAATTTACGCTGTACTTCAGAGTTGTTGCTGTTACCGCCATACAATATAGTTTTATTTCGTCGAAACGTTTCTTAAGTTGGCACTTGGGTAGAAAACATACCCAGGGAAGCTCTATTAACTCTGGGGCCCAGTGCTTTTAATGCAGTAAAAAAGTCTACATGCAATTTTTTCTCTCCCAACCACTTATCGATTTACTGTTTTTGTTAAGTACAACAGCGTCGAGATGAGGAGCAACGAGATACGGCTCTCTGACTAGTCGTAATAGAGGCGAAACCACCATCATAGTCTTCCCTTTTCAAGTATGAGCCGAATTTAAACACTTCCTTATTTTGGTATCAGAGTAAAGTATACTTCTATAGCGGAAAGTCTCCCTATCCTTTGTTTTATTTAATGATGTAAGCCAAAATATTTCTTTTATGTTATGATTGTAGACGGGGTAGGCGATTTTGTGTATTTGTGCACTGCAGCCTCTTGGCATATTGTGCTTCCCTCTTTTGGTTACATTAGCATCGTCCCTTAACAAGATTTATTGCTTCTTTCCAAGTCCTTCAAATGGTAAATTATTGTCACGACATATATGTATCTCCAAACATCTGTTCCGAGTTAAAGCTGTATGTTCACATAGGATATGTTTAGGGGTTTCTTTCTCTTCGTCACATAGTCAGTAGGTGGTCAGACTATTGTGAATGCTCATTTTCTGTAAATGTTTCCTTAGGTGACAGTGACCGACGATCAGTCCCACCACTAGTTTGGTATGAGCCTTTGGTAAACAAAGGACACCAGTTATTAGTTAGCAAATTCCGTCCCTCGCATGTCTTTGGCCAAATGTTGCAAGCCAACAGTAGAGATGTTGTTGATATGACCATTTGTTGACGGACGTGGATCCATGTATGGTCTTGTAACTTCGAATTTCGCTAATCTGTCCACTTCTTCATAATAGTTCAACACTATTGTTGTTGAAGGAAGGTTATATTTACACTCCATTGTGATTTTGCTGATGACCTTATTCAATTAAAATAAATTATTTCACAGAGTATCTTCTATGCAAACGTTAAGTAATTTCGAGACTAGTTTAAGTTTGCTTTATTTTTCGAGAATAAATCTAATAAAGCTATATAAAAACAAGATATATGTTAAAAAAATGTCAGTACTATAAAATGAGTTGGTAAAACAACTTAAATGTTACTGCCCAAAAAAATAAACAATATATCTGAAGGAACGCTGTGTGATTGCAATAAACAATACATGTGTAAATAATAAGATCTCAGTCTGATGCCCATGAGAAACATTCCTTAAAATAGGCAAACAAAAAAATAAACCAAAACGACAAACAACATAAAAAATTTAATTTAATAAAGCATAAGGAAATCAAAGAAAATATTCAAATTATAAAAATTCGATCAATATATTTCCTATATCATCTTAAATATTATTGGAGAATTAAAGATTTTTGTATTATTTTGCAAGTTATAAATTATTTTTTTCTCATTCATATACTATATATCAGATTCATTATCAATGTTAATGTTGGGATGAGCAAAGACAAATTAAATCCTTGATGATTATCATGTTGTGAGTTTCCATAATTAAAATTTTCTTCTCTCTAAATAAAGCTACTCAGTATATATCACCACTACACCAAACAGTTTATTTTTGCCCTCGACGTGTATTTCGCTAACTATGTTAGCTCCATCAGGAGCTATGGTTGACTCTTGCAAAAATAAAGTGTTTGGTGTATTAGTGATATGTACTGAGTAGTATCATTGTGTCAAGGACTCCACATTCCCAACATACAATAAATAAAGATCTACATAAGTCGACTTTTTTATGTGAGAAATATACTAGGGTGGATTGAAAAGTCTTGTAAAAAACAAAAAAAATAACATTTAATGAACAAAAACTGAAACAGAAATATATAAATAATTGAATACCAGGTAGAGCTAAAAATATTTACAAAATGAGTGTATTATAAGTTACTGAAAGCTATTGCATAGATCGAAAATATAACTCACCTAATTAAGTTTCTGATGTCATTACGGTTAGTATGGAGGCTTACATAACATTTTGGAAGAAGAACATGGTTCGGTCGAAGATGCATAATGATATTGCTTTTAAACATCTTCTCTACCAACAGTGGCGTAAAAATTCTGACGTCATTTACCGAAATCAGATAGTCAACGATACCCAGAAGGCACATAATCTGCGAATTGGATAACAAGCGTCTTGCTTGCCTGAACAGTTCAACATCTTATTAAATAGTTCAAAATTTCACCAAATCAAACGTACTATCCATGCTGAGACAATACAACTGCAGTATCTGTTAAAAAAAACAACTTGCTGGCCGAACCTTTTGCTTCACATTCTACTCTCAATGATATTGCTTTCAGATAGCATGCCGTAATATGTATGTTAACAAAGCCAAATATCAAAAAATTTCTAGCCCCGATCAAACACCTGTAAAGGCATTCAAAAAATATACCTACTATATAATACCAATTTTTGTAGATTTTTAACTTTTTTTTACCTACAGAAAATAAATATTTCACCTGCTGGCAATCATCTTAAGTTTAGTTGATAGCAAAGGCAGGCAAAAAGGCTATGCCAAATACCTACTAATCGATTGCATTGCTTTCAGTGTTATCGAAGCTTATCAATCAACATCTTTTAAAATATCTTCAAAGATGTATTATTAATAGTAACCACCAATGACTTTCGTAAGCTATAATTAAAAATAAATTCCCTAAACTATATCTAACGTCTTTGGAATAACACTATTTAATGTTAAGGGGAGTCTTGAGGGGTTGTACTTGCTATATTCAAGGCGTTCAATAATGAATGAACACAGTGAATCGCTACTGCCGCAAACGCCCAAGATTTTACTACAGCACCTGTGCTGTACATATTAAATGAACATATTGTAAAACCATTTTTAGCACAGAAAATTGCCCTCATATATAAGCGAAGATGAATTTTCTATTTTTTTACCATCTACAAAGATGGATTAATTTATTTTTTGTGAAATACTTGAGCAAAATTTGATCAATTTAATCTTTTATATTTCTAAAACTTGTTCTATAGTGATTTTTTTGTTTTACGATATTATGGAAATCAAAATTTTGTGGTTGTCTTCATAAATGTAAAAAAAAATTAAGATAACTTTTCTAATGATATTTCAATTACTTTTATTGATTCTTTCACATATTGGTCCTTCCCTAGCAGACATATTATTTTGTTTTAGCCATCACACGGCTCTTTATCTGCATAAAAAGAAAAAAGACAAAAAAATTCTCCTCCTTTTTTATTTTTTGGTTTGAGACTGACGCTCTCTCCACACGAGTTGAAGGGATGCAAGCAGTAAAGGTATTTGAAGTATTGAATTTTGGTAGAAATTTGTTTATTAAGGATTAGATTATATTTTTTAGATTATTAAGAGTACTATTGTGATTATTTTAGTTCTTATTGTTATTTATGTTTTATATTATTTTTGGTTGTTTTTTGGTTTTTTTATTATTACTTTTGTTTTATGTTGTATTCTTTTTTTCTTGATCCAAATAAATTTGACCTAAATATATAATAAAAGACTGTTTTTAGTCAATTTTCACTGGTTTATTTAAATTGTGATGACACTTTTCGCTGTCGATGCAGCTTCTTTAGGTCTATATTTTACAATGTCAAGTTAGGCTTAATGTTTACAATTTTATATAATTTCTTAATTATAATATTACACCTAATTAAATTAGATTGATAGTATTGGAAAACCCACACAGACATAGAATTAGGAGAATAAATTCAATAAAGGTGAATTGTTTAAATCTACCTGGTCGTTGAGTAAAGTACCTGTAGTCCTTAATCGATTTATTTGCATTGTCTCTAAAAGGTTTAGTTTTAAACCTTTTTGTTGGATACGTAAAATTTTAAAATTCTTATTAAACGTGTGATTTTCTGTTAAAAGATTATTAGCATATGTTGAATTAGACTTTCTATGGATGAAACTTTTTTCGTGTTCTGTAATTCTTTGTATAAATGTACGTCCAGTTTGTCCTATGTTTGTTTTAGGACGTGACCCACATGTTAATTGGTAAACTCCTGATTTATTATCTTTATTGATTTGTTGTTTGTAGTCTATTTCCCTATAGTATTGTATATATTGTATAGTATATTTCCATTTTACAATATTTGTAATATTGTATAGTATATTTCCCTATAGTATTGTTAGTCTTGTAAGCTATGTTGATATTTTTTTGATGTAAAAATTTTCCCAGTTTTTCTGTTGGTTTGCCGAAATAGGTTAAGCTGTGTTGGTCTTTTATTATATATTTATAATGAATTTCCATCGAGTAGAAGCTACAACCATCCGAAATTTGACCTAGTTTTTATTTGATTTGATAACTAATTTTTATGTTTATTGATGTTCGATGAAAAAAAAGCTTTTTCTACATACAATACGAAAAAAACCAGAAATAACAATACCGGAGTAGAAATGTATTTATAAAAAAAGTTTAAATAGTGCTCAAAGGTTGCAAAACACACGATTTGTTGCCTGTAGAGTAACAGATTCTAACCAGTTTTGTATATAAATAAGTAGCAATATAAAGGTTTTGTAATTATACTTACCACTAGCATGACGAGTATTTAATTACTGTAACTTACCTGAAAAAAGAAAAGGAAATGTAAAATATTCTATATATAAGGGCAAAGTAGATAACACAAAAGTATTAATTTTTAAATAATATTAAATTATTTATGTTGGGATTTCAGGTTTATTTTTTTTTTTTGTCATTTCAGAAAAATTACTCTTACATCCAAATTTAAAAATCATTTAGATAATATTAAGCTAAATATTCCATTATAAGTTATATAAACCTGTTACACTTATATATCGAGCATTTTAAATGTATCTTCAATATTTAATTTAAATATCTTTAAATTTCCTGCGATAATTTTATTATTTGTTTAATGTTTACCCACAAAGGTAATACCATGGGCTGCGTGCCACTCCTCCCATGCTTCTTTGTCTTTGAAATTCTTACTTTCTTTTGTAAAATATTTTGAGAATGCCTTTAAAATAATTCTTTTGATATAAGCCAAATGAATAATTGATTTGAAATAAGGGGATATTTTCTTTGCGAGAGATATCTAATAGTACTTTGTCTCAAACGAATCGGATTTTTCTGGCTAAAATCGACAACTTTGACTCCTAATGGAATGAGAATGTTGTATTATGATAAAATACCAGGATTTCGTTTGAAGAAATTAAGGACATGGTAAATGCCAATAAAAAAAAAACTGGTTTCTCGTTGCTACTCTCACTTTTTATCACCAATAAGAAGGATATAAAATAGTTTAATTTTGAAATATTTGTATTAGAAAAAAACAAACTTATTAATAAGCAAGACTGCAGTCTTTGAAAAATTACTTCTTAAAAATAATGTCATCTAAATATACAGGGTGGTCCAAATTGGACACTTTTAAAGGTACACCCCTTTATCTAAAGAAGACAGACGAAAACTGATCTCAGTGCCTGAGGCTCAATTTTTATAATAAACTCAATGGTGGAAACCGCATATCGATATCTAGTATCGTTTCAGATATACAGGGTGTTTTTCTAAAATCTGCATTTTGGAAAAATGTTTGTAGTTTTCCTATTGAAAATTTTTGATTTCTGTAAAAACATTCTCAAGGCACTTTTCACGTGGATTTCAATAGTGTAAGTTACATTTTTTTACAACTAATATTTTAATAGTTATTAACGCAAAAATATATTTTTGAAATGGGTTACCCTGTATATTTTTCCTTATCCGAATAGAGCTTTAAATTAGAATTCTAAAAATATAGCACCCTTTATATTTTCTTAAATCTACTTCAAAATTCTTACTTCAATTTTTACGCTAGTTTTAAATGCACATTTTGTGAAGTAGGCGTTGGACGGAGCGGCCATATGGTTTAATTCAATTGTTTACTCGTAGTTGTCAAACTTTACTGCAGAATGAGGTTATTGAATTGTCAAATAAATCACGATGAAGTTTGAAAATTACGAAAAATGGGATATGATAGTGTGTTTCACACCAACCGGAGAAAATTTGGAAGCGGCAAGTAATTTCTACCACGAACGGTAACTAGAGAGGAGTCAACCCTTCAAGGATATATTCGCTCGATTGCGACATAACGTAGTTAATAGTGGCCAGTTTGAAAAGAAACGACCCAAGAATTATGCATCAAACAGGGATAAGGAGTTAGAAGAAATAGTAGTTTTAGGAACTATCGGAAATAATCCCAACACTTCAACCCGACAGTTAAAAAAATCCACTGGACTACCAAGAACTAACGTAAATCGTACTTTGAAGAAGCACAAATTCAGGCCATATAGGACAAGAAAAGTTCATAACCTTAGAGACGGAGATTTTTAACGGCGTATGGATTTTTGCCAATGGTTTCTGGAGAATTGTAACCATGTTCATTAAATTGCATTTGGACAGACAAAGTTTATGTAAGCAATACAGGTATTTTTTAACCGTTACAATTCTTATACGTGGGCACAAGCAAATCATCATTTAGTTGTGGAGCAAAGAAATCAAGGCAGATTTGGATTTAATGTGTGGGCAGGAATTTTTAGAGTCAGGGTTATAGGGCCATTTATTTACGAAGGAACACTCACCTCTCAGAGATATTTAGAAATTTTAAGGCAGCAAATAGAACCTCTTGTTGATGAACTGCCGTTAATGGACCTTAGAAATATATTTTTTTCAACACGACGGGGCACCCCCTCATAACGCTGCAGTTATCAGTAATTTTTTATCTGCCAATTTCGACAATAACTGGATAGCCAACCAAGGTCCGAACCGTTGGCCGGCAAGGTCACCGGATTTCACCCATGGACTTCTATCTCTGGGGAAGATTGAATACCTAATTCTTAAATTGCCGACAAACACCAAGCAAGTGTTAGAAGTCGCAGTGATACAAAGTTTTGCAGCTCTAACTCCTCTTGAACTAATCAACTCGGTAAGAAGTGTCCAGAAAAGGTCCCATCTATGTGTAAATGAAACTGGTCGACATTTCGAACATCTCTCATAGAAAATTGTTTTGTTTTAGTTTTCTCTACTTGGAATAAATTGTTTTATTGTTGTTTTGTTTTGTTTTCTACATAGTTTAAAGTACTATAGCATTTAGTAAATTTCATTAGAGTTACTTCTGGGAATATTTTTTTACGATTTGACTGCTATCGGTAAACAATTGATATTGCCGCTCCATCCAAAGCCTACTTCACAAAATGTGTATTTAAAACTCGCGTAAAAATTGAAAACCTTTATATTTTGAAGGAGACCTAAGCAAAATATAAAGTGTGCTATATTTTTAGAACGATAATTTCAAGCTCTATTCGGACAAGAAAAAATATACAGGGTATTCTATTTAAAAAATATATTTTTGCGTTAATAACCATTAAAATATTAGTTGTAAAAAAATGTAGCTTACACTGTTGAAATCCACGTGAAAAAGTGCTTTGAGAATGTTTTTTACTGAAATCAAAAATTTTCAATAAGAAAAGAATTACAAACATTTTTCCAAAATGCAGATTTTTGAAAAACACCCTGTATATCCGAAACGGTACTAGATATCGTTATGCGGCTTTTACCAGTGAGTTTATCATAAAAATGGAGCCTCAGACACCGACATCAGTTTTCGTCTATCTCCTTTAGATAAAGGGGTTTACCTTTAAAAGTGTCCAATTTGGACTACCCTGTACATCGGAACGTCCCCGTTACTCCTTTAAACGAGTGGTAAAATTATAGACAACTGCTCGGCACGTTGTTTTCGTGATTGCTATCATTTCTTGTTCACTATTCTAGTTCAATTGTTCTAAAGAGCGTACATTCTTAATTTAAATTTTAGTTTTCAGATATTCCCACAAGAATAATCTGTCAGCCTCAAATCAGCGCTACGGGGGACCAACTTAATTTAATGGAAATCGATTTATTTTAAGCTTTTTTATCTATCTCTTATTTTTAAATATAAATAATGTGTTTAAATTGTGTAATCTTGCCTCATCTTACTAAAAGCAAGTCCTGGATGTAATTATGAATATCACATCCTAAAGTCGATGCGGTTTTAATCATTTTAACAAATCGTTTCGGATTAAAAGTCGTTTAGACATCATTCTCAAAGAATTACGAATCGAATATTCTACGTGCCGACATTGCAAGCCAAGCCGGGGAATATAAATCTATTGATGATCTTGGATTTCTTGGACTCTAATACGACAATTCTGTTTATTGACGTTATTGTTATGCAGGAAACGCGCCTTATTCGAGAACAAGATGTTGATAAATGTTGAGAACTCCATGTATTATTAATTGAAATTGTTCAAATGTCTAATATTTTAATATTTTCCTGAAACTCTCACAATAATATGTAACATTTACATTATAAAATATATTCACGTTTACGCGGTGCCATTCCATGCCGATATTTATGGCCGGTGACGTCTCAAAATATGTATACACGCTTGTTACTAATCCTCTTAAAAAGTTTTTTTTTTGTTTTCAACAAAATATTATTTGATTTTCTTTAATATTTGTGCTTTCTGTAGTTAATAGATATATTACAGAAAATGTAAATATTGCTACAGAAGACAGCGTATCATAAAACGTATTTTGATGGAGCTAGACACCAAAAAGGCTCTGGCGCTGACGGAATACCTGCCATAGTTCTTAAAAACTGTGCAAGGGAACTAACACCAGTTTTCTGTAGGCTTTTCAACTTATCCTACAGAAAGGGAATATTTCCTTCCTGTAGGAAATATGCCACAGTTCAGCCGATACCTAAAAAAGGCAAGAAGACCTTGCCAAATAACTACCGACCAATCGCACTGCTTTCAATAATGTCGAAAGTCATGGAAAAGGCTATCAATCAGCATCTTCTAAAACATCTTGAAGGATTCAACATTATTAGCGATCACCAATATGGCTTTCGTAAAAATAGATCAATGGGAGATCTTCTGACTTATGTAACATATATTTGGAACAAAGCCATTGAACACTTTGGAGAATCTCGAGCGGTTGCTCTTGACATATCCAAAGCATTCGACCGTTTTTGGCACAATGGGCTGTTTGCTAAGCTACGTTCTTATGGTATGTCTGAAAACTTCTGTTTGTGGCTCTCATGTTTCCTCAGAGAGCGTTCTTTACGAGTGGCAGTCGACGGATTTCTTTCTAACACCTTCACTATTAACGCCGGTGTACCCCAAGGCTCCATACTGTCTCCTACTCTTTTTCTCATTTATATTAACGATCTGCTGGAAAAGACCGAGAATCTTCAGCTTTGCAGATGACAGTACAGTTATCTCTTCATTCGCTTTGAATGCTCGGACATCGGCCACTCAGACGAATATCCGCCCACAGCAGGAAGTCATTCAACTTAACAAAGACCTGGAAGAGATTCTATCTTGGGGTGACAGTAACCAAGTGGAATTTAACGCTACAAAAACCCAGGCGGCAGTTTTTCTCTAAAAATGTTAACGTTGCTGAACCCGACATAGTTATGTCGGGGCACTCCATTCCTCTAACATCGTCACTCAATTTGTTGGACGTTAATTTGGGAGCAAATATGTCCTGGCATGAACATGTTGCAGGCATAGCAAGGAGAGCTTCTCAAAAGTTGGGAATATTATTTCGAACCAGAAAGCTTTACACTCCACAACAACTGTTAATTCTTTAGAAAGCTCAAATTCGACCAACTATGGGATACTGCTCCTAAGTTTGGAGCTCCGCTCAAACATACACTGCATTTGTTGGATTCTGTTCAGAGAAGAGCTGTTCGTCTGATTGGAGACCCGGAACTGACCTGCGGCGTTGGTTCGCTGGAAGAACGGTTGGCGACTTGAGTCTATTCTACAAGTATTTTCATGGAAAGTGTTCGAAGGATGTGGCCCGCTTAATTCCTCCCAGAGCGGTGCATGTTAGAAGTACACGTCGCGCTAATGCTTCATATCCGTGTGAGGTTCAGCTTGTTACTCCTCGTACAACGCTTTTCAAGCAGTCTTTTATATGGAGAACATCATCCCTTTGGAATAGTTTGCCCAGGACTGTGTTTCCCACCGAGTACAATTTACAGCGATTCAAGAGCAACGTGAATCGCTTTCTCCGCACGCGTGTCGCTCCTGTAGCGCTTTAGGGACTTCGCTGTAGCCCGGGTGCTAGACCCATAAAGAAAAAAGAAGGATAAACCCTGCAACGAAACGTCGCCACAAAACGAAGCCGGCTGTCTACCACCGGATTGTTAAATGGTGCCCCGTCGACTCTCTTAGAGACGCCACGCAAGTAGAAGTTGGATTATATGTAACAACAGCGCAAAATAGGCCTAGCGTGTCTAAGAAACTCGACAAGGCACAGTTTAAAGATCCGACGGTAGCCAGCCGGCTACGTTTCACGGCGTTTTATTAGATGTATTTGTCTTTCTGTAATGACAGCTACAGTTTGTGTGATTATGTCTATCATATAAATGGTAGGATTATACTTCAAAGAAAATTCTAGTCTAGTCGTCCACATTTTATCCTATTCAATGATACTAAATCTTTTATTCTTATTTCAGAATGCACCTTTTAAAAATTTTAAAGAAAATTTGGTTGAAAGTCATATGTTATTAAAATAAATAGGTTTTGCGTAAGTTGTATATTTTAATTTTGTGTATATTTTTGTATTAATGACGAATTTTACGGTTAATTCAAGTTTATTTTAATTTTGCCATTTCTCTAGTAGGACACATAATAAAATTGGAAATGATGACATTAGATATAAATGTATTGATTTCATCACATCATTTTGTACTTTGAACTGTTATGGCTTTTACTTGATGTAAACCCATATTAAATACGACAAAAACACAAAATTTCCACAATATTTTTTTATTTTTCAGTATTGAAAAATAAAAATATTGTGGAAATTTCAGACTGAAAAATAAAAATATTATGGAAATTTTATGATTATAAACCAGTTTTTTGTTGTATTTACATTATTTTGTGTAATAGGTCACATGCCTTTGCAACTTTTTTACATAATCTCATATAAACTTACATGAGAACTTGGAAGGTTACATAAGTAGTGTCGAATTGTATAATAATGGTTATAGGGAAACCCAGGATTATTCATGTAATTAGTTTTTACAGTGTACTGCGGTTTGAGAGACCACTTTCATGAAATAACGTTCAAACGCCCTCTATATTTTCATCGCTTCATCCTTACACTATTCGACGAATACTTAAAGTGAAACTAACTTTTTTAAACAACTGCATTAATTTTTTAAACAACAGCCAGAGCTTCATTTACGCTACGTAAATTAAATTGAAGATAAATTTTTTCCCGCGGTTAATTGTAGACTTATTTTCATTGCAAAACTCTTGCACATAAATCGCAAGTTCGGTAACGGTCAATTTTCTCACAGTAAATAAAAGGACCGGGGTTACGATTTTAAAATTATCGCTAAATGCAAAATTTAAAGCTTCAAATAGCTATTTTTCATTGTCAAATTACGATTGTATTATTTTAGGTTATCTACTTATCTATGAAGGAGATGTGGTAGACCTTGAAAACAGACTTTTTTTATAACTACTGTCTACACTAATGCACCTAGTCCAAGGCTTCTTGTACTGTTTTAGTCCAGAACATCTTTCATTTGCGCCTCAATAAAGACGATACATCGGCTTTCAATTCATTCTCTAATAAAGATTTTGTGTTTCTCAGGTATTTTTTCAGACGTTTCAACAAAAAGAGTCATAAGGAGCTAAAACAAGGTTATACGGTGAATGTTTTAACTTAACTTAAATGACTTCACATTTTTCGATGATGAATTGGATTGTGCAAGCCTAGTGAATTCTGCGGTTGTCGTGTAATCGTTTTCATCATTATCATCATCATATATTAGCCCTTAGCGTCCACTGCTGGACATATGCCTCATTTAATTCTTTTCCAGTTAAACCGGTCTTAACCTTTTTGGATCCAGTTTTCAGCTACCCTTCTCAGATCATCTGTCCATCTGGTGGGAGGTCTTCCTCTATTCCTACACGCTTCTTATCTAGGTCGCCATTCCAAAACATTGTTAGTTCATTTGTTATCTTGCATTTGGGCTAGATGACCGGCCCGATTTCTTGTCAAAGATTTTGCCTTGCCTATTTCAACTGCATCTATCACTCTCATTCGGTCCCTCATTTCTTTATTTGGGACTTTATATCGAAGAGAAAAACCCAACATCGACACCTTCATTGCCGCTTGAGTTACCCTTATCTTATTTATTGTCTTCTTTGTCAAAGTTAGAGTTTCTGCTCCATAAGTAAGCACAGGTAATACGTATTGGTTAAAGATCTTTCGTTTAAGGCAAATAGGTATGCCTGATTTCAGCGTTTCTCATAGTTTGCCAAATGCGGCCCAAGCTAGAGTGACCCTCCCTTGTAGTTCATGAGTCTAATTATCTCTGCCCAACTTAATTTCATGTCCCAAATATTTATATGTCATTACTTTCTCGATGTTTACCCCGTTTACTGATATTGGCTTGGTAAAAACTAAATTTGTCATAAACTGGGTCTTCAAATTTATCTTTAAGGCAATTTTATGGGACTGCTTTTTTAGAGTGTTAAACATGGTATTCGCATATCCTGAGCGATCTGTTAACAGGACTATGTCATCGGTGAATCTCAATTTATTCAGCATTTCTCCATTTATATTTATGTCCATGTTGCTCCAATTCAGATTTTTTAACACGTGTTCCCGACGGGTGATAAACAGCTTTGGGGAAATAGTGTCACCCTGATGCACACCTCTTTTGACCTGGAATTTGTTTGTTTCCTTCTGTAATTTAACTGTTGATGTTGCCTGACAGTATACATGTCTGTGTTGATGTTATAGACTTGGTACGACATAGGCTAAACAGTATTGTTTGACCCTGATGACAGTAGGTTCAGCCAGCTTTATGGCTTCAACCACAACACCATCCTCACATGGAGACTTATTATTTTTACCTCAATCAAGACTTGAATGATCTCATCTTCTGTTATTTCGGGAATATCCTCTGAACCTTGATTTTGAATATATGGAATCTAATACGGTGTGTCCTTGTTAGGGTCTTTATAAAGCTGTTTATAAAAACCTTCAACAATATTTATAATCCCTTCCCTATCCGTTACCATTCTTCCATCTTCGTTCTTTAGTTTTTGTATAATTTTTGTTCCCGTAGATAATTTGGATCTCAAAACTTTTAGACTTTTATTCTCCTCGATTACTTTTGTTACTTGTTCGGTGTTAAACTTTCTAATATCTCTTCTTATTGATGTTGATACTGCTTTGTTGAGAGCTCTGTGATCTTGGGTATTGCCGCTTGTCATTTCTCTTCGCTTCTTTAATAATTTCTTTGTCGGTTCACTTAGTTTTTCCCATTTTTTGGGTTGTTTTGGAGAATGGTTATCTATTCAGGTGTTCTACAGAATTTAAGTTCAACTGCTGCAGATTTTGTTCTACTGTCTCTGAGAATTTTGCTGGATATTCAATCTGCTCCCACTTGCAGTTTTTGATATCCTTCCTTGTAAGTTTTTCTCTTTCTTGTTTTATGTTCAGTCTTATCTTTGACCTCACCAATCGATGGTCTCTTCCAGTTGAAAACTTGTTCAAAGTCTCTACATTCTGAATTCTCCTTTTCTTATCTGTTAATATGAAATCAATCATATTTCTCCCAGTTTCATCTGGCCTTATCCACGTCCACTTTTGATTTGGGTGTTTTTTGAAAAACGTGTTCATGATGATGGCTATTTTGCGGTGAGAAGTTTACTAATTTTTCTCCTCGAGGATTTTTTTTCCCCAAAGTCATGACTTCCGACTGAAAACAACTAGCACCCATGTACGTGGCCAGGCCAATATATTCAAGTATACCGACCTGCAGGATTGAACCCTCAACCTTCTGCACAGTAAGTAAGGTACTACACCATTGAGCCACGGGCTGTCCTTAGTGTAATGACAAGGATTGCAACCTTAGAACTCATGCTTGTAAACGTCTGCAATCTTCATCGCGTATTTTCTGTTTATTAGGAAGCCAACACCTCCTCTGAAGTATAGTACATTTCCCAATTTTAATTTTATTTGGTCTTCCCCCCCCCCCCCCCCCCCCCCCCACCTCTAAAGTCGTAGTCATAAGGGGAAGTAATCGTTTTAGTTCTCTATAAATTAGGACATTTTCATATGATTCAAAAAACATTATCAGATTCTCAGTGAATCCCATCTCAGACGATTTTTGCAATTAAACTGAGTGATTGACTTTGTCGAAAGCCTTTGAAAAGTTTGTGTAAATTACATCTACTTAGTTACCATTATCGAAGGGCTGCCCATCGCATTGGGTAAGACAGTTTTGGTTACTTATTATACTGCGATCACTAAAAAAACCGTGTTGAAGATTAAGTATTTAATTAGATTAAATAAACAATCATATATCAACATTTCCAAAAATGGAGATAATATACACATGCCTGTAATTCGATATTTTATTTCGGTATCGAGAATTATAGTCCATAAATATTTTATTTATTATTATATTTATTTTAATAAAGACCAAAAGGTTTCTGGATTACTTGAAATATAACTTTCAGTCCTAAGTGTGTAATTTTTATAGGCAATGTCAGTCTTCCTTTTTACATCTTCTCGAATTTCCTTGTAGGAGTATTGCTGTCCCAATATTAGGGACCTGAGTTTTTAAAATCTCGTAAAACTCCTATACTTTTATTTGATGATATGTTCTTTAACGAATAATAGACTTGGGAGTGCACGCGTCAAGTTCTTTATATTGTATCTTATAAAATCATATGCATGCTTCATTGACATTATAGAGTATATATAACTCACACCAATTCACATTCAAAATCCTGTCATACAGGAGCGGAAAACCTGCCCTTCTAAAGTTATACCGAGATTTGTGGCAACACAGATTTTTTCTAGAGTAAAAAGACAAGGAAATGTTTAAAGAAGGTTGATAGTTGTCCTCCTCTTCTGGTTTAAGAGATTCTCTGGAAACGGCACAATAACAATTTCAAAGAACTAAATCGAGAAACTTATTATGCGGGTTGGGAATTTGGTTAAATTGTTCTAAATCAAATAAATAAATAAATGTTTATTATATCAATTTTTCATAATACAGGTTAGGAATATTAAGGTCACTCAAAACCCAAAATTAATAATTATTATTGCACATATTTGAAGGTATGTAGATAACCGATACGAGTAAAGTTACATAATGAATGCTTATCTTACAACCAACTATATTTATCTTAGTGACATTGTTGCGAACATTTTGAAGATCAATTTGTGATGCATTATAATTATTATTCACAGCTAGTATCACTCTACCTCCACGAGACACACCCAATCTACTAAACCTCCTATTCCAGCAAGACACAGAATACCTGTTGTCAAATAGTTTACTTAAGAATAAACTGTTGTGAATCCAACTTTCCGTAAATACGATGAGTTCGTAATTAGAACTGCAGACCAATTTGAAGAAATCAACCACTTTTCTGTTAATCCTCTTATAATTTGATACAGACAGGATACAGCCATAATACAAGACAATAAAATTCTGTTAGAAAACTTATTTAGTTTAAATCTTTTATCCTCTTGACAATTTTATGCAACCCACTGCCATATTTAGTGAAAAGTGATCTCCTCTTTGTAGGCTTCTAGATTTTTTAATTCTCTTGACCTACGGACAATGGTTTTAACATCATCCGCGCAATCCATTATCTAGTTTTCGCTGAAGTTTAGTTCAGTTAATTAGAAGTTTATACCCGGATTCTACGTTTGTTAGTCAGGTCATAAAATCTTTTAGCGAGAACTGAATTTCAGTTTTGCTAGAAAGTAGATGACGTTCATCATGCTCGGCAACACCTGCCCTCGGAGCCAGTATGACTTGCACAAGTACCACAAGTCCAGGTACGCTCATTTAACCTCTTCTAAATTTTAGTTTGTAAGTGAAATATAGAGAAGCTTTTTTCTAGTCATGTTGAGGTATTACTGCCTTTAATTATTAAAATAATAAAAATACCTTTTAGGTAAAAATTATTTGTTTCCATACACTTTTATAAAGGACTTTTTTCCCTTTTATGTGACCTATTAATTTTGCTGATTTATTGTTCTCTCAATTACAGTGAACTCTAGCGGGGTTTAATTCCTAAGTATTTGAATGAAAGTTGCAGTACGGTGGTCTCATTTAGTTGGTATTATTGATGGGAGTGTGGCACACTATTGTACTAATAGATAAAAATATAACCATTTTGAAGAGCATCTTAGTTACCTGTAAAGCAAAACAGGGACATCTAAGTTATAGCTATATAGAAAATGTTTTTTTTATAAAATTAAAAATTCTAAATATAAATATTTAAGTAAATTTGGGGCTTTAGAAACTTAAACTAAATTTGAATGTAAATTTAAAAGTGCTGTTTTGAAATAAGATTAATTAATGATTTTGTGTACATCAAAATTTGAAACGTGTTTTTATTTAGTTAGATAAAGGTATACATTTTGGACTAGAAGCTTTCGGAAAAGGTAACTTCATAACTAGAATATGGGAAAATTTCTCTAATATTATAAATATAAAACTTTTACTTAGGTAATTAGAAACTGTACTTTCTTATAAAAATATTTTGCAAATCTATTTATAATTAAAAGTTATTACCTACTCAAATTTTCGTATAGAAACAGCTACTATTATTAAAATCTTGGATTTTATGTGAACTTAATTATTAATTTTGACTTCTAGACTTTCCTGTATAAACATTCTTAATTAATTTTAATTTGCCTCAAGGTTAAAACAATTCTTTATTATATAATTATATATAACTAGTTAGCTTTACTTCAGAATTAATATGAAACTTTAGACAGACCTTTTTTGCCTTCTAATTTAGTCTTCTAGACTTACGGACACTTGAAAAAGATAAGATGATATTAATTTATGAATGTCGAGCATTTGGACATAATCTATTATACGAGTAGTTAAATTTCTAAGTAACTTTCTCTCTGTTTTAATATTTAGTTATTGGCTAACTTCAATGTATTTTTGCAACTACAGGTTACTTATATATATATATATATATATATATATATATATATATATATATATATATATATATATATATATATATATATATATGTATATTTATGTATATTTATATATATATATATATATATATATATATATATATATATATATATATATATATATATACATATATATATATATATATATATATATATATATATATATATATACATATATATATATATATATATATATATATATATATATATATATATATATATATAAATATATATATATATATATATATATATATATATGTATATATATATATATATATATATATATATATATATATATATATATATGTATATTTATATATATATATATATATATATATATATATATATATATATATGGAAAAAGAAAATAACATCTTGGGAACCCATCAATGAAAGAATCATAAAACTAAATATAACAATACTAGGAAAAGACATGGTAATATAAGGAGTATACGGCCCAACAGAAGACAGCACTATAAGAGAAAAATATAATTTCATGGAAACACTAGAAATAGAAACACAAAAAGTAAAGAAAAATCAAGAATTAATAATAATGGGAGATCTGAATGGGAGAACAGGAAGGAAAACAAAGGACAATACCGTAGGACCATCCAGAGAAGACATTACTAAAGACAATGGGAGAACAGGAAGGAAAACAAAGGACAATACCGTAGGACCATCCAGAGAAGACATTACTAACGACAACGGAGAGAGACTAATAGAGCTGGGTGAACTAAACGGCCTCGAAATAACAGACGAATTCTACAAACACAAAGACATCCACAAATATACTTGGTTGCAAGAAACACGAAACTTAAAATCAATAATAGACTACATTATAATTAAAAACGATACCACTATCAAAATAAAAGACGTAAGAGTAAAGAGAGGGGCAGAATGTGGAACAGACCATAGACTATTAATAGCAAATATAAAAGTACCGTGGTACAAGACAATAAAGCAAAAAGGAAAATAGAGAAAGAAAACAGAAATACTAATGAGATAACAGAAAAAGCAGACAAAGAAATAAAATGCAAAATACATTTACTACAAGACGAAACGATAAGAGACCTATATAGATGACGATTTGTTAAAAAATTAAATGAATTTAACTACCTCCAACAGATGTATGACCACATAAAAGAATGCATCAAACAGGCGGCCCTAGAAGTATTAGGTAAAGAAGACAACGAGAATAAGAAACATAAAATTGGAATTTGTGAAAAAACCAAAGAATCTATAAAGGGGAAAAAAAGACTATACGAAAAATGGCTGAATACAAAATCAGAAGAAGATCTACAGAAATATAAAGAGAAAAATGCAGAAACGAGGAGGATGATAAACAAAAAAAAGAACGAGAGATGGGAAAAATCGTGAGAACATGTAGAACAGTATATAGGAGGAACTAGAAACACAGAGTCATGGAGAATAATTAAAGCATTAAGGACTAACAATAGAGAGAAGACGTATACAACATGAAAAGGAACGACACAAAACCTTCTGTCCCAATTACTATAAGGTTTTGTGTTGTTCCTTGTCATGTTGTTTGTGTTTTTCTTTGTTAGTATTGTGTGACACATGTTAACATCACCTTTGATTTTGTAATGCTCTGTGTTGGTGAGTCTCCTTTTGCTTATTTATGTTAGGTACATACAGTTTTTTTCCTTTTCTACTTTCAGTTTTCTCATTCCTGATGAAGTTGGGAATAACCAACGAAATATAGAATTTGACAACAAATTAGTTTCCTCTTATTGACCGAATTCCCGAAAAAAAGAAAAAAACTTTAAGTACTTTTTACAATAACCACAATTAACGAGATAAATATATATATATATATATATATATATATATATATATATATATAGTATATATATATATATATATATATATATATATATATATATATATATATATATATATATATATATATATATATATATATATATATATATATATATGTATATATATATATATATATATATATATATATATATATATATATATATATATATATATATATATATATATATATATATGTATGTATATATTTATATATATATATATATATATATATATATATATATATATATATATATATATATATATATATATATATATATGTATATACATATATATATATATATATATATATATATATATATATATATATATATATATATGTATATATATATTATATTATATAATAGCGACCGTGGTTATTGTAAAAAGTACTTATAGTTTTTTTCTTTTTTTCGGGAATTCGGTCAATAATATATAGCTAAACACATTGTTTATTGACAAAATGTGCACGAATCAATTCACGTTAATAAAGATATTGACTTTGAGTTTTACATTTGATGTTTTCTTCCAAAGGATAGTTGATGCTATTACCTGCATTCACTACAGTTTTTCTCGATTTTGACTAATTAGTTAGTGATCTTTGCCCTGTATTTCTTCTTTTATTTGAATTTGGGTCCCCTTCATAGCCTGCAGGGCTGCTTTTAATTATAAATAAAATTGGCATTGCCCACTTGGAGCTGTCTTTACTTAGACAGGGATCTAGACCTTCTAGAGAAAGGAAAAGGCTAGAAATGATATCGAAGACACCACGAGAGTGAACTAATATATAGGTTAAGAGCGAGCAGTTCTGGATTTGGACGTTTATATATAGGGAACTAGCTTGGAGCACGTAACAAGGAGAAGAAGCTGAAGTAGTGTACATCATTTAGACCTTGAGATCACAAAGAGACTTTATATTAGTATTTGAAAATTTTATTTTCAGCTCGGCATTTTTTTTTTGATCATTGATTGTTACCAATAGTAATAAAATGCGGTATTTCTCGTCTATTGCAATGAGCTACAGCAACAAATTTTACTATATCATAAAGATGGTTTTTTTAAGACAGTGCGGTAGTCCAATCGCCTACAAGTAGTACCTGTATATATGCTGCTTCTCTTAATAACAGCACTCGACATTCCCAAGCCCAATTAACCAGTGACTGGAAAGTTCATAATGTTTCATACGCTTAATAAGTGCTTCATAAGCATTATTTACAATTTGATGACTAACATTTAGTACAGCCATTCGTCCGTCCTTTTTCTTATTCAGTACTACTTTTAATGTAGTTATTTAGTTATAAAACTTCAAATTAAGTTTGTAGTACTAGAATACAAACTGTAAAAATTTATCTATTTTTTTTTCTGTGGTGCATGGAGATCTTCTTGCTATTTTTTTATATAATTTTAAGTTAGCACACCTATCAGAGGAAGTTTTAATAAAAATTTTGTTCGAAATAATAAAGAAGTAAGTTAATAACTAACACTGCCCTCAAGTAGAGCGCGCGATTACTTTATTTTGTTTATACCACGTTATCAAACCATATTGCCATGACCACTTAGTACCAAGTGAATTATATATATAGTAATATCGTTCTTTTTTAGTAAATAAAATAAATTCTATAATAATTTTTAGTACCAATTTCCAGCAAGGGGCCCCAAAATGCATACCATAGATAAATAATAAATGCTGGATGTTACAGTGAAGGGTGCACTCGGGGCTCTGAAGTTTACATGCGCTGATTTGTCTTCATTTAATTTCATTTCCCACTCTTTTGTCCACTTGCTGATAATGTTTGTAGTATCTTGGAACTTTTTTGTTACCTCTTCTATAGTTTTACCCGTTGTAAGCTCTGCGGTGTCTTCTACAAAAGTCACTATTCTTGCACTTTCAATTTTCGGCATATCGCATGTATGAGGCAGGTGCAGTGTGGGACCAAGTACGCTCCCTTGCGGGACACCGGCTTTTATGGAATAAAAATATGTGTGTATGCGTCTTTTTTTTTCACTCGGAAATGTCTGTTCGAGCTATGCGACACGGAAAGTTTCGCATAGATTTTAGGTAATTAATTTTTATCTTAAGAGTAAAAAAGTCCAATTTAATATTTATTGGAGAACGTATATAAAGTACCGGACTAGAAACTTTACTAATTTTTAGTGTTTGTAGGGAACACTTGTAAGATCACTTCGGTGACTGTCTGTTCGTATGTCTGTTAGTCTGTCTGTCTGTCACATTCAATTTTCTCCGGAACTATGGGACATAGAAAGGTGAAATTTGGTACTAATATAGCAATTGATGACCTCATCAGAGCCATGTGTTTTGGTGGGTGAAATCGGAAGTGAAAAAAAAATTACCATATCATCGAGTGGCATGTCAAATGAAATCTTGTAAAAACACGAGTTCAAAAATATATAAAATGTAATACTTGAGCACAATTCTCTTTGTATTATTTGTAAAAAAGTGCGAAAAATGGCTGTTACCCCTTTATCTCGAAAAGTACTGTTTAAAAAATTTTAAAAAAATTCTGGAATATTCTCTACAGGGTGTGGATTGAAGGAAAATTATCACGAGTGCGTTAACTTGAATAATTTCTCTGGTATATAAAAAAAAAACAAAAATTTCAATGTCATCGGAAAAAAATTTGTTGAAAACTCATTGGGATGAAGTCATTGATCATTTTATACTTTCGTAACAAAAATTTTTATTTTAAAAGCAATTAAGGTACGCAAGTCCAACTTGCACTTGACCGGTTATTTTATTTTGAACTCAGATAGAGCTGCCCTTTTACTTTTGTTTAGTTTTTATTAAGCCTATTTCTTTTAAATTATGTAATACATATTTATGAATATGTACCAAAATCAAGAAGTAATAGAAAAATGCCAGACATTTGTATCAATGTATCTTTTAGTAATGACTTCTCGTCGGAGCAGCCTCGTGTTCTTTTTAAACATAGATTGGATGTTTATCTATTATCACGTGCTTAGATTTTCGACACACAAGAAGTTTTTTTTATATACTATATATGTATGGTTTTTCTGAATAGGAAACTACAGACTTAAACTCAAAGTAAATACATAAGGGATCCAGTTTTAACAGTTATTTTAACTAATTATAGAAAACATTTTTATGATTAACAATACACTTCAACATTAAATTGTCTGCTTTCTTGCTGACGGTATTTAATAAGTGACTAGTATGTAGCACATTATCTCTCTTTAATAACACAAATCGTGGGACTGAATATTAAATTAAGTTATAGAAGTAGAACCGGACGAGTTTCATTTTAGGTTTTAAAGCGAGCAAACTGCCAACAAAATCAAGATAAACTCAATAATGTGCTGAAACTAAATTGCAGAAGCAGCTTAACTGTAAAATACTTGAACATGAAATTTATTTTAGCTGTCCCAAGCTAACGTGAACACACAATTAGCAAAGGTAATGTTTCGAGGATAAAATCTTTAATTTTAAAAATGCGTTTAGTTGCAGTTATCCGTAAAATAGAAAAACTTCTATTTGGAGAGTACTGAAATAAAAACTAGAAAATATATGAACCATTTAATTTGCTAGCAAAGCAAATGCCGGCAGTTATGATCATAGCAACCGTGACTTTAAAAATCAGCTAACCTAGTGGCTGGCAAAAAAAAGATGAATCTATTTGCTTCATCAATCATTAGAGAGTCCTTATTAATATCAAAGATAATCTTTTTACAACAAAAACACTAAATAAATACTTAAATAATAACTTCGTTACATATATTTTTTAATAAATTATACGATTTCTCTATTAATCGTAACTATATCAATCGGGAGAAATATAATTCCTACTGAAATATATCTATATTCATTTAGATGCACTTTGTTCAAAATTGTACAGGATTTTTAAATTTATATAATTTTTTTCCCTAATATTCTTATATAATAATGAAGTGTTCATAAAATTATTTTAATATCAGTCAGTTGTCTAAAAAATAGAAAAATTGTGCGCAATGCCTTATACAGTAAATGCCTTCAAAATAATTGACTGTATAATTACTTGTTAATTACATATATATATATATATATATATATATATATATATATATATATATATATATATATATATATGTAGTTGTGGTTTTTCGGGTATCCCCACGTTAGCTTAAAGTCCCTCGATGGACGGTTTCCCTGACGTTTCGATGGAATCTCATCCATCTTTTTTCAAAGCGTTGATCGCTGGTCGGTGTCTTGGCGTTGAACTAACTGGCTAAGACTCCCGAAAAAACGACTACTACATTTGACACCCGTGAGAATATTCGTCAAAACATATATATATATATATATATATATATATATATATATATATATATATATATATATATATATATATATATATGTATATATATATATATATATATATATATATATATATATATATATATATATATATATATGTATATATATATATATATATATATATATATATATATATATATATATATATATATATATATATATATTGTATATATATATATATATATATATATATATATATATATAAATATATATATATATATATATATATATATATATATATATATATATATATATATATATATATATATATATACATATACATATATATTATGACCTCCAGAAGCGGGGCCATTTTTATAGACTCCCGTTGGAGCGCTATTTTGTAACGTCTCGTTGCGACATTATTTTGTATAGCCCTAACTTTCTTTATTTATGTATATGAGAAGGAGAATGGATTGAGTGGATATTAATACTGATAGAGTAAAAACTAGATATAAGCTAGCTTGTTTATTTGGAGAGATTATGGTTAAGAAGTAATTTTTATACGTCTTTTGAAAATAGACTCTATAGTTGTCTAAAATTTGGTTGTACTGTTTTTGGGCACCATTCATTTTAGAATAAAAGGAATCTAACTTCAGCTCAAAAAATAATAAAATACTAAAGACTATTTAATTGTTAATATAAAATTGAGTCGGGTACAACCCTTACGTCCTGAAAGAAAGAGCAGGAGTTTAGTGAGACACTACACATTTAAATAAAGAAGGATATATTAACAAAATAAAAATTCCTACTTCTATTACACTCTTAGAATTACATCTACTAAATAAAAACCCTTTATGTTATGAGAGTTTTTAATAAAAGGCTTTATAAAACATGATATTAAAAGTTTGTGAAATTAACTCGGCGAATTACACGTGTTCAGTAGTCGCTGGAAGCACACTTGTAGACAGGAAGTGAGATATTTAGACTGGTGTGCTTATGACTGACTGATTGGTTTCTCCTCGTGGGTTTTCCATAAGTTACTTGGCCTCTCCTGGTGAGATTCTCATAAAAATATTGTCTCAGCTATTACCATCCTAGTTTCATTTGGGTTGCTAAACACTTTTTGACCCGAAAAGCTTGAGGATGAGCAGGATATTTTAAGAAAGGTAAAAAGCCTTACACTTGAGAGCTAGAAACCGTTACTGCACTACTACATCACTAAGAAAAAATACTCTGGGGTGCTGGAGAAGAAAACCACTACGGCCTACTAGCGGAACAAAGCCGTTACTGCTTCATGGTGGAAAAAGCCTTTAAAAATTCAAGATGGCTGCTTAAGTATCTTTGTCCCTTCTCCTTGGCTCATGGCATGCAAATCTCGACGAATTCAATGCGAACTAAATAAGTCAAGTCGGCAAGACACGCTACACACTGCCGGTTTAAATTAAACTGCTCAAAAATTTAAAACACTGCTCAAAAATTGAAATCACTTCAATAAATATAAAAATGTAATAAAATATAAATTATAGGAAGGAAAAGAGTGTCGTAACATGATCTTAAAATATAAGAAAAAATGAATGTTACTATATATATATATATATATATATATATATATATATATATATATATATATATATATACATATATGTTTGCCATCTCTTGAAATTCCTTCACAGGGCATTCTTCATGTCTTAAAAAAGACACAGTCGCGGGTATTAGATTATTAAAAAGTATACCCAAGCGGCAATCACTTTTAACCAGAGTTAATAGTAAGCTCTCTACAAAGATCGGGGTCTATAAGGGATGAGCACTTTCCCCTTTGCTATTTAATTTTTATCTTTTTTTTACTTTGAGAAAATATTACAGGTATTGCTAGGGAATGACAGGCGAAATATCAAAGTCAATAAATATTATTTGTTATGCGGACGAACTTCTTATCTAACAGCAGTCAATTCTCTGTAACCGTACCGAAGATGGTGAGCGATGCAAGCTACGTATCAACATTGCCAAAAATTATGATAACTAGTAGATAATACTTTCAACATCAACGGAAAAGTTATTGAAATACTCGCAAAATTAGGATTATGATCATTTATATATTCGATTACATGTAGGTAATCTAATCCGTAATAAAATAATAACATGCATAATTTAGTAATCCCTGATATTTACTTGACAGAGCTGTATTATAGTTGTAACAGATAGGTCGTAAAAAAAGAATGAAAACAAACAAGAAAATAATTTTTCTGATTTTCATCACAAAAAGTACTGATTGAAGTTTTGGATAATACTTCGAAACTATTAGGTGTACAAAATAATTCAGTACCTTTGAAATAATTATCTCAATATTTAGTTCCACATTTATGTGTAGATATTAATATTACTACAGAAGCCAAGCCTCAGAAGAAAAATTTCAAATGCAAAAAAATTTGCTGTATCAGCGATTTCGAAGTGGTGATTTTGATATTTCGAATCGTAACCGTTCTAGATAACGCCAGGTCACGCGGCCAGAATGACGCGAAATTTTATCTTTTCTCTGCTCAGAGATCTGTCTAGTTACCGATTAGTTCGTAGCTGCAACGTCATCTCGCCGCTACTTCATTTTATTAGATGAGGTCAAAAAAGCATAACCGAATTTTTCGACTCGAATCCACCACCTATATTTGCAGCGCGGGAATCTATCAGCTGCCTGAAATTTGGAAAAAAATATATGAACAGTAACGAGAAATATTTTTTTGATCGAGTTGTAATCTGTTTGTAAACAAATACATATTGTGTAAAAGCTTAAAGGTTATCAAATTAAATTGCACCCCTGTGGTTAGAAAATAAAAAATATTTCCTAAAACATGGTTGAACTCGTGAATATATTGAATTATCTGACAATTCCGATAAGAAAGCAATTTACATACAATTTAAAATTTCAGCTAAAATTGGGGAGAAAATTGGTAAAACAATGTACCCAGTACTTTCCTTGCAAACATGCAATTCTAAAATCTATAATATATATAAAATGCAACGTCTCTCTGTCCGTTTGTCCGTCCGTTAGTGCGCTTATCACTTATCCAATTTACGTGCTTTTTTTTTAAACATACATATGTTTGGCCAGGTTATAGGATATATTTTATTACGTTAGGCAACATAAGGAATAAGCAGTGATGATAATAGTGAATCAAGTCGCCAAGAAAGTTTGCCGCTAGCGCGTTTTCTTGCAATACATTGGCTAAATCATTAAATGTGGAACAATATAATGTAGCAAAGAATATAATTATATAAAATGTAACGTCTTTTTGTCTGTCTGTCTGTTCGTTAGTACGCTTATGATTTAGAACCACTTATCCGTTTCACATATTTTTTTTTTAATTCATACATTTGTTCTCTGTCCAGGTTATCTTCTATAATATACAAAAAATGCAACGTCTCTTTGCCTGTCCGCCTGTTTGTCCGTTAGTGCGCTTATCCCTTGAGAACTATTTATCCGATTTACGTGTTTTTTTTTTTTTAATTCATATATACGTTTGTTTTCGATCCGACGACCCATCTGACTGCGCCAGGGAGGTTTCCGATGTTATTTTGGCCGGTATGGAGGCTTACATCCCTTTTTCGAAGAAATGCCCTTCCAACGGCAAGCCTTGGTTTGACCGAAAATGCAAAGAATCCTAACACCATAAATCGTAACACATTTGTTCGTGCCAGGAACAGATGCAAAGAAATTATCGACGAAACCAAGGAGGTACACAATCAACGGATTAGAAACAAACTTCTCGCCTGTCCCGGCAATTCAAGGTCCTTTTGGTCGGTCGCTAAGGCAGTTAGTCAAAATTTCACCAAATCCACCATACCACCACTCACACGGCCAGATAATTCTATTGCAACGACACCTGTTGAGAAAGCGAACTTGTTGGCTGAACTCTTTGCTTCACATTCTACTGTCGATTTCCAAGGAAAAACACCACCTACTATTCCCATAGTGCAGTCAAGGATGCCCGATGTTGTCTTCAGACAGCGTATTATAAAGCGTATTCTGATGAAGTTAGACACCAAAAAGGCTTCTGGCGCTGACGGAATACCTGCCATAGTTCTTAAAATCTGTGCGAGGGAACTATCACCAGTTTTCTGTAGACTTTTCAACCTATCCTACAGAAAGGGAATATTTCCTTCCTGCTGGAAATGCGCTACAGTTCAGCCGATACCTAAAAAAGGCAAGAAGACCTTGCCAAATAACTACCGACCAATCGCACTGCTTTCAATAATATCGAAAGTGATGGAAAAGGCTATCAATCAGCATCTTCTAAAATATCTTGAAGGATTCAACATTATTAGCGATCACCAATATGGCTTTCGTAAAAATAGATCAACAGGAGATCTTCTGACTTATGTAACACATGTTTGGAACAATACAATTGAACACTTTGGAGAATCTCGAGCGGTTGCTCTGGACATATCCAAGGCATCCCACCGTGTTTGGCACTATGGGCTGTTGGCTAAGCTACGTTCTTATGGTATGTCCGAAAAGTTCTGTTTGTGGCTCTCATGTTTCCTCAGAGAGCGTTCTTTACGAGTGGCACTCGACGGATTTCTTTCTAACACCTTCACTAACGCCGGTGTACCTCAAGGCTCCATACTGTCTCCTACTCTTTTTCTCATTTACATTAACGATCTGCTGGAAAAGATCGAGAATCCAATCTACAGCTTTGCAGATGACAGTACACTTATCTCTTCATTCACTTTGAACGCTCGGACATCGGCTACTCAGATGAATATCCGCAGACAGCAGGAACTCGTTCAACTTAACAAAGACCTGGAAGAAATTCTATCTTGGGGTGACAGTAACCAAGTGGAATTTAACGCTACAAAAACCCAGGCGGCAGTTTTTTCTAAAAAGGTTAACGTTGCTGAACCCGACATAGTTATGTCGGGGCACTCCATTCCTCTAACATCGTCACTCAATTTGTTGGGCGTTAATTTGGGAGCAAATATGTCCTGGCATGAACATGTTGCAGGCATAGCAAGGAGAGCTTCTCAAAAGTTGGGAATATTAGTTCGAACCAGAAAGCTTTACACTCCACAACGACTGTTAATTCTTTACAAAGCTCAAATTCGACCAAATATGGAATACTGCTCCCATGTTTGGAGCTCCACTCCCAAACATACACTGCATTTGTTGGATTCTATTCAGAGAAGAGCTGTTCGTCTGATTGGAGACCCGGAACTGACCGTCGGCCTTGATTCGCTGGAACATCGAAGAACGGTTGGCGACTTGAGCCTATTCTACAAGTACTTTCATGGAAAGTGTTGGAAGGATGTGGCCCGCTTAATTCCTCCCAGAGCGGTGCATGTTAGAAGTACACGTCGCGCTAATTCTTCACATCCGTATGAAGTTCAGCTGGTTACTCCCCGTATAACGCTTTTCAAGCAGTCTTTTATCTGGAAAGCATCATCCCTTTGGAATGGTTTGCCCAGGACTGTGTTTCCCACCGAGTACAATCTACAGCGATTCAAGAACAACGTGAATCGCCTTCTCCGCACACGTGTCGCTCCTGTAGCGCTTTAGGGACTTCCCTGTAGCACGTGTGCTAGACCCATAAAAAAAAAAATACGTTCTCTGGTCAGGTATATAATAATAATAATAATTTATATATTATATATAAAACGCAACGTCTATCTGTCTATCTGTCGATCCGTTAGTGTGTTCGAGAACCACTTATCGGATTTACGTTTTTTTTTTTTATTATTAACTTAATATTTATCCAAAAAAAAATCTCTAATATATATAAAACGCAACGTCTCTCTGTCTGTTTGTCTGTCCGTTAGTGCGCTTATCACTCAAGAATCACTTAACCGATTTACGTGTTTTTTTATAAAATATATATGTTCTCTGGCCAGATTATAGGATATATTTTATTACGTTAGGTAATATAAGGAATAGGCAGTGACGATAATGGTGAATCAAGTCAAGCGAGCATGGCTAGTAAACATTAAATTTCACTTTCCTATATTAGAGAATAACTTAATGTAAGACACTTTATGCTAAAATATTAATCAAAAAATTAGAAATTAACCTTGTTTAAATAATCAAATAAATGATCTATGATTAAAAATGCCAAAAGGTGTGCCCTCTCCCAATGAAATATATGCATACGTGAAAGAATAAAATTCAAATGTGGACTATACTGATAAAAAAATTGTGCGGTATGAAAATCCTCTCGATGTGTAAATTTAAAAAAAAAAAACTGTTTTGTGATATGTTGCTAGAAAATTCTCTTTGCGATGCGTAATTTTATTTGCCAATAAAGTTAGAAGTTAAAAAAATTTGACTTTCGTAATCTAAAAACCCAAAACCTGAAAAATAAAAAATTTCGGAGAGTAATTTTTCCCTTTTACAATACTTTCCGTTAGCAGAAAAAGTAAATATTAAATATAACGACTTGCCTGCAGTTTCATAAATACAATCCCACCAATTTAACCGTTTATATTTTCAAGACGTGTTCTATATGCAACTCAACATTTTTTTAGGTTATTCTATAATCAGACCTCAGTTCCTTATATACTTTTTCTATTAAAATTGGAAATAATTGGAAAGTGGGAATGCGTATGATATGTATGTCCTATTGCCAATCTTCTCAGAGTTGTGTTCTCTGATTTGCTGAGATTGTGTATGTGGAGGGGGGGATGGACTTGAGATTTAACGTCCCACAACTTGTTACTGGAAACCTCAAGGTCCCATTCCAATTGAAAAGCATTTTTGGTTATTGATGTTAATATTTTTACAAAATCATTCATATGATTCTCCCCTGTGATGGTGATGCCTCTGTCCGCAGCTTTTTTTGGCTTCCCGATCCGCCATGTCATTACCCTTAATACCTGAATGACTCGGGATCCAAATGAGAGTAATTTGTTTTTTCCTGATGTTGGCGATGTAAAGTAAATCTGAGATTTGCCTCAGGTATGCATAGTTAGGGTTGTTGGATTTTATGGCCTTTAAGGCGCTTAATGAGTCAGACGCGATAAGGAAGTTATTATTTTCTTTGGATCTAATTGCGTAACTGATTGCTTTCTTTATTGCCAGAAGCTCTGCTGAGAAAATTGATGAGTGAAGTGGAAGTTTGAATTGTTTCGTGATATGGGCCACTCCCCCAATCGACCTTGATCCATCCGTGAATATTATGGAGTAATTTGAGTATAGAGTATGAAATCTTTGTCTGAAAAGTTGGTTTACTTCAAAGCCGATAAAGTCATTTTTGCTGAGAGTTTGTAGATGAAAGTCGATCAGTGGCGTAGGTGATAACCAAGGAGGAAACTTAGTGTATAGTGGGTAGTTGAAGGTTGGTGGGGTTGAGTCCAAGTATTGTCAGGTAATTTTTTATTCTCCATGCTTTCATTTGACACCCCAGTCGATGATCTAGTAAATAAGCTTTTTGTCACTTCCGATTTCAGCCGGTATAACTAACCCCTTAAGTTAAAATTTAACTTTCAAAACTACACGGCTCTGACTGGACCATCAATTCCTATGTTTGTGCCAAATTTCAACTTTCTATGTCTATAGTTTCGGATAAAATTAGGTGTGACAGATGGACAGACCGCCCGGGCACTGAAGTGATCCCATGAGTGTTTCGTACGGGACATTAAAAAGCACCTCAGCTGTCACCGTGATTTTCGCCCATGTAAATAAATAGACCAGTATTTTTTTCTGTGTTGGTCAGATCTACATAAATTCGCATTGAGATACCATTATAGATCACTTTTGGAATAATAGAACAATTATTTTTAATTTGCCAAGAGCCTTATTACCAGAATATGAAATTCCTTTTAGCACAGAAAGTTTGTTGTTTTAATAATGTCAAAGAAGATTTTAAAAACGTAAAAATATACTTTTATTTTTGTCATCATAAATGAGAATATTTAAGATTTAGTTATTTTATTTAACATGAAAGTTATGAAGTATGTACCTAGCGATTGATATTCCATGAACATTTAAATTTCCCTTTGTAACTCCTTTACACGCACCTATTTATGGATAATAAATAATGTATAAAATATTTTCTTTAATTGCTTCATTTGTTGTAAGGAGTAAACAAGCCGTCATGTCATAAAAATAATTTGTCAATTATAATTTAGACATAAACATAAGCCTACGAGGGATAAAATGTTAAAATTAATTAGGTCAGCTGAAAACAATAAAATCGTATTCAGTCCAAAAAAAAAAATCATTGGAAAATCATTAAAAATACATTAAATAATAAATAAAAGGAAACTAGCCTAAAATATCGATAGTGGGCAAATCGATATTATAAATTAGGAAAACTAAAAAACCTATTACCGAACCTTGCGGGAAGCCATATTTAATAGGAAGTGCTTCAAACATGCTAGATCTACCTCTCACCAGCTGTTTTTATATGTTAAGTAGGACGAAAACCATTCCAGTGCAAACTGTTACATGATGATATAAAACCGGCCTTGGTAGTGTCTAAAAACTGCGCGAAGGAACTAATACCAGTTTTTTGTAGACTTTTTAACCTATTCTACAGAAAGGGAATATTTCGCAACTGCTGCAAATTCGCCACAGTTCACCATTGCCAAACAGGTATCGAACAGTCGCACTGCCTTCAATACTACCGAAAGTCACGGAAAAGAGTATCAATCAGCATCTTCTAATTGAATGAATATTATTAGAGACCATCAATATGGGTTTTGTAAAGCAAAAATCAACAATTGAACACTTTGGAGAATTTCAAGCAATAGATCCAAGGCATTCGACCGTCTGTGGCATATTAGTTTCTTAGCTAAGCTACGCTCTTATGGTATGTCTGAAAAGTTCTGTTTATGGCTCTCGTGTTTCTCCAGACAGCGTCCTTTACAAATGGCGATCAACAAATTTTTTTCTAACACTATTAACGTCGGTGTGCCCCAAGGCTTCATACTCTCTCCTACTCCCTTTCTCATTTACATTAGCGATCTGCTGATAAGGATCAGGACCCCAATCTACAGCTTTACAGATGACAGTAGGCTTATTTCTTCATTCACTCCGAATGCTTGAACATCGGGTACTCATACAAATATCCGCAGACAGCAGGAAGCCGGCCAACTTATCAAAGACCTGGAAGACGTTCTATCTTGAAGTGACAGTAATCAATTGGAATTTAGCGTTAGAAAAGCTTAGGAGGCAGTTTTTTTTTTAAAGTTAACGTTGGTGAACCCGAGATAGTTATGGCGTATTCCATCCCTCTAGTAGCGTCCTTCAATTTGCTGGGCATTAATTTAGGAACAAATATGTTTGGGCCTAAATACGTTGCTAGCATAGCAAAGAGAGCTTCTCAAGAGCTGGATATATTATTTCGAACTAGAAAATTTTGCACTCCACAACAACTGATAATTCTGTACAAAACTCAAATTCGACCAACGATAGAATACTGCTCCAACGTTTGGGGCTCTGCTCCCAAATATACACTACATTTATTGGATCCTATTGAGAAGAGAGCAGTTCGCCTGATTGGAGATCTAGAACTGACCAACAACCTTGATTTCTAGGAACATCGAAGAAAGGTCGGCGACTTTAGTCTATTGAACAAGTATTTTCACGGAAAGTGTTCGATGGATGGAGCTTCCCAAAGAGGGGCATGCCAGAAATACATGTCGCCCTAATACTTCATATCCCTATAAAGTTCAGCCTGTCACGCCTCGAACAACCCTTTCCAAGCAGTCCTGTCTTTGGAATGGTTTGTCTAGGGCTATGTTCTTACCGAGTACAATTTAGAGTGACTCAAGACCAATGCACGACCGTCGCTCCTGTAGCGCTTTAGGGACTTACTTGCAGCACAAGTGCTATGCCCAAAAAAAAAGTTGGGTTAAGAGCCTGCATATTAAACCGGTGGTTGCTGGTTCGACTCTAGTAATCAGCTGGGTGTTGTGTGTATATTTAAGTAGTAATTAATACAAAAATGTTATAACAGCCGTGGTAGCACTACCGCGTTGTGTCGTGAAATACAAATGTATGTTTCGGCACCTGGGCAACGTTGATGGATGTTATAACATCCCCGTCAATATATCTCATTAGAGATATGGTGAGAAAAAGAGTAAAAATTCCTATAGTTGCAGGGTGGTGGACTATACTAAAAATAATAAAGTACATAGAAAGAAAAACCTTTGTATATAAATTTTGGCACGATTTTGTCAAGATTTGACACTACAAATCTGATAAATGGGAAGATCTCATGGAATATTTTCGAACTGTCTCTTGGATAGAAATTTGTTTTCGATCCGACAACCCATCTGACTGCGCCAGGGAGGTCTCCGATGTTATTTTGGCTGGTATGGAAGCTTACATCCCTTTTTCGAAGAAACGCCCCTCCAACGCAAGCCTTGGTTTGACCGCAAATGCAAAGAAGCTGTTGCTTCTAAACATCTCGTCAACCGACAATGGCGTGAAAATCCTTACACCATAAATCGTAACACTTTTCTTCGTGCTCGGAACAGATGCAAAGGAATTATCGACGAAACCAAGTAGGCACACAATCAACGAATTAGAAACAAACTTCTCGCTTGTCCCAACAATTCCAGGCCCTTTTGGTAAGTCGCTAAGGCCAGATAATTCTATTGTAACGACACCTATTGAGAAAGCGAACTTGTTGGCTGAACTCTTTGCTTCACATTCTACTGTCGATTTCCAAAGAAAAACACCACCTACTATTCCCATATTGCACTCGAGGATGCCCGATGTTGTCTTCAGAGCGCATATCATAAAGCGTATTTTAATAAAGCGCACCAAAAAAGCTTCTGGCGCTGACGGAATACCTACCATAGTTCTCAAAAACTGTGCGAGGGAACTAACACCAGATTTCTGCAGACTTTTCAACCTATCCTACAGAAAGGGAATTTTTCCTTCCTGCTGGAAATGTGCCACAGTTCAGCCGATACCTAAAAAAGGCAAGTAAACTTTGCCAAATAACTACCGACCAGTCGCACTGCTTTCAGTAATATCGAAAGTCATGGAAAAGGTTATCAATCAACATCTTCTAAAATATCTTGAAGGATTCAACACTATTAGCGATCACACCCATATGACTTTCGTAAACATATATCAACAGGAGATCTCCTGATTTATGTAACACATGTTTGGTACAACGCAATTGAACACTTTGGAGAACCTCCAGCGATTGCTTTTGACATATCCAAGGCATTCGACCGTGTTTCGCACGATGGGCTGTTGGCTAGGCTACGCTCTTATGGTATGTCTGAAAAGTTCTGTTTGTGGCTCCCATGTTTCCTCAGAGAGCGTTCTTTTCGACTGGCGGTTGACGGATTTTTTTCTAACACCTTCACTATCAACACCGGTGTGCCCCAAGGCTCCATCCTATCTCCTACTATCTTTCTCATTTACATTAACGATCTGCTGGAAAAGACCTGGAACCCAATCTACAACTTTGCAGATGACAGTACGCTTATCTCTTCATTCACTTTGAACGCTCGGACATCGGCTAGTCAGAGGAATATCCGCAGACAGCAGGAAGTCATTCAACTTAACAAAGACCTGGAAGAAATTCTATCTTGGGGTGACAGTAACCAGGTGGAATTAAACGCTACAAAAACCCAGGTAGCAGTTTTTTCTAAAAAAGTTAACGTTGCTGAACCCGACATAGTCATATCGGGGCAATTCAATCCCCTAGCATCGTCAGTCAATTTGTTGGGCGTTAATTTGCCAGCAAATATGTCCTGGCATAAACATGTTGCAGGCATAGCAACGAGAGCTTTTCAAAAGTTGGGAATATTATTTCAAACGAGAAAGATTTACACTCCACAACAACTGTTAATTCTTTACAAAGTATAAATTCGACCAACTATGGAATACTGCTCCCATGTTTGGGGCTCCGCTCCCAAACACACATAGTATTTGTTGAATTCTATTCAGGAAATAGCTGTTCGTCTGATTGGAGACCTGGAACTGACTGACGGCTTTGATTTGCTGGAACATCGAAGAACGGTTGGCGATTTGAGTCTGTTCTACAAGTATTTTCATGGAAAGTGTTCGAAGGATGTAGCCCGCTTAATACCTCCCAGAGCGGTGCATGTTAGAAATACACGTCGCGCTAATACTTCACATTCGTATGAGGTCCAGCTTGTTATTCCGCGTACAACGCTTTTCAAGCAGTCTTTTATATGGAGAACTTTGGAATAATTTTCCTAGGGCTGTGTTTCCCACCGAGTGCAATTTACAGCGATTCAGGAACAACGCGAATCGCTTTTTCCCCACACATGCCGCTCCTGGAGCGCTTTAGGGACTTTCCTGTAGCATGTGTGCTAGACCCATAAAAAAAAAATAATAATTATATTTGTCTTCATCTGCATATGTAGCATTACCTCGATTTAAAGTCCGTTTGTTTGGAGTTGATAGCACACAGCATGGGTTATAAACATTAAAATGCCATAAAATCATAAGCGTCGGAAATTTCTCTACCAGTTAATTGCATTTTTAGTTTTAATCACCTTTATTTTCTATCTCTATACATCAGTGCGAGCTTTTTCTAAAAAATATTTTATTACATGCCTTCTAAACTTTACAATAAGCTATATAAATCAACGCATTTCAAAGTGTATTTTAATGATGAAACTAAAAATCTTATTTGTATGATAAAGGCCTAAACGAGTACAATTAACAATTCTTAAGAACTAGAATGATAATAGAAAAAATAAAATTATTTGGGATTTGAGCAGTTATTGAAATATAATTAACTAAAGTACTTATCGGTAGATAGGTGTCTGTATTCTGTATAAGTATAAAAATAAAACAAAAACCTATAATATGCTTAGTTCAAATCTGAACAGCGATGGCTTCAACTTTCAGTTTTGCCCCGGTCAAACGTCGCGGAGTTTGTAAATCTGCATTTTCCCTCGGAGAAAAAACAATGATACTTAACGTCGCGATGCCCTAGTGCATCAACAGCCAACAAGCCAAGTCCGTAAAATTGTGGAAGCCTGAATGACGGTAGTTGGATCAGCAACTATTTATAGATTTCTAAAAGAGAGAAAACACGGTCCTTGCAACGAACCTCAGAATCACAAAGGAAACGAGCCCTTAGAGGTTAATGAAGACTTTAAAAACGTATTAAGAAGAAAAGTAGTTTTTTTATTAAGAAAGAAATACCTACACTACATAAAGTTTTGCAAAAAAAACAGAGAAGACCAGGACTTGATAGACTTACCAGAATTAAATAAATGGAAATTATGGAAAATCGTTGGAAAAAACACAGTAGAAAGAAAGAAATATTTTTTATTTAGATGAGACTTGGGTTAGTGAGGGACACACAGTGAAAAAATTCTGGATTGACAAAAAAATTAAGAGTGCCAAACAAGCTTTTATGGCAGGTTGGTCAACTGGATTACAACCCTCTCCAGGAAAAGGTCGTGGGCTAATTATAGCACATATTGGTAGTGAAAACGGATTTCTCGACAGTGGCCTGTTGGAATTCGAATTAAAGTCATCTAAAGATTACCATGAGGAGATGACGGCCGATGTTTTTGAGGAGTACTTCCAACAAATCATTGAATGTATACCAGCAAAATCAGTTATAGTATTAGACAATGCCCCATACCATTCTCGATTATTAGAACGATTCCCGATAAATTCATAGAAGAAAGAGGATATTCTTCAATGGATAAGAGACAAAAATCTCAAACATAAAGATGGTATGTTAAAAGTGGATCTTCTCAAAACTGCGAAATAAAATAAGGCACAGTTCAAGAAATACGCAGTCGATGAGAATGCAAAGGAATGGAATATCACAGTACTTAGATTACCTCTATAGCATTGCAAATTAAATCCCATGTAGCTAATTTGAGCACAAATGAAAGGTTTCGTTCCAAGGGAAAACATCACGTTAAAATTTCAAGACGTAAGGCAATTATTATTCCTTTCGATATGTTATCGAAGAAAGAAATAAAATGTGGAAACTTGACGAATACATCGAAGAAACTGTGGCAAAAGAACCCTTAATTATCAATTTAAGGGAAGCCGAGTCTTCAGATTCTGAAGATGATGATTGTTTTTCATTGCAATTAAAGTACTTATATATCATGAATTGTGAATTTGTATATATACATGGATCTATAGATTAAAAATTTTTTGGTAATAAATCTTATATTTCTCTAACTTTATTTTTAAGATAATTTTATTTATTATACACTAAAAGCAGGTTACGCTTGGACGGCTATGCTACCGATGAACCCTCATTTACATTTTATGACTCTATTTTATAGCAGAGGTCTTCTGCCTACAATAGGGTGAATCCTTAAAAATAATTTGAAACAGGTAGAAAAATCCAGTAAAATGCATTAGAAATCTCTTTTTTTGTGGATGCACCCCAACATGTATTTTCATCTACAATGAGAGAAATCTGGTATTAACTCCAAATAAATACACTTAACTTCTCATATTCATTGTTTGCGATTTTCTTTACTTAATGATTTTGATAAGGCAGTGAAAGAGATATAGAATGAGCCACTGGACAATTGCAATAGGGAATAAAATAAGTGTATCCTTCTGTCTAATCACTAAGGATAGGACATTTGACTATTATTAGCAAAACTTGTCATAGTTAAATAAATGAATAAATAAACTGAACTATCAATCATATAGAAAGCAGGATCGAATACTTAATTTTAATTAAATTGTTACTCAAATCTTGGTAAACATCGTTATTGACTTAACCTGTTTCAATAACCTTAAAATAATATGCTAATAATGTACTTGTGATGTGTGGGAGTAATGGGAAAGGATTGGATAAATTGGCGGTAGTCAAGTGTGGTTGGGAGAATATTCTCAAGATATATGTATACGTGTGCGATAATATTGTTTTCTTAGAGTTAGGCGTGTTTATGCTTCAGCCAGGAAAATAACAGATAGTTCATAAAAATAATTCAGTTTAAAATATTTACGTTAAAAAATAAATGAAAGAAAAATTCCTTATTGCTTATCGGGCAACAGTCCTGGTATTACAAAATAATCCCATTAAACTCTAAACCGTTACTTATACGTAAATATTCCAACAAATCGACAAAATTAATGATCAGTTCATAGTTCTCGAGATGTATTTTTCTGACAGTATATTGTAGTGTTTATATTTTACAATATGCACAAACCGAATAAGGCTACATGGTTTTTGTATAAACAGTATTAAAAATTAGTATTTAAATATTTACTTTTTATTTGGTGGAGTTTTCAGCGCAAATAGTCGTTCAACCTTGTAACGTTGCACCGTGTGTATTCCCTGTTCAATAGAAGTTTATAGCTTAAATTTATTACCTAGGTCAGAATTGTCTCTTCTTTGCTCTTGCTCAATTCTATAGTTTTATAAAGTTTACTTACTATTTCACTTGACCTCCTGCAATATCTAATACCTTTGGTTTGGATATATATATATATATATATATATATATATATATATATATATATATATATATATATATATATATATATATATATCAAATGACACAGCCATTATGTAACACCTTGTAATTTTTTTATTTTGAAAGTTACATATTTACATCTTTAGATGCCAGAATGGGACATTATTAGGCCTTTTTATCACTTAAGAAATATTTTGAACTACTTCCAGTTTGGCCGGAAGTGACCACAACTTTCTTATTTTTAAGGGAACCCTGCATATTTTTTTATCAATTTCAATTCGCTTTAAAATTCTCTTTCTAACGATGTATAACAAGTTGACATTTATTTGACAGGTGATCCGCAAAAACTGATTTACTGCTACTACTATTGTGGGCTGAAGCACCATCCTGCTAGATAATAATCTCTCCACGATATAAAGGTAAAGTTTCTAAAAAATCTTCAACTTCATTTTGAATGAACTCCAAATATCTTTCTCCATTTAACGCATCATCAAATATAATAGGACTAATAATTCGTGTGCCAAGGATACCCAACCACACGTTAAAGCCGAATCTTTCTTGATAGGCACTTTCTCGCATAACTCTAGGATTTTCTTGGGCCCAATATCGAGTATCATTACGATTAAATATACCCAAATTAGTAAATCTACTTTCATCCGAAAATCAAATGTTGTAATGAAATTGGTTATCAAAGTGGTATCTTTGCAAAAACCAATTACAATAATCCATTCTTCTTTGGTAATCTGTTTGAAATAAATGTTGATTTATTTGATACTTGTAGGACCTGGATTAGAAATGCAGCGAGCGGTTTCACGATTTAAACCGGTTTGTTCTTCAACATGTCTTTTACAAATTGTAGGATCGATCTACCTGAACAATGGCCAATACATTGATTTCTGACTCTTCGTCACCAATAAATACATCAGCAGGTTCAGGTTAGTTGCCTTCTAAACTGCTGCTCTATCCTGAAAAAATAATTGTTGGGTGGGGGCCTCCTATCGGGATATCTTGTCATGTACAACTCGACGGTTTGTCGGCTATTCTTTCTATACTCTCCATAAATTAATAACATGTCTACTTTTTCATCCGTTGAATACATTTTTGTTAACGAAAAATTATTTTTGACGTAAAGTAAACAATAATAATGGTCATTTTGGTAACAAGCAGCAACCATGACTTTCGGTTCATCTGTTTTATCACAGCCTATAAGTCCGTAATGGAACTTGATATCACATTATTGCATTATTGCAAAACAGTTTATTTTCTGAAAATAATATTAAATCCAATTGGCATTAGATAGTTCTGTTAGATGCATGTTCGCAAAAAACCTGTAATGTGTAACTAGGTTAAATAAAAAATATGTGTTCCTATCTTAATTTCGGTGATATTGATCATTATTTAAAGAGAAAATTCTGTAACTGAATGTAAAGCAAATTTTGTAGGAGCCGCTTAGACTCGCGAAAATGGCACGATAAATGGATAGTCTTAAATTTTTTCCAAAGTGAGATAAAACAAACAAAAAAAATTGCTAGTACTCGTATATCCGCCATGGCCGCCTATGTCTAAGTTTTTGTCGGTCACGTGTCAAACAAATGTCAACTTGTGATACATCGTTGGAAAGAGAATTTCAAGGCGAATTGAAAAAATATTTTTCAATTCGCCTTGAAATTCTCTTTCCAACGTAGCAACCGGAAGTAGCTAATCATTAGCTACTTCCGGTCAAACCGGAAGTAGCTAATAATATTTCTTAAGTGATAAAAAAGCCTAATAATGTCCCACTCTAGTATTTAAAAATGCAAATATGTAACTTTCAAAATAAAAAAATTACAGGGTGTTACATATTGGCTGTGTCACCCGGTGTATATATATATATATATATATATATATATATATATATATATATATATATATATATATATATATAGATATGTCGAGTAAAAGTGAAAAATATAGGTTGGCATTTTCAGCAAATGAATAAACAAATTTTAAACATATTTATTTATAATAAAAGATATAAATTGTTAAAGAGATACTAGAATGTGAGAATTTATTTTAAAACTGCGTTATCATGGTAAGTACTGGATAAATCACTTTACCGTTTCTTTTTTAAATTTTTCCTATTATTAAAAATTGAGGAACCACTTAAATGAATATGATTTCTATCCCTTAAATTATACCTATCATAAAAGGTTTATATTTATAATAAATATAATAAAACTAGAAAATCTGAGCAGATCCTGTTATAGTGGGTTATAAAAGAAAAAGAGTAGAATAATAAGCCAAGAAATAATTTGATGAAAAATTGATGATTTCCCGACTTTTTATTATCTTTCCAAACCAGTGTCAATAAATCATTGAAAATCAAATAAAATTTTATATAAGTTCATAAATCAAAACGATTAATTTGATTTGTTGTCGGGGTTGACCTTTTATCGCAGTTCTACACACTAAAAAAATAGCAAAACATTGGTTTAACGATAATAATATCGGCAATAAGGGGAGGTAAGTTTTATAAGTTTGTTCAATGAGGATATTTTAAAACAATTGCTGTAAAAGTACTCGTAATCTGGAATTTTTATATCTTGTCAGTGTCTAGCTATAAAAAAGTAGATTCGCCTATCAGGCTTTATTTTTCTTTTCATAAAGAAATAAAACAATAAATAATTTTGAAAGGAAGATAATTCAGCGCGTAAACTTGAATCTTCCAAAATATTTTATTACTTAACTTTTTGCAAATCAACTTGAATTGATAGAAAATAGTGTTATGGGGAAATATTTAGATGTTTAGGATGCGAATGTCCTACGTTTAAGCTAATGAGTTATTACGTATACATTTTATTAGAAAGATAGCTCCAGATTACTTTCATTTTATAAAGTTTAGTTAGGGCGTTGTTCTGTGTCACCAGTTACCTAGTAAATAATAAGTTATTTTAATCAGTTAAACACTGGCGGTTTGATCGAAGCTGTATTAAAGATATTGTACGATAAAGTTCTCGAATTATCGTAGCAATTAGTATACTCTGCGTTGGTAAAACGCTCCACAGTAACTAAATTTGAAATAAAGGAATTTGTGCTTCCATTTTGCCCCACTTGTCCATTGCGCTCGCGTAATTAACAGAACAAATATGAGCATATTTATGGCCTATTCATAGATGGATATATATGTTATTTTGATGGTATACTAATTTTTTCACTGATGTGAAAAAAATCAGTGAAATTAGTGAAAGAGTGGCAAAATTAAAGTGGCAATGGTAGGGGCATGTGGGTAGAAGGAATAATGGTAGATAGACAACAAAATACTTAAATGGAGATCTTGAGAGAGCAGACGAAGTGTTGGAAGAACAATGAAAAGATGGACTGATGATATCAGGTTGATGGGTCCATCTTGCACAAGATAGAGAAAATTGGAAGAAACTTAAAGAGGCCAATCTCCTCCAGTGGAGAAGCAGTGGCTTATAAATAATAATAAGAAGAAGATTAATTATGTGATTAGAAAAAAATAGACAGTTGTGTACTGGTGCCCCACGTTGACTTATTAACCCTATTCAAGATTCTCTCTCCTAACCTTTCAACCTCCTGGGACGCTGGAGCCGCTAAAGTCGAGTTTTATAATGTTTTTCCATTAAACCAAAACATCAAGTAATAAAAGTTGGGAACCTAATCGAATAACAATTTCGTTTATGTTTTATATATGTATAATAAAATTTTCCAATAAACAGTTGTCTTAAAAATTGAGAGATTAAAACAAAGCCGTAAAAGTTGAGAGCGTTATTGATTCTACATTAAAACGCCAATTTTCCTCTCGCGCTCTTGTAGCCAGGCAAATAAAAACAAGTGCCAATAATGCCGTAGTCTAATTTATTGTCATACAACTTAAGATGGTTTTGTATGTAGACATTTTGTCTGCCAAGCTCGATAAAGATTGGATAGAAAGTAATTTATATTGATGTTCCGCATAAATTGACAACGTTCATTATCCGTAGGGGAAAGTGGTGCTATATGGACCTCTTTTATTTAATTAACCCTCAGGAGTAAAGCAACATTCGGGGCTACTTTAGCAATTTTTACACTCAATGATTACATTAATGGAAACGATTTTTTTGTTAAGCGTAATAAATTCAGCAGTACAATATCTTGTTCATATGCTTTTGAAGAATACTTGAGGTCTTATCAATTTGATCTAAATAAATCAATTTTCATCTTTTGTAATCACCTTTTTCAGTTGAGATCAGTACTTTTACCAGTTACAAGGGCCGGTCAAGAATTTTTGGTAATAGTTTCAATTTCAACATCTTTTTATTGTTCAAAGTTTAGTTTCAAGGTTACTTACATTTCTAACTATTATAAATACAGTATCCCTAAGAGTTAGTGCACTCAATTATGATTAGGCCCTAAGGCGGTTGGTGGTCTGCCTTAGTAATTAAACCTTGTGTATATTCTATTTTTTTTTTCATTTGTTTCCGAAAAGGTCTTATATGCCTTTGGTTAATTTGTATTTGTTTTTAAAAGGTGTTCTGACGAAAATTTGTTTATCTTAGTTGAGTTTTTGCTTATGGTTTGTTGGGAAAAGTTTTTGTCCAAAAAACAACTTAATTTTATGAGGTACTAATAGCTTTTGAAGGATTAATTATTTAGAACTTTTGATTTCATTCAGTCTCCCTCCTTGCATCCATCTGTCATTCTCTCTCTATTTCCTATTCATTATGTCCCATTCATTTATTGGTTATCCTAGTCAATTTAATATATTTACATAGGTTTATTTATTACCTAGGTCTATCTACATTATTTACAAGTGTGTTGTGTTTTGTTTACGTTTTCTTTATTATTTACACTAATCTCTAAACACTTTCAATACACTGTTTTTAATTTTTGTTTTTTCAACTTTACAATTAGTGATTCTTTTTATATGTGCTGTACATCGGATTGCAATGTTTATTTATATTTGTGTTTGGCCATATGTTGTTTATTTGTTTATTTTAGTGAAGGAATTCCACGCGCCGCCCTCTTGGTCATTGTACGGAGTGCTATCATTACGCGAGGGGTCGAATTTGTGTACGTAAATTGTTTATTTGGCCGATTCCGAACTGGTCCATTTTGCATTCGTCGCGATGCAATTATGAAACTTCGAAATAAATTGGTAATCTGTGGTATAGCGGTTTGGGTTGTTTTGTTCTCTTGTCTGCGTTAGGTTTTCTGTTAATATTCTCATGTGTTTTATGCCTGTAAAATTTGTCTCCAATTTCTTCAATATGTTGTCTTACTGTTTGTATATTTATTATATTGTGTAAGTAGTCAATTCTTGAATATCTTGGTGTGCATACAGCACAGCGTAATAATTTGTTCTGCATCTCTTGTAGTCTAGCTGTCTGCGTGTCTGATATACTACACCAAACTGGTGCAGCATATGTCAGCGTTGGTTGTTTGTATATTATCAGTTTATTTCTGGGCTCCATTTGGAAGCCTGGTGCAATTAGTGCATACAGATTTGCAATCGTGATGAATGCTTTCTGCAGCTCGTGACTTACATCTGCTGGGAATTTTGCCCGTTAATCGATTATGAACCCCAGATATCTCAGTTTATTTCTCTACGTATCTAGGCGTCATTTATTTTGATCGGCATATTTATTATATTTATTTGTAAATTTTTTAGTAATAACTGGGCCACGTTTAATTTAAGGAAGGTGAAGCATTAAACGTAAAATACGGAAATTATTTTGTATAGATTTATTTCGATAGATTAATTTTCTATGAAAAATTTAGGGTCTTTAGGAAACGTATTTAAATAAAAATCGAAATTAACAATACATATCGTCTTATGGAGAATACGTCAATTTGATATAAAAATGGCACATTTTTTTGTTATAAAAAATGAAAAAAAATGCCATCAATAGGAAATTTAATTATGTTAGACATGGAAATTTCGCGATTATTTTAAAAAGTTTTCAAATTTAATTAAGAAGCTTTAACATTATGAAAAATAACACTGGAGGTACTTGTGAATAATTTACCTTTTTATCTCTGAAATAGCGGCCACGTTGCATTTAGTAGTAGTAATGGCGAGAAATCTAAATATTTTAAATTGTATAGTACAAGTTTATATAATTAAAACATACGGTGCAAGTAAATAATATTAAGTTTAACCCATAATAGATTTGCAATGGGTATTAGTTTTTATAAATAAAATAAAAATAAATAATTTAAAGCATTTGTTTTAATTATTTAATTAATTTACTTGTTTAACTTATAATTACCTAATGCAGTTTCAGTGTTAATATTATAATGTTCCTTATTGTCCTTCGATATATGAGTACTGTCTGTTGATACTGTGTTGTACGTTAGATATTTATCACACTTTATAGTTAGTAGTGATGCTAGACCACAGCGGCAGCGTTTTTCATTAGTAATATAACACAATGAAAGTTTTCTCCAAGTGATCGCTTGTCAACAATTCGACGACCAATGTCACAGAGGTTAGGAGACTTACTTGATTTTCTGTTCCGTTTACTAACAATTTGTTGGCTTAATCTTTGATTGTATATAGCCTCAGTAACGCGTTTCGCTTTCACATAAACATTCTTTTACCATTTTTATCAATATCTGTTGATTTTTTATTATTATTCATTTTTTTTTTTTACTTTTTTTTTATGGGTCTAGCACACGTGCTGCAGGGAAGTCCCTAAAGCGCTCCAGGAGCGGCACTAGTGCGGAAAAAGCGATTCACGTTGTTCTTGAATCGCTGTAAATTGTACTCGGCGGGAAACACAGCGCTGGGCAAATTATTCCAAAGGGATGACGTTCTCCATATAAAAGATTGCTTGAAAAGCGTTGTACGCGGAGTAACAAGCTGAACCTCATACGGATGCGAAGCACCAGCGCGACGTGTATTTCTAACATGCACCGCTTTGGGAAGAATTAAGCGGGCTACATCCTTCGAACACTTTCCATGAAAATACTTGTAGAACAGACTCAAGTCGCCAACCGTTCTTCGATGTTCCAGCGAATCAAGGCCGCCGGTCAATTCCGGGTCCCCAATCAGACGGACCGCTCTTCTCTGAACAGAATCCAACAAATGCAGTGTATGTTTCGGAGCGGAGCCTCAAACGTGGGAGCAGTATTCCATAGTTGGTCGAATTTGGGCTTTGTAAAGAATTAACAGTTGCTGTGGGGTGTAAAGCTTTCTGGTTCTAAATAATACTCCCAACTTTTGAGAAGCTCTCCTTGCTATGCCTGCAACATGTTCATGCCAAGACATATTTGCTCCCAAACTAACGCCCAACAAATTGAGCGACGATGCTAGGGGAATGGAGTGCCCCGACATAACTATGTCGGGTTCAGCAACGTTAACTTTTTTAGAAAAAACTGCCGCTTGGGTTTTTGTAGCGTTAAATTCCACTTGGTTACTGTCACCCCAAGATAGAATTTCTTCCAGGTCTTTGTTAAGTTGGACGACCTCCTGCTGTCTGCGGATATTCGCCTGAGCAGCCGATGTCCGAGCGTTCAAGGTGAATGAAGAGACAAGCGTACTGTCATCTGCAAAGCTATAGATTGGATTCCTGGTCTTTTCCAGCAGATCGTTAATATACATGAGAAAGAGAGTAGGAGACAGTATGGAGCCCTGGGGCACACCGGCGTTGATAGTGAGGGTATTAGAAAGAAATCCGTCAACCGCCACTCGTAAAGAACGCTCTCTGAGGAAACGTGAGACCCACAAACAGAACCTTTCAGACATACCATAACAGCGTAACTTAGCCAACAGTCCATCGTGCCAAACACGGTCGAATGCCTTGGATATGTCAAGAGCAACCGCTCGAGATTCTCCAAAGTGTTCAATTGCGTTATTCCAAACATGTGTTACATAAGATCTCCTGTTGATCTATGTTTACGAAAACCATATTGGTGATCGCTAATAATATTGAATCGTTCAAGATATTTTAGAAGATGCTCATTGATAACCTTTTCCATAACTTTCGATATTATTGAAAGCAGTGCAACTGGTCGGTAGTTATTTGGCAAGGTCTTCTTACCTTTCTCTACTTGTTTACAACAGCTGATCACAATAACCACAAAATTCAATATATCTATATATAAGCATATCAATAGAGCCAAGAGTAAATTACGTTACAGCGTTGCCTCTTCGAGATACCGGAGTTTTAAGATTTTTAATTATCATTTTTTATTATTTACCTATTTTTTTTAACTATTAAAATTTTTTTTATTCTTTTATTTTTTTCATATTATTTGTTTTGTTAATTTTTTTAAAAATTATAAAATAAACGTCCAAAAGTTAATCCATTCATGTTAAAATATTTAATAAAATTAAATAAACAATATATAAGACTTAAAATCTTTTGATAGCGAATTTATTATCATAATAATAACCATCGTTAGTCTTATAAAATTTTTTAATTATTTAATACAAAGCATTTCTTAATGACAACATCCAAAACAATTGGTTGGGACTATCCCACCTCAACCTCCTTAATTTCCCAGAGCTTTAGTCATGGGTAAATTCTACTAAGATGACTGGAATCAATACATATTATAAAAAAAGTCCTCCGCCGCGTCTGTCTGTGCACGATTTTCTCAGTAAGTACTCAACGTATTTCATTGAAAGTTTGGGTGTATAATTGGTGGATATTCAATTTAAATTAGCCGACCTATGACGATGAATATAGAGGAATCGGAAAAAAATCAATTGTCGGAGAGGTATCTTCATATGCGCTGCATAAATAGTTAGAGATTCGTGAAAACAATGTAAGAAAATATTGTTCTTCTTAAATAGTTCTACAAAAAAGTCCGCGACAGTATATGGCTATCTACAAAAGCTAACCCAAATTATCGAAATATAGATATTAAAAATAGACGAATATTTAAATTAAGGAGAGTAATTTAAGTAGAGAAATATAAATCGTTATCAAATTAAATGTGTTTTTTGTCTTGTGTATTTAAGGAAGATAAAATGGTGTTACTGAACACCGCAGCGATGTGCCCTTGGCACGACGACGCGACCTAAGTGCGGTCGACCGATACCTATATAAGGCGAGCGGTGAAGCGCACTTGCTTCTATATTAAACTGGCTGTTGTAATGAGTGGACACTTGTGTCTGAACGGAGCTCTATCTTGCGAAATTGCCATAAAATGTTATGTTGATATGATGATGTTGTTATTGTGAAAAAACGTGTTTTTTGGTATGTCTGCTCAAATAGCTAAATTAGTTGGGGTGAAACTTTCAGTTGTAGTTTAAGTATCTTTTCTAAAAATAATTCTATTTTAAGTAATTTCTGAGTCAAAGACTGAACTATTTAACCCGGTTTCAGTTAGTACAATAAAGTCAGAATCACTGCTTACCATGTTACAGTTTCTATTTCAAGCTTAGTCTTAATTCCTCTACAGTTTTGATAGGAAATCAGAAAATTATTTAAGTTATATTCAGTGGAGGTTCCGTTATCATAAAATTTGGGCTTTCTGTTCCGGTTAAATTAAAATTATTGGTCACATCATTGCTCCCAAAAACAACAGTGGATTTGTGATTTACCTTGCTAATTAAAATTTCACTATGTTCAATATGTGGTTGAGGATATCGGAGAGGTGCTTCTCCGACAATGACATCTCAAAATGTTTAAGCGAAATTTTATCGTGAACTAAGTTTTTGCCTTTACTTGAAGTTTGTGTTAAAATAAGATATTTCTAGACTAACTGAGAGACCTCGAAATTGTGCAGTTTTTTACCCATAGTGTTGCAGATGTCTACATACATTATCAGTTTCGGTGAACCTATTTACATGATTTTTAAAATTGTATATTTTTTATTCAAGTATTTTACATAACCTGACTGGTATTTATTAACTATAGAAGTTGACAAAAACATTACATTAGTAGGACTACATTGCTTAAGTTTGGAATGGATAAGTCGCTTTCATGGATATGCACAATTAGCTAGGTCAATAGCTCCACCTGCAGTAATCATAAGATCGTCAACCGTAAATGACTTAACAAAAAGACCAATATTACCTGTGATGTCTTCAAAAGCAGCATTTCGTTTGAGACATGTTTGAATCTTTACCGTATCTTCCCTTAAAGCCTTCTGCAATGAAGTTTTCCACCGTTTGACCTCCCAGAATTAGAATACTTTTAGGCCTCACTTTGGATGTAATGGATACCTTGTTGTCAGTATTGACGGTAGGCTGTACTAATTCGCATAGTTCAATTTTTAGATTTCTCTCTTCAATGTAGTAAACTTTGTTCTCAGCTTTCAGGATTCTTATTGGGGTTAACATATTTCTATTCAGCTCACATTTAGCTGGAATTTGCTCTTCCGAGGAATTTTTTTAATTAACATTGGGGCAAGCTCTTTTCTAATGAATCCTAACTCTTTTCATTTATTTCCTTTCCATTTTGTCTTCAATATCATAGACTCTCTCTTCAAAATATTCTGTCTTCTTGGGTGTCTTTTCATCGATGTATCTTCTGCTTTTATCTTCGTCCTCAGTCTCACGTTGTGTCATCCTTGTCAGCTAAAGTATATTTAAGTTTCTCGTTACATCATTCGAGATGATATTTGTGATCGTAACCATAGCAATAATAAAGCTTGATTACATAGTTTAACAAAACCCTACACCAACAAACATAGCGGATATAGTAAATTTTGCCCTTTAAATTTTCTACCGACGGCAAGCAAAAGAAAGCGTCTAAAAGTGTTTTATTGGCATATTTTGCGAAACAGTTCAAGGAAGGTTGACCTTTTACATTATGATCAATATATTCCATGCTGAAATCAACACTTGATGCCAAGAAAGACGTGAATAGTAGAAAGTCAGTACTATATTTGGAAAAAATATCAGTTGGACGCTGTGTTGAGAAATCTAATGTCAAAAGTGTCGCTCTGCATAGTGATGTGATATGTAAACATTGTTATTTGTTACGGTTGTCGAAAAAATGATTTAAGTACTATATAGTATATATAAGTATATATATATATATATATATATATATATATATATATATATATATATATATATATATATATATATATATAATAATAATAAACATAACCTACAACCTACATTACAATAAAATGGTTGAAAAGAAATAAAAATGTATAATTTTTTTATTTACATTAAATGCAACTCATTTCAAGCCCCCTCCTTTCGGCATTTGTATAAAATTGGATAATATTATCACTAATCGTAAATTAATTTTCTTTTCTGATATTGTTTACAGTCTAGAGGAACTAGCTAAAAATGCAATTAACACACACAAAAGATGTAATTACTGGTTATAAGCCAAAAACCCGAGCTCAAATCCCATGGTATGTAAACACTGTTTTCAGTTTTTATAGAAAATATCTACAAATGAAATTTCACATGCTAGAACTAACAATTTAATTTATGTTCCGATATTTCGCTGAAATTATTTATTGGAAACCTGCTTCTGATTCCTAACTAATGTTGCCTATGTCAACGAGGTGTCGGGATAAAAGATAAATGGGTCTTAAGAGACTAATAATCATGAATGCGGTTTCTTCTGCGTCCCCGCTTTTCAATCTCATATTGGTAAAGTAGTTTCGTTGAAAATATTAGCTGTAAAATAAACACTTAACTCAGCTCTACATACTAGGTTTGTTAGGATTCGACATAATGAAAAAACAGCACACAAAAGCGGAAATTCGTTTTTCAGTCGCGTTTATGTCTCTTCCATCTTTCTAGCCCTTGCCGCATGCCAATACTCTGCTGAGAGTACCTCGTCATTGTCAGTAGGAGTGTATGTCCCTATCCAGCGCGGCTTTACTGTCGCATCGTACCCATGAACTCACGATATCGCATAATAAACGAAGTAGTTGGTCAGGTTACTGCAAGAATTTTGGTACCGAACAAGGAACCAGACCAAGGACCAAGCCGGAGGGGCAGATCAAGAGGGGAACCCCAGTCAAGCAATCGACCCATTTCAAGGTTGAGTTTTTCTCTATATATTTTAACTATAATATATGCAAGACGAAGAAAACATGGACAAAGATCTTATAGAGAAGGACAGAGGATTAAAAGTATTTAGAAGAGCAAACGCCTGTAAATGAGAGATAATTAAATTAAAGGACCAAGAAGGAAACATAATCAGTGACCAGAAAAATATCCAAAACAGAACTACAACTTTCTATCAAGACCTATACAGCTCGAAAGTCCAAAACGTCGTAGTTGAAAAGGAAAATTCATCAACAGACAAAAGAGTAATTAATGTCAACCCAGAAGAAATTCCTAACAGAGAAATGGATGAAGTTTAAAAAGCCTTACAACAGATGAAAAGTGGAAGAGCGGCTGGTGAGGATGCTATTATAACTGAAATGCTAAATTGCGGAGGTGAAGCCCTAGTGAATGAATTAAGAGATCTTTTTAATGAATGCCTCAGATATGGAAATATACCAGAAGACTGGGAAAACGCCATAGTCATCTTAATATACAAAGAAGGTGACCCCGAAAACCTAGAACAAAATTCATCAACAGACAAAAGAGTAATTAATGACTGAACTCAGAAGAAATTCCTGACATAGAAATGGATGAAGTTTAAAAAGCCTTACAACAGACGAAAAGTGGAAGAGCGGCTGGAGAGGATGCTATTATAACTGAAATGCTAAATTGCGGAGGTGAAGCCCTAATGAATGAATTAAGAGACCTTTTTAACGAATGCCTCAAATGTGGAAATATACCAGAAGACTGGAAAAACGCCATAGTCATCTTAATATACAAACAAGGTGACCCCGAAAACCTAGAAAAAAATTCATCAACAGACAAAAGAATAATTAATGTCAACTCAGAAGAAATTCCTGACATAGAAATGGATGAAGTTTAAAAAGCCTTACAACAGATGAAAAGTTGATACATATATATATATATATATATATATATATATATATATATATATATATATATATATATATTTATATATATATATATATATATATATATATATATATGTATCAACTTTTCATCTGTTGATAAAATATATATATATATATATATATATATATATATATATATATATATATATATATATATATAAAATATATATATATATATATATATATATATATATATATATATATATATATATATATATATATATATATATATATAATAGTGGCACACCGGGAGTTTAAAAAACTTAAGGGGCCCTTCTTAACATGTAATGCCACAAATATGTATTTGAAGAATTCTTAAAATTAATTGCAAGTCAATGTGGAAATATAAGAAGACTGGGAAAACGCCATCTTAATATACAAACAAGGTGACCCCGAAAACCTAGAAAAAAAAATCATCAACAGATAAAAGAGTAATTAATGTCAACTCAGAAGAAATTCCTGGCATAGAAATGGATGAAGTTTAAAAAGTCTTACAACAGATGAAAAGTGGAAGAGCGGCTGGAAAGGATGCTATTATACCTGAAATGCTAAATTGCGGAGGTGAAGCCCTAATGAATGAATTAAGAGACCTTTTTAATGAATGCCTCAAATGTGGTAATATAAGAAGACTGGGAAAACGCCATCTTAATATACAAACAAGGTGACCCCGAAAACCTAGAAAAAAAAATCATCAACATATAAAAGAGTAATTAATGTCAACTCAGAAGAATTTCCTGACATAGAAATGGATGAAGTTTAAAAAGCCTTACAACAGATGAAAAGTGAAAGAGCGGCTGGAGAGGATGTTATTATACCTGAAATTCTAAATTGCGGAGGTGAAGTCCTAATGAATGAATTAAGAGACGTTTTTAATGAATGCCTCAAATGTGGAAATATACCTCAAGACTGGGAAAACGCAATAGTCATCTTAATATACAAACAAGGTGATTCCGAAAACCTAGAAAACTACCGGCCAATTAGCTTACTCTCCCAAGTTTACAAGTTGTTCTCACGAATTATAACAAACACACTGGAACACAAAATGGAATTATACCAACCGATAGAACAGGCTGGATTCAGATTGGGCTTCAGTACGATACTAATCGAGAAAGCCATTGAATATAATATACCTTTGTGGCTCACATTTGTAGACTTTCGCAAGGCTTTCGACACAGTGGAAAAATGGGCGCTTATAAGAGCTTTTAGAAATGCTCGTATAGATCCCAGATACAGCGAACCGATAGCCAGAATATATGAACGAGTAACATTCAAAGTTATGGTAAGCTAAGAACTGACAAGCAAGGTCCCAGTGAACAGAGGAGTAAGGCAGGGAGATGTAATATCTCCTAAGTTGTTTACAATGATCTTAGAAGATGTATTCAAAGAACTGAATTGGGCTGAAAATGACCTTCTGATAGCTGGCGATATGCTAAACAACCCGAGATCCGCAGATGACATTGTAATTATAGCAAACAACAAGAATAAAATGATCCAGATATTACAGATCTCCACCACCAAGCAAAGAAAGTGGGACTTGACATAAACTTCTCCAAGACAAAGTACATGAATAACGAAGACACCAATGATGAAAATAGAGTGATTGAACATTCAATAATAGAAAAAGTAAACAGGTACATCTATCTGGGACAAATAATAACGATAGGAAAGGAAAACCAGCAGCTCGAAATAGAAAGAAGGATACATATGGGATGGGCAGCATATGGAAAATTGAAATATGTACTGAATATGAACATTCCTCAAAGATCAATAATCCAAATTTATAATCAATGTATCTTACCAGCTACAACGTATGGAGACGAGCCATGGGTTTTAACTAAAAAAACAATAGAAAAACTACAAGTTCACCAACGAGCAATGGAAAGGAGGATGTTAAATGTTACTTTGAAGGACAAAAAAACTAACAAATGGATGAGACAACAAACAAAAGTGGATGATATCACCAAACGGATAACATCTCTGAAATGGAGCTGGGCCGGCCATGTGGCGAGGGCGATGTATAAGTGGAATGGCAAGATCACTAGGTGAAGACCATAAGGTGAAAAACGAAGCATCGGAAGACCCCAGCAGAGATGGAGCGACGATCTGAAAAGAATTGGAGGGCTTAACTGATATCAACAACAAGAACAACATAGAGAAAAATGGAAAGATTTGAGAGAGGCCTATACCCGACAGTGGGTAGAAAACGGCTAAAGGAAGAAGAAGAAGGCACGACGTAGTGATCGACTGAAGTAGAGAGCATTACTTTCTTTCTCTTCCTGATACACACACATACACACCCATAAGCCGACGGAGCGGATCTATGTCTGTCTCTATGTTGCTTAAACCTCGAGGACTACTGCTGAGCCTGTAAGTATTTTTCGCTCTATAACACACTCACATGCTGACGGCTATACTAACGTGAACTTTTGTGACCAAAAGTCTGTCTGTATCAAACCCGTACGACACCATCTTGCTCTCAGACATATACAGTCGTCGACAGAGGGAGCTGTCATACCATTAATATATGAGGTATTGTTCATGTATTAGAGTTAATCAGTGGCGCACGCGCACCGCTACAAAATCAGCATTCGGTTGACATTGGAACAATGTCTACCTTCTTTGATTCCAAAAGGGCTTTCCTCGCAGCTATGGGGAGTGCGAACAAAACCTTCTTCAGTGATGCCAACTACAGACCGGTGCTCAGAGTTCCCTATCATAGTCAGTTACGCCCCCATTGGCTTCAACTAGCGAGTGTGCTGCCAACCATCGTGAGATGGCGTAACATTGAAAGTAGATTTGTGGCATCAAGTGATTGTCACTGTGGCCGGTACGTATCGTGGTTTATTTGCTAGTAAGCGTCATCATCTGCTATCATCGATTCTTGTTTTTACTTACTATCAACAACGGGACCATTTACCGCCCTTCTAGTGAAGTCATTATGCGCATCACCATCAGCCTTACGAGTATTCGCTTGATTCTCAGTTATGTTCTTGCCCAGCCTCATTTTCTCTTCTTTTAAACTGTTAAACTGGTTTTATTTCTCTCTCTATCCTTTTTACTTGTTAGGAAAAATTTGTGATAGGCCAGCAACTAGTAGTTGACGTGATTTTAGGTTTACCATTTTCTCCCTGTAAAAAGTTACGCGAGGGCTCATGTAAGTCCAAAGGGTGGCGTCCGAGATTTAATAGTTTGATAACGTAACCAAAAGTCATTCGACCGATAGGTAGCCGATGACTTAGGCGTCAACGCACATATAAAGTTATAAGTCAACGGCAAGAGTTCGACAGAGAGATACACATATAGACTGACGGAAGTTGAAAACTCCGATTTCTATGATCTTTGAATCTTAAAACGTGAAGAAATACAAAAATCTCGCAGGGTATTTTTTCAAAAATTCAATTCATCTTCCAATAAGGGAATTGGAAAATGTACTTATTTATGTTTGTGACGTACAATGATGAAAAATGAAGAGTAATAATTACCTTTCTGTTTTTAAAAAATACATACTAATACAGCTTTTATTATCTGGATATAAAATAAGAGCAAATATAAAAGTGTTGAAAATATATTAATGCCTGAAAGCCACGAGCGTATGCATATTAATTTTTAAATTACCATTTTTATGACATAATTTTATCCAAGAACGTTATTTAAAGAACAATCCAATTAAATTAGCAATTATTTATACTAGGTGACCACCACCAGTATATTGACCTAAAAAAAGATACTAAGTTAAAATTTTTGAGACCATCGTTGGAAGCAATGTAATTTAAATAAGTGCAGAATATGATCGATCGTAAAAACAACTGACTATCACTTCCGGTTTAGCCGGAAATGAAGTCAACTCCGTTATTTCTTAATAAATATCTTTCATACAATAATACTATAAAAAAAAACTGATTGTAAAACATATATCGTATCCTGTAGTTCTTGGAAAAAAATGCCAAATAATGCATCAATATTGTATTTTTGACAGAAAACAAATGAAGGCATAAACAAAATTATACAGTTGTTTGTGCTTATATTAAGGACATTAATGATTGATGTCACAAAATTATTACTTCCGGTTCAACCGAAACAGTGCCGGACATCAATTTTCAAAGTTTCAATAATTTCAGTGGAATAATATAACACATAGGCTGAAAGGTTTTTGGTCTGACACATAGATGTCGCCCTTTTCAAAAAATCCATATGATAGCAGAAAGTACCAACTTTCAAACGATACTTGTCAAAATTTCATGACATTTCTAGGGTTAGTTTACAAATTACAGTGGTTTAGTGGCATTACTTTTGATATTTGCAAGACAATGGAAAAAATCGAATTTCATATGTTGATTTAACACTGTTTTTGTTGGGAAAAAATACCCTTCAAGCAAAGCAATGGCTTGATAAATGTTATGGGGACTCTGCCCCTAGAAAATCACTCATCATTTACTGGAATGCTGAATTTAAACGCGATCGTACCGATACAAATGATGAATGCTCTGGACGCCCAAATGAGGTGGTTACACCGGAAAACATCTAAAAAATCCATAAAATTGTTTTGGATGACTGTAAAGTGAAATTGGGTGAGATAGCTGATACCCCAAAGATATTAAAAGAACGTCTTATTCATATTTTGCATGAACATTTGGGCATGAGAAAGCTCTATTCAAAATGGGTACTGCTTTTGCTCACAGTGGATCAAAAATAACAACGTGTTGATGAGTCTGAGCGCTGTTTTAGACCTGTTTAAGCGCAATAAAAAGGATTTTTTCATGCGATATGTGACAATAGATCACACATAGATCCACCACTACACACCAGAATTAAATCGGCAGTCAGCTGAGTGGACAGCAGCCGGTGAAAGCCGCTCGAAGCGACCAGACACAACAGTCGGCTGGGAAGGTTTTGGCCTCTGTATTTTGGGATACGCATGGAATAATTTTCATCGATTATACTGAGAAGGGAAAAACCATCAATAGCGAATATTATATAAAGTTATTGGTGCGTTTGACTGCAGAAATCGCAAAGAAACGGCTCCAAATGGACAAGAAAAAGGTGCTCTTTCATTAAGACAATGCACCGTGTCACAAGTCAATGGTTACGATGGCAAAATTGTACGAATTGAATTTCGAATTGCTCTCTCATCCACCATATTCTCCAGATTTGGCTCCCAGCGCTATTCGCAGACCTGAAAAAAATGCTCGCTGGAAAGAGATTTGGTTCCAATGAAGAAGTTATCGCCGAAACTGAGGCAAAGACAAATTCTTCTACGAGCAAGTTATAGAAATGTTAGAAAAGCGTTGAACTGATTGTATTGCTCTTGAAGGAGACTATTTTGATGAACTAAGTCGAATTTTGCAGAAAAAAATGTGTTTTAAATAGCCAAAAACAAACACAATTTGTTAAATATTTACTACAGAGAATTTTAAAAACAATTTTTTTTATATATGTTCTTATACCTAAAATTATTAGTTTCTAGCCCACTACCTCTCGTCCAGTATATTTAAACAAGGTTTTAATGCTGTGCTTTAATCTAGGTTTGCTATCCATATTGAAGGGAATGTTATTAGATTTCGATGATTACATTTGTTTCCTGGTCCAGTTATTATTGCGTAATTTAAGGTTTTCTTTTAGCAGTTGTGAATCGTAAATTCAGACTAAATTTATTCCTTTAAGAACTATTCTATTTATGTTTCAGTGCTGTAATTTTAATTAAAATGCCTACTTTTGCCCGAGCGCATCAATTTGATATGTTATTATAGTGTACAAAAAATATCGAGAAGAGGCAACAGCATTCTATATTCAACGGTATCTAAGGCGAGATTCACCATGTGAAAATTATTTTAAACAAGAAAATAATAAATGTAATGAATGACTGATATTGTCAAATTTCCACTTTATTTAGTTTCACTGAAACTGTATGACGCATTTTGCTATACTATAGCTTCTTCTGATACAAAAAGAATAAAAAAAAAATATCATTTTGTATCAGAAGAAATTATAGTATAGCGAAACGCATCATATAGTTTCAGTGAAACTAAATAAAGTGGAAATTTGACAATATCAGTCTTTCATTACATTCGTTATGAATTCCCATCAAGTAACAGCCACAACAATTCAAAGAAAATAATAATTACTTAAATAAAAATGATTTTATCGGGTGGTGAGAAGAGGCAGAAATAAATATATTAGCTTTCTACTATACAGTTTCTATACGAGGAATCGCTAGTAACTTCGGGATAGGTCGCGAAAGCATGATACAGTTTTTATGTAAGGCTTCAGATCATATAAATATCAAATCCACCAAATTTTATATAAGGGCGACAAATTCTGAAGAGTGGACGTTACAAACTGGTATCAAGGGGATAGGTCGCAAAAGTGTGATGTAGTGTTTACATAAGGCTTCAGATCATATAAATGTCAAGTCCACCAACTTTTATATAAGGGCGACTAACTACGAAGATTGGACTTTACAAACTCGTATCTTTAAGAAGAGCCCCAATACTCAAATTTGCAATTCACTAACATGTTCAATAAAAGTATTATTAGTTGCTGGACAACGGAAAATGTTTATTTTGTGTGACTTACAGTGCGTTCTAGGATAGATTTGGAATTAACATTTGACTTAGCATTTAAGGAAGGTTGGGACCAATTTATCTCGAATAACGTTTTATTAATGAACAATATTTTAGGAAACTAAATCGCAAATTTAATTAAAAATATATTTGTGTCCCATGATGCTAGGGTAGTAGTTAACTATTTTCATTTAACACTTAGAAATCATTGGGTGGAAAAAAATGGTCCAAAAGGATGGTCACCAAGGTTAGTAGACTTTAAGCCCCTTGATTTCTTCTACTGAGTTCATATCTAAGAAAATATACATACAGTCTGTCAAGTAAGAACGTGACTGCTCTTATTCTTGAAAAAATGTGTTTCGAGAACATTTTTTGCAATCAATGTGTTTCTTGGTGTGCTAACAACTGCGCAATTACCTTAGAAAGTTGACCAATTGCCTCCTGCATCAATAATTACCTGCTATCTTCGAGGCATGTTGTCGGCAAGATTTTCTGCATACCCTTCAAATTTTGGATCTCGCGAGATAATTGAGTAAATGTCCTTAGAGTCTTTCCTCTGAGCATTCTCTGTACAAAGGACCAAAGGCTTTCAATAGGGTTGGCGTCCAGCGATTGTGGGAGCTACTCTAGTATCTTATCGTAGACTCAAGCAAGCCGCTTCCCGAAGTGATTTTCGTCCAGCGATATATTCGAACCCGATTTTCTTAATTTTGCAGCGTCAATTTCCGTCCCGTGAAAACAAAGGCTTTCAGAGTGACTTTGCCTACCGAGCAACGTTTTGGCAAGTCATCAACATTTTTCGACTCGTTAAAATGATTTACCTACTTCTTCATAAATGATACCGACTTCTTAATATATTTAGAGGTCGCGGGCTGTATCATTTTAGGCCTGGGAACAAAGAAAGACTGCCTCGAATCGATGTGCAAACAAGTGACTCATTTTGGATTTTACGTTATTTGGACGAAAGTTTGCAATCAACTAATACTTTTACTACACGTAAAATGTGTTCCCTTTACCGATTTTTTGCTGACTCGCTGGAATCGCATCTACCAAAAATGAATTATCGCGGACACGTTCTTACTTGACCGACTGTACAGGAGACCACCAGAGAATATTCAAATCTTTAATATGATTAATTAAGCCACTTCAAATGGCAAATGTTATTCGCGAATTTTAAGAAAACTTGATTTATCCTGGGGCGAATGACCAGCTAAACTACGAATGAGGTATACATGTTTTAGGATTCGTTTTTTTTTTTCATAGAATTTAAAAATAATATATAATATATTATGTTTGATAGGAATAACGAGGTTAGCTGAACCAAAAGTGATACTAATTTGCTTTTACGGTCAAATTTAAAAATTTGAACTTAATATATATTTTTTTATGTTACAATGAAAGTAAGCTCGTGGTCACCTGGTATATTAGTCGTTATACTAATTTGTATGAATAGAAATGGTGCAGAAAATCTTTCTGGGAATGAAAGAAGACAAAACTTGATGAAGATGATGTTTTTGAAAATCCGGAAATATTAGGAAAATAAGTCGAAAGAAGAAGTCGAAATGAATAATTTTTAAATGTGATTTTAACAAGAGAAATTTTATTCGGGACTAATATGCTTCTGCAAAAATTGCAGTTACTGGAAAAAGCCTTTGACCAAGTGTGCTATGCTAAACTCATAGGGATATTAAAAGAAATTTTTGTAAACGGTAAAAATCTTCGCAGAAAGCAGAAATTTAAACAGATGGGATCTTCGTTAAAGAATTAAACATTCAACATGCAGGCCTTTAAAGCTACGTTATCTTCCTTCTTCTGTTTAATTTACACTATGACAAAATGTTGAAAAAAGTCTGGAAAAGTACTAACAAGGGTATTTAAGTGAATGAAGTTATTCCCAAGAACATAACATGCGCTGACAACGCCATATAGTACTGCAAAAATTTGGCGGTCTTTATCCAATTTTTAATAAAGTCAACACTGCTACTGAAAATATGGAACTGAAAATCAACGTATCAAAAACCAAATAATGCCGTTTAATTCGTAGCAACATGAGCATCGGCAAAATAACCAGGTAAGAGAGAGTCCTTAATCTGAGATTACATGTCTCATGCACAAGGACAAAAACAATTTTCAATAACAAACCTGTACTTGCTTTTAATTTTCGTAACATTTCCACAACAAATTCTGTCTTGCTCAAGCTCAAATGTTTAGATATATTGTCGAATGAACTATACTTGAAAAGTCTTGAAAAAACAAGGAAAATAATTTCTTTTTGCAATATTAAAAACCTGTTTTTCAATATAATCTGCATTCAGATCAAAACGTTTAGTGCAGCGAAATTCCGATTTTTTAATTCCCTCAGAAAAAAAATTGCTTCAAACTGTGCATAATATTCCTTTACAGCACAGATAGCATCTTCAATCGTCGAGAATTTCTACCTTTCAAGCAAATTTTTGAGGTTAGTAAACCAAAAAAAGTCACTTGGGGAATAAGGTTGTGGGGAAATATTTCATAGCCCAGCTTACTCACTTTTGCCATTGCAACGGCCGATGTGTGAGCAGAAACATTATCCTAGTAAAGAAGCACTTTTTTGCGCGCTATTATTTGTGCTTCTGCTTCAATTCTCTTTGCAAACGGTCCTATAGCGTTACGCAATAAGAGCAAGTCACTGCTTAATCCTGTGGGTTCCAAGAAACAGTTCTCTTTTTCGATTCACTTTCCCTTAAGCCAATCCACTGTTTTGACTGCCGTGTTGTTTTTGGTGTATTATACTGGATCCAGGTTTAGTCTACAATCACTAAACGACACCAGAAGTCCTACGGATTACGCCGCAACTTTTCCAATCAAGATTTTGAAATGTCTTTCCTAATGCGTTTTTGGTCATACCACGGATAAAATCAGTTTTCGGAAGACTAAGAATAAACAATTTAAAATTAAAACCAGCTAAATATGAATTCTTACGTAAGGAAATAGCTGCTCTCCTCTCTCTCCTCAGCCTATAGTCATCCACTCCTCAATGAAGGCCTCTTCCAACCTTTCCACGTCGTTCTGTTTAGGACTGTTTGGATCCAATTTCCCCCCGCAATTTTCTAGATGTCATCGCGCCACCTTTTTGGAGGTCTTCCAACACTCCTTTTGGTTTGTCTTGGACGCCCGTTTATTGTTTTGCTGGTCCATCTTTCTGAGTTTTAACGAGCTATATGGCCAGCCCATTGCCATTTGAGTTGAGCTACTCTTCTGAGGACATCTGTCACGCACGTTCTTCTTCTAATTTCCTCGTTCTGTATCCTGTCTCTCAGGCTAATTCCGAGCATAGATCTCTCCATTGCTCGTTGTGTCACTTGAAGCTTGTCAGCGGTTTTTTCGGGTGAGTGCCATTGTCTCGAGACCATACGTAAGGACCGGCAGAATACATGAGTCGTATGTTTTACGTTTAAGATTTATTGGGAGTTCTCTAGATTTAAGTATATACCCCAACTTGCCGAACGCAGCCCAACCTTGTCCTATTCTTCTAGTTATTTCAGAGCTTTGATTTTCTTTACCAAGTTGTATTTTGTGTCCCAAGTAAATGTATTCTGATACGTTTTCCAGTGTTTGGTTTCCGATGTTTACCTGAATATTTTCCATACTCATTATTTTTGTTTTATGTAGATTCATCTCGAGTCCGATGTTTAAGGATTCCTGATGCAATTCTTCCAGCATGCTCTGAATTTCCTCCGTTTTATAGCTTATAATCACTATATCGTCTGCGAATCATAAATGGTTCAGACGCACACCATCTTTATTTATGCCCCTGGATTGCCAATTTAAACTCTTAAAAATGTCCTCTAAGGCTAGTGTGAAGAGTTTAGGGGAGATAGTATCGCCCTGACGTATGCCTCTGTTTACCAATATCTTATCTGTCTTTGTATCTTCGTCCAGTGTTATTTGGATGGTCGCGTTTTCGTATATGTGTTTGATAAGATTTGAATACCTGGTGTCTACTCTTGCGTTGTCTAGAGCTCTCAATATTGCCCAAGTTTCGACCGAGTCGAAGGCCTTTTTATAATCTACAAATGCCAGGTGCAATGGTATGTTATATTCTGTGGTCTTCTCTATGAGAGTGCGTACTGTCTGCAAGTGGTCAATCGTACTAAAACCTTTTCGGAAACCTGCTTATTCTACTAGTTGATACGAATCCATTTTTTGAGTTAATCTATTTGTTACTATTTTGTTAGCAACTTGTATAAGTGTGATAGTAAACTAATAGGACGGTAGTTTTCTATGTCATTTCTATCTCCTTTTTTGTATAGCAAAATAACCTCGGCGTTGTTCCATTTTGTTGGAATTCTTTCTTCGGTTATGCATTTGTTGATTAGGATTCGCACACTCTCTACCGCCAAGCCACTCACAAACTTTAAAAAAAAAAATGCGCTCTTCCACTAGACAGATAAACATCAAGAAGCTTTCGATACTTTCCGCACTATTTTAATCTCCGAACCCCTGCTACAGTACCCTGATTTTTCGAGGAAAATTATACTGACTACAGATGTTTCAAATTTTGCTGTCGGAGTTATTCTTAGTCAAGGAAAAATAAACGAAGACTTGCCAATCATATATGCGTGCTGCACATTAAATTCTGCTGAACAAAATTATTCTTATAACCGAGACGGTTATAAAAATAGACTCGCTATGATATATGCTGTCAAACATTTTCGTTGATATTTGTATGGAAGAAGATTCCCTATAGTAACAGATCATAAACTCTTTACCTGGCTACTTAATTGCAAGGATCCAGGAAGTCGATTAATCCCCTGGTGACTTTTATTAAACGAATATGACTATGAGATCGTCTGTAAACCAGGAAGAATAAACTCTAATGTCGACGCATTGTCACCAAATTTTCAACTTACAATAATATCAAAAACAGATGACTACGAAAATTTATAAATCATTCTAAAATTATAACTTACAAGCTCAAATTTATTCGAAAATTTTCCAAATGATATTTACTTTTCTTCAGACTTGGATGAAAATAACCCCTTCTCACAAAATAATATGGATAACTTTGACCTTAAAGATAACTTGGAAACGACCTTTAAATTGTACACACAATAAGATACAGGACTACAAAAAAATTTTTTGTCAATTTACTTTGATTACAGTAGGTTTGGGTAATTTTTTTGGGTCGTTGATCACGAATTTGAGGTCTGTTTTGGACCATCACACCTCTGGATTATGCATAAAATAGCTATCAAATTGGTAAAAATGAGCTCAAAATGAGATTTTCATCGTTTTAAAAAGGGCATGATATTCCTAAATTATCAAATTGGCCATATATCCGCCACTTTTGGGGTCTGCAGATATTACTTCAATGTCCTAAATAAGTTTTGACGGCGACCATATGTTCTGCAGCTGTCAAGTTCCAAAATGCCTTGACGAAGAGATTCTATATTGCTAATGCAGCCATGTTACTTGATGCTATTGATAATTCTGATTAAGATGAGAGAATGCAAAATATCATTTAAGAGTTGTCAAGTTTACTTTGGCAGTTGTCAAGTTTCCTTTGACCACTGTGAAGTTTACTTTGACAGCCGCCACAGAGGGGGCAAGAGTATCAGGAATATTGACCCATTCGACGATATGGAGTATTCGCTCCCACTTGACAGTTTCAAGTGTCATTTGACAGCTGTCAAATTACACTCGCAGATGCTAATTAGCTTGCGTGGATATCAGCACTGGAACAAAATCGATGAAAGCACAAGGCGTAGTATCTTTCTCAAAGATCTAAACTATTAGAATATTCTCATGGCCTTGACAGTTCTGTTCAGCAATATTAGCTGTCAAAGTACACTTGAGAGCTGTCAGATAACATTTTATATGTTAGGACCGTTACCAGAGCCACCAAGATCATATAATATACAGAGATTTCAAGGTAATAGAGTAACCCATTCATCATGACAATGTTGACTGCCATTTGGCAGCTGTCAAATTACACTCACAGTTACCAATTAGCTTGCGTGGATATGAGGACTGGAACAGCGCCGATAAAGGCATAAGGCATAGTGTTCTTGTCAACGATTTAGTAAGTTCTCACGGGTTTGCAAGCATCATTTGACAGCTGTGTACTTGAGTGTTGTCAATTAAGATATTATATCAGGTTTCTTACTATAACCAATTCAACCATAATAGTAACACGATTGTTCAATTGAATAGAATATTGGCATTGGTTTGACAATTTCATTCGACATTTGACCGCTGTTAAAGTAAACTTTACAGGTCTCAAAGGAAACTTGACAGCTGCCAAAGTAAACTTGACAGCAGTTAAATGATATATTGCATTCTCTCATCTTGATCAGAATCGCCAATAGCATCAGGTTGCATTAGCAATATAGAATCTCTTCGTCAAGGCATTTTGGCACAGCTGCAGAACATATGGTCGCTGTCAAAACCTATTTAGGGCATTGAAGTGATACCTGCAGACCCTAAAAGTGGCGGGTGTACGGCGAATTTAATCATTCCGGAACTATGCCCTTTAAAACAATGAAAATCTCATTTTGAGTTCATTCTGGCCAATTTTATGGCTATTTTATGCAACATCCAGATGTGATGGATGAAAATGGGTGTCGAATTCGTGATCAGTGTCCCAAAAAAACATAATCTAGACCTATTGTAGTCAAAGTCAATTTTTTGTGGTCCTTTGTTATTAATAACATCATTCGACATAATATCTATATTTAGTTTGAGGAAGACCATTTTGAGTAAAAATTATCATTTATTGACATAAAATAAATTGTGAGTTAACATATTTTTATATATTAATTCAAATCACGAACAATTACCTTATGTTCGCTAGTATTGTATGACGTCCTCGAATATAATAAGGATTCAGTGTTATGTTATCGACATAAAATGCTCGATGTTGCCTACCCTACATCTAATGATGTCAAGTCGAAATGCGTCCAGGAATGGTACTTGGCTATTGAGTGTGCCCGTGGAACGGTTCAGCATTTTTGATACCACTGTACTTTCAGTAACGTAGAACAAGTTACCAACAATCGTCGTCTGCTGGGCAATTAAGTTTCTTTATTTTTATTAGCTTACCGAAAGTAAACACTTTTCATTTCGTAATTAAGTTTTTATTAATACTTCTCGTGTCCTATTTTTCACAAAAAATGTTTATTGCCCACATTATCCGCATTTGGCAAACAATGGCGCGCATTATTCAAACTACGCAAACATCCAGCGTTTTATCTTTACAAAATTACCAAGACTTATGATGTGTTTGCGTTTAGGTTATGAAAGCTATAATAAATTTTATTTTAAACGCTTTTCACATTTAGGCTCTTTTGCACCTAACTGCAGATAACATGAAAACTTTCATAATGCTCTAGTTTTAAATCTAAATTTTAATTTAAATATTATATAATATATATTAGCATATTTTTAGTGTTCCGTACGGAACACTTATAAGATCACTTCGGTGTCTGTCCGTCTGTCTGTCCGTCTGTCCGTCAGTCACAGCCGATTTTCTCCGAAACTATTTGTCATAGAAAGTTGAAATTTGGTAATAATATAGGAATTGATGGCCTCATCAGAGCCATGTAGTTTTGAAAGTTAAATTTTGACTTAAGGGGTTAGTTTTGGGGGTGAAATCGGAAGTGAAAAAAAAATTTTTTTACTAGGTAATCGAGTGTGGTGTCAAATGAAAGGTTGTGAAAACACGAGTAAAAAATATATATATAATGTAATACTTGAGTGCACTTTTCTTTGTATTATTTTTAAAAAATCGCGAAAAATCGCTGTCCACCCGCCTTATCTCGAAAAGTACTTAGCAAAAAAATTTTGAAAAAATTCTGGTATATTCTCCACGGGGTGTAGATTGAACGAAAATTATCATGAGTGCATTACCTTTAATAATTTATCTGGTATATAAAAAAAAACAAAACTTTCAAGGTCATCAGATTTCAATAAAGATTGGAAACAAACTTTGTTGAAAACTCATTTGGGGTGTGTGTTTTGTGAAGTCACTGATCATTTTATACCTCTGTAACAAAATTTTTATTTGAAAAGCAATCAACGTATGGAACACTAATTGCGCTAGTTCAACTTGCACTTGACCGTTATTTATTTCTTTTATGGGCATGACACACGTGCTACAGAGAAATCCCTAAAACGATGCCCGAACGAAGCATTTATGGTAAACGCGATTCACGTTGGTCTTGAATCGCTGCAAATTGTATTCAGTGGGAAACACAGTCCCTGGCAGTTCACTCCAAAAGAATGAGGGTATTCATATCAAAAGCTCTTGTAAAGGGTGGAAAGACCCTGAAATTCATAGAGACGTGATGTACTAGTGCAAACTTCACCGATTGAACACTTGTCAAGTAAATACTTGTAGAATAAACTCAAGTCGCGAACCGTTTCTTGATATTCTAAGGATTAAAGTTACTGGTGAATGTTGGATCCCCAATCAGGCAAACCGTTCACTTCTAAATAGAGTTGAAAAAATGCAGCCTAAATCTGGGAGCAGAGTTCCAAACATGAGAGCAGTATCCTACCATGGGTCGAATTTGAGCTTCGTACAGATTTATAAGTTGCAGCATGTACAGAGTGATCATTTTTAGACGCCCGGCCCCGATTTATGGAAAATTGTTGGATATTTTTTTTTTTTTTAATGTAGAATGGTATAGTACATGACAAGGAGTAAAGTGACCTATTTGACATTTGGAAATGAAAACGACGCTGGGCTCCACGACGCCAAACAATTTTTTTTCCGTCGACATACCTTTTGTAAAACGGCATTGAAAAGCCATAATTTTTTTAAACATTTTTTCCTTAAACTGTTTTTTTCTAATTTGTTTTGGATAAAGTTATGCAGCAAAAACCTTCCAAAATATTATTTTTTGGTTATTGCAATTGCCATGGATCGTACGCCACGTTTGGCCGTTTTCAAACAATTTATCTAGTAGGCGGCTATAATAGTTTAATCTGACAGTAATCATAATAATATTAGTTACTATACTGTTGAGGTTTCTCATTTAATTATATATCTTTGAGCAATAAAAAACAAGAATACATTATTTTTATTAAAATTACAAAAAAACTATATAAGTTTTAACGTTACATATGGTAACTTATTACATATTTATAAAATTAGATGTTTTAAACTTAAAAAATAAAAGAAAACATCGAAAGAAATTTTCTATATGTCTTCCTTCTTCTGTCATGCATTTTTCCATTCTTTTCATTAACACTTGATCAGTGGCTTTGTCCAGATATATTATTGCACACATCTGATATTTTTGCTCGTCAGCCCAGTAATGATAATTTTTTCTGTTATGTTTACCGTTGCTGGCAAAATGACTTTTATCAGTCTGTACATATATATATATATATATATATATATATATATATATATATATATATATATATATATATATATATATATATACATACATATATATATATATATATATATATATATATATATATATATATATATATATATATATATACATACATACATATATATATATATATATATATATATATATATATATATATATATATATATATATATATACGAGGCTGGTTTGAAAAGTCCGTGCAAAAATAAAAACTACTTATGTGTTTGGGGTAAACCTTTTTTATTTTTCGACATAGTCTCCTTTTAGGGTTATACACTTCGTCCAACGATGTTCTAGTTTGTTGATCCCTTCCGAATAATAGGATTTGTCCAAGTCTGCAAAATATCCATTAGTGTCTGCAATCACCTCCTCGTTTGAATAAAATCTTTGTCCCGCCAGCCATTTCTTCAAATTGGGGAACAAATAGTAGTCCGAGGAAGCCAAGTCTGGAGAATAGGGGGGATGTGAAACGAGTTGGAATCCTATTTCCATTAATTTTGCAACCACAACTGCTAAGGTGTGTGCGGTCCAATAACGATGAATAATATTCACCTGTAATAGTTTTACCCTTTTCCAGATAGTCGATGAGGATTATCCCTTGCGAATCCCAAAAGACAGTCGCCATAACCTTGCCGGCCGAAGGAACGGTCTTCGCCTTTTTTGGTGCAGATTCCCCCTTGGTAACCCATTGTTTAGATTGTTGTTTGGTCTCAGGAGTATAGTAATGTATCCATGTTTTATCCACAGTGACGAAACGACGCTTAAAGTCCTCCGGATTCTTCTGGAACAGCTGCAAACCATCCTTGCAACACTTCACACGATTCCGTTTTTGGTCAAGCGTGAGCAATCGCGGCACCCATCTTGCGGATAGCTTTCTCATGTCCAAATGCAAAATATTATGTACCCATTTCTTGAAAATCACTCGACTTACTTGAATCACACGAATGCCAAACACAAAGAAACACACCAATATGGCTGAAACTTGGTGTGCGTTCATTCAAGAGATGCTACTAACTAAACATGACCTCGATACGCGCCGGTGGTGCCATCTCTCGGACTTTTCAACCCAGCCTCGTATATATATATATATATATATATATATATATATATATATATATATATATACATATATATATATACATACATATATATACATACATATATATATATATATATATATATATATATATATATATATATATATATATATATATGTATATATATATATATATATATATATATATATATACATACATATATATACATACATATATATATATATATATATATATATATATATATATATATATATATATATATATATATATATGATATATATATATATATATATATATATATATATATATATATATATATATATATATATATATATATATATATATATATATATATGAATATATATATATATATGATTCAGAAAATAACGTTCTTCGTCATATTTAATCATCATTTCTGCTACAAAATTCAGTCGTCGTTCCGAATCAAATTGTGTTAATAACTGAAGATTATGCATTTTCTAGTCATGGTATTTGTTAGCTTTAAGAAATTTCTAAATAGCCCCATAAGATATATTCAATTGCCTGCTTGTTTCGTTGATTAATTTATATGGATGGTTTTAAAAATATTGCATAATTTCAACTATTTCTTCATCTGTTAAAACAGCTTTTCGTTTAGAAATATCTTTCTGTCCAGAAACTGCATCAATATTGCTCTTCAAATTTCGTTCTAATCGACAAAACATAGTGTGATCCGAGATATACCTATCGAGGTAACGTTCTCAACGCAGGCTAACGACTTCCCAAGAATTTCTGCTTGCTTCTTCATACGTACTTTTTCAGTGTGGGAAGCCACTAAAACCAGAAGCTATTAACACAGTTTCTTCTTAGTTTAACTCTATTGAATTGAATAGATGTGCAAACAAGAGCTGTCAGATTAAAGTTTAATAGCCGCCTACAAGATAAAACGTGGTATAGGATCCATGGCAAAAGCGATGACCAAAAAATAAAATTTTGGAGGGTTTTTCCTGCATAACTTTTTTGCGAAACAAATTAGAACACAGTTTAAGTAAAAAATGTTGATAAAAATTAAGAATTTTCCATGACGTTTTACAAAAGGTATGTCGATGGAAAAAAAAGTCGTTTGGCGTCGGGGTGCCCAGCGTCGTTTTCACTACCAAATATCAAATAGGTCAGTATATTTCTTGACATACACTATACCATTCTACATGAACGAAAAAATATTCAACAATTTTCCATAAATCGAGGCTGGGCGTCTAAAAATGATCACCCTGTACATGCCAAGATATCTTTTATTCCAAATTCACGAGCGATCGAAGTAAATGAAGAAATAAGTGTACTTTCATGAGCAAAGCTGTATATTAGGTTCCTGCTTCACGTCAGCAAATTGTTGATATGAAGAAGAGTGGGATACAGTGTGAAACCTTAAGGTATACCGCTATTTATAATGAATGCCCGCACTCTAAGGAAATACGAGAGTCATTAACAGAACCTCTTAGATATATAAGAGCGTAGCTTAACCAAAATTCCGTCATGTTGAATACACTCGAAAGCCTTGGATATATCAATTGCAACCGTTCGATATTGTCAGTTGCGTTGTTCCAAATATATGTGATATAAATTAAAATATTTGTTTGTTTTCTCGTAAGAAAGCCATATTGATGGTCGCTATTAATATTTAGTTCATACAGATATTTTAAAAGATGCTAATTTATATTCTTTTCCATAACTTTCAATATTACTGAAAGCAATGCGAATGGTCGGTAATTGTTTGACAAGTTCTTTGCATTTTTTGAGTGTAGGCTAAACTTCCATTAGCATCAGAAGCTTTTTTGCTATCTAGTTTCATTAAAATACGTTTTACGACACGCTGTCTGAAGACATTATCGAGTAGCTTTAACTGCCCGTTGGAAATAGTGGGTGTTGTATTTCTTTTAAAATCAGTAGTAGAGCTTGAAGCAAACGGTATATCTAACAATTTGGATTTCTCAACAAGTATTGTTACAATACTATTATCTGGCCATGTAAGTGGTGGTATGTTGGATCCATTGAAATTTTAACTAATTGCCTCAACGGCCGACCAGAAAAACTTGTGTACCTCTTTGATTTCTTCAATTATTTTTTTGGACCTGTTCCGGGCACTGACAAAGATGTTATCAGCTATGACGTCAAAATTTTCACACCTTTGTCGGCGGGCAAGACGTTTCGAAACCACGACTTCTATGCATATGCATCGAACCAAGACTTTTCGTCGGAAGGGTATTTCGTCGAAAATGCTTTGTAAACTTCCATGCGGTCCAAAATGATATCGAAAACCTTTTTAACACACTCAGATGGTATGGATTCTCGATAAGCTGGGTAAAGCCATACCTCATTAAGAAAGACTCAGCTGCACGACTTTGTTCGTCGGTGATATTTGAGTACTTAGATCAGTTAATGTTGAGGAGCTAAAAGTTGCCTGGAGTGACAATTTTGGCATTAAGATGATTAATTGGTAAATAATCGATGATGTCTACAAGAGAAGCGAAAATTGATAGGATGGTACTTGTGCATCAACCTTCTGTTAAAAGGCTAGATGTCGTCCTTGATCCATAAGATGATGTCTCTATTAAATTTCTTACTTCCAGTAAAGTAATACTATTAGTCATCAACAAAAAGTGTAGTGAATTGCAAAGATTCTTATGTGGATCTTATTAAATTTATTTTAAAAAACCCTCCTTAATTAAGTAAATGAATAAAGCAAGCGCTACATTTCCGGTGGACATGATGACCTAACAAACGTGTTTTAAAATTCAAAGTTCTACTTTTTTGGCGGTTCCGGATTTAAATTTACCTGGAAACAAGATATTGTTTTAAGTACTGATATAGTTGTTTTTGTTTTATTTCTAATAGAAGCTTGCCAGAACTGATCGTCGGAGTCTAAGATTAGGAAAGTCATTTGGCAGAAGATCTCCTTAAAAAAAATCAACTGTATTTATAATAAGATTAGTGGACTAGAGAAGAAAAAACACATGTTGAGAGTTGGTTCTTTTGATTTTGTTCAAAACATAATGTCAGTCTCAGGAAATAGAATATTAACTCTCAAGCAGTTTCACCTAGAAAATGTTTGTACTTATGTATTGTCGAAAGTAACTGTACATGATATTCGATGCTTCTTCTCGGTACTTCCGACTACTCGTATTATTGAAGACTTTTAGCCCAAGCTTGTTTATGAAAAATACGAAAATTCTTAAATACGAATTACGAGAACATAATTTGTATATAAAGTAAATAACAAAGGCTCCTTTAATGGACTCTTAGATTACTTATTATAATTATAATTGTTCAGCAATGTCGTGCCATTGCAAGAAAATCAATTTGGCGCATTTTATTGTGAATATGTATTAATAATGATTATAAAATTTTATAACGATATTTTTTTGCATTTCGTGTCTAACCGTGTCACTTGCTGCTGTTGCTGAATGTCAAAAATTTCTCGAACATACATCTGTTATGTCAACTTCTATACAATTTTCATACATAAAAAGTGGACTACTTTTCGAGCTAATAATATCGATAATATGGAAGTTTGTGATCCATAAATTCAATATTACGGATTAAATACCACTTTTCGTTAAATGAGTTCATTAGAAAGCAAAATTATAGGACCTGGGGAGACTGGAATTCACGAGTGATTAGCTAAACTCAATTACATCTAAAACACGTATAATTTAATGTAGATCTTATGCTGGTTTTTTCATCGAGTCGAAAAATTTTTTAAAGCGAGATAGGAGAGCCGCTAACAGTCTTTGCAAATTTGCAAGATCTTCATCTAAATGGGATTTAGCTTTAACAGGACGACGTAATATACTAAACATTACGAAAACGAAATTCAAAAATTAGATAATTTCGAGAATTGGTATCTAAAATTTTATGGTATCACCCAATTAGGCCATTTATATATGTATGTATATATATATATATATATATATATATATATATATATATATATATATATATATATATATATATATATATATATATATATATATATATATATATATATATATATATATATATATTATATATATATATAACGCAATCTAAAGTGTGTTGTTTACAGTTACAAAGCGTTAACTGGTGAAGCCCTCCAAACAAATATTTTCGTGCTGTTTATATAGTCTGACTTATACGTTAAGAGAATTTACTATAACAAAGTCGTGGTGGCTATTTGAATCATGTTGTATTCAGTAGATAAAACACTCGATTGTACTAAAATATGAAAAAATGAATTCCTTGAAATCATTACATCAGCATTGTTATGAAAGTTCTGGATGTATCGCTCTGGAAAGAATCCCTACATCCCACATAGGGATATCTCAGGGTTTTAGGCGGCCCTAAATCGATTTCCTAAAACTTGTCGCAAGTAAAAAAAATTTGCTACCCAACAATGTTGAATAGGCATAGAACAATAAGCGACCGTTTTTCGTTGTTCGTTGTTAACAAAGTGATTTTTTTTTTTTGGAGTTTATCTTGAAGAAAATTGTGATGGATTTGAATATTACAGATAGGAGTGAATACATATTGATCATCTTTATGTATTTTTTTGTTTAATAATTAGTAATATTTTGAAGGTAGAATATGTTACTCGAAATTGTTGTACAATAACCCATTTTTTCGGTATTTAAAAGATATCTGTTATACTTTAGGGTGCGTCCCAGTGATTTTATTGGTTTTAAAAGAAAAAGGAGTATTTGCATTAATCAAATATATCAATATTAGCCGTGATTTTCCGTGAAATCAAGGTTTTCATGGTCTTTAAATCAGATGGTGCAAACCACGTGGTATTTTGTATTTATTTATTTTTTAATTTAAACAGTTTTTATTTTTATATAATAAAATACTGTTTTTAGTCAATTTCCACTGGTTTATTTAAATTGCGATAACGCGTTTCGCTGTCGATGCAGCTTCTTCAGATCTACATTTTACACTGTCAAGTTAGGTTTAATATTCACAATTTTATATAATTTCTTAATTATAATATTACACTCAATTAAATTACATTGATAGTACTGGAAAACCCACACAGATTTGGAATTAGGAGAATAAATTCAATAATGGTGAATTGCTTAAATCTACCTGGTCGTTGAGTAAAGTACCTGTAGTCCTTAATCGATTTATTTGCATTGTCTCTCTCTAAAAGGTTTAGTTTTAAACTTTTTTGTTGGGTGTGTAAAATTTTGAAATTCTTGTTAAATCTTTTAACAGAAAATCACACATTTAACAAGAATTTCAAAATTTTACACACCCAACAAAAAAGTTTAAAACTAAACCTTTTAGAGACACTGCAAATAAATCGATTAAGGACTACAGGTACTTTACTCAACGACCCGGTAGATTTAAGCAATTCACCATTATTGAATTTATTCTCCTAATCCCAAATCTGTGTGGGTTTTCCAATACTATCAATGTAATTTAATTAGGTGTAATATTATAATTAAGAAATTATATAAAATTGTGAACATTAAACCTAACTTGACAGTATAAAATGTAGATCTGAAGAAGCTGCATCGACAGCGAGACGCGTCATCGCAATTTAAATAAACCAGTGGAAATTGACTAAAAACAGTCTTTTATTATATATTTATAATGAGTTTCCATCAAGTAGAAGCTACAACCATCCAAAAGTTTTTATTTTTTTCTAGGATCCGAGGATACTTCAGGTGCTCGAGTAGTAACGCGGAGACTACTTTTTGACAAAATACAGGAACAAAAGGAAGTGTGAAGTTCTCCTATTTGAAGTCATAATTCAAGAGAAAGTGCACAGAAGCGCATAAAAAAGCAGAAGTTTTTCTTAAAAAGAATGACAAATGGTTACAAGGAATATTTCAAATAGAATAAAATGCCGTTCTACTCGTCGACCAACCAAATCCTTTGAAGAATCAAGGGAGAGAAGCAAACGTAGAAAAATAGAAGAAGTATGTAGTGCTGTAGATAAAGAAGTAATAATGCCTGCTACTCAAACATTCCTTTAAAGTTCTGGAGAGAGTATTGCATCCAGTATTCTAAAAGACATAACTAACTCTTCTCAGATAGTATGCCAGAAAGCATACAAAATGTCAAAGCAACATGAAAAACAGTCACAACTAAATCCAATAGCAGCCCTCTCAATATTTGTAGAAGCTCACCTCTCAAAGAGATAGTATATAATAATAAGGAGTAGTAACAAGAAGTATTGTCCGAGCTACACAGTGTTACGGCAAGCAAAAAGGATTTATTATCCGGCTAAAGAGCCTTTCGGGTAACTGAAACATGAGCTGAAATTAATTTACAACATTTATTGGATCACCTGGTTAAACGTTTGGCCACATGTTTGGAGGTTGTACTAAAAGAATTAAATCCAGAAGAGAATCATTGATACTAATTTCGAAATGGGAATGTGACGGATCCCAACAAGCATAATTTAAGCAAAAAAAGTAAGAAGAAAATGCAATTGATAGCAACATTTTTCAAAGTTGCTTTATTCTACTGCAATTGATTTGTAGGACAAACAAGAAAGTTATTTGGAAGAATTCAACTCCCTCTTCGCCACGATACTGTAGACCAGTGAGGATTAAATTTGTTAAGGAAAGAGTGGATATTGCAAATTCTGAAATTACTTACAACGAAAATGCAAAAAAAGGGTTTGACGGACAGCGAATTCGTACAAGGAGACGTTTCTTTTTCCATGAAATATATATTGATGCTAACTATGGTCGATGAAAAAGTTTGCAACGCTGCTACTTCAACTACTTCATCAATTAGATGCTACATTTGTGATGCTAGTTTAAAGCAGTTTAATGACTTCGATGTAAAAAATAACATTGACACATTACAGTTTGGCTGTCTGTATTTCATGCTAGGATTCGATTATTTGAAAGTATTCTGCTTTTGTCATACAAGTTTCTTGTGTCGCAGATAAGATCGGAGAGTGGCAAAGATATTGTCAAGCAAAAAAAGGCAGAAATACAGGCAAAATTCAGGGAGCAAACGGAAATAATCATAGGTGTGCCAAAGGCTGGATTTGGTAACAGCAATGATGACAGTACAACTAGGAGATTTTTTGCTCATCCAGAGGTAGCCGCTGAAATTACCGGTGTCGACTTCAACCTCATAAATCGCTTGAAATTAATTTTGCAAGTAATATCGAGTGGTCATAAAGCCGACTTGAAAAAAGACTATGGATATGAAACCGCAAAAATTTATATGGAGTTGTATCCCTGCTCCTAGGATGCATAAAATAATAATTCATGGCGCAATAGTAATGGAAAAGACCCTTTTGTTATTGGATTACTGTCCGAAGAAGCAGCAGAGGCGCGAAACAAGCACTTTCGCCTATACCAGCTAAATTTTGCTAGAAAATTCTCAAGAGAAGAATGCAATTTAAGATTATTGCTCAGCATAGATCCCTTAATATCTAGTATAAGGTTAACACCCAAAAAGATCTGTATGGTTTAGTAAAGTAGCAAAACAAATTCTTGTTTCTACTGAACCCAAGATTAACGACGAAAATTCAGAAGAAAACGAGAAACGGCGGAGGAATCTGCAGAGGAAGCCGAGGAATAGAGCTCGGAATCTTCAGCGTGAATAATTACTTTTAGTCAATAAGTTTTTTTTTCTCAATATACTGTTTTTTGTATATTCAAATGTATTTTTCTTCAAAATACGTACTCCAAAAAGCTTTCACTGCTATATTTAGAAATAAAACCCGATTTAAAATAACTAAAAACAAAAAAATAATTTTGGCCGCATAAAACACTGAAATACCGTATTCAATACTATTTATGAAAGTATTTAACAAAAAATTTTTTGATGTTCAGAGGAACCAAGGTTTTTGGTGAGTCCTACGTCTTCAATCAAGTAAGTAACGATCTTCTGTCTAAAAAGTGCGGAGTATCTTTGCGAACACAACGAACTCATACAAAATTTCGTCAAAGTACTTAAAACAGCGAGAACCAAGACATTTTCTTATATATCTTAGGCTGAAAAGTGTTTGGTCTAGTTACTTAGAACACATTTTTTTCGCAAAATTCGACTTTATTCGTCAATATAGCCTCCTTCAACTGCGATACAATCAGTCCAATGCTTTTCTAACATTTCTTTACCTTTCTGGTAGAAGGATTTGTCTTTGCATTCAAAATAGGCCTCAGTTTAGGCGTTGACTTATTCATTGGAGCCAAATCTCTTTCCCGCGAGCATTTTTTTGTGGTCTGCGAATAGCTAATAGTCCAAATCTGGAGAATATGGTGGATGAGGAACTAATTCGAACTTCAATTCGTGCAATTTTGCCATCGTGACCATTGACTGGTGGCACGATGCATTGTCTTGATGAAATAGTACTTTTTTCTTGTTCATTTGGGGCCATTTCTTTGTGATTTTTGCCTTCAAACGCACCAATATCTTTATATAATATTCGCTATTGAGGGTTTTTCCCTTCTCAGCATAGTCGATGAAAATGATTCCATGCGCATCCCAAAATACAGAGGCCAAAACCTTCCCAGCCGACTGTTGTGTCTTGGGTCACTTCGGGCGGCTTTCACCGGCTGCTGTCCACTCAGCTGACTGCCGATTTGATTCCGATGTGTAGTGGTGGATCCATGTTTCATCCATTGTTACATATCGCATGAAAAAATTCTTTTTATTGCCTTTAAACAGGTTCAAAGCTGAGAATCATCAACACGTAGTTGTTCTTGGTCCACTGTGAGCAAACCCATTTCGAATAGAGCTTTTTCATGCCTAAATGTTCATGCACGTTCTTTTGATATTTTTTTGGATTTTTTTGATGTTTTCTGGTGTTACTACCTCATTTGGTCGTCCAGAGCGTTCAACGCTGCTGTGTGTCTGTACTACCGCGATTAAATTCAGTATACCAGTAAATGACGAGTGATTTTCCAGGAGCAGGGTCCCCGTAACACTTGCTTGAATGGTATTTTTTCCCATCAAAAAACAATGTTTAATCAACACAGGAAATTCGATTTTTTTTTTATTGTTTTGAAAATATCGAAAGTAGCATCACTAAAACCACTGTAACAGCCTAAAAATCTTATGAATTTTTTAAAAAGGGCGACATCTATGTATCAGACCAAAAACTTTTCAGCCTACGTGTTATATATAAATATAAAATCAAAAACAATATAAATAATATTGGTTTTGGTACTGTTATACTAAAAACAGTATTATTTTTTAGGGGTTTATTTAATTTTAAAATAATAGAAGTACATGTATTATTTGCATAAAAGTTTATATTTACATATGTTTTTGTTTTTCATTAGTTGCTTTGTAGATATAACCTAATGAACCAATTATTATGTAGACATACATTAAATCTAAAGGGAAGGAATATTCTATATATATCTTGACAAATGGAGCATAAAATTATTTGAGATTTATAAGAGGCGTTTCTATCGAAACAAATTACGTATAATAGCTTTCGAAAACCAATCTTCCGAAAAAGATTGTTTTATTGGAAATATTGCTTTATAGGACATAAAAGACAATATTCTAAATATAGTAAGTATTGTTTTAAGACTTGATAAAACATAACTCTTCGGATCATTTTACGGGAAAGTTACATCTATATTTCACTACGGTGCAATTTTTTTTTGAAAAATATGTTTATAAGCTATATGGAAATATAAGACATTAGAAAGTGGTCACTTATCCTTGGTACAGTAAGAATCTGTAGTGTCTACACATTACGATATTATTGCATAACTCAGAGTGAATCTCATATTCCAGTAACCAGAACTAGTTGTATTGTATCTAATTTTCTTAATTCCTCAACAGAATATGGTTCAACTACATAACAAGAGTAGTCCAAATGACATAAAATGATTGCCTTGCAAATTAAGAGAACGATTTTTGGGTCTCCTCCCCACCAGGTACCTCCTAGTGCTCTCATTATATTAATTCTTTTGCTTGTTTTATTTTTTTACTTGATTAAAATAGGCTTTCCATTTAAGGTTTTTGTGTATTACCACTCCTAAGTAGGACGTTCGATCTTTCCATTTCAATCGTTCCGAATCAATTATTATATCTGTTTTTTTTTTTGTTTTATTATTACCTTTATGAACAGAATACGGGATGTTATTGGATAATTTAAAATTATGATCTTTTAGCCATTAGGAAAATCTGTCCAAGATTTCATTAAATTTTCTTTCCTGTTTGCTTGAGATCCTTGTCTTCTGCTAGTATGGTTATATCATCTGCGTACTGTATTATTTTAAAGTGAGAAGGGATTATTTCAAATAGGGAGGCTATGTAAATATTGAATACTATTGGGCTCATGAGTGATCCTTGTGCAATCCCCATATTGCTTGAAATTGGACCCAGTAATTCTCTTGTGTTATCTTTAATATATATGGGCTTATTTTTAAGAAATGAAATTATTGTTTTGGTAATATATAGGGGAATTTTGAATTTTTTTAATTTGTTTTGAAGGGTTTGAATATTTATGCAATCATACGCCGAGTGAATGTTAAGGAATGTAGCAATACAATGTTTGTTTTTGCTAAAGCTAATTTGAATTTGAGAGATTAGGTATGTTATGCTCTCAGCACATCTCCTTCCTCTTCTAAACCCGAATTGAAGCCGGTGTAATAGATTATTGTTCTCCATGAATCATTCTAGTCTAATTTTCAAGATTGCAGTTTCCCTACGTATGAGGATAAGACTATTTGTCGATAATTGGTAGACAGAAACTAATCTTTATTTGGTTTGCATAGGGGGATAACTATGGTTTCTTTCCAATCTTCTGGTATTTGTCCTGGATCGAGTTATTATGTGTAATTAATAAAATTTCTTTGGCTTTTTTACGGTAGGTTTTTGTAGCATGGAATACGTTATACGGTCTTTCTCTAGACCAGAGTTTTTTTTCTTTTTATTATGCTAGATAATTCGGCGTAGGATATACGTATTTCATTTTTGGATTCTTGATTGTTAATTAATATCTCTGTAATTACATGAGAGTTTATTAACGATGTCATTTCTGAGATTAATGTAGGAGGAGGTAACCCTGGTCCTGTGGTGGATTTCGGTCCAGCAAATTTTTAAATTTTCTCCCAGATTTTTGATTGATGTGTTTCGGTTGAGAGAGGCACAAAAGGTTTTAAAGCTAGATTTTCCTTTGGCTTTAAAAAATTTCCTGTGACTGCTATTGTTTTTTTGTTGGGATATATTTTTCTATTATTGGTTGTTTCATAGAATCTTTTAATGATTTCCTTCTTTTGTAAAGAATGTTATCACATGATTTATCCCACCAGGGTACGTGGTATTTTGGGTAGTTAATTCTAGAATATTCCGGGATAGCAATTATCTTCTGCATTGTACCATATATGATGTTTTTAAACATCATATATGGTATATAGAAACATACAATTCCTTGTATGTTTCTATTCTTGAATAGGTAAGATCATTTAGGATATTTGAAAAGTATTATTCCCAGTTATATTGCTTCTTAGCGGGTTTGTTGTGATGGGAGATCGTTGGATATCTCGGATACTTTTTAGGGTAATTTCTGAGGAAAGGATCAAATCTACCACTGATTTCTCTCCTTTTGGGGAGATAGTTTGTGTTTGAGACCCGTCGTTTAGGTATAATAATTTTGTCGTTTCTAGTGAATTAAATATGGTTCGCCCATTGTGGCTGGTTGAGGAGTTACCCCAGTTTTGGTGGTTGCTGTTCATGCCTCCCATGATAATAATGGGTTTTTGAAATTGGTTTGTGAATTATATCCATCCTTATATATTTAGAATATTATATGATGGACATATATAGATACTTATTTTATATTGTGGAATGTGGATTGCCTTTGATTGAATTGACTGGTGAAGAATCTGGTGGATTATATCTCTTTCCTTAAAATTTATGTTATTTTTGATTAATATGACAATCCCTCCTTATCCATCTATTCTGTCTTTTCTAATCATCCTATATCCCTTACAATGGATAGCCTTACCAGGATCAAACCATGTTTCATTAAATAAGATAATTTCGGGGTAGTATTTTTTGATCAGTACTTTCAGATTAACAATACTGCTAACATATGATCTTATATTTCACTGAATGATTTTTAGTGTTCCGTACGGAATACTCATAAGACCACTTAGGTGTCTGTCCTTCCGTCTGTTTGTCACACCCGATTTTCTCCGAAACTATTTGACATAGAAAGTTGAAATTTGGTACTAATAAAGGGATTGATGGCCTCATCAGACCCGTGTAGTTTTGAAAGTTAAATTTTGACTTAGGGGTGAAATCGAAAGTGAAAACAAAATTACTAGGTCATCGAGTAGGGTGTCAAATGAAAGTATGTAACAATACGAGTTCAAAAATATATATAATGTAATACTTGTGCACACTTTTCTTTGTATTACTTTTAAAAAACCGCGAAAAATCGCTGTCCCCCCTTCTCCTAAAAAATTCTAGAATATTCTCCACAGGGTGTAGATTGAACGAAAATTATCACGAGTACATTACTTTTAATAATTTATTTGGTATGTAAAAAAAATAAAAATTTGAAGATCATTAGTTTTCAGTAATGATCAAAACAAACTTTGTTGAAAACTCATTTGGGGTGTGTTTTGTGAAGTTGCTGATCATGTTATACCTCCATAACAAAAATTTTTATTTTAGAAGCAATCAACGTACGGAATACTAATTGCGCAAGTTCGATATGCACACAATTGCAGTTTTTTTATTGACTTGAATGTTTTGAAGATATTTGAGTTGAGCTTGAGTTGAAAACGTTAGGAATGAGTTTATACCCTTTTTTTACAGCAATATTGATTGTGTGTTAAGTATTTCACATATCCTCGTCCTCCTTTGGAGAATAGAATGGATTCGAGTTCCCATGGGAGTGTTGTCAGTGTGATACATTTTGTTCGCATGTTGAATGTTTTCTATTTGCAATTGACTCATTTGTAGTTTGTTTGTGCCTATAATTGTTGTTTATAAGGCTTCCTATGTAGTTCATTATTAAGTCTATTTTGTTTTCAGGAAGTATTTATACGGTTTGGCTTATGTCTCTTATGATTGTTTTATTTTTATCCTTATATATTATCTCCTTAGAATATTAGGATGGTCCTTCATCTGAGTGATTTATTCTTCCATTAGGATATAGATGATATGTGTTAAGTTCTTTTTTGTCATAAACTATATATTCTGGTCTTCGTTTTTTACATGCTAAGGCCCTTGCCTGACTATAACTGAGTGTTGATTGCGATTCACTAATAGCTATGTATCTTCTCTGATGAATTGAGATGCTATTTTCTTCCCTATTTTCTTTTAGTAAATCTGGAAATTGATCCCTTGTTGATAATGTGTTTACTATATTTTTTTGGATTAAATTGCTTGCTTCGAAATATATGATATTGGAGAAGGACATCAACTGTTTAATGTCTTTCTGCCTTTGGTATGCCTGGCAGACTCTATCCAATGATGTATGTTCTGACCATTTACAATGTATACAAAACGTCTTACAATTTGTTTTTTTTTTCGTGAATTTGTCTACACCCGGTACATTTCTTTCTCCTTTTGCATTGGGTTTTGCTGAATCCGTATAGTAAGTTGTTGTGGTATTAAAGCATCGGCTTTACATATGGGACAACTTTCATTGGTGAATTACAAATAGTAATTTCTTTTGTTAGGATTTTCCCCGAGAAGGTCTTCGTTTACTTCCCTATTCGGTCTTTTAACGTTTGTGTCGATGTGAAATTTTATTTCTTCTTCCGATAAAGATTTATCTACGTATACTTTTACATGATATGTTGTGGTTTGGAATGAAAATATCATATCCTTTATTTTCTAGGGTCGAATTCTGATAAAATTGTTGGCTGCCTGATGCTTTGAGAATATAATTCTAATTCTATTTTTGCTTTTTTTTCGTATTTTACTGATATCTTTGTTATTTAGGTTAAAAATGTCTTTAGCTATGTAGTTGCCTACATTTTTTTTAGGGCTTTGAATAAATATTTCGAATGGGCCCGTGTTCCCTATATTATATCGACTGTTATTTATGTTTTTTTTTGATTATTAAATGTTTCAGATATACTACTATATTTCTCAGGATCGTCATTCTTTGTAGTCTCCCGGGGATACGGGTCGGGAAATTTTCTTTATGGTACTGTATTTCCTATTTATTTGTAATCTTATTAGCAATCTAAAGGATTAGTTGAATAGGTTTTGAAAAAAACTCACTTTGGAATTTTATAAGACACTATAGGATTGGCAACGATGTTAACTCCTCGAAAGCAGAATCAGAAAAAAAAACAACAATACGCCTTATTGTTATTTTCTAAAAGAATGTTTTACACTATTACAACGTGAAGTTCTACGGAATATCATTTTTATCAACTGAAACTTTAAGTGCTATACAAATTGAAATTACTTTACCTTCTTTTCAATCAATTTTTAAAGTCGATATAAAATTTTTTAAAGTTATTTAAAAAAAAACATTCTATAATCTAATCTTTTTAGGAATTACCTAACAGAATTTTCAGACCTTGTAAATTCAATAACCTTGAGAGGTTGATCTCTGGAAAGCCGCTCTTATACCCCATTCCTTTTATATGTTTGTGTGTAAATAATTTTACTTAATATGCTAAATGAAGCTAGACACTAAAAAGGCTTCTGGCGCTGAGGGAATACCTGCCATAGTTCTCAAAAACTGTGCGAGGGAACAGTTTTCTGTAGACTTTTCAACCTATCCTACAGAAAGAGAATATGTCCTTCCTGCTGGAAACGTGCCACAGTTCAGCCGATACCTAAAAAAGGCAAGAAGACCTTGTCAAATAACTACCGACCAGTCGCACTACTTTCAATAATATCGAAAGTCATGGAAAAGGTTATCAATCAGCATTTTCTAAAATATCTTCAAGGATTCAACATTATTAGCAATCACCAATATGGCTTTCGTAAACATAGACGCTTATCTCTTCATTCACTTTGAACGCTCCCACATCGGCTACTCACGCGAATATCTGCAGACAGCAGGAGGTGGTTCAACTTAACAAAGACCTGGAAGAAATTCTATCTTGGGGTGACAGTAACCAAGTGGAATTTAACGCTAGAAAAACCCAGGCGGCAGTTTTTTGTAAAAAAGTTAACGTTGCTGAACCCGACATAGTCATGTCAGGGCACTCCATTCCGCTAACATCGTCACTCAATTTGTTGGGCATTAATTTGGGAGCAAATATGTCCTGGCATGAACATATTGCAGGCATAGCAAGGAGAGCTTCTCAAAAGTTGGGAATATTTTTTTGAACCAGAAAGCTTTACACTACACAACAACTGTTATTTATTTACAAAGCTCAAATTCGATAAACTATGGAATACTGCTCTCATATTTGGGGCTCTGCTCCTAAATACACACTGCATTTGTTGGATTCTGTTCAGAGAAGGGCTGTGCGTCTGATTGGAGACCCGTAACTGACCGGCGGCCTTAATTCGCTGGAACATCGAAGAACGGTTGGCGACTTAAGTCGGTTCTAGAAGTATTTTCATGGAAAGTGTTCGAAGGATGTAGCGGTGCATGTTAGAAATACATGTCGAGCTAATACTTCACATCCGTATGAGGTTCAGCTTGTTACACCGCGTACAATGCTTTTCAAGCAGTCTTTTATATGGAGAACATCATCCCTTTGGAATTGTTTCCCACCAAGTACAATTTACAGCGTTTCAAGAAAAACATGAATCGCTTTTTCCTTACATATGCCACTCCTGGGGCGCTTTAGGGACTTCCCTGTAGCACGTGTGCTAGATCCATAAAAAAAATTTTTTATCTTAGCCTAAAACTGGGAAAGGTTTCATATAGCTAATAAAACTACACACAATTTATCAACCCCTATTCCTTATACTTGAAGTTTTATCGTTGAAAAACTACGGGTTCAATTTACTTCAAGTATTATATGAGTACCAAATTAGAAATCAATATCTAATTTCGTTCAAGCGTAATCGCGTCAATAGGCCGACGAGATTGCAATTTATGTTTTTTTTTATCTGGGGACATTGAAACATCAAAAACTGCAAGTGTCTCGGAGGGTATTTTGTTGAAAATACATTAATTTCCTTTAGCAAGGGTAAAGTAAAAATTAAATGTTAATCCCAAATATTTGACATGTACTTTTAATGAAACGAAAAAGTAGAAATTTTTTTAAAGCAACTAATTTAATTGTATACTAACTGTTTAATATCTATCATATTATTATTTCAACTTAATAATACAAATATTGTTTTGACCTATTCAAATTAATCGAAAAAATAAACAAAACTATGAACACAAATATTATGTGGCTAAAAATACCAGTTTTTAATAACGGATACCTAGTTTTAACGACATTGGATAGATTTAGATAGTGTTTAATGATTACAAAATTAAATTCTCTCTATATGAAAGTAAACAGCTTTTAGGTGCATTAATTTGTATGCATTCATTACGTTTACCGAGGACAGTTCTGAATTCGTCAAAAAACCTACCTTGGGGAATCATACATTTCGTCACTTTTCACGATTCCAGGATGACAAAAAAACATAGTTTTCCAATTTTTTCGGTACATCGGCACGTCAATTTATTGCCGCAATCACCTCCGAACGAAATAGTATTTCAACTTCAAATTTGGCTAAGTACTTAAAATGGGAGAGGAACCAAAAAAAGTGTGGTGTATTGATAAATGTAGTTGTAGAGTTGCCATATTAAGTTTTAGGCAAAATTAATTACAATTATTTACAAGCAGTTCAATAAGTAGGAGATTATGGCATATTATATATTCCTTTCAATGATCGTGTCCTCGGGGAATCTTACTGTAGTAAACATTCAATATTTAATAAGTAGAAAATCCTAAGAAACAAAAAAAACACAGAATATATATATATATATATATATATATATATATATATATATATATATATATATACATATATACATATATATATATATATATATATATATATATATATATATATATATATATATATATATATATATATATATTTATATATATATGAAGACAACTTAAACAAGTTCCTGGAACACCTTAACAATATACATCTAAATATTAAATTTACAATGGAAAGAGAAGTATCAGAACAACTACCATTCCTAGATGCGTTGCTTCAAAGAAAACTCGATGGTTCTTTGACTCACCCAGTATATAGAAAACCGACATACAAACAGATACTTAAATGCCAGCTCACATCATTACCCAGCCCAACTCTTCTCCGTTGCCAAATCCTTAGCTCACCGATCAAAAACCCTAACAGACAAGGAACATTTCCAACAAGAAACCAAGCTCCTCGTGTATATGAAATTCCGTGTCAGGACTGCGGTCTTTCATACATAGGCCAAACAAACAGGAAAATTAACGCCAGAAGAGACGAGCACAAAAACGCCGTAAAAGAAAAATCCACCACCTCTTCTCTAGCACAACATGCACACAATACCGGCCACAAAATCGATTTTGACAAAACCAGAACCCTACAAAAAAGTGATAACCTATCCACTAGGGTAATCAAAGAAGCCATAGAAATAGAAAAGAGGCCCAAGAACTTAAATAATCGGGATGATAGCCAACGGATATATATATATATATATATATCTGTGTTCCGTATGGAACACTTATAAGATCACTTCGGTGTCTGTCTGTCTGTCACACCCGATTTTCTCCGAAACTATTTGACATAGAAAGTTGAATTTTGGTACTAATATAGGAATTGATGGCCTCATCAGAGCCGTGTAGTTTTGAAAGTTAAATTTTGACTTAAGGGGTTAGTTTTGAGGGGTGAAATCGGAAGTGAAAAAAAAATTTTTTTTGCAAGGTCATCGAGTGTGGTGTCAAATGAAAGCTTGTGAAAAAACGAGTAAAATATATATATATATATATATATATATATATATATATATATATATATATATAATGTAATACTTGCACACACTTTTCTTTGTATTATTTTTAAAAAAAAAATCGCTGTCCCCCTACCTTATCTCAAAAAGTACTGATCAAAAAATTTTGAAAAAACTCTGGAATATTTTCCATGGGGTATAGATTGAACGAAAATTATCACGAGTGCATTACCTTTAATAATTTATCTGGTATATAAAAAAAAAACAAAAATTTCAATGTCAGTCAGTGTCAGTAAAGATTGGACAAAAACTTTGTTGAAAACTCATTTGGAATATGTTTTGTGAAGTTACTGATCATTATATCACCGTTATAATTTTTTTAATTTTAAAAGCAATTAACATACGGAACACTAATTGTGCAAGTTCAACTTGCACTTGACCGGTTTTTGTATTTTTGAAAATGAATAAATAACATTCTGTGCTTAATGTTCCAGGAACAATTATTATCTAGAGAAAATATTAACATTCTTATATTTACAGCCAATAATGACTCATTTCACTTAAGTGAATGTGTAATTTTATTAAAAAATATCCGAATACAAACATGGGCTTAACATATAATATAAACATTTTCCAAACGAAATAAATATTAGTTTTACGGTTCAAGTATTAGGAAATCCTAAAACTTGACAATATATAAGCCGTAGGAAAGTCAACTTTCTTATGAAAGCGTTAGTCTTTTCACCTTGGAAAACGATCTGTTATTTTACGAAAACTATTGTAATTGTCATCTTTCATATTTGGGTAGCGCTCTTGCATACAATAATTTTACATTATTTATTGATGTTAGGTAAAAGTAATTAAACAGCAAATAAATAGCCATTTGACTTTGTTAAATGTAATATTGATTAATAATATTTTATATGAATAAGAGTTTCTTATGGTAATAAGAGTCTTTGAAGGAACTAATTTTTAAGAGGAAAATGAACATTGGTAATGGGCTTTTAAAAGGGCTGATTAGAAAATTCAAGATATGTGCAAACTGAGAAAAATAAAGTAGTAAATGTTATTTAACTGGAATAAAGGTATTAGTAACTTCAATATATTAGACCATTTTTAACAGCATATGGTATATATATTTGTTTGGAAACCTTAGAATACGAGAAGTACATATGTATGTTTAACTATGTGAATGTTCTTCTAAAGAATTTTCTTTCAAAAAGTTAATAGCTTTTTTAAATACAATACGTTTATTTCTAGATACTTCCTTGTATTTAACGGATTTCCTTTTACGGTAGTATAAAGTTTACAGTTATCAAAAAACCCTACATAAATTCGTTATAGATCTTAAAACATCCAAAATCCTTGAACACAACTTTTCAGGCCAGAAATGGAAAAGTCGTATAAAACTTACAAACTTAATACATTTTGTGACATATCTGTGTTTTATATTGAACGAAGGCATACTCGAGTTATATTCTACCAAATGGGGCATAAAATAATTGTAAATTTATGAGAAAAGTTCTGACGTAACAAATTTTGCATATAATATTAATGGCTTTCCTGAAACGATTTCCTTGCCAAAGTTTGTTTTATTGGAAACCTGAAAGTTTTTTATGCTATGCAATTAAATCACCATGATATTTTAAAAACTCAAAAACTTTTTACGACTGTATTCGCATGTTTTATATATATAATATATATATATATATATATATATATATATATATATATATATATATATATATATATATATATATATATACATACATACATACATATATATATATATATATATATATATATATATATATATATATATATATATATATGAATATATATATATATATATATATATATATATATATATATATATATATATATATATATATATATAACAATCCTAAGTTTAACTACTGGGAAACGCCCTTATAGGGAGAAGAGATGAACAATCAAAGATCTAAAGGCTCTAGTATCTGCTTTTTATTTTTATTATCGAGCTTTCGCTGCCTAATGGTAGCTTCTTCTGGATTCTAAAAATGCAAACCAAAACGTTCGTTTTTTAACATGTGATTAAATGAATTGTAAGACTGTATGTGAAATTACTTACAAAAATTTAGGTAAAGACAATGAAATTTGCATTTTTGTTGGCCAGGTAGTATGAATGATTACACAAAACATGATTAAAAGACACTTAGAGAGTTACACCAACATTAAAAATAAAACTTTGTCAATAAACATTAGTTAAAAACACTTTTTTGAAGACCGAAACATAACTGCAAGAAACACCATGATGTTGAAAATTTAGTGATATTTGAGTCCGAACCGGATATTGTTGGCAGTCTATGTCGTCATTAGGTCGACGAAAAACCATAAAAGCATTAAAGTTAGATAAATTATTTATTATTAATGATATCTATTTTTTAGTTTTAATTTTATAACAAAGGGAGTTAAATTTGATGAATGTTACTCTTCGATGAGTTATTTATTAATAATTATATTAATTCTTTAATTTTATAACCAAGAGATTCATAGGCTAATTTAAAAAATTAAAAATTTGAAAGAGAAAATTAATACTGGACGTTATTTATTATTTGTCATATTCAATTTTTTAATTATTTAATTTTAACAAGAAGACATAGAAAAGTAACTGATAATAAACAGCACAAATGACAAAAAAAGAAAAGAAACGACAACTTTACTAGAAACTAATTTTTTCATAAAGATGGTTCTCTTTTATTGGTTTGGTATAGTTTTGTGTTAGTAAATAAGTATTCATGGAGCTCAATCCTGCTATGTCTTTTTTGTGATTGAGATTATTTTTACAGGTTTTTATGTAACACATTTCCAAGAAACTTCTTCTGAAATAATTAGTCTCAGCATCCAGAATGAAGCTGTTGTTATATTGTACTCTGTGATCTGTATTATTTACGTGTAAGCTCAAACTAGTTGCGTTAGGTTTTGTGTTTACTATCACTTTTGTGTAACGCTAATCTCTTAGAGAGCTTTTGTGAAGTTTGTCCAACGTAGACCAAACCACATTGACAGGAAATGCCGTAGATTATATTACATCTTTGTAAAGTATCGGTTTTATTTTTTAAATTGGTATAAAAAAACAATTCATTCTTTTTATGTTGTAATTAGCAATTTTAATGTCTGTATTTTTAAAAAGAGAATACAAGGACTGGGAAAGGCCTTCAATGTATTGTAACTTTCCTACTTTAATATCGACATTAGTGGTGACAGTTGGATTAATTTGAAGGGAGGTCTTTCAAAATTCTTTTTAATTAGAGCTTTAGGATAGTAATTGTCCAACAAGATGTTTTCTAACAGTTTTACATTGTTTTCTTTAAATGAGGGGTGGCAAATCTTATCTATTCTGTTCTTTAATCCTCTGAGGATGTTCAGCTTCTGTCTCATAGGGTGGTAAAAGTGGAATGGGATATATCTACCAGAACTTGATTTTTTCCTATACCAGTCAAGTTTGACTGTATTATTTTCTGAGCGTACAACCCTAGTATCCAGAAACGGAACAGCACAGTCAGATTCCTCTTCAACAGTAAATACTAATTTATGATTGAAAGAATTGTAAATGTTAAGAGTGTTCTATACACATCCGGCAGGTAAAGCGACTAGTAAGTCATCTACATATTGAAACAGAAGGGGAAATTCAAATTCCACCCTTGAAATAACAAAATAAAGAAGTTTATTCATAACAATTTCGGCCAGAATTGCTGAAATAGCACTTCCCACTGGGACGCCAATTTTTTGTCTGTAGAATTGAAGGAGAAAAATGTATGTTCATATAAAAAAGTAATGATTAGTAGAAACTGTTCTTTAGGAATATTACATATTTCTTCTATTGATGTGAAATGTTCATTTAATATTGATGTAATAAGGTCTAGAGAAATGTTAGTAAACATTGAAACTACATATATATATATATATATATATATATATATATATATATATATATATATATATATATATATATATATATATACGTATAAATAACACGTCGGCTGAAAAATTTTTGGTCTAGCTACTTAAAACACATCTTTTTGCAAAATTCGACTTTATACATCAATATAGTCTCCCTCAAGAGCGATACAATTAGTCCAACGCTTTTCTAACATTTTTATAACTTTCTTGTACAAGAATTTGTTTTGCCTTCAAAATAGGCCTCAGTTTCGGCGATAACTTCTTTATTGGAGCCAAATCTCTTTCCCGCAAGAATCTTTTTGAGGTCTGTGAATAGATAATAGTCGCTGTGGGCCAAATCTGGAGAATACGGTGCATAAGGAAGCAACTGGAACTTCAATTCTTGCAAATATAAAATTGATTATTAATATATATATATATATATATATATATATATATATATATATATATATATATATATATATATATTACATGAATAGGATTTTCTTATTGCAATCAAATTATTTGAAGGAAATAACTTTTAAGAGGAAAGTGAATATTATTAACTGGCTTCCAAAAAGGTTGATCACGAGATTCAATATATGTAGGTGTCACTAATTTCAATACATTAAACTATTTTTAACGATATAAATTTAACTTAGAAACGAGCATCATTGTATGTTTAATTATGTGAATATTCTTTCAAAGAATTTTCTTCCAATAAGATAATAACTTTCTTAAATACAATAAATTTAATTCTATATACTTCCCTGTATTTTAATTTTAAAAAACCTACATAAATTCGTTATAAATCTTAAAATGTCCAAAATCCTTGAACACAACTCCTCAGGCCATCAGGATGCCAGAAAGAGAAAAGTATTATAAAACTTACAAACCTAATACATTTTGTGACATATCTGTGTTTTATATTGAATGCAGGCATACCCTAGTTTTATTCTACCAAATGGGGCATAAAATAATTGTAAATTTATGAGAAAAGTTCTGACGTAACAAATTTTGCATATAATATTAATGGCTTTTCTGAAACGATTTCCTTGCCTTGTTTTATTGAAAACCCGAAAGTTTTTTATGCTATGCAATTAAATCACCATGATATTTTAAAACCTCAAAAATTTTTATGACTAATACTTCGCATGTATTATATATATGTATACATATATATATATATATACATATATATATATATATATATTATATATATATATATATATATATATATATATATATATATATACATATATGTACATATATATATATATATATATATATATATACATATATATATATATATATATATATATATATATATATATATATATATATATATATATATATATATATATATATATGAATTTTTAACTAGGAAGGCCACAAATATCTAAAGTTGAGCATAATTTTTTAATTCCCATTAACAATTTTAATTAAATTTATTTTGCTCTGTATATAAATTTAAACATAATTTACTCTTCATTATAAAAAATTATTTTTTTATTTTCCCTGTATACCAACAAATATTTTAAACTTTTGATGCTCTATTATGGAATTTCATGTAATGCAGAACTTTTTATCAAGAATAAATTTTTTCGTAATATGTAAGATAACTTTTTCTCCATTTGTATAAAATTTTTGGTACATACTGTATATTTGATTTTATATAATAACAAAATAACACAATTTCCAGATTTGTTGACATCAATCATATATATATATATATATATATATATATATATATATATATATATATATATATATGTATATACATATATATATATATATATATATATATATATATATATATATATATATGTATATACATATATATATATATATATATATATATATATATATATATATATATATATATATATATATATATATATATATATGTATATATATATATATATATATATATATATATATATATATATATATATATATATATATATATATATATATATATATATATATATATATATATATATATATATATATATATATTTATATATATACATATATATATATATATATAATATATATATATATATATATATATATATTTATATATATACATATATATATATATATATATATATATATATATATATATATATATATATATTTATATATATACATATATATATATATATATATATATATATATATATATATATATATATATATATATATATATTTATATATATGTATATATATATATATATATATATATATATATATATATATATATATATATATATACATATATATATATATATATATATATATATATATATATATATATATATATATATATATATATATATACATAAAGTTATACATCCTGTTTAGATTTCTTGAGGCCACCAAATCTGGAAATTTTGTTGTTTAATTAATGTTTTCGATTATTTAAAGTCAAATATATGAAAAGTTAAAGGGACAGGAATAATTTTTAGTTATAAATATAAAGAGTTATGTAGTATTATACATCAAGTTTCTCAGAGTCGAGAAATTTAAAAATTGTGTCATTCTTTCATTATTTTTAGGGGTAGCTTCGTTAATTTTGTCTAGGACATCTATTTTTGGGAGTTTGAATTCCAAGTATGTCGTTGTGTTTTTGTATTGTGTTATTTTTCGATTATATTCAATTTTAACAGAAATAGTAAGTAGAGAAGACTGTGACTACTAGTTTAAATAAGTAGAGTTTTTTAAAATTCAACTAACTTAAAACTTTAACTGTAACTTTAAGCTTTGTCAAATCAATCATACAAACCGTAATAGAACACAAATTTTGTCTATTTTAAAAATTAAATTTTAAAGTTTTTATGCAAATATCCTTACAACTAAGCTGAGTATTATGAGTACGAAAAAAGAGCTATTACGGTAAGTATTATATCAGATTTGTTTATTATTTTATGGTGTTGCAGAATTATTTTTTTTTAAATTTATAATTTTATTTCCTTGGGAGAAGGCAAATACGGCTTTGAAAGTGTCAAAGAAAATGAATTTCAATTTTCTTATTCAAATAAGTGCAAAACTTGCGTAATTTCTTGTTTTTAAATTTAAGCGAACAACTACAGCATTTCTACAATCATAAACACATTTTCTCATTTTCTATTTTTTATTTTATAAATGAGTTTTTACTATTAAGATGTTTAAAAATTTATTTCTAACAAATATTTTATAAATTTTGATACATTTGTTTATTGTAATACAAATTTATTTATGAGAACAGTTTTCAAATAGACACAAGAGCACCTCATGAACAGTAGAATCGAAAGAAGTTGGTCTTGAATATCTGCAGGTTGTATTTGCTGAAAAATACAATGCGGCAAAATTTAATCTAAGGGGATAAACTTCTATATAAAAATTTTTGAAGACAATGTTACGAGGGGCTGACAAGCTAAATTTCATATTAATTAACGCAAGGATTTGGGAGGAATCAAGTAGGTTACATTATTCAAACTATTTCTCTGAATCGATTAGATGCAAGCCACCGACCAATGTTCCAAGAAGTTAGAATTCTGAAGATTTTTGCACTCTCAGGCGAATAATATCTTTCTGGAAGGAAGCCAGAAAATGCATACAATGTTTGAAAGCAAAGCACTACACTAAAAGCATGAAATGAAAACTTGTCTAACTAAATAAGCTGCATAGGGCAAAATAGAGAAATTAATTATATAATTTGTATTACTAAAGCCATTAGCCTGCAATCTCGCGTGCTATTTGTGGCGACGAGAGTTAAGGATATCGACCATACTATTACGGTCAGTATATAAGAATACCTTTATGCAGGTGAATTTACACTGCCCATAATAATGCGCTTGATATACCAGATAAAGTTCTTATTACTTTTTAAAATATATATAAAATAGATTTTTTTTCGGTATCTTTACTACTATTTTAGGAAAAGGAAACAAAAATAAATAAACAATGCAGAGATGGATTGACATCAGCTATTTTCATAACAAATCTCATCTGGTATTTTAAATCTCTTTTATCCGCATTATTTAGAACAAATAATCGTTTATTTTTTTCCAACGCATAAGCAATTATAAGCAAAAGGAACATAAGAAATTTTAGTCTAAACCAACGGCAACTGCAAAACATGCAGACGTTTTCTAGAATAGGTTGGCCCTTTGGAAATTGGATGGATAAGTATAATAGTATTTACATATCTGTAATATATATAGGAACCATAATTTTTATAAAAGGAAAGCTTCCTTTCATAAAAACATCATAAAATTATCACATTGTTAGAAAATATTTATATATACAGTTTCAACATATATCAGTTTTAGCTCCGTAGCAGAACAATCATGTTAGGTATCATAAGGGTACGTACCAAGAAGCAACTCGAAAAACACTAAAATTTTCGAGTCGTTTCTTGGTGTTCTCTATGTGATGATTTGGATATTTACATCTATATTCGCTTAATCATTTCAAATAATACTTACTTTGTACAAAATTGTATTAGTTTTATAACAAGTTCTTACGTTATTTCGTTAAATGTATATTTATTTAAATGTGTATTTTATCTTAATATGAAACAAGTAGTGTAGTTATTTTACAACATGAAATAATTAAATAAGTGAGTTGGTAAAAGGACATGTATATAAGTATTTTCAGTTGTGGTACGAAAGTTCACATTAACGATATATTTTACACTGTTAATTTTAAATCGTGCCCTGTTAGACAAAACGCTTTCCATAATATTTTTCTGAATAGATATTACAGTGAAAGCCGCTTATTTTTTCAAAACCTTAAATAAATATATCTTTTTGATATAATGCCAATTGTTGGAATACTACATCTCAAAAACTTAACCTTGGGATAGAATAAGAAGTCAAAACATTATTTGAATCCTAAAAATTTTGACAGTGCCTTGCTTTCAGAATATAACTGATATACGACTAGATTTATTACAATTTTATTACCAGCTTATCCAAATATACAGGTGATCCGTCAAAGACATTTTATAATTCGTTAATTATTTAAAGGTAATTCTGACCATAGAATTTGTTTGGCCTAGATAACCACATTTTATAAATAAAGACGCTCGTACCATTGAGAGTTTTGAGTTGAGAAATAAATGTGTATCATACAATTGAGAATTTAAAATAATTTAAGCTTAAATAATAACTAAAGTAATCAGAAACGTTATCGTTTATTTAGTGTAGAAAATAAAACTCTCCCGTATGTATATCTGTATGTTTGTCTGTCACACCCGATTTTCTAGGAAACTGTTTGACATAAAAAGTTGAAATTTGGCACTAATATAGGAATTGATGGCCTAAAAGCCATGTAGTTCTAAAAGTTAAATTTTGACTTAAGGGGTTAGTTTTGGGGGGTGAAATCGGAAGTGTGTTAAATGAAAGCTCATAAAAACATGACTTAAAAAATATATATAATATAATACCTGCGCCCACTTTTTTTATCTCGAAAAGTACTGATCAAAAAATTATCACGAATAACCATTAATAATTTATTTGGTGTATAAAAAAAACAAAAATTTGAAGGTCATCAATTTTCATTGAAGATTAGAAAAATTTTTTATTGAAAACTCATTTGAGATGTGTTTTGTGAAGTCATTGATCCTTTTATACCCCCATAACAAACATTTTTATTTTAAAATCAATCAACGTACGGAACACTAATTGCAGAAGTCCAACTTGCACTTAACTGGTTATTTTATTTTGTTCTTTTAAAGAAGTCAGTATCAAAAAAATGTCCACTTCTCTAAGTATATACAAAATTGTGATTTTTTTCTATGAATTTACATTTCGGATTACTTTTATATATAAATCGTTTAATTCAATTTGTTACCTCTATGATATTCGGTTTTTGTGAAAAAAATGGTAACCTGGATGAAAATATTTTAAAATTCTACTAACTGTTTAAAATTCTTTTCACATTCTGCATATATTTGAACGATAAATGATAATTTAAAATTCCAAAACACTTAGAGATAACAGAGAATTACTCTAATGATAATAATTTGTCTTATAAATTTAGTACCACCATCCTATTTTATCGTCTTATCCCCAGGCGATATTTAACTGTACTTAGTTAGTAAAGTGTGCTTTTAGTAAGTATTTATTTCTTAAGAATCAGCTATTCCGTGTGAACACTCAAAATCTATCTTGCTCAAATAAATGATGAAATAAAATGATCTATATAAAGACAAATATTGAATTTGTTATTCAGGCTATATATTATTATCCATATATAATATTAACCAGTTATCTATTGAGTACATTATTTGTTTCAGAAGAGTGAATATATACACAAAAATTGTAATCAAGAGAAAAATATATTAAATGTGTATTGATCAAATCTTTGTGTTATTTGTCACAAATATAAATGTATTTGGTTATTATAAAAATGTTTCATCCATTAGATAGAAAAGCACTAAAAATGACATTTTTATTGATATTAAAAGTAATAAATTTTAAAATACATTTTGTATTATTACATGTTTACCACTTGAATAACTTTGACCTATTTGAATATAATAAACATAATAGTGTTCCTGAACCTTTTAAAGTTATGCACAAACTTTTAAAACATTTTTAACTCAAGTAAGATAATTAAATAAAAGAACGATAAAAAAAACTTTTCTTCTTGAATGTTAAGATTGTTGTCATGCGGAAATTCTTCTTTTTGAAAACTTGCATGCATGCATGTAGGATATTTTAATGGCATATTATGGCTTGGAAATATTCACAATTAATCATATTGTAAAGACAGGTTTTGAAACTATTACGAAGAAAATATATTCTCAAAACTAAAATGGTTTATAATAAGAAGTAATCCCTGAGAATAAAATTTATTTAAATGAAACTAGCAAGGCAATCGATGTATTAGAAATTGGAGACATAACATACATGTGTAAATAAAGATAAGAATCAGTGCAACTTTGGCGTTTATACAAGTGAATTGTTGGATGTTCTTAAAAGGTATAAAAAACATTATTTATACGTGATAAATGCATAATGTTAGGTTAATAGTTGTGCTAACTAACTGTTGCATAAATGCGTCCTATTTTTACTGCCTATACACGAACTTAGCAGCACTACTTTTATGCAGTAAATATTACAGAATGCGCACACTTCATCTGTAGAAGTATAAACGTATGATTAGATTCAATTACAGTACAGGTGTTAAATCGGTCTGCTGAGGAAATCGTATGATATGATAGTGCTAAATATGAAGCTCTAACTATAAGATAATTTTCTTTACTGAAACAGACGAGAAGGAGATATTATACATTATATTTAAAAAACAAAACTAGACGAATTTCATAACATTTGTAAAAAACTGTCTTATCTTGTAAGAGATCACTCAAATTACCTTAGTTCCATCCGCACTGTCTCTTGGAAATGTATCGTAAAGTTCCAATATCCATTGAAATATGGATTATCGCTATAAAAAGTGGAAATCTGAAGAAAATGGGATTTCGACATTCGAAAAACTTTTACCGACGTAAACGGACAAGAACACGCTTCTAATGTGTGTGCATAAGCTATATTATACCAAGTGTACAAGTATGAAATGCGGATTTTTTTTCTAAAAAAAGATGTTAAATTCGGAAGAATGATAAAAAGTGCTTTATTCAAAGTATGCTCCATCGCTTGTTACACATTTTTCTAATCTTTCGGGGACTTTGTGAATACCACGCCTGCAAAAATCTTCCCCTTTTGCTGCGAACCATTCATCGAGCCATTTTTTCACATCTTCATACGAACCAAATCGCTGCTTAGCAAGTGCAAGCAAGTGGTAATCGGAGGGAGCCAAGTCTGGTGAGTAAGCCGCATGGGATAGAACTTCCCAGCTGCGTGTCGCGAACTGGTTTTGCCGTATGTGATGGAGCATTGTCATGAAGAAAAATGACTTTGCGTTGCCTCTTTCGGTATTTTGGCCTTTTTTCAAGCAGCGAACGGTTCAAATCGGTCAATTGTTGTTGGTAACGTTTAGAATTAACCATTTCCCCAGGTTTTAATAGCTCATAATAGACCACGCCCCTCTGGTCCCACCAAACACAGAGCATCGTCTTTCTGCCAAAGCGATTCGGTCTTGCTGTCGATGTGGATAGTGCGCCTGGGTCTACCAAAATTTTGCTCTTGGGATTCTCAAAATAAATTCACTTTTCATCCCCTGTAACTATACGATGCAAAAAGACTTCCTTTTGTACCGAGCGAGCAAAATGTCACACGTGTTTTTACGCTTTTCCGTTTGCCTGTCGTTCAACTCATGTGGTACCCATCTACCGGCTTCTGAATCTTTCCCATCTCTCGTAGCCGATTGGAAATAGCTTGTTGATTAACGCCCAATTGCTCGGCGAGTTGTTTTTGTGTTTGCGAATCATCTTCGTCCAACAGTGCTTGCAATTCCGCATCTTCGTATTTTTTTGGCGGTTTTCCACGTTTCTTGTCTGCAACATCGAAGTCACCACTTTTGAAACGCCGAAACCATCGTTCACACGTAACTTGCGATGGAGCATGTTCACCATAAGCTTCTCGAAGTAATCGGTATGATTCAACAGCAGTTTTCTTCAAATGAAAACAAAAAATTAATGCTGTCAGCGAATGCTTTTTGTTCGGTATAAATTTCGAATTATTGAACACAACAACACAACACTATGCACATACTTTTCCAATTTATCAGTCGTGCGCGTCTGATACTTCTTGATGACACAACAAAATGGCGCAGTGTCAAATTTTTATGGCATATTTCATACTTGTACACCTGATAAAATAGAGGATTACTCGTACGTAATCGTACATTTACAGACGTTCGATATTTAGACTATGACAAGTCCGATATATTGGTTCCTTCATACTAACCTCAAAAAATTCCGGGCCTAATGTTTGGTATCGAATTCCAAGTATACGAAAGCAAAGCTATACAATAATCTTACTATTGATTAAATCCTATCGTAGGCATAAAAATGGTTTTGAGACGGCGAGAGTGACCTTTAAGCGTTTATACTTGAGTCTTCAATGCAAGACTCTCCGATTAGACGTAGTTTCGATATGGTTTAATATTTGAAGTAAATATATTTTTAGGTAGTTCTTGATTATGAATGCCAATGCAAACTGCAGTCAGAAAATTATTTCTTAAAACTAGCTTTAACTAAATATTAAAAAAAAAGCGACACAATTATTGTTTTCGGAAAACTTTTGCATACAAACGACCCACAGCAGTAAATTCTCGAAGATTAGGACCACGCTCTGTATCCCACCATTCCTCACTAGTTGTAGTACCATATTAATTTTAAGCAATAAAATGTGTTTTGTTTCTTGAAGCTATATCTAAATGAGTAATGTCACAGTAAACATAAAAATGTGTTTTATGATCACGAGGTAGTTTAAAATCAATAAGGAACTCCTGAATTTTAAATACTTTTATATATTCCATAATGGTGTTTCCAATAAAATCATTATTGCGCGTATATAAATCTGTATTCATCAAAGCGTTTCTGTGGAATAATAGTTATTTTTATATGCTTCGTTCGAATTTTCGACATTTCCACATTTCCCGTAAAAAAAAAAATTATTTATTCATTGAAAAACATTCACATATTCTTGTCACGTTTTGTTCTTTGGATGAATTTAAATAACGGTAATTTTACAAGAGTATTTAAAAGGGTAGATCAAATATAAAGACTTCCCATCATTTTTTAGGGGATCTTCACAGTGCGTTCATCCCATTCAGTGGGATGTTGATGAGTAAATTCTAGCTCTGGAGATGAAATCAAAAATCTAAATGTGGGGTCTGCTTACGTTGTGTGGAATCCCTGGTTTGATCTACGGTAGATAAGTAAACTTATTTATTTGTGTATTTTTAGGTACAAATGTGTCAACATGTCAGCATAAATCGGTAAAGCCTCAAATCTGATAGTGCTGTAAAAGCTTGTTGTTAGCTCGGGTTAGAAAAAGACTGACGATGAAGACAACATTCCTTCCGATCTGCTTTCGGGTGGGTCACATATGTGAAGTCAGACATGGATGGTGGATTGTGGGCCGACTCAGATGGCACTTTACTCCAGATAAAACAATTAACTCGTTTAGTGTGAGGCCACAGTGTGAGATGACTGGTTTATCATCATAACCGTTGGTCTAGCCTCATCTGGAGATGTCGATATATTTTTTAGGAAAATCAGGTTATTTGCAATCTTCTGAACCTTAATATGAGGATCATAATAAATGAAGACCTCAACATTAAATTAAAAAACTCAAACCTTACATTTCAGTAATTTAATAGCTTCGTTTATTATAAGCTTTAGGATAAAAGAAAATACTGCGCTAAATAACTACATAGACAACATCTTTACATATAGAACCTTACTAATATAGTACAAAAGTTACTTAGACAGATTAATTGATCTTGCGCAAAGGATACCAAATTAGACATTGCCTATAAATTTTTCATTTTTATTAAGAACCTAAGAGAGAATATCCATATTTCCTTTCCTTCAAAAACAAAACATATTAGCACATATTAATCCTTGGTACATATATGCATAATTTTGCTAAGCAGTTTCTTGCCACTCTGTGAATTTTATAGTAACGTTCCAAGCTATAACCTTTCAAAAATCACATCTCTACTTACAAAACTATTTATAAAATTCAATTTCAACTATAAAGCAAAATTATTACAAGGAAATAATAAAGGTAATGGTTATACTTGCAGAACATACTGGAATATCAGAAGCCCCAACCGTACTGATATACAGTGGCAAAGAAAAAAATGAAAGAGCTGCATCCGGGGTTGGCATACTGCTACATGAAAGATTTGAAAATCAGGTCAGCAAAACGAAATATATTAACGACAGACTACAACAAGTGACGATCGAATTACAAAAATCAAGATCAACACACATAATAAGTATATATGCACCCGATACCAGCAAACCTCAAACGGAGATAGACCTATTTTACCAGAACCTACAAACAGTTTTAGACGAAATACCTAGTGATGATGAAATAATAGTTCTAGGGGATTTTAATGCAAGAATTGGTGATGAAGTTATACCTGGCATCAAAAATCGATTCAACGAAGAAACTATAAACGATAGTGGTGAACAAATGATACAACTATGTATACAAAATGAACTTAGAATTAACAACACCTTTTATCCACATAAACCACAACACAAATACACCTTCTAAAATACACGTAATCACAATATTCATCCAACAAGAATACAGGACGTGAGAACTTTAGCTTCCGCCAATGCTGGAACGAATCACCATCTTGTAATAGCAAAAATACGAACAACCATGCAACGACTTCGTAGCGAACCCGTCGAACAAATAAGCAAAATCAATATAGAATCTTTATCCGACAACTCAACCAAATATCTATATCAACAAAGGTTAACAGAAAAAATAGCCGCAAATGATATTCAAGAGTCCGATGACGTAGAAATGGCATGGACAAAACTAAAAACTAATATGCTAGAAGCAGCAGAAGAAGAATTTGGAAGAAGAACTATAAAGAAAGGGGGAAAACCAAACACAAAGTCTTGGTTCAAACAAGAAGTTAAGACATTAGCTGAAGAAAAAAGAAAATCGTACCTACAATACAGATCTAATGCTATAACATACAATGATTATAAAAATGTAAGAAACAGGGTCAACGAGAACATCCAGAGAATCAAAAGAGAGCATTGGGAGAAATTTTCGAACGATATGGAACATGATCTGACTGAATGAATCTGAGAAATAGAAAAAAAACAATAAATGAGTATATACAAAATACAAAAATTACGGTGGAAGAATGGGAAAGATATTTCGAAAAACTCTATAGTCTATCAGAAACCAATTCATTAACACAGGAAATACAGCATGAAGATGAAAATGTTCCCCAACCAAATAGGACCATTTTCTTGAATCAAATACAGCACATAGCAGCGAAACTAAAAAACAGAAAAGCCCCGGGCATGGACGAAATTAAGAACGAAATGAGCAAATATGGAGGTGATAAATTACTAGAAGAATTACAGATTTTCTTTAACAAAATACTCACAGCCAAGATTATACCATCCGAATGGAAAGAAAGCATCTTGATACCAATTTTCAAAAAAGGAGAAAGGACGGATCCAAAGAACTATCGAGGTATCAGCTTAATGAGTGCGGTACTAAAATTGTTCACTAAAATTTTAGTAGAAGAAATAATGTTAACCGGAATCTGTGAAGAACAGCAAGGATTCAAAA
>CM032449.1:47715967-47757585 GCA_019049505.1 Pachyrhynchus sulphureomaculatus
TGGAATAATTTGATGAACTACTTCGTTAGTATATTGAAGATGACTTAACAGATATAAAGCATACATTTGATCATCATTATGGAATAGTTCATTATTATAAAATGGAAAGATTCTACCTAGGATTAACACAAAAAACCTGTTGAGATTATTGGCAAAGAAGTAAGAGTTGCAGGTATAAGATATCGTGATAAAGCAGGTTTATATGAGTTGTTATTTAAAGAATAACCTCTTAGCTATAAACAAAACTATCTTGACAATTTTATGGATATTTTTAAAAGAACTAACTCATATCTTAGATTCCAAAGTACAAGTTTAAAAAAATGCTTCGTACAAATATGGGATAATAATAGGAACGTATTTGTAAAAGAAAGGCATCATTAAAATCAAAACTACTAATCCTGTCCAGAATTTGTTTCAAGGTGTAATATGGATTTTTTTTATGGCGCTGGGCAAATTATTCCAAAGGGATGATGTTCTCAATATAAAAGACTGCTTGAAAAGCGTTGTACGCGGAGTAACAAGCTAAACCTCATTCGGATGTGAAGCACCAGCGCGACGTGTATTTCTAACATGCACCGCTTTGGGAGGAATTAAGCGGGCTACATCCTTCGAACACTTTCCATGAAAATACTTGTAGAACAGACTCAAGTTGCCAACCGTTCTTCGATGTTCCAGCGAATCAAGGCCGCCAGTCAGTTCCGGGTCTCCAACCAGAAGAACAGCTCTTCTCTGAACAGAATTCAACAAATGCAGTGTATGTTTGGGAGCGAGGCCCCGAACATGAGAGCAGTATTCCATAGTTGGTCGAATTTGAGCTTTGTAAAGATTTAACAGTTGTTGTGGAGTATAAAGCTTACTGGTTCGAAATAATATTCCCTACTTTTGAGAAGCTCTCCTTGCCATGCTTGCAACATGTTCATACCAGGATATATTTGCTTCCAAACTAGCGCCCATCAAATTGAGAGACGATGCTAGAGGAATAAAGTGCCCCGACATAACTATGTCGGGTACAGCAACGTTAACTTTTTTAGAAAAAACTGCCGCCTGGGTTTTTGTAGCGTTAAATTCCACTTGGTTACTATCACTCCAAGATAGAATTTCTTCCAGGTCTTTATTAAGTTGAACGACCTCCTGCTGTCTGTGGATATTCGCCGATGTTCGAGCATTCAAAGTGCATGAAGAGACAAGCGTACCGTCATCTGCAAAGTTGTAGATTGGATTCCCGGTATTTTCCAGCAGATCGTTAATATAAATGAGAAAGAGAGTAGGAAACAATATGGGGCCTTACTTTTCTCTTGCTGTACTATTTCTGTCTGTTCCCAAATACCTAAATTTTTTATTTTACTTGGTAATATTTATAAAATCAACCTTCAAATCTAGCATCTGAGTTTACAACTACATATTCAGTGTTCTGCTTCTTAACTGTATAAACCCAGTGCTTGTATACAATCTTTTTACTTTAAATTCGCTAGAACTGCCTTATCAACAACAAGGCTAGGAGTAGTTAGATGATTTTCAATTAGAATATCCGTTCCATCACAGCTTCGCTTTCAGTTTTTTTTTTAACTATTCTACATATGTATTAACTAATATTCGAGACAAACTAAAACCCCTTCCTTAAGCATTTAGTTGTTTTTGTGCTGACACATTATTATGTTCTCTAATTATAGTAGTATTGTCTTCGTAAAACTTGTAGGCTATATCGATCAAATAAGTACAACAGCACATGATTACATTTTCTAATAATATTTTTTTTTTCTTATCACATAGACGCTGTTAAGATCAAGAAATTTGTTTAGAGGGGTTAAACTGCCTAGTATAACTTTTCTCCAAGAAAAACTCTTTTACTGAAATTAGCCTGTAATTACAAAATTTCACGGGAACTGGTTACAGAAAGATTTGGCTTAATATCAGCAAATTGAGAGCAATTTCAAATAACTTCGTTAATAAAGTATGAGATAAGTTAGGGTAGAAATTAAAGACGTAATTTAAATCAGAACATGTGAAGCATAACATTACACTTGGCACATGCCAAGACTTTCAAAGTTCCATCAAACAACCCCTCTTATAACGAATTTGTTTAATAAATTATAACCGACGATTATGTGGGTTCAGAAATTTTAAGCTCTCGTCAAACGAGAAATAGGTTGTAAAACTCGTAAGAGGAACATCAAATAACTTGATTTTATCTCATATAATATTTTCAGTAAAATATATGTTCAGCACTTATCAATAATTAGCACTTACCAGGCGAAGACCTTGAGTAGATTTTATTCTGGCATTAAAAGTATGGGAGGTCCAAGATAATAGACAATCTAAGCATAGCGTCTATGTATCACCAAACTAGCACACAATATATTTTCCTCCACTAAGAGGTCGGTAGCTAACTTTAATCGAAGTTGAATATTAAGTAAATTGTGCCCTTGCGTTAAAAGTACTGCAGGTTAGACAATTGTCTAGCCAGGTATGACGTCTATCGATCACCAAACTAGTTTATGAGATATTTCCCTCCCCTGAAAGCAGGTCAGCTAACTTTAGGCATAAATTATCAAGTAAAAATAGTCTTCGTCTGTTAAGCCACTATGTATATTGCTAGGTATTATTTACGGATGCTAGACAGATATTTTACCTACCACTTTTTTAGCACGTGGGCTTGGATGGTAAATTAAGACTTTCGGCAGTTGTACGTCCGATAACACTGAGGTCAATTGGTTACTAATATCGTTTCAGATAGAGTCCCCAAACTTTGATATTGTCATTATAGTGTGACAAGAGCCAGTAATGATTATCTTCGCGATAAGCTTTCTGATGAGCTTCGAATAAACGAAACTTGTCATTTACTACTTTAACGAATTATAGACGAAGTGTCAGGGTTAACCCTTGTGTCTTCTAAGCTATTATAATTTTTTTGCGAATTATTACCGATCTGTAATTACGTCCCATAACTTGCTTTAATCTAAAAGAGACACAAGAACAGAGCAGTATATTTATTTGCGTTTGATGATGTTGTCATTGTGATCAGTAATTGATTTCAGAAATTTTGAGCATTTTTATTACCCCTACTCTGCATTTTATATTTATTTGTACTTTTGCCAAATTGAAGTAATTATGCTTGGACTGACAAAAAAATCGAATTCTTTTTGCAAAACTTCTTTAATATTTTAAATGAGATTTATTGTTAACTATTAGTGCTGTAAAAAGTAAGTACAATTATTTTTAAAATTACTGTATTATGTATGAAAAATAGATATTCTCATATTTTAGAAAAATGTTTTAGGAATATCATAAAAGACTGTAGTAGGTTTGAGTAGAAAGGAAGTACAGCTCTATGAACAATTTTTAAGAAAATATAGAAACCATCGACTTTCTTCAAAAATAAATACATTGAGATTAAAAACAGCGAAAAATTGGCTTACTAATGGACAAAAAATTTTGTTGGGACATTTTAAATGTATCGTTCAATATTTATCACAATCTATCTAAAAATGAGACACATATAAGTATTTTAATTTTGATAGCTACGATTGTCGATTTAATATATTTTCACTTTCTTTCAAAATCTGATCAAAATTATAAATAAAATAATTACTTACTACTTAAATTTTGACATTTTTTTTAATTTCATTCAGACATCATGATCGTTATGAGACAGCAGTTGAAGAAGTCATAAGCATGTTTATTTTAACAGTTCTCAATTCCAAAAATCGTTTTATATATACATATATATATATATATATATATATATATATATATATATATATATATATATATATATATATATATATATAATACAAATCTAATAGAAATCGATCTAAGGTGATTTTCATTTAACAGCAGTCGAAATTATAGCATATATTCTGTTTCAAGTCGTCACATATCTATGGACCAAATTTGAAATTCGTTAAGCTGTTTTGGATTTGTTAACTAGCAAACGTACACACACATTGAGATTTCTTAACAAGTATGAATTAAAAATACAAGATTGAAACAGAATTAAAAAAAAATACCGTTAATCAAGAAATCTCTGAAAATTTTATTTTTCAAAAACCATAAGCCGTCGAAATTCTTTTCGACTTTGCAAAAGTTGTCAACTTAAGTAACAAATTCGTGGTGCACCGGTTTTCCGAGTTTCAGTTTTCAGAAGAATCCTTTCTTAAAAGTTTTCTTTATCTTGCTATCCTATACAAATAGATCACTGTGTCAGGCTTTTTTCAATATCTGGAAATAACATCGTCACTTTTATAGTTAATACTCTAGTGTTCTGCAAAATGATTCATATATATATATATATATATATATATATATATATATATATATATATATATATATATATATATATGACAAAGCAAAGACATGAGTAATCGCGACTGACTAGTTAAGAAAAATATATTCTCAATTTAGTGGGGCTACAGTCTATATTTAAATATTTATGGCCTAGGGTACTGAGACAACCTTTTTTGTTAGTCGAGCTTTCGAAATTATATTTATTTCTTCTTCAGGACTTTGTGTGTTTGTGGCTCTCATGTTTCCTCAGAGAGCGTTCTTTACGAGTGGCAGTCGACGGATTTCTTTCTAATACCTTCACTATCAACGCCGGTGTACCCCAAGGCTCCATACTGCCTCCTACTCTCTTTCTCATTTATATTAACGATCTGCTGGAAAGGACCGAGAATTCAATCTACAGCTTTGCAGATGACAGTACACTTATCTCTTCATTCACTTTGAACGCTCAGACATCGGCTACTCAGACGAATATCTGCAGACAGCAGAAAGTCATTCAACTTAGCAAAGACCTGGAAGAAATTCTATCTTGGGGTGATAGTAACCAAGGGGAATTTATTGCTACAAAAATCCAGGCAGCAGTTTTTTCTAAAAAGGTTAACGTTGCTTAACCCGACATAGTTATGTCGGGGCACTCCATTCCTCTAAAATCGTCACTCAGTTTGTTGGGCGTTAATTTGGGAGCAAATATGTCCTGGCATGAACATGTTGCAGGCATAGCAAGGAGAGCTTCTTAAAAGTTGGGAATATTATTTTATAAGCTCAAATTCGACCAACTATGGAGTACTGCTCCCATGTTTAGAGCTCCGTTCCCAAACATACACTGCATTTGTTGGATTCTATTCAGAGAAGAGCTGTTCGTCTGGTTGCAGACCCGGAACTGACCGGCGGCCTTGATTCGTTGGAACATCGAAGAACGGTTGGCGACTTGAGCCTATTCTACAGTACACGTCGCGCTAATACTTCACATCCGTATGAGGTTCGGCTCGTACAACGCTTTTCAAGCCGTCTTTTATATGGAGAACATTATCCCTTTGGAATAATTTGCCCAGGACTGTGTTTCCCACCGAGTACAATTTGCAGCGATTCAAGAACAACGTGAGTCGCTTTCTCCACACACGTGTCGCTCCTGTAGCGCTTTAGGGACTTCCCTGTAGCACGTGTGCTGGACCCATAAAAAAAAGGACGTCTGGAAAGACAAAATTTTCTCTTTTTTTGTACTGTTAACATAGTATATATATATATATATATATATATATATATATATATATATATATATATATATATATATATATATATGTATATATATATATATATATATATATATATATATATATATATATATATATATATATATGTATATTTATATATATATATATATATATATCTATATATATATATATATATATATATATATGTATATTTATATATATATATATATATATATATATATGTATATATATATATATATATATATATATATATATATATATATATATATATATATATATATGTATATTTATATATATATATATATATATATATATATATATATATATATATGTATGTATATTTATATATATATATATATATATATATATATATATATATATATATATATGTATATTTATATATATATATATATATATATATATATATATATATATATATATATATATATATATATATATATATATATATATATGTATATATATACATAATTTTTTCAGAAATATTTTTTGCGTTTACTATAAATTTAGTCAAATTTAATTAATTAATACTTTGGTATTATCTAAATTAAAAAACTTTTTATTCTAACGTATCCAAAATTTATTTTTGATCCTGGAATTATTAATTTTTGCCTACGATTCTTGTTGTATATTTAATTATTCTAATAACATTTCCTTTCTAATTTTTTCAATCACAATAACCTAAAATACATATCTTTTGTGCTCAATATTTCTAGGAACCTTTAAAGAAAACCTTGTTTGTCATTATATGAAGACATCTTTTTATTGTTATTATTTTATTGATTTATTACAATTATTCTTTTATTTCCTTTTCTTCGTTAATTAATATATGTACGTGTATATGATTGTATCTGTTTATGTGGTTTGATATCCGTGCGTAAATCGATTATATTCTCTACGTGCCGATCAAACATACTTAAAGTTACGAGGGCAGCCTTTTAAGTTTTTATAAGCGACAACTAGATAGCGCTATTGAGATGTGACATTACCATCGTTGCAAAATTTGACATTTGTTACTGTTAAAACAGTGGCAGCTGAGAAATTGGCAGAGTAGTTTGTTAATAGTGAGCGTTTAAAAAAAAATCGGTTTGTAAACAAATAAAAATTTCAGGTGAAGGTTTTCGTTGGATGAATTTTTACGATTTTAGTAAAGGCCTAAATCGACAACAATGCCTCCAATCGCTTTGTTCAACTTCTGGTAATCAATCACCATCAGAAAAGACTGTTCACAATTGATTTGTGGTTTGAATTTCTTGAAGGTCGTTCCAAAACACATCGATGCTATGCGCAATATGATCGAAGAGGATCGGCATGTGATTTACCGTAAGATAGAGGCATCCTTAGGCAGTATATTCGATTTTTTATAATCATTTAGCTGTGAAAAAGATCTATTTCCGATGTGTTCCGCATAATTTGACCGAAATTCAAAAACAGGCTCGTGTCAACTGATGTAAGGAAATGCTAAAAAAATTCTATCGAGGACATGCAAAATCCGTATACAACATCGTAATAGGAGATAAAACTTGGATATACTCGTAGGAGTTTTAAACTAAGCAACAATCAACTGTTTGGGTGTTCCAAGATGAACCGAATCCCACAAAAGTTCGGGAAGTATTTCCAAGAAAATGATCATTTGTTTCTTTGGTTATACTGGACTTGTTGCAACCATTACTTTAGAGGATTGAAGAACAGTTAATGCTGAGTGGTACACAATAATTTGTTTGCCAGAAGTCAACGATGAAATCAGGAAAAACAACCGAAAACGTTGCATCATTCTTCATCATGGCAATGCCAGCTATGACACAGTACGTCAAACAATTGATGATTTAACGGAGAAAATCTTTGAATTAATATCACATTGCCTTCCAAAACCAAGTTTTTAAGGTATCAACTTCAAAGTGGAAAAATGTTTCGAAAATGGGTTCGAGCGCATACAGAAGCATACAAATCTTAAAGGCGAATATTTTGAGAGACAAGAAAATGATTTGTACCCACATTCTTTTTTCTTTCATTGTTTTTGTAATAACATAAAATGTAGCCTTCGTATTATCATTAATTTATATAACCCGTTCCATACAAATATAAATTATTTTTTATTTATGGTTTTACGTTCTCTAAAGCGACCAAATAATTTCGAAATTTCTTTAATAGCCAGTTTCTGCTGTTTTGGAGATCTATCGTGCTGAAATTTTTTCTTCTTCAGTTTTCGTGTATAATCTAGAAATTTGGTGCTACTGGTACTCCACCTTCTTTAGTCAACTGAAATCTAACAGCAACATAATGCTCAACAAGCTTGATGGCTTCGTCAGTTCTTATTCGCTCAACCTGTCTTCCTGATCTGGGGCCGTTCGGAAATATATCTCGGCCACATAGAAGCTATCTGGACTAAACATCTACTTAAAAATAAGACGGAACACGACTGTTGTACACCTGAGACGTTCCTGTATGAATAACTGTTGGCCCGTCTTCCTTTAGTACCTAATAAACTTATTACTTAATCGTGAAATCTGCAAAACGCAGCGAACCCCACGCTACGAAAATTTCGTCAAAGTACTTAGAACCGCGACAGAAATTTTACAAACGAAACAATTATTATGTATAACTTCATTTGCATGACTAGGTAGGTAACTTAAAAAATACCTTCGTATATATGTTTATTACGTATTTTATGTTTTAATTGAGCCTAAATGTACAGGATGAGTCAACGATAGAGTAAAGTTTATTATCTCATTTGTTTCGGGAATGGCAAAAAAATGTTAAATACAATAGTTTTAGGGAATGTTAGGGTGCACAGTTTAAAATTATTTTTGAGTATACAGGGTAATTCAAGGAAGTGTGGCCGATATAACATATGTTTTTTTTTTAATGGAACATCCTATTTTCTAATTTATTTTTAAATTCTGTGTAAAATTTTATAACTTTTTTATTAATATTATTATAAACCTAAACCTAGTAGTTTTTCTAATATTTCAATTTTTTTTTTAAAAAATACTAGTTTTCAGTTTTGTAAAAAATTGCCAGTGGCGTCATTGTTTCTATTACGAGCGAGATGCAAAAAAAATATATATGTAAAGAAATTTGAGTTAGATGCTACAGGATGTTCAAAATAAATTTATGCATTTCGACTATTTTAAATTGAAAAATCTCAAATTTTTTAAAAGGCACACCCTGTATATTATCATTTTCTCTGATAGATTTTACAAAACCCTCCAACTTTTATTAAGTATGTCATATACCTATTTCTAATAGTTTTCGATTTATTTTGAATTTTTCAATTTTTACCCTTGTTTTTGATACACTTACGCTATATCATAGTTGCCAAGACAAAACATAAATGTAGGCATTGTCAAATTTTAACATGTCTATTAAGCAAGTAGTACTTTGCTGTAGTAAGTGACGTATAAAGGTAATAGTTATGGATTTTCCTAAAAATGGATTAATAAATATGGTTTATATACTGGGCGAGGCGGGAAAAAATTGTCTTTTGGGAGTAAGGCTTTACGGAGCGAAGTACCCTAATAGACTTATACCATCTAGAAAATCTTTTCAGTGCTTAATGGAACGGTTTGATGGTAATGGTAGCGTTGAATATACGAAAACGGAAAGTAGTAAACCAGAATGCTACCAATGAGGAAAAAGAAATGGAGATTTTACTTCATGTTGAAGATAATCCTCAGGTCAGCAGCCGTCAATTAGCTGACTTATCTGACACCTCCCAATCTACGGCTAATCGCACCACGAGAAAATACGTAAGTATCATCTCTTTTATATGGAACTACACCAAGAACTTCAAGACCGTGATTTTGAACGACGAGTAAACTTTTGTACCACCATGAATACAGCAATAGAGGCCGATCCAAATTTTTTATCCAAAATAATGTTGCTACTTTTCGCAGTAATGGAGCAGTTAACAGCCATAACATGTGTTATTATTCAACAGTTAATCCATTTTGGGTCTGGGAAGTTCAAAACTAAAACCATTGGTCGCTTAATGTACGGTGTGGAATATTAAATTTTCGAATTATTGGTCCATATTTTTTCCGCGAACCGCTTAACGGGCCTATATACCTAAATTCTTTGCAAAACGAATTACCCCAGGTTCTTGAAGAAGTTGATAGCTTTGAAAGGGAACAAATGTGGATTCAACAAGACGGAGCTTCTGCTCATTACCACCGAGAAGTTCGGGAATTTTTAAACGATTTTTACCCACAAAAATGGATCAGTAGGGATGGATTCATTCAGTGACCCCCTCGATCATGTGACTTCACACCTTTAGACTTCTTTTTGTATGGCTACATTAAAGATCGTGTTTATGTGTATCCACCTATAACACCAGTAGATATGGAAAATAGGATACGGGATGCGTGCAGGAAAATAGCGCTCTCTATGCTAAGGAAAGTGAATGAAAATATAGTAAAACGACTAAACATGTATATTCAAGTGGGCGAGCATATTTTTGAACACTTATTACGTCATAATAATTAATCATTAGATAAGTTAAACTATTTGTTTATGTATTCACAATAGCGTAAGTGTATTAAAAACAGGAGTAAAAATTGAAAAATTCAAAATAAATCGAAAACTGTTAGAAATAGGTATATGGTATACTTAATAAAAGTTGGAGGGTTCTGTAAAATCTATTAGAAAAAGTAATAATATACAGGGTGTGCCTTTTAAAAAATTTGAGATTTTTCAATTTAAAATAGGCGAAATTCATAAATTTATTAGAAGACCCCGTAGCATCTAACTCAAATTTCTTTACATATATCTTTTTTTTTTAACTCTATAGAATGCTTGTACCAATTATGAGTATCCCACCTAGTGTTTTTTCAAAAAAATGAAATATTAGAAAACTACTAAGTTTAGGTATATAACATTATTAATAAAAAAATTTGAAAATGGGATGTTCCATTTAAAAAAACATATGTTAGATCGGCCATACTTTAAGTACCCTGTATACTCAAAAATGATTTTAAACTGTGCACCTTAATATTCCCTAAAACTGTTGTATTTAACATTTTTTCGTCATTCCCGAAACAAATGAGATAATGAACTTTATCGTTGAGTCACGCTGTACTGAAATGAATTTAAAACATAAATCAGAACTAAATAAAACTATTAAGCTGAACCAAAAGCACTGTTTCAGAACAAAAGGTTTCTCAAATAAATACTGCAAACTCTCTCCCCCGCTACAAGAAAACAAAATTTTAACCCTGGGGTGACAACTGAAACAATTTGTAGAACCTATTCTTTTTCTGGTCGTTTTCTTCTTGCCAACACTTGCCTGAAATTGAAAGCACTGTTTATTGTAAAAAAACCTTTTTCTGTAGCAGACAAGGTTTAAACGTATAAAGATAAAGGAATCGACCATTAACCTGGAATGCAGAAAAACTAATTATTCCTTAACACACTTTGCTACTTTTAAAATTTAATAAAGATATTCTTTAATGAAATTACTACTCTTTGAAAAGTTTGTATTCTTAGGTATTTATACTTAAGGCTTAAAAAGAGCCGGCCTATATTTCTGTGGTAATCGAAAGAGAACGATAAGCTATATAAAAATATTTTTATGGGTATCGCTTTATGTTTTAATACTTAGGGGACGATGTTCAAAATAACGAAAAATAATATCAGGAAATTGAAATAACAAAAGAACATACGGTCAAGTGCAAGTTGAACTTGCACCATTAGTATTCCGTACGTTAATTGCTTTTAGAATAAAAATTTTTGTTACGGAAGTATCAAATGATCAATGACTTCATAAAACACACCCCAAATGAGTTTTCAACAAAGTTTTTTTCCGATCTTTACTCAGAACTGAAACCGAAATTATTGTTTTTTATTTATATACCAGATAAATTATTAAAGGTAATGCACTCGTGATAGTTTTCGTTCAATCTACACTCTGTGGAAAATATTCCAAAATTTTTTCAAGTTTTTTTGATCAGTACTTTCCTAAATAAGGGGGGACAAAGATTTTTCGCGATTTTTTAAGAATAATACAAAGAATAGTGTGCGCAAGTATTACGTTATATATATTTTTGAACTCGTGTTTTTACATGCTTTCATTTGACATCCTACTCCATGACCTGGTATTTTTTTCACTTCCGATTTCTCCCCCCAAAACTAACCCCTCAAATCAAAATTTAACTCTCAAATCTACACAGCTCTGATGAGGCCATCAATTCCTATATTAGTACAAAATTTCAACTTTCTATGTCAGATAGTTTCGGAGAAAATCGGGTGTGGCGGACAGATGGACAGACACCGAAGTGATCTTATAAGTATTCCGTACATAACACTAAAAATGTTTTACTTTTTTATTTCACTCGAAATTTTAAACTACGGCCCTTCAGAGTATTTTATTACGGAACAATTCAATAAAATAATTGAGTTGTATACCTGCAAAATCATTTTTATAAAAAAATTAAGGGCTATATCTATACATACAGCTATCTGTATGGGGACTATCTGTGGACTCGTTTTCACCAGCAGCCCGTCTCGGTCATACGCACATCTAGAGGTATACTATGGACCCGTGCGTCCTCTCCTTGTGGTGTATACACTGACTCAGATACAGCGACGGATAAGCTCAGCCATACATACCTATAATATACAAGCGTATCGAGTACCACAAGTAATTAACCGCGCAGACGCACCATGAACGCGTTAACGGAATAAAATAATATGGGCAGTATATAATAAAAACATATAAATATATTATATAGTTTATATAGAGATATTACACATATAGAAATATACGAGTATCACAAGTAACTACGTATGAAGTGAGCCCAGCGGTTAATCAGACCAGGCAATTGTTGAGTTTAAGAAGTTGTTTACGCTGTAGCATGCCTGTCGTGCTAGAAAGTCCCTAGTTTTTTTGATGAAACTTCTTTTAGGTAGATTTCTAACAAAGAATTTGACGCAGAACTAAGTTCAAGCTTGCTAAAGTTTAATCTGAAGAAATTGGGTCGATATGGATTGTTAAAACGTCTCTAGTGGCAATGAATAAAGTTAGCCTCAAAGCCTTCTAGAGCCTGAATTTTGTTTGAAAACTTCAGTAACTAGAACTGTATCATTAGCCAAGCCAGAGTTAAGTTTTCCTTTAGATGTGAATTTATGAGATCATTGATATAAATCAAAAAGCGAGTGGGGCCTAAAACTGTACCCCGAACTACTCCATTCGGAATAACTTCAGTTTCTCATTCTTGTTGTTGTAAGTCTGACGACATAACATTTTAGTTTTTCAGTAATGAAATTGTGGGATACATAATCAAAACTCCTAGTTATGTCACAGAAAAAAATACAAGTGAAGCTACCATTTTCTTGGCCCTTTATTAAGTTATTGACGACCAGGACAGTAGATTTGTTCGCTCTGAAGCCATGTTGTACGCAGAAAAAAAAAGTTATTCTTAAAAGAGTCACTGATTTGCAGTAGGGCCGATTGGCCTGAAGTTATTTGGGAAATTATAAATCACAATAAATCTTGATATTTTTGGTATGTCTGAAAATGTTCTCAGGTATTTAACCTAGTTGATATTAATGTTAGGATATAGATAATATTTTATGTGTTTTTATCAAATTCATAGAAATATCAAGATGATCTCGACTATTTTTATGTTTAAGCTTATCTAGTGCGTGAATAATCTGATGAAATGATACTTTAAAAATCTAAAATCAAGAAATGGTTTCATTATTTAAAGAACTTATAATTCCACAAGTTTTACTAGTTACTTAATTAAAAGAGTTTCCATGTAAATCAAAGTTTATTTTTGAGAATGCTTTATTTTTCCTTGAGTTACGGTTGGGGCTTCTGATATTCCAGTATGTTCTGCAAGTATAACCATTACCTTTATTATTTTCTTGTAATAATTTTGCTTTATAGTTGAAATTGAATTTTATAAAAAGTTTTGTAAATAGAGATGTGATTTTTGAAAGGTTATAGCTTGGAACGTTACTATAAAATTCACAGAGAGGCAAGAAACTGCTTAGCAAAATTATGCATATACGTACCAAGGATTAATATGTGCTAATATGTTTTGTTTTTAAAGGAAAGGAAATATGGATATTCTCTCTTAGGTTCTTAATAAAAATGAAAAATTTATAGGCAATGTCTAATTTGGTATCCTTTGCGCAAGATCAATTAATCTGTCTAAATAACTTTTGTACTATATTATTAAGGTTCTATATGTAAAGATGTTGTCCATGTAGTTATTTAGCGCAGTATTTTCTTTTATCCTAAAGCTTATAATAAACGAAGCTATTAAATTACTGAAATGTAAGGTTTGAGTTTTTTAATTTAATGTTGAGGTCTTCATTTATTATGATCCTCATATTAAGGTTCAGAAGATTGCAAATAACCTGATTTCAAATCCTAAAAAATATATCGACATCTCCAGATGAGGCTAGACCAACGGTTATGATGATAAACAAGTCATCTCACACTGTGGCCTCACACTAAACGAGTTAATTGTTTTATCTGGAGTAAAGTGCCATCTGAGTCGGCCCACAATCCACCATCCATGTCTGACTTCACATATGTGACCCACCCGAAAGCAGATCGGAAGGAATGTTGTCTTCATCGTCAGTCTTTTCTAACCCGAGCTAACAACAAGCTTTTACAGCACTATCAGATTTGAGGCTTTACCGATTTATGCTGACATGATGACACTAAAAATACACAAATAAATAAGTTTACTTATCTACCGTAGATCAAACCAGGGATTCCACACAACGTAAGCAGACCCCACATTTAGATTTTTGATTTCATCTCCAGAGCTAGAATTTACTCATCAACATCCCACTGAATGGGATGAACGCACTGTGAAGATCCCCTAAAAAATGATGGGAAGTCTTCATATTTGATCTATCCTTTTAAATACTCTTGTAAAATTAACGTTATTTAAATTCATCCAAAGAACAAAACGTGACAAGAATATGTGAATGTTTTTCAATGAATAAATAATTTTTTTTACGGGAAATGTGGAAATGTCGAAAATTCGAACGAAGCATATAAAATAACTATTATTCCACAGAAACGCTTTGATGAATACAGATTTATATACGCGCAATAATGATTTTATTGGAAACACCATTATGGAATATATAAAAGTATTTAAAATTCAGGAGTTCCTTATTGATTTTAAACTACCTCGTGCTCATAAAAACACATTTTTATGTTTACTGTGACATTACTCATTTAGATATAGCTTCAAGAAACAAAAACGCATTTTATTGCTTAAAATTAATTTGGTACTACAACTAGTGAGGAATGGTGGGATACAGAGCGTGGTCCTAATCTTCGAGAATTTACTGCTGTGGGCCGTTTGTATGCAAAAGTTTTCCGAAAACAATAATTGTGTCGCTTTTTTTTTTTAATATTTAGTTAAAGCTAGTTTTAAGAAATAATTTTCTGACTGCAGTTTGCATTGGCATTCATAATCAAGAACTACCTAAAAATATATTTACTTCAAATATTAAACCATATCGAAACTACGTCTAATCGGAGAGTCTTGCATTGAAGACTCAAGTATAAACGCTTAAAGGTCACTCTCGCCGTCTCAAAACCATTTTTAGGCCTACGATAGGAGTTAATCAATAGTAAGATTGTTGTATAGCTTTGCTTTCGTTAAATACTTGGAATTCGATACCAAACATTAGGCCCGGAATTTTTTGAGGTTAGTATGAAGGAACCAATATATTGGACTCGTCATAGTCTAAATATCGAACGTCTGTAAATGTACGATTACGTACGAGTAATCCTCTATTTTATCAGGCGTACAAGTATGAAATATGCTATAAAAATTTGATACTGCGCCATTTTGTTGTGTCATCAACAAGTATGAGACGCGCACGAGTGATAAATTGGAAAAGTGTGTGCATAGTGTTGTGTTGTTGTTGTGTTCAATAATTCGAAATTTATACCGAACAAAAAGCATTCGCTGACAGCATTAATTTTTTGTTTTCATTTGAAGAAAACTGCTGTTGAATCATACCGATTACTTCGAGAAGCTTATGGTGAACATGCTCCATCGCAAGATACGTGTGAACGATGGTTTCGGCGTTTCAAAAGTGGTGACTTCGATGTTGCAGACAAGGAACGTCGAAAACCGCCAAAAAAATACGAAGATGTGGAATTGCAAGCATTGTTGGACGAAGATGATTCGCAAACACAAAAACAACTCACCGAGCAATTGGGCGTTAATCAACAAACTGTTTCCAATCGGCTACGAGAGATGGGAAAGATTCAGAAGCCGGTAGATGGGTACCATATGAGTTGAACGACAGGCAAATGGAAAAGCGCAAAAACACGTGTGACATTTTGCTCGCTAGGTACAAAAGGAAGTCTTTTTGCATCGTATAGTTACAGGGGATGAAAAGTGAATTTATTTTGAGAATCCCAAGAGCAAAATTTTGGTAGACCCAGGCGCACCATCCACATCGACCGCAAGACCGAATCGCTTTGGCAGAAAGACGATGCTCTGTGTTTGGTGGGACCAGCGGGGCGTGGTCTATTATGAGCTATTAAAACCTGGGGAAATGGTTAATTCTAAACGTTACCAACAACAATTGGGGGGGGGGGGGACGATTTGAAACCGTTCGCTGCTTGAAAAAAGGCCAAAATACCGAAAGAGGCAACACAAAGTCATTTTTCTTCATGACAATGCTCCATCACATACGGCAAAACCAGTTCGCGACACGTTGGAAGCACTTAGCTGGGAAGTTCTACCCCATGCGGCTTACTCACCAGACTTGGCTCCTCCGATTACCACTTGTTTGCACTTGCTAAGCAGCGATTTGGTTCGTATGAAGATGTGAAAAAATGGCTCGATGAATGGTTCGCAGCAAAAGGGGAAGATTTTTGTAGGCGTGGTATTCACAAAGTCCCCGAAAGATTGGAAAAATGTATAACAAGCGATGGAGCATACTTTGAATAAAGCACTTTTTATCATTCTTCCGAATTTAACATCTTTTTTTAGAAAAAAATCCGCATTTCATACTTGTACACTTGGTATAATATAGCTTATGCACACACATTAGAAGCGTGTTCTTGTCCGTTTACGTCGGTAAAAGTTTTTCGAATGTCGAAATCCCATTTTCTTCAGCTTTCCGCTTTTTATAGCGATAATCCATATTCCAATGGATATTGGAACTTTACGATACATTTCCAAGAGACAGTGCGGATGGAACTAAGGTAATTTGAGTGATCTCTTACAAGATAAGACAGTTTTTTGCAAATGTTATGAAATTCGTCTAGTTTTTTTTTTAAATATAATGTATAATATCTCCTTCTCGTCTGTTTCAGTAAAGATAATTATCTTATAATTAGAGCTTCATATTTAGCATTATCGTATCATACGATTTCCTCAGCAGACAGATTTAACACCTGTACTGTAATTGCGTTTATACTTCTACAGATGAAGTGTGCGCATTCTGTAATATTTACTGCATAAAAGTAGTGCTGCTAAGTTCGTGTATAGGCAGTAAAAATAGGACGCATTTATGTAACAGTTAGTTAGCACAACTATTAACCTAACATTATGCATTTATCACGTATAAATAATGTTTTTTATACCTTTTAAGAACATCCAACAATTCACTTGTGTAAACGCCAAAGTTGCACTGATTCTTATCTTTATTTACACATGTATGTCTCCAATTTCTAATACATAGATAGCCTTGCTAGTTTCATTTAAATAAATTTTATTCTCAGGGATTACTTCTTATTATAAACCATTTTAATTTTGAGAATATATTTTCTTCGTAATAATTTCAAAACCTGTCTTTACAATATGATTAATTGTGAATATTTCCAAGCCATAATATGCCATTAAAATATCCTACATGCATGCATGCAAGTTTTCAAAAAAGAAGAATTTCCGCATGACAACAATCTTAACATTCAAGAAGAAAAGTTTTTTTTATCGTTCTTTTATTTAATTATCTTACTTGAGTTAAAAATGTTTTTAAAGTTTGTGCATAACTTTAAAAGGTTCAGGAACACTATTATGTTTATTATATTCAAATAGGTCAAAGTTATTCAAGTGGTAAACATGTAATAATACAAAATGTATTTTAAAATTTATTACTTTTAATATCAATAAAAATGTCATTTTCAGTGCTTTTCTATCTAATGGATGAAACATTTTTATAATAACCAAATACATTTATATTTGTGACAAATAACACAAAGATTTGATCAATACACATTTAATGTATTTTTCTCTTGATTACAATTTTTGTGTATATATTCACTCTTCTGAAACAAATAATGTACTCAATAGATAACTGGTTAATATTATATATGGATAATAATATATAGCCTGAATAACAAATTGAATATTTGTCTTTATATAGATCATTTTATTTCATCATTTATTTGAGCAAGATAGATTTTGAGTGTTCACACGGAATAGCTGATTCTTAAGAAATAAATACTTACTAAAAGCACACTTTACTAACTAAGTACAGTTAAACATCGCCTGGGGATAAGACGATAAAATAGGATGGTGGTACTAAATTTATAAGACAAATTATTATCATTAGAGTAATTCTCTGTTATCTCTAAGTATTTTGGAATTTTAAATTATCATTTATCGTTCAAATATATGCAGAATTTTAAACAGTTAGTAGAATTTTAAAATATTTTCATCCAAGTTACCATTTTTTTCACAAAAACCGAATATCATAGAGGTAACAAATTGAATTAAACGATTTATATATAAAAGTAATCCGAAATGTAAATTCATAGAAAAACATCACAATTTTGTATATACTTAGAGAAGTGGACATTTTTTTGATACTGACTTCTTTAAAAGAACAAAATAAAATAACCAGTTAAGTGCAAGTTGGACTTCTGCAATTAGTGTTCCGTACGTTGATTGATTTTAAAATAAAAATGTTTGTTATGGGGGTATAAAAGGATCAATGACTTCACAAAACACATCTCAAATGAGTTTTCAATAAAAATTTTTTCTAATCTTCAATGAAAATTGATGACCTTCAAATTTTTGTTTTTTTTATACACCAAATAAATTATTAATGGTTATTCGTGATAATTTTTTGATCAGTACTTTTCGAGATAAAAAAAGTGGGCGCAGGTATTATATTATATATATTTTTTAAGTCGTGTTTTTATGAGCTTTCATTTAACACACTTCCGATTTCACCCCCCAAAACTAACCCCTTAAGTCAAAATTTAACTTTTAGAACTACATGGCTTTTAGGCCATCAATTCCTATATTAGTGCCAAATTTCAACTTTTTATGTCAAACAGTTTCCTAGAAAATCGGGTGTGACAGACAAACATACAGATATACATACGGGAGAGTTTTATTTTCTACACTAAATAAACGATAACGTTTCTGATTACTTTAGTTATTATTTAAGCTTAAATTATTTTAAATTCTCAATTGTATGATACACATTTATTTCTCAACTCAAAACTCTCAATGGTACGAGCGTCTTTATTTATAAAATGTGGTTATCTAGGCCAAACAAATTCTATGGTCAGAATTACCTTTAAATAATTAACGAATTATAAAATGTCTTTGACGGATCACCTGTATATTTGGATAAGCTGGTAATAAAATTGTAATAAATCTAGTCGTATATCAGTTATATTCTGAAAGCAAGGCACTGTCAAAATTTTTAGGATTCAAATAATGTTTTGACTTCTTATTCTATCCCAAGGTTATGTTTTTGAGATGTAGTATTCCAACAATTGGCATTATATCAAAAAGATATATTTATTTAAGGTTTTGAAAAAATAAGCGGCTTTCACTGTAATATCTATTCAGAAAAATATTATGGAAAGCGTTTTGTCTAACAGGGCACGATTTAAAATTAACAGTGTAAAATATATCGTTAATGTGAACTTTCGTACCACAACTGAAAATACTTATATACATGTCCTTTTACCAACTCACTTATTTAATTATTTCATGTTGTAAAATAACTACACTACTTGTTTCATATTAAGATAAAATACACATTTAAATAAATATACATTTAACGAAATAACGTAAGAACTTGTTATAAAACTAATACAATTTTGTACAAAGTAAGTATTATTTGAAATGATTAAGCGAATATAGATGTAAATATCCAAATCATCACATAGAGAACACCAAGAAACGACTCGAAAATTATAGTGTTTTTCGAGTTGCTTCTTGGTACGTACCCTTATGATACCTAACATGATTGTTCTGCTACGGAGCTAAAACTGATATATGTTGAAACTGTATATATAAATATTTTCTAACAATGTGATAATTTTATGATGTTTTTATGAAAAGAAGCTTTCCTTTTATAAAAATTATGGTTCCTATATATATTACAGATATGTAAATACTATTATACTTATCCATCCAATTTCCAAAGGGGCCAACCTATTCTAGAAAACGTCTGCATGTTTTGCAGTTGCCGTTGGTTTAGACTAAAATTCCTTATGTTCCTTTTGCTTATAATTGCTTATGCGTTGGAAAAAAATAAACGATTATTTGTTCTAAATAATGCGGATAAAAGAGATTTAAAATATCAGATGAGATTTGTTATGAAAATAGCTGATGTCAATCAATCTCTGCATTGTTTATTTATTTTGGTTTCCTTTTCCTAAAATAGTAGTAAAGATACCGAAAAAAAATCTATTTTATATATATTTTAAAAAGTAATAAGAACTTTATCTGGTATATCAAGCGCATTATTATGGGCAGTGTAAATTCACCTGCATAAAGGTATTCTTATATACTGACCGTAATAGTATGGTCGATATCCTTAACTCTCGTCGCCACAAATAGCACGTGAGATTGCAGGCTAATTGCTTTAGTAATACAAATTATATAATTAATTTCTCTATTTTGCCCTATGCAGCTTATTTAGTTAGTCAAGTTTTCATTTCATGCTTTTAGTGTAGTGCTTTGCTTTCAAACATTGTATGCATTTTCTGGCTTCCTTCCAGAAAGATATTATTCGCCTGAGAGTGCAAAAATCTTCAGAATTCTAACTTCTTGGAACATTGGTCGGTGGCTTGCGTCTAATCGATTCAGAGAAATAGTTTGAATAATGTAACCTACTTGATTCCTCCCAAATCCTTGCGTTAATTAATATGAAATTTAGCTTGTCAGCCCCTCGTAACATTGTCTTCAAAAATTTTTATACAGAAATTTATCCCCTTAGATTAAATTTTGCCGCATTGTATTTTTCAGCAAATACAACCTGCAGATATTCAAGACCAACTTCTTTCGATTCTACTGTTCATGAGGTGCTCTTGTGTCTATTTGAAAACTGTTCTCATAAATAAATTTGTATTACAATAAACAAATGTATCAAAATTTATAAAATATTTGTTAGAAATAAATTTTTTAAACATCTTAATAGTAAAAACTCATTTATAAAATAAAAAATAGAAAATGAGAAAAATGTGTTTATGATTGTGGAAACGCTGTAGTTGTTCGCTTAAATTTAAAAACAAGAAATTATGCAAGTTTTGCACTTATTTGAATAAGAAAATTGAAATTCATTTTCTTTGACACTTTCAAAGCCGTATTTGCCTTCTCCCAAGGAAATAAAATTATAAATTAGAAAAAAAATAATTCTGTAACACCATAAAATAATAAACAAATCTGAAATAATACTTACCGTAATAGCTCTTTTTTCGTACTCATAATACTCAGCTTAGTTGTAAGGATATTTTCATAAAAACTTTTAAAATTTAATTTTTAAAATAGACAAAATTTGTGTTCTATTACGGTTTGTATGATTGATTTGACAAAGCTTAAAGTTACAGTTAAAGTTTTAAGTTAGTTGAATTTCAAAAAACTCTACTTATTTAAACTAGTAGTCACAGTCTTCTCTACTTACTATTTCTGTTAAAATTGAATATAATCGAAAAATAACACAATACAAAAACACAACGACATACTTGGAATTCAAACTCCCAAAAATAGATGTCCTAGACAAAATTAACGAAGCTACCCCTAAAAATAATGAAAGAATGACACAATTTTTAAATTTCTCGACTCTGAGAAACTTGATGTATAATACTACATAACTCTTTATATTTATGACTAAAAATTATTCCTGTCCCTTTAACTTTTCATATATTTTGACTTTAAATAATCGAAAACATTAATTAAACAACAAAATTTCCAGATTTGGTGGCCTCAAGAAATCTAAACAGGATGTATAACTTTATGTATATATATATATATATATATATATATATATATATATATATATATATATATATATATATATATATATATATATATATATATATATATATATATATATATGTATATATATATATATATATATATATATATATATATATATATTATATATATATAAATATATATATATATATATATATATATATATATATATATATATATATATATTTATATATATGTATATATATATATATATATACAGTAATACCCCGCTTAGCGCGACCCCGTTATGCGCGGTTTCACTATAACGCGAATTTCAAATTTCGCGCTCATGTAGTCATTAACTTCTCTATGGTCGCGGGGGGATCCCCGCTTTCTCTGAATATTCTCTTTGAAGAATTGGGAATTCCCTGTCCTTCGACTTTGTTCTATGGGGATTTCCTCGTTCGTTTCGTGTGTTCATTTGTTCCGTAATGTTAGTTCGGTCGGCTGGCAGTTTTGTTTTAATATTTATTGGAGATACATACATACATAATTTAACCCTACGTTAAAAATGCCGCCTGTAAAGAAAAAAGAGCGTAAAAGCGTCACTTTGGAATTGAAGATGAAAGTGTTAAGAAGAATGGAAAATGGAGGCAAAGCAACAATTGTTGGGAGAGATTTTGGACTCTCAGAATCGACTGTGAGAACGATTTATAAAAATCGGGAAAAAATTAAAATCTCCAGCGAAGGTTCAACACCTATAAGTGCAACAAAACTTTCTCGTTCGAGATCATCTATCTTAGAAAGAATGGAGAAATTACTGTCAGTCTGGATCGAAGATTTGAATAAGAAGAACACACCACTAAGTCAAGATCTCATATGCACAAAAGCAAAATCTTTGTATGAGATGCTGAAAACAAAAGAAGGAGAAGGGAGTGCCACTCCGACTTTTGCTGCCAGCAGAGGCTGGTTCCATCGGTTCAAGCAGCGTTCTAATCTTCACAATATCCACATAACAGGCGAGGCGGCCAGCGCGGGACATTCAAGCTGCAGCTGAGTTTCCAGACAAGTTTCAAGACTTCGTTAGACGAGAGAAAATTCCTGCTTGTCTCATCTTCAATGTTGATGAGACCGCACTTTACTGGAAAAAAAATGCCATCTCGAACATTCATTTCTAAGGAAGAACGTCAAGCCAGTGGTTTCAAAGCTGCGAAAGATCGACTAACACTTCTGCTGGGTGGTAATGCCACTGGTGATTTCAAACTGAAACCTTTACTAGTGTACCATTCAGAAACACCCCGTGCAATGCGAGGCACAGACAAGACAAGTCTACCAGTTGTGTGGCGATCAAACAGAAAGGCGTGGGTTACACGGGAAATTTTTCAAGAATGGTATTCTAATAGTTTTTGCCCATCAGTCAAATCATACTGTGACAGAAATGGGCTTGAACCTAAAGTTATATTACTCTTAGACAATGCCCCAGGACATCCAACCTCACTTGATACGCCCAGAGACTTAAAAGTGTACGTAAAGTTCCTTCCACCAAACACTACGTCAATATTACAACCTATGGACCAGGGAGCAATAGCAAACTTCAAAGCTTATTACCATCGCCGCACTTTTAGCCAACTAATTCATGAAACTGACGGGGAAGGAAGACAGTCTATGCGAGAGTGGTGGAAGTCATACAACATTATGAAGTCTATTCACAACATAGAAGAGGCTTGGAAGGAAGTTAAAATGAGTTGTATGAATGGGGTGTGGCGTAATCTTTGGCCAGATGTAGTGGAAGCACCTAGAAGAATTGTCCAGATGCAGAGACAAGTGCTTGAAGACATTGCTGCAATGATTGAGGGGTCTGAACTTGAAGATGTCACGGTAGAAGATCTCGTAGAACTTGTAGCAACGCACGACGATCCTATTAGCAATGAAGATCTGATCGAGTTACAGAATAATCCTATCTACGATGAGGAAGAACAAGTAGAAGAGAAAGTTTTATCTTCAGGGGAAATACAAAATGCACTTTCAAAAATTTATTCAGGTTTGGACATATTGCAGAGTATAGACAATAATGATGACCGTGTCTTGACCGTGTGTCAAACAATTAAAAACAGTGTTGGGTGTTATGAACGTATTTTACAAGAACGTAAACAAAACGTTACCCAAAAGACAATAGATGTATTTTTCCGTAAAAAATAAGAGTATGTATTGCATAAAGTGTTCTTAGAATTAAAGTGATTGATTAAAATGATTTGTATTTTTTTGTATTAAATTTTGACTATGTTTAATCATAAACCTCGATATACGCGAATTTCAGTTAACGCGATTTTTTTCGGAACGTATCCCTCGCGTAAAGCGGGGTATTACTGTATATATATATATATATTATATATATATACGTATATATATATATATATATATATATATATATATATATATATATATATATGTATATATATAAATATATATATATATATATATATATATATATATATATATATATATATATATATATATATATATATATATATGATTGATGTCAACAAATCTGGAAATTGTGTTATTTTGTTATTATATAAAATCAAATATACAGTATGTACCAAAAATTTTATACAAATGGAGAAAAAGTTATCTTACATATTACGAAAAAATTTATTCTTGATAAAAAGTTCTGCATTACATGAAATTCCATAATAGAGCATCAAAAGTTTAAAATATTTGTTGGTATACAGGGAAAATAAAAAATAATTTTTTATAATGAAGACTAAATTATATTTAAATTTATATACAGAGCAAAATAAATTTAATTAAAATTGTTAATGGGAATTAAAAAATTATGCTCAACTTTAGATATTTGTGGCCTTCCTAGTTAAAAATTCATATATATATATATATATATATATATATATATATATATATATATATATATATATATATGTACATATATGTATATATATATATATATATATATATATATATATATATATATATATATATATATATATATATATATATACATATATATAATACATGCGAAGTCTTAGTCATAAAAAGTTTTTGAGGTTTTAAAATATCATGGTGATTTAATTGCATAGCATAAAAAACTTTCGGGTTTTCAATAAAACAAGGCAAGGAAATCGTTTCAGAAAAGCCATTAATATTATATGCAAAATTTGTTACGTCAGAACTTTTCTCATAAATTTACAATTATTTTATGCCCCATTTGGTAGAATAAAACTCGAGTATGCCTGCATTCAATATAAAACACAGATATGTCACAAAATGTATTAGGTTTGTAAGTTTTATAATACTTTTCTCTTTCTGGCCTGAGGAGTTGTGTTCAAGGATTTTGGACATTTTAAGATCTATAACGAATTTATGTAGGTTTTTTAAAATTAAAATACAGGGAAGTATCTAGAATTAAATTTCTTGTATTTAAGAAAGTTATTATCTTATTGGAAGAAAATTCTTTGAAAGAATATTCACATAATTAAACATACAATGATGCTCGTTTCTAAGTTAAATTTATATCGTTAAAAATAGTTTAATGTATTGAAATTAGTGACACCTTTAGTCGGGTAAAGTAACATTACTTACTATTTTCTCGGTTTCCACATATATTGAATCTCCTGATCAACCTTTTTGGAAGCCAGTTAATAATATTCACTTTCCTCTTAAAAGTTATTTCCTTCAAATAATTTGATTGCAATAAGAAAATCCTATTCATGTAATATATATATATATATATATATATATATATATATATATATATATATATATATATATATATATATATATATATATTAATAATCAATTTTATATTTGCAAGAATTGAAGTTCCAGTTGCTTCCTTATGCACCGTATTCTCCAGATTTGGCCCACAGCGACTATTATCTATTCGCAGACCTCAAAAAGATTCTCGCAGGAAAGAGATTTGGCTCCAATAAAGAAGTTATCGCCGAAACTGAGGCCTATTTTGAAGGCAAAACAAATTCTTGTACAAGAAAGTTATAAAAATGTTAGAAAAGCGTTGGACTAATTGTATCGCTCTTGAGGGAGACTATATTGATGTATAAAGTCGAATTTTGCAAAAAGATGTGTTTTAAGTAACTAGACCAAAAATTTTTCAGCCGACGTGTTATTTATACGTATATATATATATATATATATATATATATATATATATATATATATATATATATATATATATATATATATATTTTTTATTTATTTATCTACGGGCAGACCCATTTTATACATAGTATTTACAGAAAAATTTCAATAATATAGTAAACTTATAACAATACAATACAATAACAACACCAGTAATTATCATTTCAAAAACTCAGTGGACTGTCAACAGTTTTTCTTTTAAACGTTTTAAAGAGAGATTAAAAAAATCAAGATCCGCTTCACTGGCACCATTAGTGATTCTAGTGATCGGCGAGAACAGGCCATAGTTACATCTGTGGTACCTCGGGGCAAAGAGTACGTGGTCCCTTGTTGATCTTGGTGGGAACATGAAAATTTATCAGACTTAAGAGATCAGAGCAGTCTATATGACCATTTACAAGTCGAAATAAGAAACATATATCAGCAACTTTCCTTCGTCTTGAAAGTGATTGCAGCTGAAGTCTTCGTAGCTGGTCCCCATAGGCAGTGATGTTCCACTTAAATTTGCAAGAGACATATCTAGCATACTTCCTCTGTACCCTTTCAACACCCTCAATATGCACAGCATACGATGGCGACCACACACATGACAGATACTCCAAAGAAGATCTCACCAAGGCCTTGTATAAAATATTCACGCTATCTACGGTCCGGAAATCCCTAGTATTCCTACAGACGAAGCCAAGGAGTTTAATACATTTGTTAGTAATAAAGTCATAATGAATATGAAAATCAAGCTTAGTGTCCAAATAAATACCCAAGTCACACAATGAGGAGACTCTTTCGAGAAGACAATTATTAATACTGTAATCATACAAAAGCAGAACTTTCACTCGAAAGAACGACATAATCTTACATTTTTGAATATTTAGTTTCATTTTGTTTCTCCTGCACCACTCACTCACCTTATCCAAGTCTCCCTGCAGTCTCGTAGCATCGTCAACAGAATGAATTGCCGTAGACAATTTCAAGTCATCTGCAAAAAACAAGGGCCTTGAAGATAGAATCACCTTTCGTAGGTCGTTAATAAATATATTAAACAGCAACGGGCCCAGGTGGCTACCCTGCGGCACACCCGATGCAACAGACACCTCACTCGACACAAAGCCCTTTACTTTAACAAACTGTTTTCTGTATGTAAGGTAGCAGGTCAACCAATTCAGTAGTGCTCCACCAAACCCATAACCTCTTAACTTCCCTATCAGGATATCGTGGTTGACTGTGTCGAAGGCCTTGCTGAAATCCGTATAAACCACGTCAACCTGACCACCCGCCTCCATTACATCAATAGTACTTTGAACCAACAAGATTAAGTTTGTAGCCGTCGATCTGCCACCAACGAAACCGTGCTGTTCCGGAACCAAAAAAGGTTTTATGCATGGTTTTAATTTGTCGCAAACAATTTTTTCGAATACTTTTGGAATAGAACTTAGAATGGAAATAGGTCGATAATTTTTAGCGTCTGATTTGTCGCCGGACTTAAATACTGGAGTAATGAAGCTATATTTCCATTGGTCAGGAAAAACACCGCTCTCTAGGGACATTTTAAAAAGCATATGGAGGGGTTTGGCCAAAGCATAGACACAGTCAACTAAAAATCTGGGAGATATACCATCAGGACCCGGTCCCTTATTTATGTCAAGTTTAGAGACATAGTCAAACACCTCCCCCAGGGAGATCTCAACAGAGGAGAATGATCCACCACTATCCCCAACATCCTCAAGCCCAGGCTCACCACCGTCAGTATCCGACCTATAAACACCCTGAAAATGAGACTTAAAAATTTCCACAATAGTCTGTCCATCCGTCCCTGTTAGCTCGTCTAGATTTATTAAAGTAGGGGTGGACTTGCCCCCCTTTTTACTGTTAATGAAATTCCAAAATTGTTTGGTGTTATGCTTTAAATTTGTCTCAATATTTTTAACATACTGCAAGTAGCAGTTGCTCTTTAAGATATTGGATTGGGTTCTTAACTCCGAAAACTTCTGATAAGTTTCCCACCGACGGGTTTTTTTGTATTCTTTGTGACACAACTTCTTTTTTAAGATAAGATCTTTAAGTTCATCAGAAAACCACTTCGGGAACTTCGGATTTTTGGAACGAACCACAGGGACATACAGACTAATACCAGCATACAAAACTTCATCGAAGGCAGACTTTGCAGTATTTACATCCGCAATACCACCCAAGACATATTCCCAGTCCACTGAGTGATAATAAATATTTAACATATTGTAGTCCGCACGCTTAAAGTCATAGAAACTGAAATCATAGTGCAAACGCTCAGGATAGTCATTAAGCAGCACATCAACCACTAGGGAAGGATGGTGCCGGTCGCAGGGCAGCAGACTCTCCAGTGCCACCCGAACAGATGTTCTACTGTCTCGTGTTACCACCAGATCTAATTTCACACCATTCGCATTACTAATTTCGTTCACTTGGAATAACTGATTATAAGAGAAACAGTCACTAAGTAGCCTCACAACGTCCCCACCATGGCCAATGGCTGAGCTTCCAAAACTGTCACTAATCCATTCTACATGAGGCAAGTTATAGTCACCTAGGACACATACATTATCGCTGGTGTACTCTTGAATGATCTCCTCTATCGCACAGCAGTGAGCCTGAACAGCATCCACTTTAATGGGTGGTGGCAAGTACACAGCACCCACCACAAGTTTCTCCGTACCACATCGAATTAACACAAACAAGTGTTCCACACTATGGTAGTTGTTTGGCACTATACAAGACTGATAACAGTTTCGTACTGCAATAAGCACCCCACCTCCACTTTTTTTGTCACTAGTCAGGTTTGACCGATCTTTTCGATACAATACATAATCAGACATACCAATCTCAGCATCACAGATATCATCACTAAGCCAAGTCTCTGAGAATACCACCACGTCAAAATCACAATCTGATATACTGAGTGTTAAGTCTTTCATTTTGGTTCTAATACCTCTGATGTTTTGGTAATAAAGTGTTAAGTTCGGCCTGCCCCTATTAAGTTTTTTCTCTGCCGTATAGAGTCCTGTTCATCTACATGCACAATCTTAGGCACACCTCCTAAATATTTTATGCCCAGTTTAGTTTCACCATTATGAATGCGTTGCTGTAACTGAGACCTCAACTCCTTGAACTGATGCCTTTGCCATAAAGTTTGATCAGGACCAATGGTCGTTCCCTGTTCTCTAAACCTTGACTTATTACTTAGGATGGTCTGTGCTGATCGCTCATCATGCATTATCACCTTTATTGGTCTCACCTTTCCAGAACGTTTCCCAACCCTCAACACTTTAGTGAATTTAATTCCCTCAACAACATTTTCAAAAGCTGCATCAACCAAGCTAGTATCATGTTCTATACGGGCTTTGGCATCATCAGACACAGATTCCGGAACATTGTAGATCATTACATTAATTGCCCTTCTCTTTCGCTCTTCCATTTCATCAATGACCAGTTGGGGCGCTGTGCCTGAGACTGATGGACTCGAATCCTTCAGCTGCACAAAATCGGCTCTCAATTGAGCTAACTCCCCTTCCAGCAGGCCAATCTTCTGGTCCCTAATCTTCTCCCTTTCCTTCAGGTCAGCAAGTGCACCCTGAAGGCTACTTTTCTGCTCCACCAACAAGTTCACTATAAAGGAGACTACAGAAAGAATATCCTTATTACTGATATCAGGCTTCTTGAGCAAGTTGTTGACACGACCCACAATGTCAGCCTCACATCCCTCGGCAGAATCCTCATCAGTGGCCCCTGCGATATCACCAGATCCATCGGTTACCGAAGCATGCCCGAACACGGCCGATAATCTCCTAACTTCACTTCTTTGGCAAGTTTTACACTCCCATTTATGGGATTTCTTTTTCCGAAATTCTGCTACCAATCTATCGTACTCAGACTTTCCAAGACCCGAACACGATTTATGCACCCAGGCACCACACGTAGAGCATTCGATGGAACTTTGTTTGGCCTTTATGTCCCGTTCACAAAATAAACAAACGCTACCTGTGGCCGCCATGTAGTCTTTACGCTCAAATCCCGAACATGCCAAGCATTTCTCAACTGCAATGACGTTACCAAGTGAAACGAACCGTACGTTTGCCAGTCATACTGATCTCAACAGGTAGAACGCACTATACAATTCCTTTATTTTTTTTATTTCCTCGTTGTAGGCAGCACAATAAATAAAACTGAAAAGTATTTGTTTATAATCCCACTGTATGCATCATACACGTTTCGCGTTTTCCGTTCACACTACTAATTTACAACTTATATTGTTCACTGATCATGTGTACGAAAACTATACCTATCACTTCGCGAAACCTCAGAATTTGTTGTGAAGTTTAACCCTCAAAATTTCCGATAATTAAGACAACGTTTGCTGCACCACATCTTCCACACTTCTTTATTTTGTTATTTCAAGGGTGGAATTTGAATTTCCCCTTCTGTTTCAATATGTAGATGACTTACTAGTCGCTTTACCTGCCGGAAGTGTATAGAACACTCTTAACATTTACAATTTCTTTCAATCATAAATTAGTATTTACTGTTGAAGAGGAATCTGACTGTGCTGTTCCGTTTCTGGATACTAGGGTTGTACGCTCAGAAAATAATACAGTCAAACTTGACTGGTATAGGAAAAAATCAAGTTCTGGTAGATATATCCCATTCCACTCTTACCACCCTATGAGACAGAAGCTGAACATCCTCAGAGGATTAAAGAACAGAATAGATAAGATTTGCCACCCCTCATTTAAAGAGAAAACAATGTAAAACTGTTAGAAAACATCTTGTTGGACAATTACTATCCTAAAGCTCTAATTAAAAAGAATTTTGAAAGACCCCCCCTTCAAATTAATCCAACTGTCACCACTAATGTCGATATTAAAGTAGGAAAGTTACAATACATTGAAAGCCTTTCCCAGTCCTTGTATTCTCTTTTTAAAAATACAGACATTAAAATTGCTAATTACAACATAAAAAGAATGAATTGTTTTTATACCAATTTAAAAAAATAAAACCGATACTTTACAAAGATGTAATATAATCTACGGCATTCCCTGTCAATGTGGTTTGGTCTACGTTGGACAAACTTCACAAAAGCTCTCTAAGAGATTAGCGTTACACAAAAGTGATAGTAAACACAAACCTAACGCAACTAGTTTGAGCTTACACGTAAATAATACAGATCACAGAGTACAATATAACAACAGCTTCATTCTGGATGATGAGACTAATTATTTCAGAAGAAGTTTCTTGGAAATGTGTTACATAAAAACCTGTAAAAATAATCTCAATCACAAAAAAGACATAGCAGGATTGAGCTCCATGAATACTTATTTACTAACACAAAACTATACCAAACCAATAAAAGAGAACGATCTTTATGAAAAAATTAGTTTCTAGTAAAGTTGACGTTTCTTTTCTTTTTTTGTCATTTGTGCTGTTTATTATCAGTTACTTTCCTATGTCTTCTTGTTAAAATTAAATAATTAAAAAATTAAATATGACAAATAATAAATAACGTCCAGTATTAATTTTCTCTTTCAAATTTTTAATTTTTTAAATTAGCCTATGAATCTCTTGGTTATAAAAATTAAAGAATTAATATAATTATTAATAAATAACTCGTCGAAGAGTAACATTCATCAAATTTAACTCCCTTTGTTATAAAATTAAAACTAAAAAATAGATATCATTAATAATAAATAATTTATCTAACTTTAATGCTTTTATGGTTTTTCGTTGACCTGATGACGACATAGACTGCCAACAATATCCGGTTCGGACTCAAATATCACTAAATTTTCAACATCATGGTGTTTCTTGCAGTTATGTTTCGGTCTTCAAAAAAGTGTTTTTAACTAATGTTTATTGACAAAGTTTTATTTTTAATGTTGGTGTAACTCTCTAAGTGTCTTTTAATCATGTTTTGTGTAATCATTCATACTACCTGGCCAACAAAAATGCAAATTTCATTGTCTTTACCTAAATTTTTGTAAGTAATTTCACATACAGTCTTACAATTCATTTAATCACATTTTAAAAAACGAACGTTTTGGTTTGCATTTTTAGAATCCAGAAGAAGCTACCATTAGGCAGCGAAAGCTCGATAATAAAAATAAAAAGCAGATACTAGAGCCTTTAGATCTTTGATTGTTCATCTCTTCTCCCTATAAGGGCGTTTCCAGTAGTTAAACTTAGGATTGTTTATAAATTTATATATATATATATATATATATATATATATATATATATATATATATATATATTATATATATATGTATATATGTATATATATATATATATATATATATATATATATATATATATATATATATATATATATATATAAATATATATATATATATATATATATATATATTCATATATATATATATTATATATATATATATATATATATATATATATATATATATGTATATATATATATATATATATATATATATATATATATATATATATATATATATATATATATATATATATATAATACATGCGAACACAGTCGTAAAAAGTTTTTGAGTTTTTAAAATATCATGGTGATTTAATTGCATAGCATAAAAAACTTTCAGGTTTCCAATAAAACAAACTTTGGCAAGGAAATCGTTTCAGGAAAGCCATTAATATTATATGCAAAATTTGTTACGTCAGAACTTTTCTCATAAATTTACAATTATTTTTGCCCATTTGGTAGAATATAACTCGAGTATGCCTTCGTTCAATATAAAACACAGATATGTCACAAAATGTATTAAGTTTGTAAGTTTTATACGACTTTTCCATTTCTGGCCTGAAAAGTTGTGTTCAAGGATTTTGGATGTTTTAAGATCTATAACGAATTTATGTAGGGTTTTTTGATAACTGTAAACTTTATACTACCGTAAAAGGAAATCCGTTAAATACAAGGAAGTATCTAGAAATAAACGTATTGTATTTAAAAAAGCTACTAACTTTTTTGAAAGAATATTCTTTAGAAGAACATTCACATAGTTAAACATACATATGTACTTCTCGTTTTCTAAGGTTTCCAAACAAATATATATAACATATGCTGTTAAAAAATAGTCTAATATATTGAAGTTACTAATACCTTTATTCCAGTTAAATAACATTTACTACTTTATTTTTCTCAGTTTGCACATATCTTGAATTTTCTAATCAGCCCTTTTAAAAGTCCATTACCAATGTTCATTTTTCTCTTAAAAATTAGTTCTTTCAAAGACTCTTATTACCATAAGAAACTCTTATTCATATAAAATATTATTAATCAATGTTACATTTAACAACAACAAATGGCTATTTATTTGCTGTTTAATTACTTTTACCATACATCAATAATTAATGTAAAATTATTGTATGCAAGTGCGCTACCCAAATATGTAAGATGACAATTACATTAGTTTTCGTAAAATAACAGATTGTTTTCCAAGGTGAAAAGACTGACGCTAATTTTCATAAGAAATTTAAATTTTCTACGGCTTATATATTGTCAAGTTTTAGGATTTCGTAAACTTAAGAGTGTTGACGTAATACTTGAACCGTAAAACTAATATTTATTTCGTTTGGAAAATGTTTCTATTATATGTTAAGCCCATGTTTGTATTCGGATATTTTTTAATAAAATTACACATTCACTTAAGTGAAATGAGTCATTATTGGCTGTAAATATAAGAATGTTAATATTTTCTCTAGATAATAATTGTTCCTAGAACATTAAGCACAAAATGTTATTTATTCATTTTCAAAAATACAAAAACCGGTCAAGTACAAGTTGAACTTGCGCAATTAGTGTTCCGTACGTTAATTGCTTTTAAAATAAAAAAAAATTTATTACGGTGATATAATGATCAGTAACTTCACAAAACATATTCCAAATGAAATTTCAACAATGTTTTTGTCCAATCTTTACTGACACTGACTGACATTGAAATTTTTGTTTTTTTTTATATACCAGATAAATTATTAAAGGTAATGCACTCGTGATAATTTTCGTTCAATCTATACCCCATGGAGAATATCCCCAGAGTTTTTTCAAAATTTTTTGATCAGTACTTTTCGAGATAAAGTAGGGGGACAGCGATTTTTCGCGATTTTTTAAAAATAATACAAAGAAAAGTGTGTGCAAGTATTACATTATATATATATATATATATATATATATATATATATATATATATATATATATATATATATATCTATATATATATAGGTATATATATATATATATATATTCATATATATATATATATATATTACTCGTTTTTTCACTTCCGATTTCACCCCCTCAAAACTAACCCCTTAAGTCAAAATTTAACTTTCAAAACTACACGGCTCTGATGAGGCCATCAATTCCTATATTAGTACCAAAATTCAACTTTCTGTGTCAAATAGTTTCGGAGAAAATCGGGTGTGACAGACAGACAGACACCGAAGTGATCTTATAAGTGTTCCATACGGAACACTAAAAAAATGCAAAAAATTTTTGTCTAAGAAACAAAAAAAGCACAGAATATATATATATGTATATATATATATATATATATATATATATATATATATATATATATTTTATATATATATATACGATATATATATATATATATATATATATATATATGTATTATATATATATATAAAAATATATATATATATATATATATATATATATATATATATTATATATATATATATTATATATATATAATTCTGTGTGATGTGTTGGTGAAGTAACATATGGTTGAATTATTGTTTCTCTTGGTTGGACTTGGTACTGGGATAGAATATGTTTCCAAGAGTTCGGTAAACGTTGGCTATCATCCCGATTATTTAAGTTCTTGGGCCTCTTTTCTATTTCTATGGCTTCTTTGATTACCCTAGTGGATAGGTTATCACTTTTTTGTAGGGTTCTGGTTTTGTCAAAATCGATTTTGTGGCCGGTATTGTGTGCATGTTGTGCTAGAGAAGAGGTGGTAGATTTTTCTTTTACGGCGTTTTTGTGCTCGTCTCTTCTGGCGTTAATTGTCCTGTTTGTTTGGCCTATGTATGAAAGACCGCAGTCCTGACACGGAATTTCATATACACGAGGAGCTTGGTTTCTTGTTGGAAATGTTCCTTGTCTGTTAGGGTTTTTGATCAGTGAGCTAAGGATTTGGCAACGGAGAAGAGTTGGGCTGGGTAATGATGTGAGCTGGCATTTAAGTATCTGTTTGTATGTCGGTTTTCTATATACTGAGTCGTGAAACAAAGAACCATCGAGTTTTTCTTTGAAGCAACGCATCTAGGAATGGTAGTTGTTTCTGCTACTTCTCTTTCCATTGTAAATTTAATGTTTGGATGTATATTGTTAAGGTGTTTCAGGAACTTGTTTAAGTTGTCTTCATATATATATATATATATATATATATATATATATATATATATATATATATATATATATATATTCTGTGTTTTGCCATAATCTCCTACTTATTGAACTTCTTGTAAATAATTGTAATTAATTTTGCCTAAAACTTAATATGGCAACTCTACAACTACATTTATCAATACACCACACTTTTTTTGGTTCCTCTCCCATTTTAAGTACTTAGCCAAATTTGAAGTTGAAATACTATTTCGTTCGGAGGTGATTGCGGCAATAAATTGACGTGCCGATGTACCGAAAAAATTGGAAAACTATGTTTTTTTGTCATCCTGGAATCGTGAAAAGTGACGAAATGTATGATTCCCCAAGGGAATTTTTTTGACGAATACAGAACTGTCCTCGGTAAACGTAATGAATGCATACAAATTAATGCACCTAAAAGCTGTTTACTTTCACATAGAGAGAATTTAATTTTGTAATCATTAAACACTATCTAAATCTATCCAATGTCGTTAAAACTAGGTATCCATTATTAAAAACTGGTATTTTTAGCCACATAATATTTGTGTTGTTCATAGTTTTGTTTATTTTTTCGATTAATTTGAATAGGTCAAAACAATATTTGTATTATTAAGTTGAAATAATAATATGATAGATACTAAACAGTTAGTATACAATTAAATTAGTTGCTTTAAAAAAATTTCTACTTTTTCGTTTCATTAAAAGTACATGTCAAATATTTGGGATTAACATTTAATTTTTACTTTACCCTTGCTAAAGGAAATTAATGTATTTTCAACAAAATACCCTCCGAGACGCTTGCAGTTTTTGATGTTTCAATGTCCCCAGATAAAAAAAAACATAAATTGCAATCTCGTCGGCCTATTGACGCGATTACGCTTGAACGAAATGAGATATTGATTTCTAATTTGGTACTCATATAATACTTGAAGTAAATTGAACCCGTAGTTTTTCAACGATAAAACTTCAAGTATAAGGAATAGGGGTTGATAAATTGTGTGTAGTTTTATTAGCTATATGAAACCTTTTCCCAGTTTTAGGCTAAGATAAAGATTTTTTTTTATGGATCTAGCACACGTGCTACAGGGAAGTCCCTAAAGCGCCCCAGGAGTGGCATATGTAAGGAAAAAGCGATTCATGTTTTTCTTGAAACGCTGTAAATTGTACTTGGTGGGAAACAATTCCAAAGGGATGATGTTCTCCATATAAAAGACTGCTTGAAAAGCATTGTACGCGGTGTAACAAGCTGAACCTCATACGGATGTGAAGTATTAGCTCGACATGTATTTTCTAACATGCACCGCTACATCCTTCGAACACTTTCCACGAAAATACTTCTAGAAACCGACTCAAGTCGCCAACCGTTCTTCGATGTTCCAGCGAATTAAGGCCGCCGGTCAGTTACGGGTCTCCAATCAGACGCACAGCCCTTCTCTGAACAGAATCCAACAAATGCAGTGTGTATTTAGGAGCAGAGCCCCAAATATGAGAGCAGTATTCCATAGTTTATCGAATTTGAGCTTTGTAAATAAATAACAGTTGTTGTGTAGTGTAAAGCTTTCTGGTTTAAAAAAATATTCCCAACTTTTGAGAAGCTCTCCTTGCTATGCCTGCAATATGTTCATGCCAGGACATATTTGCTCCCAAATTAATGTCCAACAAATTGAGTGACGATGCTAGCGGAATGGAGTGCCCTGACATGACTATGTCGGGTGCAGCAACGTTAACTTTTTTACAAAAAACTGCCGCCTGGGTTTTTCTAGCGTTAAATTCCACTTGGTTACTGTCACCCCAAGATAGAATTTCTTCCAGGTCTTTGTTAAGTTGAACCACCTCCTGCTGTCTGCAGATATTCGCGTGAGTAGCCGATGTGGGAGCGTTCAAAGTGAATGAAGAGATAAGCGTCTATGTTTACGAAAGCCATATTGGTGATTGCTAATAATGTTGAATCCTTGAAGATATTTTAGAAGATGCTGATTGATAACCTTTTCCATGACTTTCGATATTATTGAAAGTAGTGCGACTGGTCGGTAGTTATTTGACAAGGTCTTCTTGCCTTTTTTAGGTATCGGCTGAACTGTGGCACGTTTCCAGCAGGAAGGACATATTCCCTTTCTCTGTAGGATAGGTTGAAAAGTCTACAGAAAACTGGTGTTAGTTCCCTCGCACAGCTTTTGAGAACTATGGCAGGTATTCCCTCAGCGCCAGAAGCCTTTTTAGTGTCTAGCTTCATTTGGCATATTAAGTAAAATTATTTACACACAAACATATAAAAGGAATGGGGTATAAGAGCTGCTTTCCAGAGATCAACCTCTCAAGGTTATTGAATTTACAGGATCTGAAGATTCTGTTAGGTAATTCCTAAAAAGATTAGATTATAGAATGTTTTTTTTTTAAATAACTTTAAAAAATTTTATATCGACTTTAAAAATTGATTGAAAAGAAGGTAAAGTAATTTCAATTTGTATAGCACTTAAAGTGTCAGTAGATAAAAATGATATTCCGCAGAACTTCACGTTGTAATAGTGTAAAACATTCTTTTAGAAAATAAAAATAAGGCGTATTGTTGTTTTTTTTTTTTCCGATTCTGCTTTCGAGGAGTTAACATCGTTGCCAATCCTATAGTGTCTTATAAAATTCCAAAGTGAATTTTTTTCAAAACCTATTCAACTAATCCTTTAGATTGCTAATAAGATTACAAATAAATAGGAAATACAGTACCATAAAGAAAATTTCCCGACCCGTATCCCCGGGAGACTACAAAGAATGACAATCCTGAGAAATATAGTAGTATATCTGAAACATTTAATAATCAAAAAAACATAAATAACAGTCGATATAATATAGGGAACACGGGCCCATTCGAAATATTTATTCAAAGCCCTAAAAAAAATGTAGGCAACTACATAGCTAAAGACATTTTTAACCTAAATAACAAAGATATCAGTAAAATACGAAAAAAAAAAGCAAAATATAGAAATAGAATTATATTCTCAAAGCATCAGGCAGCCAACAATTTTATCAAAAATTCGGCCCTAGAAAATAAAGGATATGATATTTTCATTCCAAACCACAACATATCATGTAAAAAGTATACGTAGATAAATCTTTATCGGAAGAAGAAACAAAATTTCACATCGACCCAAACGTTAAAAGACCGAATAGGAAAGTAAACGAAGACCTTCTCGGGGAAAATCCTCCCAAAAGAAACAATGAGAGTTGTCCCATATGTAAAGCCGATGCTTTTAATACCACAACAACTTACTATACGGACTCAGCAAAACCCAATGCAAAAGGAGAAAAGAAATGTACCGGGTATAGACAAATTCACGAAAAAAAAAAACAAATCGTAAGACGTTTTGTATACATTGTAAATGGTCAGAACATACATCACTGGATAGAGTCTGCCAGGCATACCAAAGGCAGAAAGACATTAAACAGTTGATGTCCTTCTCCAATATCATATAGTTCGAAGCAAGCAATTTAATCCAAAAAAATATAGTAAACACATTATCAACAAGGGATCAATTTCCAGATTTACTAAAAGAAAATAGGGAAGAAAATAGCATCTCAATTCATCAGAGAAGATACATAGCTATTAGTGAATCGCAATCAACACTCGGTTATAGTCAGACAAGGGCCTTAGCATGTAAAAAACGAAGACTAGAATATATAGTTTATGACAAAAAAGAACTTAACACATATCATCTATATCCCAATGGAAGAATAAATCACTCAGATGAAGGACCATTCTAATATACTAAGGAGATAATATATAAGGATAAAAATAAAACAAACATAAGCCAAACCGTATAAATACTTCTTGAAAACAAAATAGACTTAATAATGAACTACATAGGAAGCCTTATAAACAACAATTATAGGCACAAACAAACTACAAATGAGTCAATTGCAAATAGAAAACATTCAACATGCGAACAAAATGTATCACACTCACAACACTCCGATGGGAACTCGAATCCATTCTATTCTCCAAAGGAGGACGAGGATATGTGAAATACTTAACACACAATTAATATTGCTGTAGAAAAAAGGGTATAAACTCATTACTAACGTTTTCAACTCAAGCTCAACTCAAATATCTTCAAAACATTCAAGTCAATAAAAAAACTGCAATTGTGTGCATATCGAACTTGCGCAATTAGTATTCCGTACGCTTCTAAAATAAAAATTTTTGTTACGGAGGTATAACATGATTAGCAACTTCACAAAACACACCCCAAATGAGTTTTCAACAAAGTTTGTTTTTGATCTTTACTGAAAACTAATGATCTTCAAATTTTTATTTTTTTTTTACATACCAAATAAAATTATTAAAAGTAATGTACTCGTGATAATTTTCGTTCAATCTATACCCTGTGGAGAATATTCTAGAATTTTTTAGGAGAAGGGGGGACAGCGATTTTTTTCGCGTTTTTTAAAAGTAATACAAAGAAAAGTGTGCACAAGTATTACATTATATACATTTTTGAACTCGTACTGTTACAAACTTTCATTTGATACCCTACTCGATGACCTAGTATTTTTTTTTTCACTTTCGATTTCACCCCTAAGTCAAAATTTAACTTTCAAAACTACACGACTCTGATGAGGCCATCAATTCCTTTATTAGTACCAAATTTCAACTTTCTATGTCAAATAGTTTCGGAGAAAATCGGGTGTGACAGACAGACGGAAGGACAGACACCTAAGTGGTCTTATAAGTATTCCGTGCGGAACAGCAGTATTGTTAATCTAAAAGTACTGATCAAAAAATACTACCCTGAAATTATCTTATTTAATGAAACATGGTTTGATCCTGGTAAGGCTATCCATTGTAAGGGATACAGGATGATTAGAAAAGACAGAATAGATGGATACGGAGGGATTGTCATATTAATCAAAAATAACATAAATTTTAAGGAAAGAGATATAATCCACCAGATTCTTAACCAGTCAATTCAATCAAAGCCAATCCACATTCCACAATATAAAATAAGTATTTATATATGTCCATCATATAATATTCTAAATATATAAGGTTGGATATAATTCACAAACCAATTTCAAAAACCCATTATTATCATGGGAGACATGAACAGCAACCACCAAAACTGGGGTAACTCCTCAAGCAGCCACAATGGGCGAACCATATTTAATTCACTGGAAACAACAAAATTATTATACCTAAACGACGGATCTCAAACACAAACTACCTCCCCAAAAGGAGAGAAATCAGTGGTAGATTTGATCCTTTCCTCAGAAATTACCCTAAAAAGTAATTGGAAAACAATACCAAATCCGGGCTTCAGAGGTCACTACCCAACCTTATGCACTATCCGAGATATCCAACATCACAACAAACCCGCTAAGACGCAATATAACTGGGAATAATACTTTTCAAATATCCTAAATGATCTTACCTATTCGAGAATAGAAACATACAAGGAATTGTATGTTTCTATATACCATATATGATGTTTAAAAACATCATATATGGTACAATGCAGAAGATAATTGCTATCCCGGAATATTCTAGAATTAACTACCCAAAATGACACGTACCCTGGTGGGATAAATCATGTGATAACATTCTTTACAAAAGAAGGAAATCATTAAAAGATTCTATGAAACAACCAATAATAGAAAAATATATCCTAACAAAAAAAACAATAGCAGTCACAAGGAAATTTTTTAAAGCCCAAAGGAAAATCTAGCTTTAAAACCTTTTGTGCCTCTCTCAACCGAAACACACCAATCAAAAAAAATCTGGAGAGAAATTTAAAAATTTGCTGGAACAAAATCCACTACAGGACCAGGGTTACCTCCTCCTACATTAATCTCAGAAATGACATCGTTAATAAACTCTCATGTAATTACAGAGATATTAATTAACAATCAAGAATCCAAAAAATGAAATACGTATATCCTACGCCGAATTTATCTAGCATAATAAAAAGAAAAAAGACTCTGGTCTAGAGAAAGACCGTTATAACGTATTCCATGCTACAAAACCTACAGAAAAAAAGCCAAAAATGTTATTAATTACACATATAACTCGATCCAGGACAAATACCAGAAGATTGGAAAGAAAACCATAGTTATCCCCCTATGCAAACCAAATAAAGATTAGTTTCTATCTACCAATTATCGACAAAATAGTCTTATCCTCATACATAGGGAAACTGCAATCTTGAAAAATAGACTAGAATGATTCATGGAGAACAATAATCTATTACACCGGCTTCAATTCGTGTTTAGAAGAGGAAGGAGATGTGCAGAGAGAGCATAACATACCTAATCTCTCAAATTCAAATTAGCTTTAGCTAAAACAAACGTTGTATT
>CM032449.1:47757685-47858010 GCA_019049505.1 Pachyrhynchus sulphureomaculatus
CGATTTTACCCCTCAAAACTAACCCCTTAAGTCAAAATTTATGTTACGGTGGTATAAAATGATCAGTGACTTCACAAAACACACCCCAAATACGTTTTTAACAAAGTCTGTTTCCAATCTTTACTGAAATCTGATGACCTTGAAATTTTTGTTTTTTTTATATACTATATAAATTATTAAAGGTAATGCACTCATGATAATTTTCGTTCAATCTACACCCCGTGGAGAATATTCCAGAATTTTTTCGAAATTTTTTGATAAGTACTTTTCGAGATAAGGTCCGGGACAGCGATTTTTCGCGAATTTTTAAAATATAATACAAAGAAAAGTGCACGCAAGTATAATATTATATATATATTTTTTACTCGTGTTTTCACAAGCTTTCATTTGACACCACACTCGATGACCTAGTAAAAAAATTTTTTTTTCGCTTCCGACTTCACCCCCCAAAACTAACCCCTTAAGTCAAAATTTAATTCTCAAAACTACATGGCTCTGATGAGGCCATCAATTCCTATATTATTACCAAACTTCACCTTTCTATGTCAAATAGTTTCGGAGAAAATCGGGTGTGACAGACAGACAGACAGACAGACAGACAGACAGACAGACAGACAGACAGACAGACAGACAGACAGACAGACAGACAGACACCGAAGTGATCTTATAAGTGTTCCGTACGGAACACTAAAAAAGCACGTAAATCGGATAAGTGGTTCTCCAGTGATAAGCGCACTAACGGACAGACAGACAGAGAAACGTTGCATTTTATATATATTATAGATATTCTTTGCTACATCATATTGTTCTATATTTAATGGTTTATCATGTTTAAAAAAAAAGCACGTAAATCGGATAAGTGGTTCTCCAGTGATAAGCGCACAATCGGACAAACAGACAGAGAGACGTTGCATTTTATATATATTATTGATATTCTCTGCTACATAATATTGTTCCATATTTAATGGTTTAGGCTGGGTATTGCAAGAGAACGCGCTAGCGACAAACTTTTTTCCGACTTCATTCACTATTATCGTCACTGCTCATTCCTTATGCTACTTATCGTAATAAAATATAGCTTGTAACCTGGCCAGAGAACATATGTATGTTTAAAAAAAAAAGTACGTAAATCGGATAAGTGGTTCTCCAGTGATAAGCGCACTAACGGACAGACAGACAGACAGAGATAAGTTGCATTTTATATATATTATAGATGTAATAAAATATATATCTATTACCTGGTCAGAGAACATATGTATGAAGTTAAAAAATCACGTAAATCGGATAAATGGTTCTCGAGGGATAAGCGCACTAACGGACAGACAGACAGACAGAGAGACGTTACATTTTATATATATTATGGATTATGGATATTCTCTGCTACATAATATTGTTCCATATTTAATAGTTTTGGCTGTACATTGCAAGGGAACGCGCTAGCGGCAAACTTTTTTTCCGACTTCATTCCCTATTATCGTCACTGCTCATTTCTTATGCTACCTATCGTAATAAAATATAGCCTATAACCTGGCCAGGGAACATATGTTTCTTTTTAAAAAAAAAGTACGTAAATCGGATAAGTGGTTCTCCAGTGATAAGCGCACTAACGGACAGACAGACAGACAGACAGAGAGACGTTGCATTTTATATATATTATAGATATATGGGTTTGATATTTTTTTTCCTTATTTTACTTGTGAGGTGTTGTCTTTATATAGCTCTTGAATGACACGAAAAAGATGTTGTTTCAAATTTATGTTTGTTAGAGTTTCCCATAATTTAATCTGCGGTAAGGAATCATAAGCTTTTTCAAGATCTATAAATGCCAGGTGTACTTCATCATTTACAAATATTTGCTTTTCTAGCAATTGCTGTATTGTAAATAAATTATCTACCCACCATCGGCTCGACATAAAGTCACTCTGATCTTCGCTTATTCAATCTCCAATGTCCTGTCTCACTTTTCCTTATATAATTTTTGAAAATAATCTACTAATACTACTAGTAGAAAAAGGGTACTGGCAGCGAACCATTTATATCTTATACTATTTTCGTTGTTTAAAAATAACTGAAAGGCTTTATGGTCATTAGCTATGATTTCGATATCGCTTGCATAATCACCATTATTTATTTGGATGTTAGTGACCCTGATATCTCACTTTTCATCCTTTAGAGTTGAATAATGTTCAGTGTATTTATTAGATGTATTAGGTGATTTCATGTAAGCGGTGTAAATGGAATAGATTTCTGTTGAGAGATCACTATTATTTCAGGCTTCAGCTGACCTTTACTAGTTGTTATTGTGATTGAATTTATCGTCTTTAGTGGACGCTGAAGTACTGTTTTTATTGATCTTTATTTTTTTAGTCTCCGCTAAACATCCAATAGTGATATTAGTACTCTATTTTTGCAGTTACTGCTATTTTTTGATAGCAGTATTTGTTCCCTATTCACTTTTAATAACAAAGGTACAAAATCTCATTTTACATACACATTATGCCCTTAAGTTAAGTCATTAATTCGCTTCTTACCTCCGCTTGGTACGGTACGTTTGTACCTGCGTCCTCAAGTAGGCGGTCAAGCGAAGTCGGAGCGAGATCGGCACCAAAATTCTTTATTCCAATTGTATTTTAATCTTTTTATCTGCCACTGTGTACCAGACATGGATCAACTTAAAGAATTAAAGGTTTCCTCTGAAGAAAGATACACCAAGAAATCCCCTCTTGCCTTAAACTTAACAACGTTGAAACTGAGTACTCTTTCGAATTGCCTGAAAAATATTGCTGCACCATATTTATCACTACTAAATCAAACACTATTTTGGATTCAATTGGAGGGTAAAAATAAAGCGTTTTGGTGTAACGGTGATAACGGCTGTATAGTGTCAATATGCCAGAGACTCCGCAATCCAACGTACTTGAAATATATTGGTATGAATCACCGCTTCGGTCATTATTTGTTTAACCGGTTTGGTTAGAAATACAGTTATGATATTTTGCATGTGATAGAAACAATTACTCTCTTGGTCATCTGAACTAAGAAAAAAGAAATATTAATATAAAAATCAAATTAAAACGAAATAAAATCGGAAGAATTCAGCAACAGGAGGAAAAGAAAAAATAAAGAACCAGGCCAATGGTACAAATCTAATTTACTTATCCTTCATCTTTTTAATCTCTTATAAGGACCTGAAAAAATTGCCATAGCACTATTGAAACTCTACAATATGTGACGACTTCCACCTCTTTAACCCTCTTTACAAGAAACAATATCATTCGAACATTATAGGCTCCTTTCTTACTTGAATTGTTATATGCCTATTAAATTTCAAAAATATATCATTTTATTTATTATCATGCTACGAATATCAGGCCGACAAATCGTTAAGCCGACAGAAAGACATGCCAACGGTAATGGGAAACGACGTCTTTTGTGATCTATTGAATCTTGAAATGAGGAGAAATGCAAAAATTTCGCAGTGTTTTGGCAGTTTTTTTTTCCAGCTTGTTCTTATTAAGGGAAAACTATAACGAACAAACTAAAAAAAGTTTAAAAGTTAATTAAAATAGACTTTTCGTAGTTAGCCAAATTCAAAAATTTTATACACATTAATACTATTTTGAGTTCAAAACAATGTTAACACATAAGTAGAGTTTCGTTTTAATCCTAATTGACTGAAGAAATGCAAGGTTAAAGGTACAATTTGAAATGAAAATGGCAGGAATAAGTTAAACTATTTATTATAAAATTATATATAATTGACTGTGCTTCTCAATGAATTTTCAGTAACAATGCGTGAAGCATTACAAGTACTTTTATACAGCTTTTATATTTGGGTGTAAAAGCCATCTTTTTAGAATGATGAAGTTACAAATCGAATATAGTAGTTTTAATGTTTCAGTATTATTCTTGGTTTTTTATAATAAGATGAATCACCTATTAAACGAAATATATTGTATCTCGTCGCAGTTTAAAAATTTCCTGCATGACTCATTTAAAAAGAAAACGACAAAATAAGTCTAGTTTTAGGATTTAAATTGACAAGGATACCAGTAAACCAACTGTCATGAGACTGTATAGTTTAAGTTCAAAAAATTAATTTTTGAGCTTAAACGAAACACTTTATATCACCTTACAATTCAAAATTTTAACTTCCTGATTTATTAAAAAGATTCAACTTCAAACTGCTTTAGTTTAGGGGTGTAAATTGATAAGTATACAAGCAAGCCAATTGAAGCCATGATGTACCGTTACTAGAAAATTCAATATAATTTATGATTTAAACGATAAAAAATGAAATATTATGCTAAAATTCTAAAAGTAGTTGTAATTCCCATCTGTTCCAATGCCATAAGTCTTGACTTTTTTTTATCAACTTTTCGTTTAAAATCGTTTACTTGGAGATATTTATAAAATAAAATATTACATTGTTAAAATCAAAAGTCAACTGGACTAAGTCTAACATTCATCTTATTTTAGTGAATCTGGTTGCTAAAGGTCAGGCAAAATGTAACATCGTTAAATCACTTAAATACAATTATTTTGAACACATCGAATTTTTATACACAGTATATTAGACAAAAATATATGAAATGTTAAGTAGACCTTGCAAAAATGATTACAAAAGATAAGCCGGTTAAAAACCGTGTTTAAAGTTATACTTTCATCAACTTTTGTGGAGATATTTCATACATTTGAAAATATTTTTAAATTGTACCTTTTTAGAAATTCTACTAGTCTGTTTCTGTGTATAGGGTCAAGTTAATAATTTTGACGTGAGTCAACTTGATCCTATATATATATATATATATATATATATATATATATATATATATATATATATATATATATATGTATATATATATATATATATATATATATATATATATATATATATATATATATACATGTATATATATATATGTATATATATATATATATATATATATATATATATATATATATATATATATATATATATATATATATATATATACATATATATATATATATATATATATATATATATATATATATGTATATATATATATATATATATATATATATATATATATATATATATATATATATGTATATATATATTGTATATATATATATATATATATATATATATATATATATATATATATATATATATATGTATATACGAGGCATGTTTTTTAAGTAAGTACCGTTTTGCGATTCCGCCGCCGCAGCGATACGGTCGGCGTTCCGCGCATGCGCGCTGGTAACCTACATCTCATGTCTACGCACTGACGCCATTACAGTCTGATTCTTCATTGTATACGTTGTTTACTGAGTGTTTAAGATGCCTCCGACAATCGTGAGTCCCGCCGATTGTGAAGTACGGGCTGTTATACGATTTCTTAGTGCTAAAGACGTAAAACCGATCGATATTCATCGTGAGATCTGTGAAGTTTACGGACAAAACATTATGAGTGATGGAATGGTAAGGAAATGGGTGAGAGCATTTAAAGATGGCCGCACAAATGTGCATGATGAAGAACGGAGTGGGCGTCCTTCGGTCGTTAATGAAGATTTGGTGCAGAAAGTGGACGAAAAGGTGAGAGAAAACAGACGCTTTACAATTTCATCATTGTGCGACTGCTTTCCTCAATATTCTCGTAGTCTCGATAACGAAGTCAAAACATTTGTGATACAGTGGTTAACAAGTCAGGCGGCAGAATTTTATGAGGAGGGTATTCAAAAACTGGTGCCACGTTATGACAAGTGCCTCAATATTTACGGAAATTATGTAGAAAAGTAGATTAAGGTACAGGCTTTCATGTAAAAATAAAATTATAGCGATATCTTTGCACGTCTTTTTTTAATTCCAAAACGGTACTTACTTAAAAAACATGCCTCGTATATATATATATATATATATATATATATATATATATATATATATGTATATATATATATATATATATATATATATATATATATATATATATATATATATATACATATATACATATATACATATATACATATATATATATATATATATATATATATATATATATATATATATATATATATATGCATACCCTATTAGCATATTTACTTTGGGTAATATTAAGTGAATAATACAAAAGAATGGCGATTATGTACTGCACTTTATAAGAGAAAAAAAATTTTAAATATGTTTTTTATATTTATTTATTTATTTTGAACCAATATATATATATATATATATATATATATATATATATATATATATATACATATACATATATATACATATATATATATATATATATATATATATATATATACACATATATATATATATATATATATATATATATATATATATATATATATATATATATATATATACATATATACATATATACATATATACATATATACATATATATATATATATATATATATATATATATATATATATACATAAATATATATATATATATATATATATATATATATATATATATATATATATATATATATATATACATACCCTATTAGCATATTTACTTTGGGTAATATTAAGTGAATAATACAAAAGAATGGCGATTATGTACTGCACTTTATAAGAGAAAAAAATTTTTAAATATGTTTTTTTTATTTATTTATTTATTTTGAACCAGACTTATTACACTTCAATACAAAATATGCAATACCTATAAAGATAACACAAGTTATCTGCACAATAGGACTGGTGATCAAATAATCCTTAAGAACTATACACAATTATACTAAACTGTACTAAAATACACAAACTTAAATTTAACAAAAAAATAAAAAATGAAAATTTATTGGTTGCTCAACAGTGGCAGTAGATACAGAAAAACAAGAACATTAAAAAAAACGTACTTTTCATTAATTATATTGTGGCCACACTTATATGCGATGATCCAATCCAACCTTTAAACTTTTTTTTTTTGAGTCCTTCCTCCTAATTTTAAATTTTTCAGTTCTCCGGGCAGTTTGTTAAACGCCTTCATAGCAGTAATCTTACTGCTCTTAAATTTTATTCTTTTATTTATCTTTGGCAATAAAAGGTTTTTGTTTCTAGTTTTACTATGAGATTCTGCTTGCTCCTTTCGCATATCTGCATAATAAAGCAACAATGACTCCAATGTAAACATCTGTGAGATATTTACTGGGATAGAATAATTAGTATGTTTTCTCAAGATTATCTTTAAGATCCTATTTTGCAATTTCTGCAACAGAATGCTAACATTATCAAATGCTCCACCCCACGCAATCACTGCATAAGAACAAATGCTATGGAAAAGGGCATAATAAATCGTTAATAGAGTCCCCGTCGACATAATTCTTGATAATTTAGCAAATATAAATAGCAGATATTTCGTTCTTTTCACTACAATTTCAACATGCTTATCCCATCTCATATGGCAATCAAACACAATGCCCAAATATTTACAGAATTCAACCCTTTTTACTCTACTATAATTTATATTAATAGTAACATTCTTCGGAATGCTATCACGAATACACCAAAAGTCATGAAGACCGTTTTTAAAATATTCAAAGATAACTGAATTAATGCTAACCATGTGCTAACTGTTTTTGAAAGATCATTCATTTTATTTTGGGTTGTATCCCAAGTTTCTTCAGTGCTTATAATGGCTGTATCGTCCGCATATGAAATCACAGAATGCTTTTCCAAAATTTGAAGCATGTCATTTATGTATAAAATAAATAATAGAGGTCCAAGGATTGTTCCTTGTGGGACTCCACATGTGATTTGTTTAGGGGCACTAACAGTACTTGCCATTTTGACAGTTTGTATCCTATTATTTAAATGACTTCTAATTAAGTCATGAGCTATACCTCTAATACCGTATTGATATAGTTTTTTTAAAAGAATTTCATGGTTCACTGCGTCAAAAGCTTTAGCTAAGTCCAAAAATATTACAACTATGTCTAAATTATTATAAATTGTAATACTCAGGAAATTTAAAGCATCTTTAGTTCCTTTACCCTTGACAAAACCATATTGGTATTCTGATATTAATTTGCTTTTCTTAATAAAGTTATATAAGCGAGAGTGTATGTTTTTTTTTCGAAAATTTTAGCTATATTAGATATTAAAGAGATAGGTCTATAATTAATTGGATCATGTTTTACACCAGCTTTATAAATGGGTACTACCTCTGCAGTTTTTAATGCGTTTGGCCAAACAGATGTATTAATGTTTAAATTAAAAATATGACTTAAAGGTTCAATAATCCTATCAGCAATACTCTTAATAATTTTTTACATGTATTCTATCGACTCCTCCACATTTTTCTTTTAACTGATTTATAATTGCTCGGATTTCATGAGGGTCTGTTAATTTGATATAAATTGAGTTTCTATTCATTTTTGGTAAGTTAAGTGACGCTCCCTGCGGTTTTTCAATATTTTTAGCTTAATTGCTGCCTACATTACAGAAATAAGAATTGAAAAGATTTGCTATTTCTTTTGGGTTTCAATCTCTACATCATTATCCATAATAAACGATATTTCATTTGGGTTTGTTTTTACATTGGGCCTAATTTTTCGTTGTATATATTTCTATGGTAATTTATTGTTACTATAAACATTTTGAACCATAGCCGATTCATAGTTAAGTTTTGCTCGTTTAATTACTCTATTCAATACCTTGACGTAATTTTTGTTCAGTTTTAAAGCTTTCCTGTGTAGGGTTTTTTTCCATAAATTATACAATGTTCCATTGGTTGGACAAGATATCATGATACCTAGGGTTATCCATTTTTTCCTTGGCGCATATTTATTACCATTTTTTTTCTTTTTGTGGGTAGCTTTATTTTGGGCTGTTTGTAACATTTAAATGAAATAATTTGTGGCTAGATTAGGATCCTTTATTTGCAGAATGTTATTCCATTTCAGTTTATTTACCTCAGAGATAATTTTTTTATAGCTGATCTCCGAAGTCCAGCCATCTACTTGAGGGCAACAAGCATTAATATTAATTTCCAACACTAACGGATAATGGTCAGTAAAAACATCCATAATTTTATAAGATTTAGTATTTAGCATTTTAGTTTTAACAAACATGTTACCAATGCAAGACCCCATTTCAGTGTTATCTTGTGATGGCCTAGTAACGCCATTGAAGAAAGGTACATATTCAAATTGTAATAGTTGATTTATATAATCCATTTTTAGAATATCAATGTTGAAGTTCCCAATAATGCAATGATTATTTACCTTCTCATTAGATACAATAAACGCCCTAAATTGTTCAGTAAATGCACCCTTCTCAATGTCATGACACCTGTATATAGCAGAAACCTTAAATACAACACTTTGTGTAAGTCGGATACTTGTACTCAAAATTTTTGCTTTACCAAAACTTTCAATTTCCGTATTTTCCACCAACTGATCTTTTATATACAAAACAACCCCATCCGCTCCATTATTAACACTACTGTTATAATAAACAGTATAATTACTTAACTTATAATATTGCACACAATCTAAATTCCACGTTTCAGTGCATACAATAAAATCAGGTTTGACCTTTAGTCTTTCAATATAAATTTCCAGAGATTCAAAATTCATATTTAGACTTCTCACATTAACATGAATGATAACAAAATTATTTTTACTTGATTTATCATTAAAAGATTATAAATCAGGTAATTCTTCCTCCACTACTTCAATATCTCTCCATTCCTCTTCCAGTTCCATTTGTCTTCTATAGGCGTGAAGGCGAAATAATTGGATCTCCACAGTCAATTTTGTTTCTTATAACTCCCAATTGGTAAATCAGTAAAGAGCAGTCTGAGGTACAATGCTGTATATTATAATTAGTTTGGAGCTCTTTGTTTGCGAGGTAAGAGTTGATTTTTTTTGATTATTCGTACAGGAATTTGTTTCATGTTCTTCTCCACAGTTTCCGCAGATAGTTTTATTTGTACACTGGTTGCTCTTATGATGAAATCCTTGACACTTGTAGCATCTTGTAAGAGTAATGTCTTCAAACGCTCTACACCGATTCCAACCAATGTAAATCTTCTTAACATCCATTAACCTCATGAAAACTGATGGGGAACATTCCAAGTAGATTGTAAAAGACTTATTCTTTTTGTTCTGGTTTACAAAAGAAACAATTTTATCATCGATTTGAAGCCATCTATTTTGTTGTTTAATACTTGTTTCAACATACTTAATATCATTGTTTCCCGTATACGCAACAATTTTCACTCTGGGCAGTCTTCTTTCTGGTACAATTGCTTCTAGTTTATTCTTCAATTGCGTATTCAAAACCTTCTTTAGACTCTCAATTTCATTTTTTGTTGGGCATTTTATAATTAGGTTACCATTTTTAGTACTTCTAAAACTAGTTATGCCTACTTCCAGTTTCTCAGATTTGATTTTTTTCAATACGAGTTTTTTAGTTTGCTCCGCATGCAGCTGACCTTTTGGTACTATAATAAGTGTGGAAAGTTGAGTTTTCCGATCTATTGTGGTTTTATTTTCGTTTTTAACCATTTCGACATATGAATTGTTTGAAAATTTTTCTCTTTTTTCAAGCTCAACTATTTTATGTTCTAAATTTTCAAATTTATCTATCATTTTCTTTTGGTTATGTTCCAGATTTTCAATTTTATTCTTCATGAGTTTCATGTTATTGACCATATGTTCTATATTATTTGCTAAATATGGTGCTTTGCCCAAAAATTCCCTACATTTCACACACAGCAGTGTTAAAACTCTTTTTTGTAATGGCATGCATCTTATCTCCGAAGATGATAATACGGCACAGTTTTTGTGCAGTGTTGACGCACAAAGGTCGCACAAATAACCTTGTTCATCATTTAAAGTTTGTTTACATTGTGCACATTCCTCAGGCTCGTTGCCTTCTATTTTTGGCCAATTTTTTTTAGGTTTTTGCTAGGTGCATATCACTTTTATTTTACGATCACAACCAATTTTATTTGCTCACCAAAAATTAAATTTAATTTCGCACTACTTCCGCGAAAAATTCACCAATTCTTAAGAGCCGAAAATACACAAACAATATTACTATATGTTAACATTATTTTTTATAGAGTTAAATGGATCACTGATGAAAACCATGGCGCCTCCTTGTCTGCAGGATAACTTAACAAAAAATAATCCAATATGCAGAAATAAAAATTAATCTTGTAAAATAATGTAGTAGTAAAAATTTTTCGAAGAGGTTTTTTTTAAAAAAATAAAAAATTTACAGTGTTTTAAACTTTAGTATGTAATTTTCGACCAAAAAATTTATGTTTAATTATTTACAAAAAAAATTATCTATCAGAAAAATTAAAATAATCTCTGGACATTTTGTATAAAAAAATAATTACTAAGATTAAAAAATATTGAAAATTGATAATATTGCAATTGCAACTTTGTTTGAAAACAGGTAGCAGTCCCAGTCCGACGCCAGGTCACATTTAATGCTATAACTTTCTAATGGAATGGAATTTTCTTAAAAATTTTTTAAAAATATTTCTAAGAAGTATAAAGAATAAAAATATGTAAAAAAAACGAAATTTTTGAGAATTCGAGGTGTATGTATATTAAGAACTTATTAAATACTGCAATAAATGCATTGTTAAAGGATATCAGTTATCTTTTAATTCAAATTAGAGTAAAGGCCTTCTATCTAATTAAAAACTGAACTGACTGTCACATTTTTAATTATCGAAAGTATCACACTTTTTCGGTGGGGCTTCAACTGTTTTGTAGTATTTGTTCAATATCTGGTTATAGCAGTAAGAGTGACAGTGTGTTTTACTAAACGGTAGAATATTAAGTTTCAGGCAAATAGATTCAGTTGGCTTTTGTGTTGAACTTCCCAACAGAAACGCATCGACTTGCCAGGATAGATTTTTGTCCATTATATAAGTATATAGGTGCTTTAAAATATTTTAAAATGTTTCAAAATGATTTTAAGATGCTTGAAGCTGAAAAGATGAGATGGCTGAAAACGGGATAGAGCAAAGTTAATGTTGAAAAAATGTGCCATTTTATCAAAGAAAACTCGAAACTGCCCGTGAGGTTGATTGAAGATAATCTGAAGTTTCCAAACTCAACTGCTTATAACATTTTACCCGCATGTAAGATCTCAAACTACCGAAAAACAATCGGTACTGGTGACTCAATGTTTCTCGTTTGACCATTTTAGGAAGTTAATTTTCGACAAATTTTGTTCAGTTTCTGATACATAGTATGAGTAATAAAAATAATAAGTCGAAAAGAGCGTTCCGGGTGTATATATTCATATATATATATATATATATATATATATATATATATATATATATATATATATATATATATATATATATATATATATATATATATATATATATATATATATATATATATATGTATATATATATATATATATATATATATATATATATATATATATACATATATATATATATATATATATATATATATATATATAAGTATATATATATATATATATATATATATATATATATATATATATATACATATATATATATATATATATATATATATATATATATATATATACATATATATATATATATATATATATATATATATATATATATATATATATAAATATAATCTATATATATATATATATATATATATATATATATATATATATATATATATATATGTATATATATAATTTATATATATATATATATATATATATATATATATATATATATAATATATATATATATATATATATATACTATAAATATATAAATATATATATATATATATATATATATATATATATATATATATATATTATATATATATATATATATATATATATATATATATATATATATATATATATATATATATATATATATATATATATCGGTTTACACCGTTCTCCTGCCTTCTCATTGTCATTTTTTGGATATGCCCGAAATATGTAAGTTGTTTGGTTAGAATGTTGTCTGTAATACTGGGTTTGATTTCCATGATTAATACATTCGCTGATGATTCTTTGTCTTCTCGATATTTCTTCTGCTCTTCTCCAGAAGTTAACTTCCGTTGCTCTCAGAGTTATCCCACAGAATGCCTTTTGGTAATTTAATTGCCTTTCTTCCTGCCGTATTTCTCTCTTCTATTGCCTTGTCCAGTTTTCCATCCTCCGCAGCGTTTTATCGTAGTTCGATCGTCCAGTATAAGATCTTTTTGTTACCCTCCAATACATATTGGAGTCTTCTTTATCTGGACTTCTAAACCACAATCTTCATATTCGTTAAATAGTTTTCTCGTCATGTAGTTCAAGTCGTGGCGATGTTGGGCCATTACCACTTGGTCATCCGCGAAGTACAGCGTGTACAACATGGATTAATAGTATACCCAGTATATCCATTGGTCTACATTTCTGCTTCTATCTCTTTAGTACACTTTCCGGATACATCTTAAAAAAGATTGGTGATAAACAGCATCCTTCCGACCTTTTGACGTAAGAAATCCTTTTTATATATTCAGTCCTCTCTCCTTCTTTTAACAGCTCTTCACAGTCCACGCCTGGTGATAGACCTATCCCAACTTTTTCCATAGTTCCTTGTTCTGCCTGAGCTAGTTGGTGCCAATTCTTTTCGACTCTCTGTTTAATGTCGTTTAACCAACATATTGTTAATCTGAAAACCTGCGGGGTCTGCAGTGTATAATGTGTTTTGTCCACCATGTGGTGTCTCGACAACATGTCCATTTTAATTGGGCTATACGAGTTATTACATTTTCAACTTGTGTTCTCTATCTTATAACTGTGTTTTTAAAGCGATCTCTGAGAGTGATTCCTAACATCATCCGGTCAATGGCTCTTTGTGTTACTCTAAGATTATGTGCTGATTAGTTTGTTAGAGTTGCGGTTTCCATTCTAGACGTAATCATTGGAAGTATACTGGTATTAAACACTTTCGTGCTTAAACTGATTGGAATACTGCCGTTTTTCAATTTTCCCGTTGCTGCCTATATTAGTCGTATTCGTCTATTGATCTCCGTGGTTTAATTCTCTCTACCTAGTTTAATAGTATGTCGTAAGTAGACATATTCCTCTACTTTTTCTACAACCTGATCACCCATACTCACTTCTCTATCATCCGACGTCATGATTTTAGTTTTTCCCATGTTCATGGACAGACCAGTTTTTGTTGCTTTCCGTTGAAGTTCTTGAAGCATAACTTCCAGCTTATTTGTTTTTTGACTGATCAGCACGATGTCGTCCATAAAACGTAGATGATTCAGGTATCTACCGTCAATTCTTATACCTTTCTCGTCCCAACTCAGATTCTTAAATAGGTCTTCAAGTGCAAGAGCGAATAATTTCGGAGAATCTCACTGTCTCAACCGCTTTTCAGTAGAATTTTGTTTGAGTTAGTGTCTTCAATGATGATTGCTTTAACTGTTTTTTCAATTCTTGCAGTGTGTAATGCTCTAAAGATGGCTCACAATTCCACTGAGTCAAACGCCTTGTTATAGTCAATGAAGGCGAGGTAAAGGGATCCGTTATACTCTCTACAATTAGTGTGTGGATGATTGTATATGAAGGATGTTGTCTCTTCCATCTCTTCTATGCGATTATGTCCTTCCATTTTAATTCATTGTAACGGCACAATTATAACTTTTAATATAAAATCCAACAGATAACACTAATAACCACTAGATAAAATGGAATGTTTAGGGTTGTCAACAATATAAAGTGCCAGTTTATATTTACACTTAATCTTTCAAATTATATTTTTTTATACAAACTTGTGCATACCTGCTTATAATGTATCATCCGAGCAGGTATTCTGAGAGTTTATTTCATGTTCCGGACACGTGAATAAAAAATGTGCTCTAACTTCGTTATTTTTACAGATTTTCAAAATATTATATATATATATATATATATATATATATATATATATATATATATATATATATATATATATATATATATATATATATATATATATATATATATATATATATATACATATATATATATATATATATATATATATATATATATATATATATATATATATATATATAGATATATATAATATATATATATATATATATATATATATATATATATATATATATATATATATATATATATATATATATATATATAGTAAATATATATATATATATATATATATATATATATATATATATATATATATATATATATATCATTGTTTTCATAAATGGAGAGACAATAAATAATATTGGATATGCAGACGACATAGTCTTCCTAGCGATTAATCTCTCAGAATTACAGCAACTATTACAAAAAGTAAATGATAGCTGTACGCAATATGGATTAAAGATCAATTCTAATAAAATGGAATCTGGATGGAACAAACGAGAGATCAAACTTGGGAAAGACGAATAAGAATAAAAATCGTCCGAACATCGTTTGTGTCGCTAAAAAAATGTTTATGATGTCGAGATGTTAGCATTGGGCTAAAGTTGCGAATGCTTCAATGTTACGTTTCCCCAGTATTGTATGGAGTGGAGGATTGGACACTAAAAAGGACCAGTTGAAAGAACTGCAAGCTTTTGAGATGTGCTGTTACCGTAGAATATGGCGCATATCTTGGACCTATAAGAAGATAAACCATAAGGTCCTTGCAAAGATGAACAAAAAATACGAGATAGACAACCATATAAAAAGGCGAAAAGTTAAGTATTTCGGCCACGTAATGAGAGAATCTAAATACGCTTTGCCACGACTGATAATGCAGGGAGAGATAAACGGGAAACGAAGTGTTGGCCGGCGCAGGATTTCATGTGTTGGCCGACGTAGGATTTCATGGGTGAAAAAGCTGCGGGAATGGTTTGGTTGCGGCAGCATCGAGTTGTTCCGAGTGGCTGTGACCAAACTCAGAATAGCGATGATGATTTACAACCTCCAATAGGAGAAGGACCTTAAGCAGAAGAAGAATATATGTATATGTATATATATATATATATATATATATATATATATATATATATATATATATATATATATATATATACATATATATATATATATATATATATATATATATATATATATATATATATATATATATATATGTATATACATACTTTCGAAATATTAAAAAAATAGATTTTTCTGAAATATTTACCGTGCTTGACTTTCATCAAGATGGGTTTTGATTCACACACTGCATTTATCCGAGTTAGCACCCTGTGATCCCTCTATTGTCCCTTAACTTCACTTGTCGGTAAGAAGAAAGCGTTACGACACCACTGAAAATATTTATGTTGCAGTAATCCTCAACAATATCTCAAAAGCCGATATAAGAAACTCTTTTAGCAAATTAATTGATGATATCAAGCACAGTATCGAGGTTGATTGATAATGGAACGATAGAAATAAGAAAATAAATAGAAAATAAAAATCTGAGGAAACATAAATACCCTGTGTTTTATTTTCTATTAAAAGTTAATTTTTTGCTTGAAAAGAGAGTATAATTGCCTCAGAGCACGCTTTGCGCTTTTCTCTTTAAAAACGAAAGCTGCAATTGTAGTTCCTGTCTTTCGAAAACGTTAATCATGCAAAATATACAAGTAAATAATGAATCTATTAGCCCAGTAACTTAGTACTGAAGCCCCAACCTTAATTAAAATGTCAGTCAAATAAGTCCTGACAAATATCCATTTTAAACATAAATCGAATATCCTGAGAGAAACCAAACTTTTAATTAAAAAAAAAAAAATGGCAAATTATAAATGTTTAAACTTATTATAATCAATACTATTCTTTAGCTTCCACACAACGTTTCACATGTTCAGCTAATTTGCTAATTAAGTTTTTATGTACATTGTTGAAATACTTTTAAGAGTCGTGCATCGACAAATCAGGTCACAGGAAAAGAAAAAAGTCACTGGCTGCTAAGTCTGGTCGATATGGTGAGTAATCCAATATGTAAACTCTTCCTGGCCTAAAGACTATCTTATGATGCCTGAAGGAACAGGCTTCATTACTAATTACTATCTTTTCAGGGAAGTTTGTGTCTTTACGAACCATCACAGTTGATTTTAGGATCCTTCCTTTATCCTTATTCAATCTTAGGAATGATTTTGGGTTTTCTGTAATAAAATCATGAACTATTTAAGTATAAACTTCACTTAGTCTAGTTATTGAAAGACCTGACTTTTCGTTGTTCCCAAGCAACACTTTAAAATGGCTGGAGCTGTGTTGTACGTGAGTGTTATCAGCCAAGAAATGCGGGTAGCGCCGCAATAGTATTTGAATGAAAACAATACATTTGTATGAAGGTGTTTTATATAGAAGGATCACATATCCAGAGCGATGCCAGCGACTTTTTAAGTTTTTCTTTTCCTAACGCTATCGCGCGATCATGTCAGCTGTAAATTATGTTTTACCTTTCACCAAAAAATGGAATGTAATTGCACAAAACGTTAACAAAAGCAGTGGCAAATTGTAGTATTTTGGAATTTGGATCGTAACAACTATCATAATTGGTTACCAGTTGATAGATGAGACGGATTTCGGAGAAACAAGTAAGATTATAACAATTTTTTTCTAAATTAATGTTACCTTTATACCTATTTCGCATTTTTTGATTATGTGATTTCATCCACCCTATAGAGAGAAAGATTTCTGATCATAATACAACTTTACAGTGTCTTAATCTTGATTATCCAATTCTAAAATATATTTATTTTAAAGATACGAGAGAAGCATTTATAATTTATGAATATAATACTAACTATTGGTTTTACACATTTTTAAGAATTAATTCAACAATAAAAAATATACATTTGTTTCGTTCCTATGAAAAATCAAGGTAATTTTATTAATTTTTTGTTTTAACCGGCTTCCTGAATTTTCTATATACAGATGTAGCTACTTGTCATGGTTAACTGAAAAGCTGAAATGAAATTGATGGGATATTAAGCTCACTCAAGAGCGACTTGTTTTAAAAGAGAACACTGTGTTTTATTTTCTTCTCTATTTATCAATAATTAAAAGTCACCATTCTTATCTACATCCCAACCGCAATCGCGCTGCGGTGAGATAGCTCAGTCGCCAAAAGTTTTTAGCTCTCATTAAATGTTAACAGGCTGCATTTTGACACACAGGTAGTTTTTTGGACTTAGGATACAATAAAAAAAAAGTTTGCTAAAGTTTGATTTACGCTAAGCCCACAAAATTCAAAATAAAATCAGAATTAACTTTTTCGGTAATATCTCGAAAAATAACAAAGATATCGAAAAACTAATGGTACCATGTGAAAGAGCGTGAAATTTTACAAAAAACAACAGTATATTTTTTTCTATTAGCGTGAGAATTTATTAAAAATTCGGACAGGTGATTTAAAAAGTGTAGCGTGCCAAACAGATTAATTTGAAAGTCTGCGTGTACCTCTCGAAAGTTAATCGATACTAGTTTTCGGAGCGTAAAGAAAAATTAAAAGATAGCTTTTTGAAGAGGAGACTTTCAGCTTTCCGTTGATACTAATAGTTTTTATTTTTGTTGCTTTATAATTTGTAAAACTTAAAATGAAATTTTTGTTTGCGTCATTTTAACGGGCATACAGTAAATTACAAATATTTAATAAAATATAGTATTGAGAAAAAAAACTCCTTGTGCATATATCATTATTTTACCTTAGCTTTCAATAAAAGAATAATTAAAAATACACACATTGTCTGTGTTATTTAAAAATTGAGTTTTAAAATATAAAAATTACAGTTAAAAGTATACTTGATATTAGAAAATTATTAAAAAAACTTTCTCTTTTTTGTAATTTTGCTCTTAAAAAAGTGTTCATAATAAACGTATTTTTTTGCTATTATTAATCATACAACTTAAGCTTAAAATAAAAAAATATATATATTTAAAGGGGGGGAAAGGAAAGATAAAAGTCTAAGCTTTAAGCTTAAAGTATTTATATTTCAGGTACAAAGAAAATAGTTATTGAAAACACAAAAATTCTAAATTACTGGAAGGAATTTTGTCAATGGTGAAGGGAAAAGAAACGCGCGCGTCGCTCTGCCAGCCCGTTCTGTTTTCGGTCATCTGTGCGACGCTCACGTAGTTTGTATATTATATATTGACTAGCCGTGCCCGCGGCTCCGCCCGCGTGGACTTAATTTACCTTTATCGTCACTGCTTATTCGTTATGTTTATATTATTATATAGCTCGAGAGGCCTCAGAGGCCCATGGCTCGGTTGCATACTCGTCTCCACTTCTTTTTGTCTCCTGTTAGCTTTTCCCAGTGCGGGATTCCCATCAACTCCAGATCTTGCTTTACTGCCTGAATCCATGTAGATAGAGGTCTACCCTGGCCTCTTCTTCCAACCACTTCTCTTATTAGGGCTTACTTTGCCTGTCTTTCTTCCTTCATCCTTGCCACGTGTCCCAACCATCTTAATCGCTGGCTTCTTATGATTTGGCTTATAAGGGGTAACGTATATAGGCATTTTAATTCGTAGTTTGTTCTTTTTCTCCACAGTCCCTCTTTTTTCCTTCCTTCATAGATTCTTTTCAAAGTTTTCCTTTCCCACACCTCCAACGTCTCCTTTTTTCTTGCATTCAGTCTCCACGTTTCGCATCCATATGTCACCGTGGGTCTGACAACTGTCGTATATATTCTTTCTTTTGCTTTTCTTGATATATTCTTTGATTTCAATATTGGATTCATTGCCCCCAAACATATCTGTCCTTTCGCTATTCTTTCTTGTATCTCCGTCCTTTCTAGTCCACTCTCTGTTAGTGTTACTCCCAGACAATTAAATTTGTCTACTTTTTGAAACATATATCTTATCCCTAAGTTGTTTATTATATTTAAACTTTTGTTGTTTTTATTATCCTTCTTCTTTGTAATTTCCGTGTATTTTGTTTTTTTTTCCTCATTTATCTTTAGTCCTCTCATCTTTCCCCTTTCTTCTATCCTACTTATGGCTTTTTTGAGGTGCTCTTTGCAATCACTGCTACATCATCCGCATAGGCCAAGCATTAGCAGGTTTGTTGGTATATCGTTCCATTTGTTTTTATTTCTGACTCCCGGATAATCTTTTGTAGTACCAAATTAAATAGACATGTCCACACGGGATCCCCCTGTCTTAATCCTCTCTTCATCTTAAACTTGTCTGATACTTTGCCCTCAACCAACACTCTATTTTCTGTGTCATTCAGGGTCATTCTCATCATGCGAATCAATTTACTTCGAATTTTTAGTTCTTCTATTATCTTGTAGAGTCTTTCTAGATTTACAGAGTCATATGCTTCTCTGAAATCCACAAAGACCAAGTGTAGTGCCAAATTTTGTTCTAAGATATTACCTTGGTTTTACTTAATCGAAAATATCTGGTCTGTAACCGAACTATTTTTCCTTAATCCACACTGGTACTCTCCCAGAATAGACTCGGCTTTCTCTTCTAGTCTGTTTTTGACAGTCACCACTACTATCTTGTACACGACATCCAGTAAGGCTATTGGTATATAATTAGCCCATATAATTTTTTCTCCTTTTTTGTATATTGGACAAATGAGCGACTCTCTCCAGCTCACTGGCATCTTTCCTGTTTCCCATATTTCTTGCACCAACCAGCATATTTCATTTTCCAGATGGTACTTACTGTCCTACTACTCCTCCAGCTTTTATTATTTCTACTGTTATACAATTTCCACCCGAGGCCTTATTTTTTTTTGGGTTCTGAGTATTTCTCTTATTTTTTCCCTCCTGCCCTTCAGTTAATTTTGCTTCTTATTTTTCATTCAACTCCTCATTTTTAACTCCATTTAATGTTTCTTTAAAGTATTCCGCCCATCTATTGAGCCTTTCTGCTAAATTTCCATCTTTTTTCCTACATATTAGCATTTTGTCTCTGTTTATTCCCTTTGTATTTTATAAAAAAAAAATATGTAAATCGGATAAGTGGTTCTTATGTGCTAAGCGCACTAATGACCAGACAGACAGACAGAGAGACATTACGTTTTATATATATTATAGATTTTTTTGATATATATTAAATTAAGAATTAAAAAAAACACGTAAATCGGATGAGTGGTTCTCGAATGATAAGCACACTAACGGACAGACAGACGGAGAGACGTTGCGTTTTATATATATTATATAGATCATTATTATTATTATATAACCTGGCCAGAGAACATATGTATGAATTAAAAAAAACACGTAAATCGGATAAGTGGTTCTCGAGTTATAAGCGCACTAACGGACAGACAGACAGACAAACAGACAGAGATACGATGAATTTTATATATATTATAGATGTAATAAAATATATATCTATAACCTGGTCAGAGAACATATATATGAATTAAAAAAAACACGTAAATCGGATAAGTCGTTCTCGAGTGATAAGCGCACTAACGGACAGACAGACAGACAAACAGACAGAGATACGATGCATTTTATATTTATTATAGATGTAATAAAATATATATCTATAACCTGGTCAGAGAACATATGTATGAAATTGAAAAATCACGCAAATCGGATAAGTGGTTCTCGAGGAATAAGCGCACTAATGAACAGACAGAGAGACAGAGAGATAGAGAGAAGTTGCATTTTATATATATTGTAGGTATAAATTATAATTATTATTATTATTATATAACCTGGCCAAAGAATAAATGTATGAAAAGACACGTAAATCGGATAAGTGGTTCTCGCGTGATTAACGCACTAATGAACAGGCAGACAGACAGAGAGACATTATATTTTATAAATATTATAGATTATAGATATTCTCTGCTACATAATATTGTTCCATATTTAATGGTTTAGGCTGCGTATTGCAAGAAAAGGCGCTAGCGGCAAACTTTTTTCCGACTTCACTCACTATTATCGTCACTGCTCATTCCTTATGCTACCTATAGTAATAAAATATAGCCTATAACCCGGCCAGAGAACATATGTATGTTTTAAAAAAAAAGTACGTAAATCGGATAAGTGGTTTTCCAGTGATAAGCGCACTAACGGACAGACAGACACACAGAGAGACGTTGCATTTTATATATATTATAGATGATGAAAATTGTGTACAAATTGAAGAAGAAGAAAGTGACTAAAAAAAAAAAAAAAATATTGTTTATTATTTTATAAATATTTCTGTTATACATTTTTGTAATTTATTCTTTATTGGCTAATGTGGAGGCCATCAAAGTGCACGATAATGATTGTAAGATTATAGTAACTGTGATTGCCAACTAAAAATAAGTTCTGTGGAAAAAGTGAAGTATCTTGCTGTTTATTTTGACAGACATTTGAAGTGGGACTTTCACATAGATTATGTTTGTAATAAAATTAGAAAGTTAATGTATAAGTTCAGCATATTAGGGCCAAGCTTATCGCAGAAACCTATCATAAATATCTATAAAGTTCTCGTGGAATCCGCTATTAATTATGGCGTGTGTATTTGGGGGGCTGCCTATGATACCACCTTAAATACTCTTGAGTTAACACAAAAGAAAATCTTAAAAATAGCTTTATTCAAGAATAAACGGTTTCCTACGAAAACTCTATTTCAAGAAGCACAAGTTCTAAATGTTTCTAGGCTATATATAAAATCCGTGATATGGTTGTTTTGTAACAGCAAAATCGCGAAGAATATCGTTGAATACTCAATAAACACAAGATATAAGGAAAAACTTTCCATAAGTACAGCTAGGATAAAATTTACTTCAGTACAAAAAAAAACTTTCTTTTTACAGCTCCTAGAATGTATAACGCCATGTTATATATTTATCCTTTAAAAATAAACCATTTTCCAAAATAAAGAGACAAGTCACCACATGGTTACTTCAATTAAGGGAAGACTTTAGTATAGTTGAATTGATTTGTTATCTGACTTGTTTGTAATTTGTTTGATATATTGTTGCGTATATAAAAGAATGTAAATTATAAATTTCTTCAATAGGTGTACGCGCAAATTCTCGGAATTAATTGTGCATCTAGGTTCATTGTAATTTGATTTTCTTTTAAAAATAAAGCATATTATTATTATTATTATTGCAAAAAGTTCTTCTTTCTCACATTTGATCAATGTGGTTCCATGTTTGGCTGACGGGCCAAAACCAAGTCAGCACAAACGCTATTACCATTCCGTATTAAGGAATGACCTGACAATGTTACATGTTTTCAAAATCACTGACTTCTGAATGTTTCTGTGTATGTCTGTGTTGAGTCCTAACTGCACTAAATGTGGTGTGAATGTTATTGGTGTAAGGCCTGTGGCTGATATAATGAGGGGGATAATGATGACTTTTTCTTGTCTCCATAGCCTTTTTATTTCCGTTGCAAGGTCTGTGTATTTGGAAATTTTTTCTGTGTATTTCGTTTGGATGTTTGTGTCGTTGGGGACAGCTATGTCAATTAGATAGGTGACTTTTCCTTTTTTGCACTGAAAAGTAATATCGGGTCTATTGGCGGAGACTGTTTTATCTGTATGGATACCGATGTCCCAGTAGAGCTTGTAATCTTCATTTTCAGGTATGGATGTTGGCGTGTATTTGTAGTAGGGATCTGTGTTTTCTGTGAGTTTGTATGTTGTGGCTAGTGCTTGGTGAACTACTTTGGCAGCTGAATCATGCCTGGCTGTGTACTCTGTTCCGGCCAATATTTTACATCCGCTCGTTATGTGTTCGATCGTTTCTTCCTGCTGGTGGCATTTCCTACATCCGTCCCCTGCAATAGTCGGGTCTTTGATGATATGCCTTTGGTAGTTTCTGGTTAATATGATTTTATCCTGGATGGCAAGTAAGAAGCCTTCAGTCTCAGGGAATAGCTGCCCATCCTGTAACCAGGTGTATGATTGTTTTTTATTTACGTGGTCTTGTTCTATGTGGTATCTGTGTTTTCCGTGGAGTGTTTTTCTCTGACCACGTTTTCATCTTTTCCTGTTGTAATTGGGTGTGACTGTGTGTGTCTGCTGAGTGGTCTGCCCGGGCTAAGTCGAGAGGTGTATAGTTTTTGTCTGCTTTCACTGTCGCTGTGTGGAGGCTGGTTTGCTTGCTGTGAAAGAATTTCCTAAGTGCTTGTATTTGTTTTGTGTGTAATGATCTGATGTCTATAATTCCTCTTCCTCCTGCCTTCCTCTCGATGGTAAGTCTTTCTTTGCATACGTTGTTGTGTAATTTCCTGTATTTGGTGAATTGAGATCGTATAAGGATGTGAATATTTTCTATGTCTGTTTGTGACCATTTGATGATACCAAATGAATATGTGAGTATAGGTATAGCGAACGTGTTGATGGCTTTAGTGAGATTCTTAGAGTTGAGTTTTGTTTGCAAAAATTTCGTCAGTCTGTTTTTGAATTCGGTTCTGAGCTCTGTTTTGATGTGAGTGTGGTTGAGTTTGGTGCTTTGTTGGAAGCCTAGATATTTGCATGTTTCTTTGTCGAACATGTTATCGAGTGTTTCATTGTTGATGGTTTCTGTCTCATGGTGGCACTTCCATTGGCCTTTGTTGATGTGGAGCACTTTGCATATACTTATACCAAATTCCATATTGATATCTAAGGTGAATATTTCTGTGATTTTGAGGAGTTCTTTCAGCTGTGTTTGTGTGGCAGCGTAGAGTTTTATGTCGTCCATATATAGGAGGTGGTTTATTTTATGTTGATTCACTTTTTGGTGTCTGATATTAAAGCCATGCTCTGTTCTGTTTAGTATATTTGAGAGTGGATTGAGACAGAGGCAAAACCATAGAGCACTGAGCGAGTCTTCCTGAAATATACCCCGTCTGATGTACAGCTCTTCTGTTTGGATGCGTTCGGTTTGTGTTTCTAGGCGTATTTTGGTTTTCCATGTTTTCATAATTTGCGCGAGAAACTGCCTGAGGTGTTGGTTAATTTTATAGATTTCTAGGGCCCTGATTAACCAGCTGTGGGGTATGGAGTCGAAGGCTTTTTTATAGTCTATGTAACCGATGTGAAGGTTTCTGTGTTCTTTTCTGGTTTGTCCCATAATCACGCTATCTATAATCAGCTGCTCTTTGCATCCTCGACTATTTTTCCTGCATCCCTTCTGCTCTTCTGTGAGAATATTGTTGTCTGTTAGGTGTTGTTCTATTTTCTTCTTCAAAATTGTGGCGGTAGTTTGACGGGTTTGTGGTGTCTGAGCTTTTGGGTTTAACGTATGTTATTCCTTGTGTGAGGAAAGTGGGAAATGTCTGTGGTTGTAGAATGGCTTTGTTGATTTGGTGTGTGAGTGCTTCGTGTGTGGTGGTAAACTGTTTGTATCAGAAGTTTTGTATATTGTCTATTCCAGGACATTTCCAGTTGTGTGTGTGTTTGATAGTTTCTGTAATTTCTTGTGTATTTAATGTGGTATTTTCTTGTTCTGTCACATGTTTATGTTTGTCTTCTTCGGCTTTGATCCAGGGGGTGTTATTATTGTATAGTTTGGGTTCTGACCAGATACTTTTCCAATAATCTGTGAGTTCTTCTTATTATTATTATTATTATTATTGTATTCTATTTATACAATTATTATCAAATATATTAATTTTTTATATAATTAAATGTATTTTCTTTTACTTTTTTGTATACTCTGACTGCCATTTTGGATCACCCATTTCGAATGTCGTCAGATTCTTAACCAGCACCCCAAAAAACCCCTTGGTAGACACTTTAAAAACAAAATTGGAAAATTAAATGAATTACGTATTCTCTGACCGCCATATTGCATCCGCCATTTTAAGTTTTTCAAATCTGTTATCGGATTCCTAATCAGCACCCCGAAAAAGCCCTTAATAGCTAATTTCAAAATATTTAGCGGTATACAGAAACGGTAATTTAATCATAAATGAGGTTGGAAGCATAATTGCCACTACAACAGAAGGGATTAAACCAGCCATTTTATTTTAAATATTTTGTTTTAAATTACGATAAAACTAAAAAAAAAGATAATCTATATATTATTTTTTTTGTAAAATTACCCGTTCTTTTATGTGGTGCTATTAGTTTTTCGATATCTTTTTTTTTCTAGATTTTTCCGAAAAAACAAATTATTTATTTCATTTTCGATTTTGTATGCTTAGCGTACATTTTAGAGCAGCAAACTTTTTTTTATAGTAGTTTACGTCCAAAAAACTACCATTTGCCAAAATGCAGCCTGTTAACATTTAATGAGAGCTTTTCGTCAAAATTTGCCTCTGAGACTAGGCTAAGAAGGCTTCATCATCAGAATCTTATCTCTGTCGCTTTCTAAACAACAACATTGTATTTGTTTTAAAGCTGGGCTTAAAGATAAAAGTTGTAAGTGTAAGTTGAGTAACAATCTACTTATTGCATTGCACGCGGGGTGTCGAGCAGTTCTTGTAACTTTATTTCAGCTCATAAATTTGTTACATGCAAGACTCCCATCTTGGAAGACACTCAGTTTGCGCTTTCTGCCACAATGAGTTACCAGGAAAGGATTTTTTTTCCTTGTTAAAAGAATCTAGAGCGGTTGCAATTGATATATCAAAGGCATTCATCCGTATTTGGCACGCTGGATTCTCGGCTAAGCTGTGGTATGCCTGAAAAGTTCTGTTTATGGCTCTCATGTTGCCTCAGAGACCATTTTTTTCGAGTTGCAGTCGACGGGTTTTTTTCTAACACCTTCACAATCAACGGCGGTATGCCCCAAAGCTCCATACTGTCGTCTACTCCCGAACGTTCGAACATCGGCTACTAATAGAAATATCCGTAAACAACAGGAGTCGTTCAACTTAACACAGATCTGGACGTTACCGTTACTGAACCCGACATAGTTATGTCGGGCCACTTTACTTCTGTTGCATTGTCATTTAATTTGCTGTGCGGTGGTTTGAGAGCAAATATGTCTGGGCATGAACATGTTGCAGGCATAGCAAAAACAGCATCGTAGAAGGTGGAAATATTATTTAGAAATAGAAAGGTTTACACTCCACAACAACCCCTAATTTTGTACAAAGCTTAAATTCTACCAACTATGGAATACTGCTCCCATGTTTGGGGCTCTGCTCCCAAACATACAGTGTATTTGTTGGATTCTATTCAGAAGAGAGCTGTTCGCCTGATTGGAGACCTAGAACTGACCAGCAACCGTGATTCCTCGGAACATCGAAGAACGGTTTGCTACTTGAGCGCATTCTACAAATATTTTCATGGAAAGTGTTCGATGGATGTAGCCCGCTTAATTTCTTCCTAAGAGGTGCATGCCAGGAATACATTAGATTGGTATAAAGCTTATCACTTCTCGTACATTCCTTTTTAAGCAGTCTTTATATGGAGAACCTCATCCCTTTGGAGTACAATATACAACGATTCAAGACCAAAGGGTTTTTTTGCACATGCGTCATTCCTATAGCCCTTTAGGGATTTCTCAGCACCACGTGTACTATGCCCATAGAAAAGAGAAATATTGTATTTGCTATTACGTTGAAATATATGCGAGATAAATTCTTTTCCATGAACATTGCATTAGCTTTCATTGAATTCAGTCTTCCCGGAAATTTGATTATCAGTAGACATTAGATTTTTTAATGTAGAAACTATCAATTCTTAATCAAATTCTGGTTCCCGTTGCTGTATTTTTATCGCTTAGTTCGGTCATTACTTTCTTCTATATCTTTTGTACGTTATTGTGGCCTCTGCTTTGTCTTCAAAAGTAACTTTATAGAACTGGAAAATCATTTTGATGAATTAATTGAGTCCGTTAGCTACCGCTTCAAAGGTAGTGCTTTCGCTTAGAGGATAAATACAAATTTGTTATAAAATGTATATATATATATATATATATATATATATATATATATATATACATATATATATATATATATATATATATATATATATATATGTATATATATATATATATATATATATATATATATATATATATATATATATATATATATATTATGTATATATATATATATATATATATATATGTATATATATATATATATATATATATATATATATATATATATATATATATATATATGTATATATATATATATATATATATATATATATATATATATATATATATATGTATATATATATATATATATATATATATATATATATATATATATATATATATATATATATATATATATATATATATATATATCAATTAAGTAGTCGGAATAATGCTTAATATAATTAAAAAGAATTTTTCTGCTCGTCTTCTTTGCCTTCTCGTTAGTTTCGACAAAGAAACAAATAGTTTAATAACATTCCTAAATGACGTAATGATCGTTAAAACAAAAGACAGTAAAGCAAAATGGCATGTACATTCGGGAGACATTGTTGTGATACAGAAAGTCAATTCCCTTCTCTTTAGTCGAGTGCCAGAAATTTTCCCTGTCACAGGTTGACAATATTATTATGCTTTCAAGAAAAAGAAAAAAAGGCATATTAATTACACATAATAAATTAGTTCAAACGTAAAACATTACTTAAAATACGGTTTTTTTTTTTTTTTTTATCGCATGGAACACGCGCTGCAGGGAAACCCCTAAAGAGCTACAGGAGCGATGCATGTATGAAAAAAGTAATTCACGTTAATCTTAAATAGCTGTAAATTGTACTTGGTGGGAAACACAGTTCTGGGCAAATTATTCCAAAGGGATGAGGTTCTCCATATCAAAGTCTGCTCGAAAAGGGTTGTTGTACAAGAAGTGACAAGCTGAATCACCTACAAATGTAAAGTATTCGCGAGACGCGTATTCCTGCCATGCACCGTGCACCGTTCTGGACAGAACTAATCGAGTTACATTCATCGAATACTTTCCGTGAAAATACTTGTAGAATAGACCACCGTTCTTCAATGGAATGAAGGTTGCTGGTGAATACTGGGTCTCCAATCAGAGAGCTCTTTTCTGAATAGAATCGAACAAATGCAGTGTGTGTTTGGGAGCGAAGTTGCAAACGTGAGAGCAGTATTTCATCGTTGGTCGAATTTGAGCATTGTAAAGAATTAACAGTTGTTGTGGAGTGTAAAGCTTTCTACGTTGAAATAATAATTCCAGATTTTGCGAAGCGCTCTTTGATACGTATCCAACATGTTCATGTCATGACATAACACTATGTCGGGTTCAACATTCTTAACTTTTTTAGAAAAACTGCCGCCTAGGTTTTTGTAGCGTTACATTCGTACCTTCCAAATCCATAAGGTATTTGAACACTTCCAGACACTCTTATGATATACACCTTCAAAGTAAATAATTTTTCGAGTCGACGTAAGAAAGACTAAGAGAAGCACGTTGATAACCTGATAATCCAGAAGGTACAAACAAACAAAGCATTAATAAATAGTGACATATGACGTTATATGCATCTAACTTCATGATGAAAATGTTCATTTACTCGTAGCCACTATTGTTATTTCCACTTTTGGTTTTATTGTTTTATAGACTCAATACCTTTCAGCGCGTCGCTAATGCCAAATTGCATACGTAGGATGCAGTGCTACACTTTTGGTACACAAATATAGAATAAGTATATATCATGGTATAATTTGACGAGTTCTCGTTACCAATACTGTTCGTCAACTATAAATAGGCATTTAATGAAACAAATGTCATTAAGCAGCTAAGGTAGCACTAAAGATGTTTGTCGCTTTCGACAACAAAATGATACAAGAGCTGTCGCTACTTCTTTTCCTCTATTTGTGAAGAGTTATGTTTCTTTTTATTCAGAGCGTAAAACAAACATTAGTCAAGTAATTTAATAAATTTAATGCTTGAAGACTGAAGGCCCAAGCTAAATTGGAATGTCAAACAAATAAGCCTCAGTAATAACAAGTCTTTTAAAATACATTTTTAAAATATTACATTAATTTATTGTACTGTCAAGTACATATATGATTTTGTGATCTATTTTAAGCTTTTGCAGTTACGAAAAATCATGTTTTGTGATGTACAACTTTTTACGCTTAATAACTAATACATTTTTATACTACGATGTAGCTCTTGTTAAAGCATAAGTTTGAGGGATATATAAAAGGCCGAGGAAATGCAATTGATTGAGAGAAAACTGGGAAAAATTGTGAAAGCATATACTCCTTTTCAGCTGAGTATGTCTAGCTTTCTTTTTGACTTGCTAAGGTAAACATTGTATGCGTTAAATTATTTATTATTTTTGTGCTTCTTTACGTTTTATTATTCTTAGATCCTGGAAAACTTTTCTAACATCTATCGTTTATCGGTCTTTTGGCATAATAATTCTCGAACGAATATATATATATATATATATATATATATATATATATATATATATATATACATATATATATATATATATATATATATATATATATATATATATATATATATATATATATATATATATATATATATATATATATACAATACTTTAAAGTTTTCTTGAACCATCAATTAATATTTATAAATATTTATTCTCAATTCTTGGGATTTGAGTTCATTTTATGAATATTTGGTATTCAAAATTAAAATTAAACTAACGTTTCGCCCTTTGGTTTAGGGCATTTTCATTTTTTTTCTTTATTTCAACAAAATATACAAAATATAAAAATAAATTACATTTATATACACTAGTACAACACAAATTATTTAACTCACACAACCATACCCTTTTTATGTAAATTCTTAGTTCTATCTTTGAAAATTAAAATCACATGGGGCCTACCTTGAATCTCACATATTTTATTTACTACTGGCAAGTCATAGTAGCATTCTTATCGATGTAGATTTTATTTTGTATTATTCATATGTGATTTTTTTTGAATATTAAGCAGGTAGTCTTTTTGTTAATATATTAAGGACGAGTATACACTCTAAAATATTACCTGATTAAATTTGTATAAATATGGCTAATTTCTTTTATATCATTTTTATCATTGACTGTAAATTTCTTATTTTGTTTTTTTAATTTCTATCATTCCTTTTATTCTAAGTTCTGTTTAAACTCTTTGTTTTATTACAGTTGAAATCATGTCCAAATTCCGTTGTGTGTTTGTGAAGTGCTGTTGTTGCATTTTTTTGTATACTTGTGTCCACAAAACAGACTCAATGGATACAAAAAATGCAGCAACGGCACTTCACAAACACACAACGGAACTTGGACATGATTTCAGCTTTAATGAAACAAAGATTTTAAACAGAGACATTAGTATTGAAAAACTTGTAATAAAAGAAATGATTGAAATTAAAAAAAAAATGAGAAATTTACACACAATGATAAAAGTGACATAAAAGAATTAGCCATATTTATACAAATTTAATTAGGTAATAGTTTAAAGTGTATACTCGTCCTTAATATATTATATTAACAAAAATACTACCTGCTTAATATTCAAAAAAAAAATCAGATATCAATAATACAAAATAAAATTTACATCGATAAAAATGCTACTAAGACTAATAAAATATGTGAGATTCAAGGTAGGCCCCATGTGATTTTAATTTTTAAAGATAGAACTAAGAATTTATGTAAAAAGTGTGTTGTTGTGTGAGTAAAATAAGTTGTGTTGTATTAGTGTACCTACATGTAATTTATTTTTTTATTTTATTAATTATATATTATTTATAGAAATAAAGAAAAAAAATGAAAATGCCCTAAACCAAAGGGCGAAACATCAGTTTAAGTTTAATTTTGAATACCAAATATTCATAAAATGAACCCAAATTCCAAGAATTGTATATATATATAATATATATATATATATATATATATATATATATATATATATATATATATATATATATATAATAAGAAGTTATGTAATTTTTCTGCGGTAATATGCATGTCAAATCAATTTTTCGTATTAGGAATAACAAAAAGTTGATTCTTTCTTTAATAAGTAATAACTGTCAGCTTTTGGGTCGTAATCTATTTGATCAATATTTCCCCGGAAATACAAAAAATCAACTTTTTCACTTTTTCAGCCCCGCCGTGGCTCACTATGGTTATTATATCGTAATATTACATCGAGCTGCTGTTTGTGATACGCTAATACAGCCAGCATGAGTCAATTGCCACGGCTCGCACATCTGGTGGGCTTTGCGAGACTATAAAATAGCGATACGTAAGCCTAAACAGGAGTAGTAGTTGAACACCTACTGACCGTACAGCCGAAGCAGACCAATCACCCTAGAGGTGAGAAGCCAAGCAGTGAATCCGGTCTAAGGCTGCCAACCATTATATTTTTTTTACTGCCTGCAGATCCGTTTTGACCAGCACCCAGTCTCTGTCTGATGAACATCTAGAGGTATAGTGCGGACCCGTGCGACTAGCATGCTTCTCCTTGTGGTGTATACATTGAGACAGATGCACAGGCAGGTAAGCTTAGACCGATATATCTGCAAACGTATCAAGTACCAGAAGCAATTAGCTGCGTACGTGCACCGAGAACCTGGTGCATATCGGCGTTTGGTCGAAGTAGAACTAAAACCAATTCGCTGGGAGTCCAAAGAAGCTTTCCATAGGAATACGAGGAGTGGAAACTACCATCACCGCCACCTAGTAAATAAATCGCAAAGCTACTCACCGCTCTCTCTATACGGCTTTGAAATAAACCCGTAATCCTGTTTACCTACTTAAGTGCCGTTTACAATAGTCAGGTTGCAATACATCGATCAGTGTACGTTTTACTACGACACCGAATATTGCTAAAAAAATGCCTTGGGCCGCGAGACTGACCGAGATTGGAGATTCCGATACGACTAGGATTGTTGTTGGGATATGTCTGGCGCTATTTGAAACAGGGTACCGACCGAAGTAAGACATTCTGGTCTATACGATTTTCGCGCCACCCATGGTAACGCCCATCGTGATCGACAGAAATGTTAGCCACCACTCCGATGGCGTCACCGTACGCACCACTATCCATTGCACGATCTCCGTTAGATTCTAGGTGTCATACTCAAGCATACTGCCTTCCTTCTTACTCCGCACCCCTTATCTTCATTTGGTTGTATCTTCACTAAGTTAGGAATGTAGAATCTTTGGCACAATGATACTACTCAGTATATATCACTACTACACCAAACACTTTATTTTTGCACTCGACGCGCGTTTCGCTAACCATGTTAGCTTCATCAGGAGCGATGATTGACTAAAGCTAAACTACAAATCTACCCTATTTATACTTAGCCTAACCCTTGAATTACTCAAGCGGAACTAATGACATAGGCAAGGCCATCAGTTCCGGTCAAGTAAGCGTATGCGCATACGAAAGTATGGAAATCATAAAATGTAAAAGTAGTTTAAATAAAGACAGAGGGCCTATTCCTTATAGTCCCCTCTACTGGTTACTTGACCGGAACTGATGGCCTTGCCTATGTCATTAGTTCCGCTTGAATAATTCAAGGGTTAGACTAAGTATAAATAGGGTAGATTTGTAGTTTAGCTTTAGTCAGTCATCGCTCCTGATGAAGCTAACATGGTTAGCGAAACGCGCGTCGAGTGCAAAAATAAAGTGTTTGGTGTAGTGGTGATATATACTGAGTAGTATGGTTGTATCTTGGTTAAACCCCTTGTTTTATTTCTTCTCCCCGTCCTTTCTTCTTTTCAGGGAGTATCTAAGATAGGCCACCATCATCCAGTGCTTGATATGCGCACTGACCTCAAGGTTACAATCTCTCTAGTATAACAAGTTACCTGAGGCTACAGTGGGACATTTATTACGTAAATCCAAAGGGCGGGGCCCCAGATTTGACCGTTGGATACGGAATTTGAACCTGCTGTACTAAAAAAATAATTTATTTTGAGTATTATAACTTGAAAAAGAATAAGCTCACTGAAACCAGAACATCATATATAATAACCCTCAGCGGCCCTAGAGACTACAGGACAATACAGTGAAGTAACAGAAGACAGGAGAGTATGGAAAGCCGTAAAGACAATGAAGACTGGAAAGGCAAGTGGACCAGAAGGCCTCCCTGCAGAATTGTTTAAACATGGCACTACTAAGCTAATATCATTTCTAACTGAGTTGATTGCTAGATTGGTGAACGGAGAAGACATCCCACAAGCATGGAGAGAGACCTGGATAACGCCCATATACAAAAAAGGTAAGAAAGACGAATGCACCAACTACCAATGTATAGCCGTAACTAACACTATGAGTCAAATTTACTGGAAAGTCCACAAACAACTAATAGAGGAAGATTATGCGCCATATGAACTAGAACAGCAAGCAGGTTTTAGGACGGGCAGATCGTGTGTAGACCATATTTTCACAATTACTCAGCTGCACGAAAAAAGGGTAGCAACAAACGGGAATCACACCTTCTCTTTGTTGATCTATCCAAGTTAACAAAGAACTACGACAAGGATGTTGCCTCTCGCCTACATTATTTAATATCTACATAGACAAAGCGTTGAAAGAATGGAGGAGATCATGTGAAGGAATGGGTATCGAGCTTAATGACGACATCACGCTGTATACGCTACTCTTCGCAGACGATCAGGTGGTGCTCGCACAAGATAAAGAAGTCCTGGAATTAATGACAAGGAAACTGCTAAAAGAATACGGAACATGGGGCCTGATAGTAAACCAGGAAAAGACAAAGTACCTGTGTGTAAGAAAGGAGGAAACATCGGTTCTCCAGATAGAAGACCGCATTCAAATCGGAGCATGCACAGAATATACATATCTGGGTACAAAAATTACAAGCAACGGATGGACTGAACCAGAAAATGAACACCGTATTGTACAGGGGAAGAAGGTCATTGAGTGTCTAAACTCGATTCTGTGGGGAAAACATATATCAAAACAAAACAAAAAAACTCTTGTATAACACTATTCTAAGGAGTATAGTACTCTACGGCAGTGAAGCATGGCAAATGAGTCAAACTACATAGCGGAAACTACGAGTATTGGAAATGGACTACTGGCGCAGATTGGCAGGAAAATCACGCCGTGACAAAAGTCCTAAACAACACGATTCTAGAAATAATGGAAGTGGAGGAGGATATAATACAAGGAATTGAAAGGAAACCACTAGAATGGTATGGTCACGTGGAGAGGGTGAGCGACGAAAGACTCCCAAAGCTGATCAAAAACTGGTCACCACGGGAAAAGAGAAAAAAGAGGGAGCCCAAAAACAACATGGATAGAAGAAATAGAAAGAAGTATGTCAGAGAGGAATCTAAGCCACGGAGACTGGGAAAATAGAGAGGACTGGAGAAAAGGGACCAAAAGGCGTACAACGCTATAAAGCATGGATGATGGTGATGATAACTTGAAAAATAAATTGACCAGAGAATAAGCTACAACGATAATTACAACTGAATCCTGACACTTATCTTAACAGATTAATTTTGGTAAAATTTGAAATAAGGAGAAGAAAACATATTTTTTCAAAAATACAATATTTGCCTTTATGCGAGAAGTAAGTAAAAAGTTGGAGATTCCATTGAAAAGGTCGTTTTTTATTTTATTTTCCCCACATTTTATATTAGACATATCACTTCCGTATCCCTTATTTTGTTCAGCAATTTACTTTCAATTCCCTTCTTTACATAAAAGTTAACTGTAATCTGTAATTTTATTTGCAGACAATAAATCTTATATCACAAGGTAAATACATATCACACAACACCTCAATAGAACGTGACCTTTAAGCCAGACGACGTCGCCATGTCACCGCCATTTATTATAAGCTCTTGTATAAAACTTTGTAAACTTATATCTATTGAAATAAAACATTGTCGAGTTTTTTTTATAACGCAAAGTAGCAAACCCAACCATACAAAAGCTATCCGGTTTAGCGCTGTATCTTTTTCGACTGATGCCGAACAATTGTTATTTAACATAACATAACATTTTACAAAAATGAAAAGCAAAGATCATTTTGTTATCTTTTGGTATTAATTAAAGTCTATAAATACTTCGAATAAATAAACATCGGCAATTCTGGAGATATGAGAGCGTCGTACAATTGTATAATAAAATAATCCTTTTTTATATTTTGACCATAGAATATTGTCAATTGTCATTAAATTTGGTTTGCCTCTCATTGTCTTTATTGATTGCCAAGATAAGCAAAGCCTCTTTCTTACAATTTTGAAAGTATTAAAAATAATTTCTAATACTGAATGTATACTTATTCTATCTTAACCTAAACTCTTATACTAGTGTTCCTATATTAACCTCACCTAGGAAATGTGTTTATATATATATATATATATATATATATATATATATATATATATATATATATATATATATGAGTTTCTTAATGCTGGGACTTAACACTAAGACTAAAACTACCTTAGTCTAAGACTTACGCTAACTTAAACTAGGACGTAATATTGACTTAAACTAGGACTAATTTAAACATAACTTAGACTCACAATCTTCTTGATTCTTGTCACGGCGGGCGAGGGGGGTTATCGTCTTCGTCCGAGAGCAGCGGGTAGGATGGTCTAGGGAACTGGCGGCTGACGTGAGGTGGGAGTCGGAAAGCGTCCCTGATGCACGGGTTGGGGTGCTGGGACACCTTTTCCAGGAACTTCTGTTGGATTTTCCTCATGTGTGCCTTTACTGTAGGCACACCGAGGTTCCTATGGAGTTGTCGGTTCTTCATGAACCATGGGGCTCCCGTGATCATCCTCAGGGCATTGTTCTGCACTGCTTGAAGTTGAGCTCTCCTTGTTTTGGAGAGCTGGCACCAAATGGGGCAGGCGCACGTGAGGCCTGCCTTTACTATGGTGTTGTATACCAGAAGCTTGGTCCGTGGCAGCAACTTACTGGAGCAGTTCAAGATGGGATAGAGATTGCCCAGTAGTTGCTTCGCCTTCTTGCTTGCAGTGCAGACCTGGTCCTTCCAGACGAGTTGTCGGTCGAACTGGATGCCCAGGTACTTGATGGACTTGGCCCATTGGATGCGGGAGCCTTGGAGTTGGAGATGTCTATGAGAAGTGCCGCTGCCCTTGGAGAAGACGATGGCTTGAGTCTTGGCGGGGTTGAGTTTGATCCTCCAGAGGTAAAACCAGGAGTCCAAGGTGTCGAGGTGGCGCTGAAGTCTGCTGGTGATGAGGCGGCTACTTCTGGAGTGGGTGATAATGGCGGTGTCATCAGCATAAAGGAGGAGGTTGGTCTGATCCAATTTGAGAATGTCAATTTGGTTACCTAATTCATTAGTAATATAGGAATTTATTCTGAAGAAATTTAAATTATTTCAATTTTATTTTTCTAAAAGATTATTCTTGTAAAAAATAAACTAGTTAGTCATTTATATTGCTTTGATTTAGTGATATATCGTACATTGTCATATTGAGTCATTTGCATTTTAAAAAGCAAGTTGAGTAAAATAAAATATTAGAAACTTAACGTTTGTCTGTTACTTTGCTGACATGAATTGGAGAAGTTGACTTGGTATTAGGATAAAAAGTGAGGTTTTTCGGCCCATATTTGATGTTTTTTAATAGTTAAAATTATAGAAGACTATTAAATATTTAGAGTATTGTATGCAAACATAGTTACTTTGTTGAAAAAGTAATAAAAAAAAAATAAAATCAGCTCAGATATTCATTCGATTGCAAATTATATTAAAAAATTTATATATCGCAAATAGTATTCAAAAATTTTATAGCTCTTTGGGGAAAAGAAAGAAAAACGTGAAATGTCACATTATTGCGCAAATCCACCACATCGACACGACACCGTATATCGAAGTCATTTTCGGATCTCTGTTTCCTTCATTCATATATGTGGTTAAAACCCAAAATGTTTGAAACGTTATATGTAGCGTAGTTATTATCTGCTTATTTATTCGCAGAAATAAAAGAAATACTCCAAGTTTGTGCGCATGTTTTTAATTACAAACGTAGGGCATATTCACAAAATTCTAGTAGTAGTATTTGTAGACTTTAAATAATGCTGAAAAATAAGCACATAATATTTGTATTTCACCCTCGTAAAAACATTTTGTGTCAAATAACAATTGTTCGACGCCAGTAAAGAAAGACATGGAGTTAAACCGGATAACTTTTTATTGATGGTTTGCTACTTTGCGTTATAAAAAAATGCGACAAAGTTTTATTCCAATAAAAGATTTATGATGGATATAAAATATGCCGTCATAAAACCATTTTTCTTGACTCGGTCAACTGTGAAGGTTCAGGAAGTTTACAAAGTTTTATACAAGAGCTTATAATAAATGGCAGTGACATGGTGATATTGTCTGGTTTAAAGGTCACTTTCTATTGAGGTATTGTATGATCGGCATTTATCTTCTGACATAAGATTTATTGCCTGGAAATAAAATTACAAGTTAGTACCTGGATGTAAAAAAGATAAGTGGAGTAAGTTGCTATATGAATAAGGTATGCTAAACTGATATTAATTTAAAATGTATTGAAAATAAAAAGTAAATGATTTTTTAATGGAATCTCCGAATTTTCTTTCATTTCCTTTCTTAAGGCACGTGAAAAATTATATCGTTCTTTTGTTATTTCCAATTTTAGCAATTTAGACTGTCAAGGTAAATTTCAGGATTCAGTGGTAAATATCTTTGTAATCCAGCCCATCCTTTGCTTTTTTTTTAAGTTCTAATACTCAAACTTTTCTGTAGTACGAAAAAATCAATTTTCTTATTTATTGTAGAAATATTGGTCTATGAGAAAAATACTAGATAAATCACTTCTCCGATCTATTACTATATGAAAAGTACTAAAATTCAATCAATTCGCCACTTCCTTAGATGCCTTCTAGTTACATGTTTTTAGTTTTCCGTATCAAAATTAAAAAAATCGAACACTTATAGTGTGCATCTATCATAGTCGATTTTCTTTTGAAATTATTTGACACAGAAAGTTGAAATTTGTTAGAAATATAGGAATTGATGATCCAATCACACCCGTATAGTTTTGAAAGTTAAATAGTTAAAGGTTAGCTTTGGGATGTGAAACCGAAAGTGAAAAAAAAATTCAAGGTTATTGAGTGGGGTGTCCAATGAAAGCTTGTGAAATCACGAGCATAAAAATATATATGATGTGTACTCAAACAAATTTTATATACGATTTTAAAAAAATTGTCAAAAATCGCCCCATCCTACCTCTGAGAGTAGGAACTAATAAAACAATTTCGAAGTAATTCTAGAATATTTTCCGTAAGATTGATATAAATTGAATTGAATGAAAATTATCACCAGTGCAATACCTTTGACCATTTATCTAATATAAAAAAACAAAGATAGGAAAAAAATAATTTTAAAAGCAATCACGACATGGTACATTCCTAGTTTAAGATATCTATATTTTTGTAATAACAATTATAATAACAGGATATCATCATCATCATGCAGCCTTCTGCATCCATTGTCGAACATAGACCTCCTCAAGATGTCCCTAGATTACTCTGTTCTGGGCAGACGCAATCCAGTTTATCACAACTCTCTTCAAATTATCACTCTCTCGGGTAGGGGATCTGCCTCTGCTGCATGAGTCCGCCCTTGGTCTCCATTCGAGGACTTTTTTGTCCAACGACCATCCGTCATTCTAGCAATAAGTTTAGCTAATCTTCATTTTGATCGTAAAATATGCTCTACGACGTCTTTTAGTCGCGTTCTTCTGCATATCTCTTCATTTTTCACCGGGTCTCTAAGACTTAACCTAAATATTGACCTTTCTCTGTTTCCTTGTGTCACTTGTAATTTCTTTATGGATGATTTAATGAGGGTTAAAGTCTCTGAGCCATATGACAGAACTGGTATGATCCATTGATTGAATGCCTTTCGCTTCAAGCTTATCGGAATGTCTCCCTTAAAAACATCTCTCAGCTTTCCATAGGCTGCATAGCCCAGAGTAATTCTTCTAGAAAACTCAGGTGTTTGATTGTCTTTGCTGATGCGTACTTTATGGCACAGATATATATATATATATATATATATATATATATATATATATATATATATATATATATATATATATATATATATATGTATGTATATTTATGTACCATTTCTACACTTGTAGACCAAGTTGTATTGGTGTACGTGGTACCATATTAGTCATTGTTTTAGTTTTGGTAAAATTTATGTCTGTGTTTGTTTCATTCTGTAACTCTTGCAGTAAATTTTTGGCTTCTCCGAAGTTGTCCGATATAAAGACAATATCGACCGCAAGCGAAGACGATTGAGAATTTCTCCATCAAATTTTCTCCATCAAACCTTTATGTTTCGAATCGATCTGCCGAGCATGCTGTATGGGACTGCTGGGACTATAAAAAACTGATGATTAGGGCAACACTGCCCATGTCATATTGTGGGCGCCTGGTCACATGGACCGGAAGGTGAACGAAGTAAATAGAAAGGCTAGAATGCCGTCGCGGAAATAATGTACTATGGAGATGTTCATAAAGCTATTAAAGATTTGGCAAACCATTTAAGCTTGTGTCTAGCGGGAAGTTAAAAGAGCAAGACCATAATAGAGCAGACTGAGAAGAACTACCATCTGCCAATTACTTGTTCGGATCAGACGTTAAACTATTTTAAACTGTTAAACTCGTCTGGTTGATATTACTCAGACCTTAATTGGATTGGACAAAAAGGACATCTCTGGTCTGTTTGCCTGGCTATAAGCATACAACCCACCCATACAACTTCTACCAGGTAACTCAAGATCAACCAGAAAAAATAACCAGATTAAAAAATAAACATAATTTGTATAAAGGAATGTGTGAGTAACTCCTTATTATTTACGGGAACATTTAAAAGGATTTTTCCGGAATATTTACATTACATTTATACCTAATCCTCTTATAAATAAAACATTCGTAGTACTCTTGTCGTTAACATATTAAGCCAATACAGATCCTTGACTGTATGGGCAACTTTTTGTCTAGAACTACTACCAAAAATAAAGCCTAGGCACGAATTTTGCCTCTGTACGTCCAAGCTTTTTGCATATTACGAATAAACATTAAAACGATAATGTAACGAAAAAAAATATTAGTGAATTAGCTAGCATTGCTTTTATATTGGAATTGAAACAGTGAAGTTAGGAATAAATACTATTTAAGCTAGCATACGCTGTCCTCAGTTTGGATGTACCATTCTTTAAATAAAATTTTAACATTGCTAATATTTAGATTAAGACGATTAACATACTTGTTTTAAAATTATTAGTGCAATAAAGGAGGGCTACTGGTTTGCTGGAATTGACTTTAAGCAAATGTCTTTTAGAGACACCTTACAGACATATAGTTGGGTTTCATCTGTATATAAATGTTAGTTAGATTTTTAATGAAACTAGATATGTAAATTGAAAATAAAATAAGGCCAGTATAGTGGGTTGAGGTACGGATATAACAGAGATTCGGTTTCGCTTCTCCAAGCTTACTTCCTTTCACATCAGCGTGCTGTAACCTACCTTCCATTACCTTTTGAAAAACCAATATTGTGCAAGATGGATATAAATGTTTCATAATTTAATCTATTAAAAGTATGATAAGCACAGTGGCCTTACTGGCACAGAAGCCTCTAAATATATAATCTCTTCCATAATGAAACTTCTACAAATCTATATAAAGTGGTGTACTCAGAGAATTATTTGTAGTGAAAATTATAAAAGCTATATTTTAGGAAAAAAAATTATACATATACAGGGTGTATTGAAATGGGAGTGGAACCAAAATTTTTATTTAAAAAACTTTGGAAGTTTTATCTGCATACACAATGCATGTTTATCTTATAGTCCGATAACTTTTACACGTGATTTATTACAATAACGGGTTAATTTGTTTCGGTAGCTAATCTTGTCGTGTAGCGACAATAATAATAAATATAATAAAAAAATAACAAAATATTATTTTGCAGCACTATTATATATATAAATTATTCGAAATAAAGATAGAAAGCTGTTAAAGTGTTACGGGGTCTATGTGGTCTATTTCTCTTTCATACTGCGTGCATGAAAAGCAGATCTCCACTGCTCAAACATAAATATAATTTAATAAAATTACTGTAATTTATGTCTAAATGTTAGTGAATTAACTTTAATGTAAGTATAGAATTTTAAAGAAAGAAGAAGACCATATAAGATTCAAAGAAAAGAAACATGAAACAAGACGAAAGATTACGGAACGGAAAAGAAATACGTGGGACACCAAGTGCAAAGAAATAAATATATATGTTGGTGGAAGGAAATGTAGCGAATCGAAACATACTTGTTTTAAAATTATTAGTACAATAAAGGAGAGCTATTGGTTTGCTGGAATTGACTTTAAGCAAATGTCTTTTAGAGACACCTTACAGACATATAGTTGGGTTTTATCTGTATATAAATGTTTAGATTTTTAATGAAACTAGAGATGTAAATTGAAAATAAAATAAGGCCAGTATAGTGCCTTGAGATACGGATATAACACAGATTCGGTTTCGCTTCCCCAAGCTTACTTCCTTTTATATCAGCTTGCTGTAACCTACCTGTTCCATTACCTTTCGAAAAACCAATATTGTGCAAGACGGATATAAACGGTTCATAATTTAACCTATCAAAGGTATGATAAGCAAGGTGGCCTTACTGGCATAGAAACCTCTAAATATATAATGTCTTCCATAAGTGAGCGTTGTTGAACAACTATAACAAAAGCGACGTGGATGTTACACATTTCAGATCTAGTTAATTGAGAACGAAACTTCTACAAATCTATATAAGGTGGTGTACTCAGAGAATTACTTGTACTGGAAATCATACAAGCTATATTTTAGGAGAGAAAATTATACATATACAGGCTGTATTGAAATGGGAGTGGGACCAAAATTTTTATTTAAAGAACTTTGGAAGTTTTATCTGCATACACAATGCGTGTTTATCTTATAGTTCGATAACTTTAACACGTGATTTATTACAATAACGGGTTAATTTGTTTCGGTAGCTAATTGTGTCGTGTAGCGACAATAATAATAAATATAATAAAAAAATAACAAAATATTATTTTGCAGCACTATTATATATATAAATTATTCGAAATAAAGATAGAAAGCTGTTAAAGTGTTACGGGGTCTATGTGGTCTATTTCTCTTTCATACTGAGTGCATGAAAAGCAGATCTCCACTGCTCAAACATAAATATAATTTAATAAAATTAATGTAATTTATGTCTAAATGTTAGTGAATTAACTTTAATGTAAGTATAGAATTTCAAAGAAAGAAGAAGACCATATAAGATTCAAAGAAAAGAAACATGAAACAAGACGAAAGATTACGGAACGGAAAAGAAATACGTGGGACACCAAGTGCAAAGAAATAAATACATATATCGGTGGAAGGAAATGTAGCGAATCGAAACATACTTGTTATAAAATTATTAGTACAATAAAGGAGAGCTATTGGTTTACTGGAATTGACTTTAAGCAAATGTCTTTTAGAGACACCTTACAGACATATAGTTGGGTTTCATCTGTATATAAATGTTTAGATTTTTAATGAAACTAGAGATGTAAATTGAAAATAAAATAAGGCCAGTATAGTGCCTTGAGGTACGGATATAACACAGATTCGGTTTCGCTTCCCCAAGTTTACTTCCTTTTACATCAGCTTGCTGTAACCTACCTGTTCCATTACCTTCCGAAAAACCAATATTGTGCAAGATGGATATAAACGGTTCATAATTTAACCTATCAAAGGTATGTTAAGCAGGGTGGCCTTACTGGCATAGAAACCTCTAAATATATAATCTCTTCCATAAGTGAGCGTTGTCGAACAACTATAACAAAAGCGATGTGGATGTTACACATTTTAGACTTAGTTAATTGAGAATGAAACTTCTGTAAATCTATATAAGGTGGTGTACTCAGAGAATTATTTGTACTGAAAATCATACAAGCTATATTTTAGGAGAGAAAATTATACATATACAGGCTGTATTGAAATGGGAGTGGGACCAAAATTTTTATTTAAAGGAGGTTGGAAGTTTGATCTGCATACACAATGCATGTTTATCTTATAGTCCGATAACTTTTACACGTGATGTATTACAATAATGGGTTAATTTGTTTCGGTAGCGACAATAATAATAAATATAATAAAAAAATAACAAAATATTATTTTGCAGCACTATTATATATATATAATGTATTCGAAATAAAGATAGAAAGCCGTTAAAGTATTACGGGTTCTATGTGGTCTATTTCCCTTTCATACTGTGTGTATGAAAAGCAGATCTTCCCTTCTCAAACATAAATATAATTTAATAAAATTAATGTAATTTATGTCTAAATGTTAGTGAATTAACTTTAATGTAAGTATAAAATTTCAAAAAAGGAAGAAGACCACATGAGATTCAAAGAAAGAAACATGAAACAAGACGAAAGATCACTGAACGGAAAAGAAATACGTGGGACACCAAGTGCAAAAAAAATAGATACATATATTGGTGGAAGGAAATATAGCGAATCTTGGAAATTCATATAAAAAGTAAAACTCGATAAAAAAAACCAGTAGCCCACTTCAATTAATACCAACAGAAGAATGGATTAGACCTTATGAAAATTTCCTAACAGAACACATTCAAAGATCACCAACCGAAGTATAGATAGAGGGCCAATCCATATATATAGATGAAAATGTACTAATAATAACAATAAAACAACGAAAAAATGGAAAATCTTCTGGTCTAGGTGAAATAAAAGCAAAACTGACGTGTGGGACAGAAAAATTATACAAATCGCTAGCATACATGTTCACTAAATGGAGAAGAAATTCCCAAGATTGGAAAACAACTTACATCACCTCCATACATAAAAAAGGAAACAAATGGAACTGCAAAAACTATCGCGCTAGATCAGTGACTAGCTCAATAAGTAGAGTATACCGAAGAATTTTATGAGATCTGATTGAAGCCGAATATAGACACTATGAAAAGGGAGAACAATGCTTCTTCCGTGTAGGCAGATCATGCACAGATAATGTGTCCTGCCTAAAACAGTTAATAGAAAAAAAATTAGAAAGAAACAGGGCAACACATCTACTTTTCATAGATCTGCAGAAAGCATATGACTATAAAAAAGCTCTGGGAGGTGCTCAAAAACACCAGCATCAATCATACAGTAGTTAAAGCTATCCAAGCACCATATAATGACATGAAATCCGCCATAAACATTGGAAATAAAATATCAGATCTCTTTCCAGTGAACAAAGGCTTACGACAGGGGTGTTGTATTTCGCCGATTCTATCTAAAATCTATGTCGCGAAAGCGTTCGAGAGATGGAAAAAGAAATGCGGTAGTATGGGTATCCAAATTGATGACAACGCCGACCTATATACATACCTTTCAGTTTGCAGACGATCAAGGAGTATGTGTTAATGACAGAGAGGATCTGCAATACATAACAAGGAAACTAAAGGAAGAATACGAATTATGAGGTCTAAAAATAAATAAAAAAAACACAATACCTCTGTATAGGCGAAGAAACAACGGAAATAAAATTAGACAACAACGAAACAATAAAAACGTGCGAAGAATATACATATTTGGGAGTAAATTTTAACAATGATAACGAAATAAAACTAAAAATAAACAAAGCCAGACGAATAATTAAAGCACTAAATGGATTATTATGGAGCACAGAAATAGGTAAAGAGATGAAAAAAAGATCTATGAATGTATGATAAATAGCACGTTGTTGTATGAAGCGGAAACATGGCGTAGAAAAGAACACATAAAGAGGAAAATAGAAGCCACGGAAATGGACGCCCTAAGATGCTCAGCGAGAACATCAAGATTAGAACGAGTTAGGAACGAAAGGATAAAAGAACAAATGAATGTAAAGGAGACAGTCATGGAGAGTATAGAGAAGAAACAGCTTGTATGGTGTGGTCACGTTCAAAGGATGGGAGGAGAGAGATTGCCGAAGAAACTACTGAAATTGATACCACCTGCGAACAGAAGAAGGGGAAGATCAATGAAATCCTGGATCTAGGGAATAAGAAGGTCAATAAGCGAGAGAGGCTCAAGTGATTAAAACTGCAATGATAGATGACACTGGCATTTGACGATCGGACAACGTCGCAAGACATTATAAACCGAGTTTATTTCTAAGACCTATTTCGTCCCTTCTTAGTTTTCTTGCTAAAGGAAATTATTGTGTTGGTAAAAAATCCGCGTACTTGGGCCCCATTTTTGTTAGTGTATCTGTCTATTGGACTTTTGATACGATAACTTTCGAAGGAAATGAGTTTTTGAACGATTTCTGGAAAATGATGGAAAAGGGGCGGATAAATAAATTTAGTATGGTTTCAATAGTAACATGATAAATTTTATGGGTAATTATTTGTAGTAAAGCTTAAAAGAAGTTAAAAGTCTGGGTGAAAAGAGGGTTAGAGGGGTTGGTTTATATATATCGCATTATGTATCCTTTTCAGGGTTCTTGTAGCCTTACTTACAATTTTAAAAGGGACCAGGAATTAAGGTAGTTAAATATAGTGTAGTTTCAGTAGTACTATGAGGATTTGTCTAGGTTCTTGATTGAGGTAATGGAAAAATTTCCACCGTACTATTAAGAGTAAGTATATATCTGGGATTAACGGTCTGGAGGAGCCTTGAAGAATTGCCTTGTATATATCGTCTTATATGTCCTTTTTAGAGTGGTTGAAGTCAAGGAAAATTAAGTTATTGTTTAATATTTTTATTTTAACAGGAGAATGGAGTGAAAGTTGCAGAGTGTAGAGTAATTTATATAATAGATTAAAGGGGTTGGAAAGGGAATTTGAAGGATGGCTTCATAATTATTATGTTTTTGTTTTTTTTAAGGATACATTATATTGTGTTTTCATTACTTCCGATGCTATCCAGGATAGAGGATAAACGGAGTAGGGGCCGTTAAATATTGTATATTTTTTAAGTATTATTATGACAAAATTTTAAATTTCGTTTGGGATAAGTAAAAATTATTGTTATACTTTATGACCAAAGATATAAGAAATTAATGAAAAGGTTGAGGAGTTACAAGGGTTATCCTGTTTTATGTCTCTTTTAGGGTTGCAAGAATAGAAGAATATGAAAGAATATTTTTCAGTTATTTTTAATTAGTTACCGTCAAACATATAATAGGTTAGTAAAGTGGGAGAGGAGGCTACAGGGTTAGCCACGTTAGTTAGTTGGTGTTTAGAGATTCCGGGCGCATCGACTGCAGAGGTCATTTAGCGCCCCATATAGAGTATGGTTTAAATCATGTTATATATGTTTATTTCCTTGAGGTATGAGATGATTTTATAGATGTTAGTTTTGATTTGATTAGGTGAAAGTACTTGACTTAGTTGATGTGGAATGTCGTGGTCAGTTCTGATTTGATCATAGTTAGGACATTCAAAATGTGTTTTATGCTGAGCTAGTTGTTGCAAATATGATATAGGGGGGAAGAAGGTCTCCCTTTCATAAGTGAATATGGGTGAGATAAGTGTGTCCCACGGCAAGCCTTCTCCGGACAGTGTTTTCCTTTCTATTCATTGTAAGATTGTGAAATGGGCGAAACACGAGAGGTTTCATCTCCCAGAGTTTGTCTGGGTTTTCCTCCAGGTCTCAGTGTAGTTAAAAAATATTGTTGAAAGATTCTTTGAGGAGTCTGGAATATTCATTCGGATGGTTTTCACCATTTGTAGCTAGGCCATTTGTTGCAGCTCGTTTAGCATGGATATCAGCTAAATCGTTACCTCTAACACCAGAATGGCCCCGAATCCATAGGAAAACAGTTTGGATGTTTCTAATGTTTGCTATATACAATAAATCCATTATTTGTCTGGTGAAGGAATAATTCTGCCTGCCGGAAGAAATGGAGTGCAAAGCACTTTGCGCGTCAGACACCATGGTGAACTTTCTATCCAAATTGGAATTGAGTATATACCTGAGACACTCTTTGATAGCTAACAACTCGACGGCAAAAATGGTAGAGTAGGAAGGAAGTTTAAAGATTTTGATGATTTTTTTTTTTCTATGGGAACGGCACGTGTGCGGAAAAAGCGATTCACGTTGCCCTTGAATCGCTGTAAATTGTACTCGGTGGGAAACACGGTCCTGGGCAAATTATTCCAAAGGGATGATGTTCTCCATATAAAAGACTGCTGGAAAAGCTGAGATGTTACCTATAATAAAGGATACTCTCGCACCCGCCTCTGAATTCGATACATCTGTGTAGGATGTTGAATATCCTATGTATCGGTTATTTATTATTGTTGGAAATTTGGTTTTAATTAGGTTGTTGTGCGTGGAAGTTGTGAGATATCTCAGGGAGAAGTATATGTGAGGTGTTGGAGAACGCCAAAATGGAAAAGTGTTTTGTAAGGGATATTCATAGTTTGGAGGGGAAAGATTGTAAGTAAGAACTAAAGAACTAATTCTTTGTCGAATGGAATTAGGTGGAAAAGGTCGATTGCGATGAACTTTGATTAAGTTTATAGAGGATTTGAGGTGCGGACGATAAAGAATAGATATATAATATCTTAGTAATGATTGAGATATGTTATTTTTTGATTCTTTTAAAGTTTAACAGAAATAGTATGTAGAACGAAACGCGGGTAATATCTTATTCTTAAGTACCTATCGTTTCAAATATCGATTTATTCTGCTTAAATTATATTATTTTTCAAAGTGGGAAAGTCAAATTTAGTACTTATTTTAGAACCACATACTTGCAAGGGACGCACTGTTGTAAGTTTTATTGTTTTTGGGGAATTAAATGATAAATATTACCATTTAACCATCTATAGAATTGCGTAGTATATTATAAGCATAAGGTATATCTGAAAGGTTTTATAGCTGGAAGAAGTTGCAATAATCTATCAAGACGTAGGTTTCATGTTCAAATCAGAGTTTCGGCATAACGTTGTAACTTAATTTCGGGCTTATTCCCCAATCCCGCCCCAATCATTAGTTTTTCAGGGCCAGGTTTTCAAAGTCAGTCTAAAGACTTAAGTGTCAATACTCTTATGTTACAGTATGGACATTTTCTCTGGTACAGTAGCACCAAATCGGCAGTGTTCTGCATCGCTCCTCATATGCTTTAGCGTTTTGTGCTAATACTCTATTATTCGCCGTCGGCTCGACGACTTTATTGTTATGTGCTCTCAGTCTAGACTGATTTTAATTTAATATTTTCTTTATATAATGTGATAAATATGTTCTTCGAATATGTTTAAAATTATCATTTAGTCTTAACTTAATTTAACCTGTCTGTACGAAAAGTTATTTTACGTCGTATATTCAGAAATTTGCTGTATGCTCGATGCATTTTACAACTTTGTCTTTAGTTTAACAGTTCGTGGAATTATGGTTACAGAGTAATCCTTTAAAACTATGAAGGATGTGGAATATAAATTAAACATACTTCTTAGTTTTAATGATTCACTTAGAGTATTTTAATGTTAATAGAAAGGAAGTTTAATTACTGTTTTTAATTGGTCCTTTCATAGATGTAAAAACAAAACTAAAGACGTTTAAAGTCCTAAATTATCAGGATGTGAAAGCTAAAGGGTTGTTACTTCAGTAAGACTGGATTACCCATCATTACTGTATAACACATTATGGATAGTTGAGCTAAAATATTTCAAGATGCTAAGTAAGCTTTTTTACGAACATTATACAAGGGCATTCTGTTGGAAATGCTAAATAAAGGAGGACCGCCATTAATCAAAGAGCTTAAAAACTCTTCAATAAATGTCTAATCGAAGGAGTGATACCAAAAGATTGGGAAACGCCCAAAGTTATATTGATATACAAAAGAACTCTAGGCCAATAAGTCTTCTGTCTCAAATATACCAACTATTGATGAGAATAATCACAAATCGATTAGACAAGAAGTTTGAAAATTATCAACCCAAAGAACAAGCAGGCTTCCGAAAAAGATTTAACATAACCGAACATCTACACACGGTCAGACAAATAGAAAAGGTAACTGAATACAATATCACAGCCTGGATGGCACTTATCGACTTCCAAAAAGCCTTTGACAGTGGAATACTGGGCAATTGAGAGAGTGATAAAAAATGCAAGAGTCGATTAAAGGTATATTAACATACTGACAAAAATCAATGAACAATCAAAAGTGAAAGTGAGATTACACGAGAATACCAAGGATGCAAAAACAAAGAGAGGTGTTAGACAGGGTGACATATCACCTAAAATATTCGCCCTGGTACTAGAAGATACAGGTATCTTCAAGAGCCTTCATTGGGACAACAAGGGACTTAACATCTCCAGAGAGAGACTTAACAACTTAAGATTTGCTGATGACCTCGTACTTTTTGCCAGAAATGAAATCAAATTGAAAGAAATGCTGAAAAACTGAGGCAAAAAAGGTCGGTTTAGAGATGAACATCACAAAAACCAAATTCGTGACGAACGAACCAACTACCATTAATGACATAATATCCATACACGGACAACAAGTGGAAAGGTGGATTCATATGTTTATTTGGGACAGGAAGTTATATTAGGAAAAGCGAATCAAGAACTGGAGGACAATCGAAGGATACGCCTAGGATGGGCGACTTACGGTAAAATGAAACAAGCTTTCAGTCCAAACTGCCTTTAAAACTTAAAAGTAAAGTATATAACGAATATATTCTACGAGTAACAACATATGGTAGCGAAACTTAGGTTCTGAGACGGAAAATTATTAGAAAATTGTTCATCAGAGAGCAATTGAAAGGAAAATCCTAGGTATATTAGTTAGGGACTGCAAACCAAACGATTGGATAAGGAAATAAACAGGGGTCCACGACCTAATTGAGAGGATATCTTTCCTCAAGTGGAACTGGGCTGGCTATGTGGCCAGAAATACTGATAACTGGAGCCGAAAAGAGACCAAATGGGGACCATGGGGGGAGAAAAGAAGTACTGGCAGACCTCAACAACGTTGGCATGACGATATTAAAAGATCAGCAGGGCTCAATTGCTATCAAATTGTTCAAAACAAGGACATACGGAAGCACATGAGAAAGGCCTAGATCCAAAGGATAGAGAATGGATAGAAGAAGAAGAAGAAATTACAGGGGCTGCATGTAACCAAGAGTAGCAATTTAGATTGGATTTAAATTTTTGCAGCTTGTACTTGATGGAAAGCGCAGTCTTGGGCGGCACATTTTAAACGGATGATATAAAAGCATTCCTAAAGGAGTAAAAGGAGTGACAAGCTTAATCTCATATAAATATAATGGATTAGAAATATATTCTTAGCATCCAATGCTCTGGAATCAGTTAAGCAAACTACATCTACTACATTCTCAATTTAAGTATTTATAGAACAAATTCAAGATATTAATTTTTGTTTGATGTAACACAGACTTAATGGTTCATATGGCTTCGAGGTCCCTAATCTGGGATAGCATCTAATAAAAGTAGAGCATTTTTGACAGCAAATAGTCCAACATGGAAACAGTATTCCATCAATTTGTATAGAACAAAAAAAAAGATATTGTAGAATATCTAGATCTCTTATGTGTTAATCCGTGATTTTTAGGCTAGTCTTAGATATATTCAGTTACAATTACAGTAATAGGATACATTAATAATAATATTCTTTAAATATTTTTTATAATTTAAATAATAAATTAACTAATTAAATGCTATCTTTCTTCCTTAGTTTGTTGTTTAAGTTGCGACATCTATGAGGTTATTTTAAAATTAATAAAAAAATTCGGACTTCATCATGTGGAAAACCATTTTAGTATGAGCTTTAGTTAAACCTCAAATTTAGCATTACATTTTGCTTAGATAAAGAGGAAAAGTGATCTACTGATGTCACGTGACTGTCGATACCTGAGAAAATTGATTTAAAAAAAATTACCAAAAACGAGCGTATCTGTTAAGTTTATTTAAACAATGTTATTTACAATACATATTTAGTTAATTTACTAACTCAAACATGAAAGCTGACAACAGTATACCCATATTATCATTACAAATATATAGTTGTGCTTCCAGTCTAGACTGATTTTTATCGAATATTTTCTTTATATAATGTGATAAATATGTGCTTCCAATATAAAATTACTCACTTAGTCCTAATTTAATTTAACCTGCCTGTACGAAAAGTTATTTTACGTCGTATATTCAGAAATTCGCTGCATGCTCGATGCATTTCGCAACTTTGTCTTTAGCTAAACAGCTGGTGGAATTACGGTTACTAAGTAATCCTTTAAAACTAAGAAGTATGTGGAACATAAATTAAACATACTTCTTGGTTTTAATGATTTAGAAAGGAAGAAAGTTTAATTATCGTTCTTAATTGGTCCTTTCATAAATATAAAAACAAAAACTAACGAGGTTTAAAGTTCTAAATTATCAGGATATGAAAGCTAAAGGGTTGTCACTTCAGTAAAACTCGATTAGCCATCATTACTAGATAATGCATTATGGATAGTCATTGCTGAAGGTAACATAGAGTGTTCTATAGAGTCTAACCTTTATCGTCGGGCTAAAATATTTTTAAGATACTAACTAAGCTTTTTTATGAACATAGTGCAATGGCTGCACATGAGTAAAAATAGCAATTCACGTTGGATTTGAATTGTTACAGCTTATAGTTAAAGGAAAACGCCGTCCTGGGCAACTCATTTCAAACAGATGAGGTGCTCTAAATAAAAGAATTCCTAAACGAGTAAAAGGAGTGGCAAGCTGAATCTCATATAAATATAGTGGATTAGAAGTATATTCTTAGCATGCAATGCTCTGGAATCAGTTAGGCAAACTATATCTACTACATTTCCAATTTAAGTATTTATAGAAGAAATTCAAGTCATTAACTTTTGTTTGATGTACCACAGACTTAATGGTTCATGTGAATTCGAGGTCCCCAATAAGAGATCGCGTAGCATCTAATAAAAGTAGAAGATTTTTTACAGCAGATAACCCAATATGGAAATAGTATTGCATTAATTTGTATAGAATAAAAAAATATATTGTAGATTGTCTAGATTTTTATGTAATAATTTGTGATTTTCAGTTGCAGTAACAGTAATAGGATAAATTAATAACAATAATGTTTAAATATTTTTTATAATTTAAATAATAAATTAAATAATTAAATGCTATTTTTCTTCCTTAGTTTTTTGTTTAAGTTGCGACATCTATAAGGCTATTTTAAAATTAATAAAAAAATTTGCAGACTTCATCACGTGGAAAACCATTTTACTATGAGCTTTAGCTAAATTCAGATTTAGCATTACGTTTTGCTTAGATAAAAAGGAAAAGTGATCTACTGATGTCACATGACTGTCGATACCTGCCAAAATCGATTTAAAAAAAAATTACTAAAAACGGGCGTATATGTTAATTTAAACAATGTTATTTATAATATATAATTAGTTATTTTACTAATTAAATAGTGAAAGCTGACAACAGTATACCCATATTCTCATTATAAATATACAGTTTATAAAATATATAAAATGCAGCGTTTCTCTGTCTGTCTGTTTGTCTGTTTGTACGTTAGTGCGCTTATCACTCGAGAACTACTTATTCGATTTACGTTCTCTTTTTTTTAAACATACATATGTCCTCTGGCCAGGTTATGGGATATATTTTATTACGTTAAGTAACATAAGGAATAAGCAGTGACGACAAGAGTGAATCTAGTCGGAAAAAAGTTTGCTGCTAGCGCGTTCTCTTGCAATACATTCCCTAAACCATTCAATATGGATCAATATCATGCAGCAAAGAAAATAGTAAATATAAAATGCAACGTCTCTGCGCCTATGACTTGAGAACCACTTATCCGATTTACATGTTTTTTTTTTTAATTCATACATTTGTTCTCTGGCCAGGTTATCTACAATCTTCTAAAATATATATGAAATGCAACTTCTCTCTATCTGTCTGTCTGTTTGTCCGTGAGTGCGCTTATCACTCGAAAACCACTTATCCGATTTACGTATTTTTTTTAATTTTATACATTTGTTCTCTGGCCAGGTTATCTATAACCTTCTATAATATATATAAATGCAACGTATCTCTGTGTGTCTGTCTGTCCGTTAGCGCGCTTATTACTCGGGAACCACTTATCCGATTAACGTGCTTTTAGCTCGTACCCTTGCAATACATAGCCTAAACAATTAAATATGGACCAATATCATGTACAAAAGAATATAATATATATAAAATCGAATGTCTCTCTGTCTGTTTGTTTGTTCGTTATTGCGCTTGCAATTCGAAAACGACTTATCCGATTTACGTATTTTTTTGTATTCATTCTCTTTCCTTTCTTTTCTCTCAATTGTGGTGAAAATAGTGAGAATTGGGGCGGTGTCGACTGGGAGGCTTATACCGTGTTCCTAGTCAGTGAAAGTGGACGTCAACAGAGAAATATAAATATATACCCATCATATAGTGTAGATAGACTCAGGGGCCAAAAGGGAGGTAAATAACAAAAACGTAGATTTTATTAAAAAACATTTTCATTACTGAATAAATTACATTTTTCAAAAAAACTATTTTCAGATTCTTTTAAAATTTTGGTTCTTTTATTGTCCTAATTTTATCAGACCAAGCGTTATAGGCGTTTATACAGTAGTATAGAAGACTTCATTTCGAAACATCATTTTATGTCATGGAGCTTCAAGGATATCGCTTCTTCTTATTAAATAATTCCTAAACAAGTCTAGTTTGGGAAATATTAATTCATTTTTAGCATCTAAATATGGACTTGAGAAATTCGTTGTATTATTTTAATAAAAGTTTGCTTGCAACTATCTTGAAAATTAAAATGAAAAATTAATCTCAGTAATCTTTTTTGTCCTACAAATAGGATAAACTACTTACTCCCTAACATACGACATTAATGGACATAAAGCTGTCAACGAGCGAATAAAACACAGCGGAGCTGACTCATCGTTAGTTTTCCTTAGTTAAAGTAGAACAGAGAAAGCTAAATTTAATTACGAATAAATGTAATTAATATGGTCAGCAAACCATATTTAAAAATTGATATGGGTTCCCAGAAATATTGGTTGTTTAGCAAACGGAATAAAATATTTAATGGAGCTGATTTATCATTTAATATATCCATATTTTTTATGATTTTTTTATGAATATAGCACATGTGCCTCAGAAAAATCACTAAAGCGCTACAGGAGTGACACGTGTGGGGAAAAAGCGATTCACGTCTGTTTTGAAACAACGTAAATTGTAATCGGTGGAAAACACAGTCTTCATATAAAATATTGCTTGAAAAGGTCCGTACGAGGAGTGATTACCTGAACCTGATACGGATGGAAATTATTAGAACAACGTATATTTCTAGCATGTACTACTCTTTCAATTGTAGACAAGACTCAAGTCGCCACTCGTTCTTCGATGTTTCAAGAAATTAAGGTTGCTAATGAGTTTTGGGTCCCCAGACAGGGGACTGGCTCTCTTCTGAAAAGAATCCAAAATAGAGCGCAAAGCTTTTTAGTTCGAAATAATATTACGAACCTCGGAGAAGAACACCTGCGTTGATCGTGAAGGTATTAGGAAGAAATCCGTCGACTGCCATTCCTAAAGAATGCTGTCTAAGGAAACATAAGAGCCATAACCAAATCTTCTTAGACATACTATAAGAGGGTAATTTGGCCAACAATCCGTCACGCCAGACACGGTCGAATGCCTTGAATATATCAAGTGTAGTCGCTCAAGAGTCTCAAAACTGTTTAACTGCGTTGTTCCAAATATGTGTGATATAAGTTAGAAAATCTTCTGTGATCTTTGCTTACGAAAGCAATATTGATGATCGCTAATAATATTGAATCCTTCTAGATATTTCAGAAGATGCTGACTGATAGCTCTTTCCACAACTTTCTATATTATTGAGCAGAAAGTAAATATTCCTTTTTTATAGGATAGGTTGAAAAGTCTGTAGAAAACTAATGTTAGTTCGCTTGCACATTTTTCGAGTTCTCCGGCCCGTATCCTATCAGCGTCAGAAGCTTTTTTGGGGTCTAGCTTCATTAAAATAAGGGTGAAAAAAATAACGGGCCTCTTTGGCGGCACTGTGCGGCTATTTGGTGGTGTTTTTCCTTGAAAATTTGCAAGAAAATGAGTTCAGCTAACAAGTTGGCTTTCTAAATTGGTGTTGTCGAAATAGTACTATATTATTTGAACTTGTGAACGATGGTATAATGGATTTAGTGAAATTTTGACTAATGACCTTAGCGACTAACCTAAAGATCTGGAATTGTTGGGGACAAGTAAGAAGTTTGTTTTTAATTCTTTAATTTTGACTCCTTTGTTTCGTCAATAATTTCTATACATCTGTTCTTGGTGCGAATATATATATACATATATATATATATATATATATATATATATATATATATATATATATATATATATATACTGGGAAAATAAAGGAATACTAATAGACGGTGAACGATTAAATCACTTAAGGTTCGCAGATGATATCAGTCTGATCGTCAACACAAAAGAGGAATTACAAGAAATGCTGATGGAATTGAATAATAAGTCTTAAGAGATGGGTCTGAGAATAAACTTCACCAAAACCAAATATTTGAACAACAAAAGTGAAGATAACAGCCAGGAACTTTTAAGAGAAGGTGAAAAAATGGGAAAAGTCCATATATATAAGGGAAAAAAATCGAAATAACTAAAAATAATTTAAAGGCTGACTTGGATAGAAGAGTTTCGTTAGTTTGGTCTGCGTTCGGAATGTTACAATTTACATTTAAATTGGACATCCCAAATACAATAAAAGCCAGAGTATTCGATCAATATGTACTGCCGGTATTAACATATGGCACTGAAACCTGGGCTTTAAATAAAAGTATAATAAATATATTCGAGGTAATCTGAAGAGCAATGGAGAGGAGAATGCTAAATATTAGACTTCAAGATCGTATTACTAACACCGAGATACGAAGAAGATCAAAAGTGACAGATGTAATACAACAAATAAGAATATTAAGGTAGAATTGGGCTGGGCAATCGTAAGGCTGAATGATAACAGATGGACACGCCGTATAGTTGGACACGACTGGATACAAAAAGCAAGCAACAAAGCTCATTGGAGACAACTTGAGGAGGCTTACATTCGACTATGGATGGAATAAGCTAATTGATGATGATGATGATGATATATATATATATATATATATATATATATATATATATATATATATATATATATATATATACTTTTTTTCCTTTTTTTCCCTTTTTTCTTGAATATGTAACAACTACAATCTGGAATGGATGGTAGATGACATTCTAAGACTAATGGAGGAAAGACGCAGAAACAGAGGTAACAAAAGAGAATATAGCCGACTACACACACCAATAGAAAAAGAAATTCGAACAACCAAAGACAGGTGGAATGGTGAAAGCTGTAAAGAGATAGAGGAGAGAAAAAGACTTAACTGGTGAACGGAGAACGAACTCACGTTTAATAGATCATTAATCGTTGTTATCCATAGGAAAGAGAAATTGAAGATATGGCAAGATTATATCACAAAGTTATTTTTTGATGCAAGACCAGATCAACCACAATGCTCAATTGACTTATTATTACCGATGAAGTGCGCATTGCAATAAATCAACTAAAAAATGGAACAGCCACCGGTACCCATGAATTTCATAGGGAATTTCTTAAGCTCTGATGAGGATGACATTATGTGGTTTACGGTGATCTGAGTTTATAACTATCCCAAAAAATGCAGGCTCTAAAAAATGCAGAGAATATCGAACATTAGCCTCATAAGCTATCTTGTAAAAACATTTCTGAAAATCATTCACAGAAAAATATACAAGTTGTGTGAAGAAAACATGTCAGTTAAACAATTCGACTTTCGTAATGCCATGAAAACCAGAGAGGGCTTATTTTCTATGCTAGTTTTGATTCAGCGATGTAGAGGCATTAATTATGACGTATATCTGTGCCTAATCGACTACCAAAAGGCACTTGATAGAGTGCAACATCACAGAATGGTCGAAATTCTGAGATACCTTTGGCTAGATGGAAAGGATCTGTGGATTATTAGCAACCTCTACTAGAACTAGATGGCATTTATTAAGGCAGAAGGAGGGTGTTCAGAAGTAATATCAATTGAGCGTGAAGTAAGGCAGGGTTGTGTCTTGTCTCCACTATTGTTTAATATATACTCTGAGGAAATCTTCAGAGAGGCACTAAATGAGGCTTATGAAGGAATATTGCTTAATGGCAAGCGAATAAATAATATTCGTTATGCTTATGATACGGAGGTTATGGCTGATAACTTAAAGGTTCAACAACATCTTAAGACAAAAATAAATAAAGTTAGTAATCGATACAACCTGGAACTTAATACCAGTAAAGCAAAGTACATGGTAATCAGCAAGTCTCCCATTCCTGCTGCCTTGTTGATGGTTAACAATCAACAAAAACAAAGAACTACAACATTCAGGAATAAAAAATAAGACTCCCAAGATATTATGTCTTCAAAGGCCTGCATTACGGTGTGAAATCTTGGACGCTGACTGAAGTCATTTCTAAGAAACATGAAGTATTTGTATTACGGCTATATTGCAGAATTTTGAAAATTTCTTTTACTGTGCATATTATCAACGAGGATGTCTTATGTCGCATGAACAAGAAATTAGAAATTATGGAAACTATTAAAGTAGAAAAACTCGTAGTATTAGAACACATAATGAGAAACCCCACAAATATTGATTACTACAGCAAATACTCCAAGCAAAGGATTTTTGCAGGGGTATCTCCTGGCTAAACAATCTGCGAAATTGATTCTCAACAAATATTACTGATCTTTTTAGAGCTGCATTGGACAAAATAATAATAGCCAGAATGATTACCAACATTCACACCGAATAGCCGTTTTAATATATATATATATTATTATATATATATATATATATATATATATATATATATATGTATTACATATATATATATATATATATATATATATATATATATATATATATATATATATATATATATATATAAACTGTTTCCTGTACATTGAGAATAAAGTCATTTATTTCACACTAAATTCCCGTATCCTCACGTACTATTTTTATTTCTTTACTTAACTCATTTAAACTCAGCACACACATCAATGGTAGATTGTCGTCAACATACACCGTGTTTTGGTAAGTCCTACACACAAAGTCATTTATGTACAAAATAAAATGTAGTTCTTTCAAAACATATTCCTGTAGAATATTTATATTTACGGTCTTAGAAGCAGAAACACCTCACTTTGCCTTTTTTAATCATGTGTGAATTTATCCGATTTATGAACGTACCTCATTTACCAACGCTTTATTATTAAGATAAAACAATATAGTTAAGTTACAAACTTTATATGTTATTTATAAAAGTTATTATAAGTAAGGATAGGGATAATATAAACGATACTCAAAATAAATCCAATTAAAATCGTTGAAATGAACATAGTATCTGTATTTTTGTAGATAAATAATGACCCTAAGTGGTCGACCGACCAATTAAGAGGCAATAAGCTATTCATTCATGAATAATGCCAATAAACCACTGATTGCCCTGATTAGAAATCACAATATGGTAATATAGGGATTTATTGACACGTGGTTTGCGCGGCTTGGTTTATTGACGTGCCAAGAGTAATTATATGAAAAAATTATAACTGACCACTTATTAAAATGTTTTTTTTTTTTAAATTTCAGTGAGTACTTTTTCTATTCTTGAATTAAAATTATATAATACCCAAAAAGAATGGGCAACCCGAGTGTATCGTCTATCTGTCACTAAACTAGGACGTATCATCCGTATAATTTCTGCTTCTTGGAAATATTGGACACAGGAGTCAAATTATTTTCAAATAAATTTTTTAATAAGAAATAAGACGTACTCCTATGTATCGGGATTAATTTTGACCTATAAAATATTTCCGTTGGCAATAATTTACAGTACATTTCGAGCCAATTTCGGAGGTAAAACTGCTAGACTGTAAGCGGCCGAGCCGCCGATACAGTTAGCGCGCGAAAGTTAGTGACGTTACATTCACCATTTTTTTAGTACATTCGGATAAAAGATTTTTTTATCTTTTTTTTTATTTTTTTATCTTTGTAGTAAAGACAGTTTTTAAAATTTAGGCTAGAAAGACACGAAAATTCACTTATATTAAAAAAAAAGTAAAAGAAGCTATTTTACATTCCAGACGTTTGTAGGGTTTCATATTTTAAAACTGATTCCTGGTTCTTCTAAATTTTTTAGAGAGATTAATTTAGTCAATGATCATACTATATATATATATATATATATATATATATATATATATATATATATATATATATATATATATATATATACATACATATATATATATATACATATATATATATATATATATATATATATATATATATATATATATATACATATATATATATATATATATATATATATATATATATATATATATATACATATATATATATATATATATATATATATATATATATATAATATTACGTATATATATATATATATATATATATATATTATATAAATATACATATATATATATATATATATATATATATATATATATATATTTATATATATACATATATATATATATATATATATATAAATATATTATATATATATTATATATATATATATACATATCAATATAGTCTCCTATCATATAGCGATGTAATCATATCCAATGCTTATATATATATATTCCCATATATATTTCGACTTTATTCTTGTAGAAGGATTCAGTGTTTCTTATATTTTTCTTGTAGAAGGATTTGTCTTTGCCTTTAAAATAGCCCTCAGTTTCGGCGATAACTTCTTCATTGGAGCTAAATCTCTTTCCTGCCAACATTTCTTTGAGGTCTGTGAGTAGATAATAGTTACTTGTGGCCAAATCTGGTAAATGCGGTGGATGAGGAAACAATTCGAGCTTCAACTCATGCAATTTTGCCATCGTAACCATTGACTTGTGACACAGTGCATTGTCTTGAGGAAAGAGCACTTTTTTCTTGTTCATTTGGGGCCATTTCTTTGCGATTTTTATCTTCGAACGCACTAGTAACTTTATATAATATTCGCTATTGTTGATCGTTCCCTTTTCAGCATAGTCGATGAAAATTATTCCATCCGTATCTCAAAATACAGAGGTAAAAACCTTTCCAGCCGACTGTTGTATCTTTGGTTGCTTTATGCGGCTTTCACCGGCTGCTATCCACTCCGCTGTCTGCCAATTTGATTCCGGTGTGTAGTGGTGGATCCAAGTTTCATCCATTGTCACATATCGCATGAAAAAATCCTTTTTTTAAATCCAAACAGCGGTCAGAATCATTACCACTTTGTTGTTTTTGGCCACTGGCAGGAAACGCGGTACCCATTTCGAACAGAGCTTTCTCATGCCAAAACGTTCACGAAAAATATGACCAAAACGTTTTTGTGATATCTTTAGGGTGTCATCTATCTCACGCAATTTCACTTTACGGTCATCCAAAACAATTTTATGGATTTTTTTGATGTTTTCCGGTGCACCCACCTCATTTGGGCGTCCAGAGCGTTCAGCATCATTTGTATCTATACGATCGCATATATATATATATATATATATATATATATATATATATATATATATATATATATATATATATATATATATATAGTTGGTTTCTATAACACTAGTCATTTTATGTAAACTTTCGTAATATCATCATCGTGGCTAAATCATATCGTAAATTATATGTTTACAAAACACCGAAAAGAGACCGTACTCATTTTATATATTTTAATAAATAGATTATCATTTGAATTACATGTGCCAGGTTACAATTTTCGTGGCTCTAGGACAAAACTAGAAAAAAGACCTATAAAAGGTGATAAAGTAATAGATTTATTGGATGAAGCGTGTAAAGAAAACGACATTGCCTACTCACAATCAATTAATATGAAAAGAAGATACATTTCTGATAAGTTATTATCTGAAAAAGCTTTTGCAAGTATCGAAGCAAACGGCTTTACCTTCAGAGGAAAAATTAGTGTTCTAGGAATAAGTGTTGCAAAGAAAGTTAAAAGAAAGTTAGGTATGAAGCCTAGAAAAAAGGAAAACTACAAGAAAAGTCAATATAGGAAACGGAATATCTTTTATCTGAAGCTATCAGACATGCTAGAAAGGGAATCAAAGGAAGACAATTTAGAAGTTCAGTTTATAGTATTAGAACTGCATTAACGTTGTAAATTCTAAAATAAGAGTAATACTAATTACTCATGCTTGGTAATTTGCAACCTCCTTCTGAGTTAAACGCATATTTTTATAGAAATAAACATAAAAACACGGTAAATTATAATCAGAATCATTAAAAAATGGTGCTTTAGGAATAAGTGTTGCAAAGAAAGTTAAAAGAAAGTTAGGTATGCAGCCTAGAAAAAAGAAAAACTACAAGAAAAGTCAATATGGGAAAAAGAATATCATTATCTGAAGCTATCAGCTAGAAAGGGAATCAAAGGAAGACAATTTAGAAGAACAGTTTATAGTATTAGAACTACATTAAAGTAGTAAATTCTAAAATAAGAGTAATACTAATTACTCATGCTTGGTAATTTGCAACCTCCATCTGAGTTAAACGCATATTTTTGTAGTAATAAACATAAAAACATGGTAAATTGTAATCACAATCATTAAAAAATGGTGCTCTGGAAATAAGTGTTGCAAAGAAAGTGAAAAGAAAATTAGGTATGAAACCTAGAAAAAAGAAAAACTACAAGAAAAGTCAATATGGGAAATGAAATATCATTATCGAAGCTATCAGACAAGCTAGAAAGGGAATCAAAGGAAGACAATTTAGAAGTTCAATTTATAGTATTAGAACTGCATCAAAGTAGTAAATTCTAAAGCAAGAGTAATACCAATTACTCATGCTTGGTAATTTGCAACCTCTATCTCAATTTAACGCATATTTTTGTAGTGATAAACATAAAAACATGGCAAATTATAATCACAATCATTAAACTTTTAATAAAACAAATTGTTGTCAACTATATCTAAAGTTTCTTTATAAGAATATATCATAACTAATCTTTCTGCAGTCTTCAAAATAATATGAAGGTATTATATCATACTGTTTTATTATTAGCGGTCAACCTGCCACTTTAACAGTGGAATTTAACCCTCCGATATATCTGGACGAAAATACTGATTGTGTTATTGGATTGCTAAATTTTAAGACCTTTAATGCAATCCCAAATATTGATGTGAGCAAGAATTCAATGATTCTTGATGAAAATACTACAACCCTCATACCGCCAGGCGGCTATGAATTAGAAAATATAAATAAATATTTACAAAATCATTACTCTAAAGACTGTATTAATTTTAGTACTTTTGCAAAGAATTGTACCTTATGTTCACATCCTAAATCATTAATTTCGATAACCTCTCAGGATGAAACGCTTGGTAAACTACTAGGGTTTAAAAATAAACGATTAGAACCGAATGTAGGACATATATCAGATTAGCTTGCAGAAATTATTAAAGTAAATTCAATAAACGTTAATTGCAATGTTGCTGAAAAATCATATCTTAATGGTAAACCAGTTTATATAATACACCAATATTTTCCCAGTGTAGCATCTAATTTTAAAATAATTCATCACCATAAAATGTTATATATTGTCCAGTGATTCCTAAGATAACAGATAAAATGACTAATAAAATACTAGATCAGGGAGATAAACCCGCCAATTTTAAGAGAGAAGCCATAACGATAAAACTCCATCTTACTGAATTAATTATACGATGGCAATCCTATATTACAAGAAACTAAATATCTTAAATTATATTACAAAGCTTAGTTATAAAAAAGCAAGGAAGAGAACAAACAGATTTTATTTAGTAATAAATCAAATTCACTAAGGTTAAAACCATATATATAAATATATTTGATCAAATATATAACGTATATATATATATATATATATATATATATATATATATATATATATATATAATGAAATAAGTATAACATCAAAATTCCGGGCTTCAGTCCATTCGTCCAATCAACAATGAATTTGCACGCCGTTTCGCCAAAATCTCATTTGGCATTTTCAAGTGCTCTTGCTGCTGCTGCTACTCGATACTGTGATCTTGCTGCTGTTGCTGCGCTCGAATCTAACTAATATATATATATATATATATATATATATATATATATATATATATATATATATATGTATATATATATATATATATATATATATATATATATATATATATATATATATATATATATATATATATATATATATATATATATATATATATATGTATATATATATATATATATATATATATATATATATATATATATATATATATATATATATATATATATATATATATATATATATATATATATATATATATATATATATATATATATATATATATATATATATATATATATATATATATATTATAAGCGATGATATAGGAAATTTTTCTTTAAGTATCCCCTTAAAGATATATTCAAGATTTTTTGAAGATTACGATAAAATAATTCTGGATTCCCAACCTTCTGTTAAGAAGTACCTGTTGAAGATGAAAAACCTAAAATGAGAATAACCAAACTTTGTTATTGTGGAGTTCTTAGTGTAGGAATCTCTCAATAATTAGCTCTTTCTAAACTTGTTGATAGAAATAGAGACATTCCAATCACTTTTCGAATTTGGGAATTAGTTGAATATCCAGAATTATTAGAAATTACAGACCCGTAAAAAGTTCTACAATAGTTGAGTCTCCGCGTCATGCATTTCCAAAACAATAGACTTGATAATGAAAAAGCTGATATAAGTAAATTTGATCATTGGGAACTAAGAAATACAAATTTATTTTTAAATTCTAAATGATACCCCTGCAACGATGCCTCACTTGATTTTAAAAATAATAAATTTTCTACACTATGTGTAATGTTCTAGGATTTCCGTCAAGTATATTATAATTTGCCAATAAAAACCATATAATTCAACAAAATTTAAGTTCAATGCACCTATTATCTATATCAACTGTTCACATCAACAAGTTTTATTATGAATTGGTCCAGTAATATGAATTCGAAACAAAGGAAAACATTCCAGCTAAAAAAAAGCATATTTTCTAATAATACACGATAAAAGATTTAGCTACAATTCTTTGATGAAAATAGTAAAACAGTTTTAAATTTCTTCCCTAGCCTTGTATTCTAATATATTTAGTACACAAATTTTGAAATACAAACAGTTCTGATTATGTCTTTGAGATAATTATGTTTTCTAAAAGTATGGTAAACAAACTAGTGTGTCATCAAAAGTTTTGTTAAGAAATTAGAAGAAATTCAAAAAAATAATAGAAGAAATACTCCAGAAAATATTTTGTGTTTGTTGAATTAATTAACATCATTAGGAATGAGGCGTGTTATAGATATACAAGGATTTATGACTGAGAGAAATAAATTTATTCATGAAGAATCAGCTACCTAGGATGGAGAAAAAAATAAATTACTATGTATTTAAACAACCTTTTGCTTTAAATTTGGTTTTTTTTCCAAAATAATATATGCAAGCAATATACTTAATGAAACATCCCAACTGAATTAACTGGAATTTAGGGTACACACTTCTTCACTGTTTTGCAGATATTATCAACTACTCAGGACACAATGTTTGTCTAGGTTAAAGGAAATGAAAAACTAAAGTATAGTAAAAAGTATTTATCTAAACCTGTAATTCAGCTAGTTCATTAACCGATTTTAAGAGCTTTAATCCAAAATGTATTTATCACTTACAGTCGCCATCTACCTGTGCCTTATCAATTGTATTTTCTATCTATATTTATTTTTTTATGAATGAATAAAACAAAGTAAATATATTCACTAATGTTTTATTTTATAACAATAATACTACAACCACTAAAATAAAAGAAGTACTTATTAAAACATATTTTAATTAATACAATATGTTTAGCTAATTCTAAACCTACTAAATATTATTTTTTTTAAAAAAACTTCGTAAGACTGGCGCTGGTCTTTTTTTTTTATACTTCATTGGCCTATTGCATGTTAATAATGTCCACTTTAATTATGAATACCTCGCTTCACAATCGGTCATTTTTTTTAAAATTAAATGAAAAACATTTAAGTTAATATCGTATTTTACTTTCATCAAATTCTTAAGAAAAGTGGATTTACGAGTGAACTACTTTAAAATAATATATTAACATTTTAGATGGCGCGACGGCGCAAGTTTATGACTAAACTACCGGTCCAAAAAATTAATAGTAAAATTATATATATATATATATATATATATATATATATATATATATATATATATATATATATATATATATATACATATATATATATATATATATATATATATAATATATATATATATATATACATATATATATATATATATATATATATATATATATATATATATATATATATATTATATATATACGAGGCATGTTTTTTAAGTAAGTACCGAATTAAAAAAAGACGTGCAAAGATATCGCTATAATTTTATTTTTACATGAAAGCCTGTACCTTAATCTACTTTTCTACATAATTTCCGTGAATATTGAGGCACTTGTCATAACGTGGCACCAGTTTTTTGAATACCCTCCTCATAAAATTCTGCCGCCTGACTTGTTAACCACTGTATCACAAATGTTTTGACTTCGTTATCGTCTTGAAGACGCTGACCACCCAGGTGCTTCTTCAAGTGCAGGAACAAATGGTAGTCGCTGGGCGCCAGATCAGGGCTGTATGGAGGATGATCTAGAGTTTCCCATTTAAAAGATTTGATGAGATCTTTGGTCCGATTAGCCACATGTGGACGGGCATTGTCATGCAGCAAAACGATACCCTTACTCAACTTGCCACGTCTTTTGTTCTGGATTGCACGACGCAGATTGTTCAATGTCTCACAATAAGACGCTGCATTGATTGTCTCATTACGAGGCAGAAACTCCACTAGCAATACTCCTTTTCTGTCCCAAAAAACTGTGCACATGATTTTGCGGGCAGAAATTGTTTGCTTAAACTTCACTTTTTGGGTGATGATGAATGTCGCCATTCCATGGATTGTTGTGTGACGTAGGCCACCCATGTTTCGTCACCAGTAACAATTTGGTCTAAAAAATGTTCACCTTCATTGTGGTACCGCTCAAGGAAAGTCAATGCACTGCCTAAACGTTGGGTTTTGTGCAAATCCGTCAACATTTTTGGAACCCAACGTGAACACAATTTCCGGTAATTCAAGTTCTCGGTCACAATGCGATACAAAACACTACGAGAATATTGAGGAAAGCAGTCGCACAATGATGAAATTGTAAAGCGTCTGTTTTCTCTCACCTTTTCGTCCACTTTCTGCACCAAATCTTCATTAACGACCGAAGGACGCCCACTCCGTTCTTCATCATGCACATTTGTGCGGCCATCTTTAAATGCTCTCACCCATTTCCTTACCATTCCATCACTCATAATGTTTTGTCCGTAAACTTCACAGATCTCACGATGAATATCGATCGGTTTTACGCCTTTAGCACTAAGAAATCGTATAACAGCCCGTACTTCACAATCGGCGGGACTCACGATTGTCGGAGGCATCTTAAACACTCAGTAAACAACGTATACAATGAAGAATCAGACTGTAATGGCGTCAGTGCGTAGACATGAGATGTAGGTTACCAGCGCGCATGCGCGGAACGCCGACCGTATCGCTGCGGCGGCGGAATCGCAAAACGGTACTTACTTAAAAAACATGCCTCGTATATATATATATATATATATATATATATATATATATATATATATATATATATAATATATATATATATATATATAGACTCCTGGACAAAATTAACGCAACAATATATGAAATCATACAAATCAAATCTCTATAATGAATTAATTTTAATAATCTTTTTTATGAAATTGGTTACACTAAAAGTTAGAAAAAAACTTATTCGGAACAAAATCGTTGAAATTATGTAATAATGAAAAAAATAAACTGGGACACTAGTAGCAAAATTAATGGTGTAACTGTGACACAGCGTGTGTTGCCTCCTCTACTTCGGATGACAGCGTTTATGCGCCTAGGCATGCTTCTAATTAAATTTTGGATAAAATCTTGGGGAATTTGCTCCCATTCTGTGATAACTGCATTTTCAAGTTCCCTCAGGTTTCTAGGTGCAGGTATATGACGTTTCACTTTTTTCTTAATGTGATCCCATACATGTTCTATCGGATTTAGATCCGGGCTTTTTGGTGGCCATTGCATAATCGGTATATCAACTTGATTAAGATAATCGAGTACCTCCCTAGCCACGTGAGGTCGAGCGTTGTCTTGCATAAACAGGAAATTGGGCTCCACAAAATGACCGAAAGGCATCACATGTTCTATTACAATATTCTCAAGATAGTAGTCAGCATTCATGGATCTCGTACGGACAGGAACTAACTCTGTGCGAGCATCAAAGCAGATGCCACCCCAGAACATAACAGAGTCACCGCCGAATGGAATCCTTGCAGAGATATTGCAAGGAGCAAACCTCTCTCCTGTTCTTCGCCATACTCGCTCACGATCATCTGGATGTTTTAGTAACCCTAGTTTCATCTGTGAAGAAAACTAGTTTCCAATCATCCACAGACCAGTTTTCGTGATTTCGAACAAAACGTAACCTGGCAACTCTGTTCTCTCTAGTCAGCAAGAACGCAGTGGCTGGTCTCCTACTGTTTAATCCAGCTTCATTTAACCGTCTTCTAACTGTTTTAGAAGAAATTGTGACATTGCAAACAGCTTCGAGTTCGTTTCTTATTATAGAACTAGTGACAGTCCTTTCTTAAAGCATATTGTCTTATAAAACGTTCATCTAGGTCGCTAGTGCATCGTTTTCGCCCTTGCCCTAGCCTTCTAGAATAAGTTCCTACTTCATTCAAGCATCTTACCATACGACTTTTTGTGGAACGATGCTTGCCTAACAAATTGGCAACATAACTCTAACAATATCCCTCGTCCAATAAAACTGAGGCTCGCACTACCTCGTGTTCAGTTAAATTCCTTGTTCGATTAATTTTTCTAATTCTTCGGGGTCAAAAATAAAACAGTCTACCACAAAAACGTATTACTTTGAAAAAGGGAACAATTTATAAGCTTACTTTTAAAGAAAATCTATCACATTATTACAGAAAATTGTTTATCTTCTAAAAAATTCTTTAAAACTGTAAATCTAAACGAATTATTTTGATTTCTGTCTTGCACAACGAAACAAAATATGCATAGCCTACTATTCAAATACTCGATAAACTTTAAAACTGACATAAGAAAAAGATAAATTAATTTTCAGATTGTTGCGTTAATTTTGTCCAGGAGTTTATATATATATATATATATATATATATATATATATATATATATATATATATATATATATATATATATAAATCCCTAGTCATAGCATTTGGTTTGAGATTTTTATACAATTGTAAAAGAAACAACTACTTCTCTAACTTTTGTAGGAGATTTTTATACTTTGAAAACTTCTGACATTCCAATCATTTGTCATGTTTTCTAATATTTTTATTTCCAGGGTATAAAAATTTTCGTTCTTAATAATTAAATATTAATTTTTGCTCAATAAATTTATTCATTTTAAAAATCGGCAACAGCAAATTTTTAAAACCACAAAATAACTCACATTGCCAACATAATAATGTGAATGTCATGAAAATTTCTGTTAGATGTTAGTGGCAGTTCTATCAACCTAAATAAATACTTCGACATTTAACAATTAAATAACCGGTCAAGTTGGACTTGCGCAATTAGTGTTCCGTACGTTGAGTGCTTTTAACGTAAAAGTTTTTGTTACGGAGGTATTAAATGATCAGTGACTTCACAAAATACACTCCAAATGAGTTTTCAACAAAGTTTGTTTCCGATCTTTACTGAAAACTGATGACGTTAAATTTTTTGTTTTTTTTTTTTATATATCACGTAAATTATTGAAAGCAATGCACTCGTGATACTTTTTGAGGGGAGAGCGATTTTTCGCGATTTTTTAAAAATATTACAAACAAATGTGTGCTCAAGTATTATATTATATATATTTCTGAACTCATGTTTTCACACGCTCTCTTTTGACACCCTACGCGATGACCTGGTAGGATTTTTTTATTTTTTTTACTTTCGATTTCACCCCCCAAAAGTAATCCCTTAACTCAAAATTTAGTCCATGTTAGAAATACACGTCGCGCTAATACTTCACATCTGTATGAGGTTCAGCTTGTTACTTCTCGTACAACGCTTTTCAAGCAGTCTTTTATATGGAGAACATCATTCCTTTGGAATAATTTGCCCAGGACTGTGTTTCCCACCGAGTACAATTTACAGCTATTCAAGAACACCGTGAATCGCTTTTTTCCGCACACGTGTCGTCCTGTAGCGCTTTAGGGACTTCTCTGCAGCACGTGTGCTAGACCCATAAAAAAAATTAGCTTTCAACACAACACGGCTCTGATGAGGCTATCAATTCCTATATTAGTACCAAATTTCAACATTCCATGTCAAATAGTTTCGAAAAAACCGGGTGGGACAGACATATAGGCAGACGGACGGACAGAGAGACAGACATATACCGAAGTGTTCTGTACGGAATACTAAAGAGAGTCTTGTAAATTTTAGAAAATTTTAATATATCGTTAATTATCCACTATACTCTATTCCACGTTATTAATAAATATTAATCGGGGAAATACACTTTATAGTATAAAGTCCCTGTAGTCTAGTAACATTTTTGGGCGAATTCAAGCAAACTGCATTTAGTAACCTTTTAAACTACTTTTGCTAATGTTTCTATGCAATGAAAGCAGAAACTGCTATTCTGTGAATCATCCTGACAGGACGCGTTTTTTATTTAAAAAAAAAAAACATGAAGTGATAAATCGAGTATTTGTTGTGAAATAAAATGCACTCATTTAGATGCTCCAAGATCAGTTTCCTCTTCACCTCGTCCGTGAGCAACTAATTGCTTTATTAAGTTACTTCTGTCAAGATATTTATAACTGATAATTGCATTAGTAGCTTGCTAATACAGTACGAAAGAATAGAGTTTCGCCTCTTGGAGAACGAATAATTCTGTTACAATAAATACACCAGCCTAATCACCTAAACAATACAATATTTAGAGACCTACAACCACATTATTTAGTAAGACATATTGCTGTAAAACTGTCGTGACAATACTATTGGTACTTACTACTGTCTAATAACGACATAATATTAAAAAACTATATCACTAAGTTCCAGTAAAACTCATTACCTACATCTCTTTTGTTCTAACGTGCGAATATCACATAAAGAATGTCATAATTTAAGCTATTTTGTTTTGTTAGTTGGTTTGTAATTACGCTGTAATAGTTTTAGCTCGCGTGCATGAAGGTTTAAAACGTGATTATCACTGAATGACTGTACATTTTTGTACTTAAATTCTCTATTAACAGTGTAAAGTTATTACGTTATCGGTATTAGTCATATCATTTTTAAAATGTTGAATATATACAGAGTGACAATTAATTTCTCCATAATTAGTGTATGTCATGATATTATTAATTATTAATATATCACTTTAAATCGTTTCCAGATTTTTATTTTAAATATTGATGAGAAATACTGATAGAAGAGTCAGATTAAATATTTTATTTAGCAGCCAAAAAATTTAATTGCACAAATTTTAATATGGCATAAAAAGCTGTAATTGAATTTTAGACAAAGTTGGACACAAATGCTAAAGAAATACAGTAGAATCCCGATTAACCCAGTCGCGATTATCCGAGCTCCGGATTAACTGAGCCAATCGAAGAACATGATTATCCGAGGTACGCGCGTCTATGCTGCGTATTAACCGAGCTTCTAAAATATGTATGTACATATTTCCATTTAAAATCGTAGGGGCCTTCGGGGAATCTCCCTGGACCGTGTGAGGGGTTCTCCTATTGATGTTTTTGGACTCTTTCAGCATGTATATTTACATAATTTATTTGGTTGGAGTTCTGGTAGTTTAGTGTAATTAATACGAACTGCTTTGTTTGAATTTTTGTTTGTCGTATTATAATGGAGCAAAACAAGCGTAAAAGAATCGTCGTTTCTATTGAAGAAAAATTAAAAGCCATCAGAAGAATTGAAGCAGGAGAGACAATTAAAGTTGTTGCACGCGATTATGGAGTAGGTGAGGTAACATTTGGAGATTGAAAAAGAAACCGCACAAAAATAGAAGAGTGGTGTATAAATCAAGCCTCCTCGTCCTCAGGAAAAAAATCAATGAAAACCGGCGACTATGAAAAGGTTAACGAAGCTTTATTCATGTGGTTTAACTAACAGAGATCAAAAGGTGTGCCTCTGTCAGATCCAATTTTACAACAGGAAGCAATAATGATTAGTAGGCAATTCCCAGAGATAGATCAGTTCTGTATGGCTTGACAGCTGGAAAAAACGGTACGGTGTACGACAACTGACTGTATGTGGTGAAAAACTTTCTGCTGATGTGTTATCAATTGAGAAGAACTTTAAAAAGCAAACCGAAGATTGTGGATACACATGTGATCAAATTTACAACTGTGACGAAACTGGTCTGAATTATAAAATGCTTCCATCAACAACATTGGCATCTCGACAGGAAAAATCAGCTCCTGGGCACAAACGAAGTAAGGAAAGATTAACTATAATGGTATGTTCCAATGCATCTGGCAAGCACAAAATCCCACTGATGGTGATTGGTAAGTCTGCACCTCCAAGAGCTTTAAAAGACATCTCACCCAAAGCCCTACCAGTCTATTACAAAAGTCAGAAAACCGCATGGATGGATGGGACCTTATTTACTAACTGGTTTGAAGAAGAGTTCGTGCCATCTGTGACTAAATTTTTAAACAGAAACCGTCTTCCTATTAAAGCAATTTTGTTAATGGATAATGCCCCCTCTCACCCTGGAGAAGGACTTCATGTGGGCGAAGTTGTAAAATGTTTTCCTCAAATGTAACCAGCATAATGCAACCAATGGATCAAGGCATCATCGAAAACATTATAAAATTATAGGCGTTTTATATCTTGAACATCTGTTAGAATACACAGAAAAGGAGGATATTATCAATGGGATGAGAAAGGTTACACTGAAAAATGTTATTTATTGGGTAAGTCAAGCTTGGGATTCTGTGCGTACTACCACTATTCAAAAATCTTGGTAAATGGGCTGAAAATGTAGTATGTTATGCGTCAAGCCATTTTGATCAAAAGTCCAAAAAGGGATAGATTAGGAATTATCGAGCGTGGAATTAGTAAAAAAAAAAAAAAAACCGCTGAGACAATGCTATTTTTGCATTTTTTAAGGCATTTTTTTTATTAGAACATGATTTTACGAAAAACTCCAATAGGAGTATTTATTTTTTGTGTTGCTAATTATGAATATAATAATTATTTTGACCTATTTCGCTCCTACTTTTAAATATTGGCCATTTTGGCTCTTTCTGGAACACATTTTTGCGAAAAATTCTAACGGAATTTTACGTTTTAAGTTAATAATTACGAATATAATAATTATTTTCAACCAATTTGATCCTACTTTCCAATAGTGGTTATTTCTGGCCAACTTTTGGCCCCTTACTGGACTCCAGGCTCCAAAAATAGCCAAAATGGCCAGTATTCGAAAGTTGGAGCGAAATGGGACAAAATAAATATTATAATCGTAATTAGCAACCCAAAAACGGTATAATCCCGTTGGATTTTTCGTAAAATCAAAATAAGTTCTAAAAAAAAACCAAAAATAGCATTTTCTCAGAGTTTTTAGTGTTCCGTACGGAACACTTATAAGATGACTTTGGTGTCTGTCCGTCTGTCTGTCTGCCACAACCGATTTTCTCCGAAACTATTTGTCTTAGAAAGTTGAAATTTGGTAATAATATAGGAATTGATGGCCTCATCAGAGCCATGTAGTTTTCAAAGTTAAATTTTCACTTAAACGGTTAGTTTTGGGGGGTGAAATGGGAAATGAAAAAAAAAAAATTACTAGGTCATCGAGTGTGGCGTCAAGTGAAAGTTTGTGAAAACACAAGTAAAAAATATATATATAATGTAATACTTGCGCGTATTTTTCTTTGTATTATTTTTAAAAAATCGTGAAAAATCGGTGTCCACCCGCCTTATCTCGAAAAGTACATATCAAAAACTTTTGAAAAAATTCTGGAATATTCTCCACAGGGTGTAGATTGAACGAAAATTGTCACGAGTGCATTACCTTTAATAATTTATCTGGTATATAAAAAAAAAATTTCAAGGTCATCAGTTTTCCGTAAAGATTAGAAACAAACTTCGTTAAAAACTCATTTGGGGTGTGTTTTGTGAAGTCGCTGATCATTTTAGACCTCCTTAACAAAATTTTTTATTTTAAAAGCAATCAACGTACGGAACACTAATGGTGCAAGTTCAACTTGCACTTGACCGGTTGCTTTTACTAATTCCACGTTCGATAATTTTATAATAATCTATCTGTTTTTGGACTTTATGCCCATGGAGACTTTTGGCTTGAAGCATAACATACTATGTTTTCAGCAGATTTCATCGGGATCCAGTTTCCATAAGTTTAATGCGAGTTTCATTGTTTTATTTAATTTTTACAACACCAGTCCATAAAATCAATTGTCGCACTGTGTAAACTACATTTACATTCAGGTTGTTTGCCAAGCGGATAATTACTCCTGGACTTTATCAGTAAGAGTTTAAAACAATATATCGCCTGGATTCCTAGAAAGGTCCTGAAAATGGTTTGCAACCCAAGTCATTTTATCAAATTTGCTCCCAAAACAATAGATATTTGAACTTCTTATTTCGATCGTTACTCGGTTCAAAGAAAATCCTCCCGTTACAATTTTAGGGTTCTTGTTCTGGTCCATAATATTTAAACTACTTAACCTGTAAAGTAACTTGAATAATAACGTAAATAATCATAGCACATACAATGGAATATTTAACTCTGTATTCCCAATGGGGCCAAGCAAATTAAACGTAAATTTTTATACAAAAAGAAGATGAACACGAAACGCAAAGCGAACTTTTTTTTCTTTTGTCAATCAAAAATATTTTTAAAATGATTATATAGTACTTTTGTACTTTTTTCCGTTTTCCACTATAAAATAACTGAATTGCAATATTACAAGACTATGATAAAAATCATATTTTATCGAAAATTGTAAATTAATCACAAAAAAAATTCAGTATTTGGCACATAGCTGCAACTGAAACTTGGCATTTCCATCTATATAGTATTTGTGTTAAAACCGATAATTATCAAAAAATAATAAGATTCTGAAATTTTTCGATACATAAAACCTGAAAAAAATGTGTAATAACATAACACAATATATACGAAGCAACATCCTACCCCACTTCTTTAATTGCTTATATATTGGAATACAAATAATTATACTTGGTATTTGTTCACTATATTAATAAAAAGCCAATAATATTACTAGAATACTGTAAAAAATTTATTGACCCCCTACCTTCTTCCCATTTAGCGATACTGCCTAAAAACCATATGTTCCATTTCTACCTTAAATATTATATGTGTATCAAATTTGAAATCAATATCTCATTTACGTCAACAGACTGATAGACCGACAGACTAACGGAACTGGAGGACCATGTTTTCCGTCATCTAGGATGAATCTTCAAATGTGAAGAAATGGAAAAATTTGTGTGATTTTTTCGTAAGTGAAAACACTATTTTTTACTAGAAGACTAAAAACAATAAAAATGAGGTTAAAAAAAGACAGAATTAGTAATTCCACCACCAGCCTCTTTCTTTCCAGGAATGATTAACTGGGTTATTACATTTCTAACCTCTGACGTTATTTGTTTGCGCGAGATTAACTATTCAACCTATAGTTTGTGGTCAGAACAAAAAAAAACCCTTTTTACTTTTGCCCAGTATCATGTTATTCTTTGCTATTGTGTATCGATCATTATGAATCTGCATCCCGTGTCAATCTTCCTCTCGTCAGTATCAGCTTTTCGTAACGCCCGTCATAGTATAATAATCACTCGAAGATGTTGAATATTAGCTGTCGTACGGACTTTTCATTTCTTCCGGTGAACCAGTACTGATCCCGTCGTGTCGTATATTCCTCCTGGTGCACTTTATCGTTTTGTCTAAATACTCTGTATGACATTTATCCTAAAAAACTTCCCATTTTTGAAGTTAAATAGGGAACAAAAAGTATAGAGTTAGCACTATTTAGGTTAATATCTAATTTAGTTTTTAAACTATTTAATTTATAAAAATAATCAGAATTTGGAAGAATTAGACGAATTAAAAAAACGTATTAAGCTGCTGTTTTAACCATTAGTTTGACCAAAGAACTCTAGTTTTTTAGGCTATGCCGGTAAGTTCTTTATTTCTTTTACCAATTTCCAAACAACTACCGACCAGTCGCACTGCTCTCAATAATATCGAAAGTCTGGAAAAGGCTGTCAACCAAAGATTCAATATTATTAGCGACTATCGATATGACTCTCGGAAACATAGATCAACAAGAGATCTTCTAACTTATGTAACACATGTCTGGAACAACGCAACTGAACACTCTGGAGAATCTCGAGTTGCTTTTGATATATCCAAGGCATTTGATCGTGTCTGACACGATGGATTATTGGCTGGTATGGTATCTCTAAAAAGTTCTGTTTATGACTCCTCAAAGGGCGTTCTTTACAAGTGGCAGTAGACGGACTTCTTTTTAACAGATTCACTATCAACGCCTTGGTGTCCAAGGGCTCCATATTGTCTCCTACTTACTTTCCATTTACATTGACGATCTGCTGGAAAAAGCAAAGAACACAATCTACAGCTTTGCAGATGACAGTACGCTACTCATGTAAAAATCCGCAGACAGCAGGACGTCGTTCAACTTAACGAAGACCTGGAAGAAACTCTATCTTGGAGTTACAGCAACCAAGCAGAATTTAACACTACAAAAACCCAGGCGGCAGTTTTTTCTAAAAAAGTTAACGATACTGATTCCGACATTGTTATGTCGGGGCACTTCATTCGTCTAACATCGTCATTCCATTTGCTGGACGTTGATTTGGGAGCAAATATGTCTTGGCATGAACATGTTGCAAGCATAGCGAAGAGAGCTTCTCAAAAGTTGGGAATATTATTTGGAACTAGAAAGTTTTACACTCCACAACTGTTCATTTTGTACAAACCTCAAATTTGACCAACGATGGACTACTGCTTCCATGTTTGGGGCTCTGCTCTTGAACATATGTTACACTGCATTTGTAAGATTTTATTCAAAAGAGAGCTGTTTGCCTGATCGGAGACCCGGAACTAGCCAGCAACCTTATTCATTGGAACATCGAAGAACGGTTGGCGACTTGAGTATATTCTACAAGTATTTTCATAGAAAGTGTTCAATGGATGTATCCCGCTTAATTCCTCCCAGAGCAGTGCATGCCAGAAATACACGTCGCGCTAATTCTTCACATCCATATGAGGTTGAGCTTGTTACTCCTCGTGCAACACTTTCAAGCAGTCTTTAATATAGAGAACCTTTGGAATAATTTGCCCAGGATTGTGTTCCCGACCTAGTACAAACAGCGATTTAAAATTAACTTGAGTCGCTTTTTCCTCACACGTGTCGCTCCTGTAGCGCTTTAGGGATTTCCCTGCAGCACGTGTGCTAGGCCCATCAAAAAAAATTACGGTAAGGCGTTAATTGTTGTAAGACCCTATGTGGCGTCAGCATAGGTAGTCGATTACAGTGATGTCAATGGAGAATGAAATGTACTCGAACCAGTAATTTCAATCATAGTAATTCAATAAAACTTGTCGCAGTCAATTACATTATAGTGTATTTTATGACAATATGTGGGGTATGTAAAACGCTACGTGGTTTTTTACCTAAACAAAAACAGAAAATAACATAAGTTAATAACCATTTACTTAGAGTGTTTTCATGGAAAATAAATAATAAAATATTCTCTATTTACCTACCCACATAAAATTACAGAAATGCTTACATATATTAAATTTGTGGATTCTTGAAATAATAGGTTACTAAATATACTCACGATAGAGTTCAAACGGAGATTTTATGTCGCTTCCATTGTGTGCTTCATAGTCATTCTCGTAGATATTGTCTCTCTCTCTCTTCTCTCTCTCTCTCTCATTTCTATTACTTTTCCTATTTACGGGCAAAACTTTCTCTTTCCTTAGGAAATATTATGGACCTCATAAAGTGTTATGAAGAAAATTTATATAGATACTTATCTTTATTCTGATAATACGAATTCCCTACTATCCTAGTTAATATTGTTTTTTATTGTTGTTTTTACAGTTCAAGAGATTTTTTAAGTAAATAATATTAAAATTAACGTTAGTTATTACCGAGCAACATAACAATGTATTAGTTTTTAGTAGAGAATAAAAAAAAAGTTGGCTCAAAATTTAAGAAAACTATAACAAGTAGATGCTTATACTGCACTCTGTCGGTGACTTACTAAGTCTATTCAAGCAGAGCGGCACAGCACTGCTGGCAACTTATTGCAGAAACGCACCTTTCTTGAGCAGCTCAAAGGCATAGATGGCAGTATTGGCACTGCTGGCAACTTATTGCTGTGCCAGCAGTGCTATGACGCTCTGCTTGAATAGACTTAGTAAGTCACCGATAGAGTGCAGTATAAGCATCTATTTGTTATAGTTTTCCGTTGGTTACTTGGATAAAGGACTAAAGATGTGTTCTCGTATTTGCTGAACCTAGCCCAGCTGATGAGCCGTGATACGGCGAAACGCGTCTTGCGATGGTTCAGCAAATACGAAGAACACTTTGGTAATTTCTGAAAAATACGATTTTTTCGTTTTTAGTTATACTAATACTGCCATCTATGCCTTCGAGCAGTAAGCTCAAGAAAGGTGCGTTTCTGCAATAAGTTGCCAGCAGTGCTGTGCCGCTCTGCTTGAATAGACTTAGTAAGTCACCGACAGAGTGCAGTATAAGCATCTATTTGTTATAGTTTTCCCTTAGTTACTTGGATAAAGGACTAAAGATGTGTTCTCTTATTTGCTGAACCTAGCCCAGCTGATGAGCCGTGATACGGCGAAACGCGTCTTGGGATGTTTCAGCAAATATAAAGAGCACTCTGGTAATTTCTGAAAAATACGATTTTTTCGTTTTTGGTTATACCAATACTGCCAAAATTTAAGAAGTTAACGTACAGGTTGAATCACGTTATCTTCGGGTTTTTTCAGGTAAATATCGTGTAGGCGTTTTATTTTTCGCAAGTACAATTTTTGCAGCTTGAGATGTTAAGACTATTTACCCGCGAAATTTACTAAAATAGATATTATGGCCAAATATACTTCGTAGAAACGTCGAATTATAAGCAAAAATAGCTCTCTGACATTATTTTAATTATTTTCCTGTGAGGTCATCATCTCTCTTAAACGTTCTTCTGGCGGAATTAATAAAGCAATACCAAGATAGATTCTGGCTTCCACATAGAAAAAAAAATAACAGAATTAGAGGGAATGGCGACTTCATAAGTGCAGAAAGAAGTTTAAAAGAAGAAAAAAACAGTTTAGTCTTCTGAAACAGACATCTCAGATAGAGGTTCAAAATATACTAATTTATTGGCATCCATAAAATAATGCCCTAGATGATCCAGACTTCTAATGAAATGAAACACTACACTTAGATAATTGCAAAGTTGCTACTCTAAGAACTGGCCAGCACCAACGACAATGACATTTACGCTAGACTCCTAGCACTAAATACATTTAGAGATTACTACAACATTTATTAGGAATGGGTACAACTTTTGCCATTGTATTCTACTACTTTAGGATTCTAAGACAGCTCCTGCCTTTTCAGAAGATTATAGCAATAGGACTAGGTCCTTAGACCCTTAAAGTATATAGTACTCTACATAGCTACCTACAGAAGAAAAACTAATACACGATGTACTCATAGGAGTGGTCGAGACTCTGACTACCGAGGAAATAACAGCAGATTTTACTAGGAAAGATTTTACTACCAGAACAGTTGTGCCCATGAATATAAAAATCCCTCATACTACAACAGAAGAATACATATACAACGTTCAAGGCAAGAAACCTTAACAACATGAGAGTGTAACTTTTACTAGACAAAGTTCTGGAATACTCAGTGAAATAACTGTTAGTCTTTCACGTACTCAGGTTTCACATGGAAGGCTAACCAAAAGTGACTAAATATGGTCCTGACCACAATTGGAGTGACTGTAAAAAATGGAAAGACAATCTAACATAAAGTGCTAATTGCAGCGATGAACGCCATGGCTTCATACATAGGCTATCCAGACACCTTAATATTTAAATAAAACCAACGGCTTCGATATCAGCTTTGAGATGGAGGAAGGCAAGACATCAATAGATTGGCTTTCATTAATAATAATGATCATCATCATTATCATTAGATTATTATATCCATACTACTCAGTATATATTATATATATATATATATATATATATATATATATATATATATATATATATATATATTTATTTATATATATATATATATATATATATATATATATATATATATATATATATATATATATATATATTATATTTATATATATATATATATATATATATATATATATATATATATATATATATATATATATATATATATATATATAGTTATTCTATCCATAGTCGGATGTATTATTCCATCTATAGTCGGATGTAAGCCTCCCCAATTTGTCTCCAATGAGCTTGGTTGTTTGTCTTTTGGGTCCAAACGAGTCGTGATAATCATTTTATGTCGTCTCCGTCCATATTGTCTGTATTATACTTCTGCATCTTTTGTGTTCTCTAGGCCTCCATTCAACTATACGGCGTGTCCATCTGTTATCGTTCAGCCATGCCACCTTAATATACATATTCGTTGCACTACATCTGTCACTTTTGATATTCTTCGTATCTCCATGTTAGGAATGTGATCTCGGAGTCCAATATTTGACATTCTTCTCTCCATTGCTCTTTGGGTTACCTGGAGTTTATTTATTATACTTTTATTTAAAGCCCACGTTTCAGTGCTATATGTTAATACCGGCAGTACATGCGAATCGAATACTCTGGCTTTTATTGTATTTGGTATGTCCAATTAAAATGTAGATTGTAACCTTCCGAACACAGAGCAAGTCAATGAGACTCCTCCATCCAAGTCAGCCTTTAAATTATTTTTTGATATATCAATTTCTTGTCCTAAATATATAAAGGTTTGTACATTTTCTATTCTTTCACCTACTAATAGTTCCTGGCTGTTATCCTCACTTTTCTCTTTTTTTGTGTTGGCGATCAGAGTGATATCATCTGCGAACCTTAAGTGATTTAATCGCTCACCGTCCATAAATATTCCTTTATTTTCTCACTTTAACGATTTGAACATGTCTTCTAGAGTCAAACTGAACAGTTTTGGAGATATCGAGTCGCTTTATCTAATTCGTCTTTTAATTTTAATTTCATTTGTTTTTTCTTCAAACATTATTTGTGAGGTGGCATTTTTATATGTATTTAAGAGTGTATCTTTCATCGACTCTGCTGTTACTTAAAGCAGTAAGGACTGCTCATTTCTCTATCGAATCAAATGCTTTTGCGTAGTCAACCATTGCTATCTACAAGGTTTGGTTTTTGGTTTTTCCACTAGTAATTTAATTGTTTGAAGATGGTCCAAAGTGGTGTATCCTCGTCTAAATCCCGCTTGTTCACGTGACTGATAACTGTCTAATTTGTTCGTTAATCTGTATGTTATGATTCTAGTGAGGATTTTGTATAGCACCGATAACACAGGTCTGTAACAAAAATGCTGTCTGGATGTTTTCAACTGATTTCTATGTATTTAGGTGTTCTGAAAACTAAAAAAATACTCAAAAAATTCCAGAACGTCAGGTTATTTTGCAAAACGCAAAATTTTATTATAAAAAAGAGTTTCTTTGGGCTAACTTGAAGTCATAAATAAATAGGTACAATTTTATTTTGATTACTGTTTTTAAATGTATACAGGCCATAACTATCATTACTTTCTAAACAAAGAACGCCCTGTGTGAGCTAAATTAACAAACATAAACGTTGTAACCAGAACGTGCGCGCTCCGATAGTGTAGAAAGTGACGCGGTACAATTACGTGCTAACTCGTCAGATCTATAAAATCTTGGTTCAATATAGTGCAATGTCATCTGTGCGGAAGTGTGTGAATTCGTCTGACAGTTTCTGTTATATTTGTGGCGAATATATGGTAATAAAGCAACAACTTAATATTACGGACTTTGCAAAAAAAGTATACTTCACGCATTTTGGCTTAAAACTTGGAGATCAGGATAAAGTTTGGGCACCTAATAAAGTCTGCAAACGATGTGTTGAAGACCTTCGAAATTGGTTTAAGGGCAAGAAAAAAGCTTTCCGATATGCGATTCCTATGGTATGGCGCGAGCAAAAGAACCATAGTGATGATTGTTACTTTTGTTCGTGTAATGTGAAAGGGTATAATTCAAAATGGAAGCAGTCCATTTCATACCCCAATCTGCAATCAGCTATTCATCCCATCCCTCATGGGACCGAAATACCAGTGCCCAAGGCCCCTGCTACCTTGGTAGAGATTCCAAGTTCTGACGAAGATGGTGCTGTACCTGAACCCGATGACAAGTCAAGTTTTCAATTTGGAGATGACAGCAGTCCGAAATTGTTTTCCCAGGGCGAGCTAAATGATTTGGTAAGAGACTTGAATCTTCCGAAAAACGCTGCTAAGTTGCTTGGATCAAGGCTCAAAAGCAGGAACTTACTTTTGCCGGGAGTGTCTTCCTCCCGTTTAGATATCGTGAGAAGCAGTTCACTTCCTACTTTGCCCAAGAGGACGAGTTGGTTTATTGTACCAATATTGAAGGTTTGATGGATACATTTAAGATCTCATACGACTCAGCACAGGGGCGTATTTTCACAAATTCTTCAAAAAGAAGCCTTAAAGCAGTTCTGCTTCACAATGGCGGTTTCTATGCTTCCATTCCTGTCGGTCATTCCGTACACCTCAAGGAAACCTACAAGAACTTGGAATTGGTTCTTTGCAAATTAAAATATAAAGACCACGGTTGGCAAGTGTGCGGTGATTTAAAAATCTTGGGCATGTTGCTCGGACAACAATCTGGGTTTACCAAATTTCCTTGCTTTTTGTGTCTATGGGATAGTAGAGACCGAGCAAATCACTGGACCAAAAAGTGTTGGCCTCCGAGGGAGCTTAAAGTTGACGAAAAGAACGTCCTGCATGAAACTTTGGTGCCTCCTCATAAAGTTCTTCTACCACCGCTTCACATAAAGCTAGGATTGTTGAAACAATTTGTAAAGTCACTTCCAAGAGATGGAAATTGCTTCAAATACTTAATATCAAAGTTTCCAGGCCTCTCGGAGGCAAAGTTGAAGGAAGGTTTTTCGTTGGACCAGTTATTAGACGGCTTATGGCTGATCCACAATTCATCACAACCATGACGGATCCTCAAAGAGAAGGGTGGATTGCCTTTAAAGAGGTCATAGAGAAATTTTTAGGCAATAACAAAGACCCTAACTACAAACAAATCGCCAAAAGAATGTTAAAAGCATTTCAAGCTTTAGGTTGCCTAATGAGTTTAAAAGTACATTTTCTTCATTCCCACCTCGACTACTTTCCAGAAAATTTAGGAGATCTAAGTGAAGAGCAAGGTGGACGATTTCACCAAGATATTAAGGAGATGGAAAAAAGATACCAGGGAAGATAGGGCGTCTCAATGATGGCAGACTACTGTTGGACGCTTCAGAGAGACCTTCCAGATGCTTCCAACAAGCGAAAATGTACCAAAAGGAGTCTCACTGGTAAAAAGAAATGTGTTTAGTGCTTACTAATGAATGTATTTTAGATAAAAAAATAAGTTTTGTTACGCAATTATAAATAAAAAAAAAATTTTTAGTCTTTTATCATTTATTTTAAGATGATAACTTGTTTAACATAGATACCTACTATGACAAAATGAAAGTCATTTTCGGATTCAGTATACCCAAAAACATAAGAATTACGCAAAAAAACCAAAACAGCTCTCAATTTTTTTTTTTTTGCAGACTTGTGCAACAGGCCAATGGGTCTGTAACTCTCCAATTTAAATTTGTTCCCCTTTTTAAATATAAGCATAATCAAGGCGTTTACCCAATGTGTTTTTTGCTTTCTATGAGGCACCTGTTAAATAGAGCTTGAAGAGATTGTATTATCGATGCCCCTCCATACCTCGTCACCCTTTATCATCTCTTTGTGGTTGTGCATATGTTGTAGGGGCATTCACTATTTCATCTGTCGTTACATCTGTACTGTCTGATGTCTTCTCTGTTCTTTTTTTTTTTTATTTTTTTTGGCTACTTCTGCCAGTTCTAATCTGTAATTTGTAGGATCATTTCTTAATAGTCGTCTCTGTTTCATGAGATTTTGTGTCTCTTTACTTAATTTTTGTGTTTTTTTTTTTTTTTTCAGTGTTGCTATTTCTTTTGTAGTCATAAGTAGGCTGTTGGTTATTTGTGCGTTTAGTTCATCAAGTTCTGTGTGGTAATTTATGTGTTTTATATGATTCTCCAGTGCTTGTCGATATTCGTCTGTGTAATAATAATATCGGTGAAGTAATTGTGACGTTCGACAATCTAAACGTGGAAATGCAATTAATTTTTGAAAACAGTCAACTTCTACAGAAAAACTGTTGTCATACTAAGCAAAACTTTAGAAAAAAGCAAAATACTTCAAGGTAAAAAATCGAAAAACATGGCGTCGTCGGGGATAGTATGTAATAGGACCCATTCTAAGGCTTAGAATAACTAGTTAGACAACATACAATGTGACTAAACCCCATTCGATTATTCGTCTCAAAACATATCTGTTTTTTTTTTCTCTTAGTTCTATCAAGTTTCGTAAGTAGTTTCTAACAAAAGCTTCAGCAGTTCAACCTGACCTAACCTGAACTGCATGTTTATTGTTTCAAAGTTTCTCTTAAATAAACGTCTAGCATACATGTATGCATAATTACAAACTTAAAGTTCCTCTAAATATTAACAATAGTAATACTTCTCTCAAATGCTTTACTGTAGCACGTAATTTTACAGATTTGTAATATTCTAATATTAGGTTCAACGATCGTCTGCTTCTTTGAATAATAATAAAATTATTTTATAATAGATAATTAGTAAATATCAAGATGAATTTTTTAAGTTAACAACCAAGTCATTTCAAAAAATCACCGAGTTGTGAAATTATTATCTCTGTTCTAAAAACTTTGACAAAATTTTGTAAATAATACTTCTCACTAGAGTGGAAAATGAAGGATATTACCGGGAGAACTCCTCAGGTGTACGATAATGATGTCCGAACGGTTTAGATAAAGCTGGGACCGATGATCGCAGATTAGGAAGGCAAGGACTGAAGAAATCATTATTATGATAGAATTGTTAAGGATTTGATGCTGTCAAGTCTACAAATAAAGCTCTTAGTGCTACTCTAAAAAGCTGGGGCATACTATACTACAAGAGTTTATTAAAAAGCCGTCTAAAAAAAGTAAATATCCTTTTTTTGTAAAAAATCCATTGATCTCAATACGTTTGGTCCAGCAAGATCCCAATTTTTTTATTCTCTCAGAGAAAGGAACGATGAAAGATTTCCCCATTAGCCAATTTTTGATGTAAGGAAACAAAACAGGCACTTGGACCCACTTATGTGGAATAGGGTGAATAAGGAACTATTTCCAAGCACAGCTCGTTCACTTTTGCCATTGCAACGACCGATATAGTGGTCAGCAGGCGCATTATCCCAGTGAAGGAGTACTTTTTTGTGCACTAAACTTGATCGCTTTTGCTTTAACTCACCCTGTGAGTGCTTCAGTAACGTAGCGTAATAAAAACCAGTCACTGTTTTACCCATTTCCAAACAAGCAATCATAATGAAACCCTGGGAGTGGAAAAAAATATTTCCCATCACTTTTCCCGCCGACCATACTATTTTCGCTCTTTTCTTTGCACTCTAATCTTTGCCAACCTGTTTTGACTGTTGTTTTGTATCCTGTGTAATAGTGGATTCACGTTTTAGAGTCACAAAACGACGTCAGAAGGATTACGGTACAACTTTTCCAAACACTACTTGGAACAAACGCGTTATCCATCGAGCAGATTTTTAATTTTTAGAACTTCATGCCTTCAGGTCATTATATCTGTAACCATTCATATGAGATGCCTACCATCTCAGCAGTTTCACGAGACTTAATACGGCGATCTTCCATCATGATACTATGAATTTTATGGAGAATTTCTTCAGAAGAAATCTCAATCAGAAGTCCGGAACATTGCTCTACGGTACTCGTGCGGCTATATTTAAAGTTATTTATTCAGTAGTAAATAGCCTTGCGTGCTGGTGAAGTCCCTTCAGTTCAGTTTATCACTGCAGGGTACTCGACTTTATCCATTTCTACGAAACGTGTGACACCGATCACTTACAATAGTTGCCGACAAACAATTGCGCGTCCTGTCTGTTTCAACTTTGAACACAACCGATCCAAGAATCACGCTTATCAACAGTGGCGCCATTTAACAAAATTTTCCGCCAAAATTTATCAGCCTTATCAATCCACCACCTCGTAAGTTTTTTAAGGTTAGAACTGAAACTGAGGAACGAAAAACGTTTCTACAATACAGATCTTCAAGCCTCATAAACCCGGGTAGAAACCGGCTAGGAAAGAAATTTCTTAGGAACATTTAGCCGCTCTAGAGAACGATGTTAGATTTAGGTCTTATATTAGAATCCTCTCATGAAGCAGAACTCGATGTAATGGCTTTATAAGTGCCACCTTTAGTGGTTTTCTGAAAAGTTGATGGCGACGGTTTCCTTGGGACTGCAAAGGAATTTTACTTATCGTCTATTTAGAAAAATTAGAAACAATTAATGTGGAGGTTTACGGAAGGACGAAAACTTGAAAAACGTTCGAATTCATTACCAACTATAAATTTTCTGATGCGCAAATTTAGGATTCACAAGGCTGGCACGGTTGCGAATTTTTCTTCACAGCTAAATAGAGAACTTCAAAAAAACATCCTCACCGGAAAATATATTTTCTAGGTTATATAAAATATTTTTAACTAGTATTAACATCACATGCTTACTGCAAATAAGATAATTCTGATCCCTGAAAATAATTTTCTTTATAATAAATAATCTTTGATCATAATTTTTTAGATTTTCTAGTTATTGAGATCCAACATAAGACACGAGATTATTCTTAGGGAACGAAGCTGATAATATTGCTTGAAAAGTAGAAATTTAATTGATGCTAAGAATAAAAATAAGTACATCGGTCGGGTAGTTCTATGTTCTATATTCTTACTTTATGGTTGAAAATTCGGCTACTATAAATAAAACTTTCATGTAACATAAACAGTCGAATATTTGAACATGGTATATGGAAAGTTGTTTTGCTCATACTAAGAAAACATATAAACAAGAAATTAGTGTACATACATCTTTCTTTGATATATTGTTCTCTCCGTTTCTTATTAAACTGGTTCTTCATGTGAAGTGAATGGTATAGGGTCGATACTGAGATGAAATGGACCAAGTGAGTTAGAAGAAATTTTTGTCCTGTTTTCTAAAGCTAGCAGTTGTTTCTCACCAAAGAGAAATATATAACTAATTTCTTATTAAATAATATATGCCACATAAACAGCAAGACCCACAAATAGAAAGATATAATAATAATAATAACTCTTCTTTTTTTCTATTTTTGAGAAATAACCAATGCACATTTCGCTAATATTCTAAACTGTAATGAAAATAAAAAGCAAATATTCAGAATACTTCGTCGAGATACAGATTTTGTTCTTAAACAATGTGGCCAAAAATATTCCAGACAAATTAACTATTAAATAGCCTAGAATTAAAGAGATTAATAATAAGAAATAGATAGTAGTAAGATAAGAGCCGTGCCATATTTTCTGAAATTTTATTCATATTAGTTAAAAGCAACGCAACTGCCACCCTGAAGACTACGTACCGTAAAACAATTAAAATATTAAAACATATGTTATTGAATATATTTTATAAAAAAACTATTAAAAATTCAGCAATACGAATAAGGGAAAGTATAGAAAGGTACCAGAAAGAAAGAAGAAAAACGAGGCTGCAACCGGTAAAAAGAGAAACAACATTTATCTAAATTAATTATCAGTGATTTAACTCTTAATGAACTACCTCTTAAATATATGAAAATAAGGATAAAAATCATTAGTATTTACATGTAAAGAATTTATGGATAAAATAATATTGTAAAAGGGTGGTTTGTTAAAATATTGATTTTGAGGTTTAATGACACTGGTTGACAAAGTAATCTAACTAACCTGAACTAACATATACCTCCGCCATCGATTCCTATTAAATATGAGCTAGTTATTACTTCTATCATTTTGAACCGTTCCTTTTATTTGCTGCTTATTTTTGATCCCAGCTACATGGCTGGTGGGCCTTTTACCACATGAATCTAAAGACTAATAACATCTCAGACTTAATCAGTGGATAATTTAATTACAGACTGATACACAAACCGATGTTTACTGCGTCAATACCGTTTCAAAATAACCTGTAGTATAATGGTCTAGAAATCTATAGAAAAAAAGGAGGTGAAGCGATTGTAGTAGTAATTTTTGATAAAATATTTCCCATGGATATTCTTCAGTTCGGAGTTATTGTATTTAGTAATCCTATAATCAACAAATAACATTCTGATGAAGTCTGGTACTACGCTATAGTCTTCCCATTTTATCCCAATGTTCAAGTAAAACATCAAATATCTAAAAGTCACATTTTTTAGAACTGACAATCTGTACACTTTTTAAAAGAACATAAGAGAAAGTTTCTTTTACTCAAAAGGTTTATCAACTTCTCTTTCTGTAAATGTCTATTTAAAAACATCTGATGCAACAGGCTACTGTCAAGTATCGACCAACTAATTTAAAAGTAATAATATCTTTATTGTATCATTATTAGGGTAACATTCATATATTTTCTAGGATTGAAAAGGTTAAAGCTTAGCCTAAATACAGTTTTATGATAAATCAGATATTCAGATTAGAAGTTAAGTTGTACCTATATCAGTGTCAATAATGGCGTAGAACGGGAACATGAATATTACATGATTATAAAGACGAGACTTAGTCATAATGTCCGAATTTATGAAACACATTTAAAAGGCAACGAAGCATTGTGTTTGTTTAAAGAACGTATATCCTTACTTAAGCCTACTCTGGTAATATATTTTTAAAACGTAAAAATTACTTGTGTAACTGTTTTGTGACATTAATTAATAACTGAAAACTCCTCGTTTGTGTATTTCCTTTAAAGTCCCTGGTAAATGAAAAAAACCAAAGCTTGTTTACGACTCTAAAATAGTATCTCATCTATTGTTGACATACTGCAGCTTGAATACGTTTTCTTAGATGCGTTATTTCCGCATGTCTAATGATTTTTATTTAAAGTAAAAACAAGGTAATATATCTCAGGGTTTACACCTAAAATCGTGGGTTCGAATCCCACTGGTAACGAGAAAACTTGTACTTCTCTTGTTGTTCATTTTTAAGTGTTTTCCTCGTTTTTGGTGGTTCCGGTACCCTAAACGACTATTGCCTTTCATTAAAACTTACATTTATGATTGTATTCCTCAACGTGTATGGACGGATGAACCAGTAAAAATGGTAGGTTCAAGGTTGGACTCATTTACTTACAATGCCAATGCACATAACCTCAAGGGAATTATGAATGATTCTCGACTGAGGCGGGGGGAAGCTACGAAACAGATCTCCGACTAGCAATTGAAGATACGTCGGTACTGTGGCTTAGTTGTTGAAGTGTAGGGGCGTATACTCTGAGATCGTAGTTCTTACAGCCTCCCGAATTACCATGTGAATATGTATTTACCTTAAAGTATTTTAATTGTACCTATTGTCGGTACTTTCAGTCGACGAGTAAACATCCAGCCTAAAAACACTGTCACCTTGTTGGTCTATTCATTTTTGCCTAGAGCTCTTGAGATGTTATAGTCTATTTTGGGATTAACAGGAGAAATATGGCAATGCATTTTGGAGATTAATTTTTTAGTCGTGGCAGATTATCCATTAAATCTATTTGTGCACTTGAAAATATGATAATATCTTTGTTCGGTTTGTGCAAATGCAATACTAAATTCAGTAACTGGGACAAGATTATGTCATAATTATTATAAAGGTGTAAATTTATCCATTTTAAAACAAGTTGAGATATGAGTTTTAGTTTTTCAAAATTGGAAGTGCCCACCAAAGTTCTATATTTGTAAACGTTAGTCCTAAGTCTTTTGTTAATTTTCCTCGTAAAAAATTATTGATTCGTGAAAAAATATCCTTCGATGTTTGAATTTCGTCACTTTTCAGAATTACTAGATCACGAGAAACATAATCCTCTATTTCCCTTGGTCTGGCTGTCTGTTGGTACGGTAGCTCTAAAAGAGAATTAGATAATTACTTTCATGAAAAAATATCCCTCAAAATTTTTCGATTTTATCACATCTCAGAATTACGAGATCACGAGAAACATAATTTTTCATTTCCCTTGATCTGTCTGCCTGTTAGTACGGTAACTCTAGAACGAAATCGAATAACGACTTTAAATTTAACAATTAATTTAAAAAAAACAATTAGTTAAAGTAGGGAATGGATCTATAGTTTTTAAGTGACATCATTTTAGGCGATGGGACAAACAATTTACGTAATTTTCATATTTTAATTTTAGGAAAATAAAAAAAAAATAGTTATTTATAATTAAATATTTAAGGGAAAAAAGATAAATGGATTGCTTTATATATGTCATGTCATAAAATATTTCTAGGATTCTTGTAGTCAGAGAATCTGAAAATTGTATTTCTTCCTCATTATTTTCATTTATTTATGGTCAGACAAACGAGAGGCTTATAAATTAAAGATTCAGAATTCATTTGAAGATATTTCCAAAGTTTTTCTTTTTATTAATTTTTAGTGTTCCGTATGGAACACTTGTAAGGTCACTTCGGTGTCCGTTAGTCTGTCAGTCCGTCCGTCTGCTACACCCGATTTTCTCAGAAACTATATATTTGACATAAAAAGTTGAAATTTGGCACTAATATAGGAATTGATGGCCTCATCAGAACCGTGTAGTTTTCAAAGTTAAATTTTGACTTAGGAGGTTAGTTTTAGGGGGTGGAAATCGGCAGTGAAAAAAAAATTTTTACTTGTAAAAACACGAGTAATATATATATATATATATATATATATATATATATATATATATATATATATATATATATATATATATGTAATACTCGCCCACATTTTTCTTTGTATTATTTTTAAAAAATCGCTATCACCCCCTTATCTCGAAAATTACTGACCAAAAAATTTCCTGGAATATTCTCCACGGGTTGTAGATTGAATGAAAATTATCACGGGTGCATTACCTTTAACAATTTAGCTGATATCTATAAAAACAAATTCCAAGATCATCGCTTTTCAGTAAAGATTGGAAATAAACTTTGTTGAAAACTCATTTGGGGTGTGTTTTGTGAAGTCACTGATCATTTTATACCTCCGTAACAATTTTTTTTATTTTAAAAGCAATCAACGTACGGAACACTAATTGCGCAAGTTTAACTTGCGCTTGACCGGTTATTTCATTTAACATATCTCCCTCTAATGCTTAAATTTTCTTTAGTGTGAGACTGAGAATTAAGTATTTATTCTAGAACTACTTGTTTGCAAGGAAAATACTGCGTATATTCTTTTACCAATTTTTTTGTACATCTGTTATTTCCTTTTAGTTTTATTAATGTGTTTTAAATAAAACTCCGCATTTTTCTTTAAACTGACATGTGTTCTCACTAACAAGATGTATTACTTGTCGTTATATGGAACATCTTGTTTTGATGGCGCTTTACGACATCCAAGTGATCGGATTATAGAAAGAGGGAGAAACGTTACCATAGCAGAGAAACAAAGCTTTTTCACGTGCCTCTGTTATTCAGTTTTTGGGTTGATTACAGATATATCTAAAATATTTTTAACAGTATTTTTAGTGTTCCGTACGGAACACTTATAAGATCATTTCAATGTCTGACCATCTATCTGCCTGCCCGTCTGTCTGTCCGTCTATCTGTCTGTCACATCCGATTTTCTCCGAAACTATTTGACGTAGAAAGTTAAAACTTGACACTAATACAGGGATTGATGACCTTGTCAGAGTCGTGCAGTTTTGAAAGTTAAATTTTGACATAAGGGGTTAGTTTTGGAGGGTGAAATCCGAAGTGAAAAAAAAATTTACCAGGTTGAGTGGGGTGTCAAATGAAAGCTTGTAAAAACACGAGTTCAAAAATATATATAATCTAATACTTGCGCAGATTTGTCTTTGTATTATTTTTAAAAAATTGCCCGCCCTTATCTAGAAAAGTACTGAACATGAAATTTTGGAATATGTTTCACAGGGTATAAATTGAACGAAAATTATCACGAGTGCATTATCTTGAATAATTTATCTGGTATATAAAAAAAAAAAATTGTTCAAAACTCTTCACTGATCATTTTATACCTCCGTAACAAAAATTTTTATTTTAAAAGCAATCAACGTAAGGAACACTAATTGCGCAAGTTTAACTTGGGCTTGACTGGTTCTTTCGTTTAACATATCTCCCTGTAATGCTTGAATTTTTTTTAGTGTGAGACTGAGAATTAAGTATTTATTCTAGAACAGGGGTGCTCAAACTTGAACTGCTGGCGATCTACCTCAATATTGTTAGACTACGATCGATCGTTTCTGAGAGGCTGCAAGTAAGTGTGATGCAGGATTCTCGTCTAGGTAGGGTGTATCGTGGCATAGATATTAGTTTTCCGCACAATATGCATTTTTTTAGTCAAGGTAAGTGTAGGTCTGCTCTAAAATGTCAATGAAAAAACTCATAATTATTCAAAATTGCGAGTTCATTGGTCCTTACAAAACAAACGAGTTCTAGTGTCTAAACTTAACTAAAGAGTGACTTTGGATGTTGAAGCGTGGCACTGCATGTCCTCAGCATACTTTTCATAAGATGGCACGTAATTACCGAGTGCTAATCGCAAGCATGATGACATATGTTCGTCAGTTAGTCGATTGCGATATTTTGACTTAATTATCTTCATTTCAGAAAATGCAGACTTGCACTAGTAAGTTGACCCAAACATTGCCGTCAGTTGAAGGGCGATTTGCCTTAGATTCGGATATTTATCTTCAGATATAAAACACCAGAATTTTGTATCAGATGCTGTGGCTTTAAGATGTATATCTGATATAATCTGCACTAACTCATTTTCAACAGAACATGAGCCCATGTTAAACTGACTTGCTATTTCAGTAGCTAATTCCTCAATGTTTTTACACGAAAAAGGATAACTCATAAATGATGCGATATTTGCCAATTTACTGAAATCATAAAAACGTATTTCGAATTGGCCCAAAATATTTGATAATTCTGCCTCATAAATATCATAATTCAACTGAGGAATCCTTGCTTTCAAAGACGAAAAATTTTTCAGATCCTTTCTTTTCAGTTGATCTATCATAAGTTGCAATTTACTTTTGAATGCTTTTATTGCGCTAATCATCTCAATAATAGTTTTTCCTTTACCTTGAAGCTCCAAATTAATGGTGTTTAAATGCATTGTGATGTCTGTCAAAAATGCCAAATCAGTCAGCCATTTTCCGTTTTTCAGCATCTGAGTGCTATCACCTCTTTCGTCCAGAAAAGCTGTTATTTCGGGCATAATTCTTGAAACCTTTCTAGGAATTTTCCGCAACTCAACCACCTGACGTATGTGTGAAGAACTAAATCAGTGTGTTCAGTTGACTCACTATCTTTCAACTGCAATTTAAAGAGCCGTCGTGGCAAGCTACGTGCACGGATAGAATTCACAATTTTTATTGCAATGCCCATAATCTCCTCCATGTTTAGAACTTTTGAACACAAAACTTGTTGATGTATAATGCAATGGAAGGAGAAAAATCAAGAGAAATCATCATTAGCTCGACACAATGCCACAAAACCGTTTTTGTTTCCAGTCATTGCTGGTGCTCCATGGATTGTAATGCACACTAGTTTATATATTGGTAGCTTGTAGTTTGTTACAATATTGAAGAAAACGTCATATATATGTCTTCGCCACGGGTTTTTCCTGTCAGAGGAATCATTGTCAAAAACTCTTCCTTAGCCGACATGTCATTGAATACCATTCCAATAAAAATATACAGCTGGGCAGTGTCTGTCATATCGGTGGATTCGTCGAACTGTAAAGAAAAGTATGTACATTCCATGATATCATGTTTTAGTTTATCTGCCATGTCCTGACTCATGACTTCAACACGCCTTGTGAGAGTCGGACGAGATAACTGAAGTTCTCTAATAGCAGACATAATCTCTGTTTTATTTTTAAAAATCTCCAAATAAAGTCTCACCCACTTCGATAAAAGCTTCCTTCACAACCAATCCGTCATCAAATGTGTTGTTTGTTTGTGTTTCGCCAATATATGAGATATTTTAAATGACGCGATCGTTGCAGCTTTTGATTGTTTGGCTGGTCTTGTGAACATGGTTTGTTCTTTTTTCAAACAAGTAATCAAATCACGTACTTTTCGTTTTCTTAATTCACTCTGTGACGGAAAATGCTTTTCATAGTTTTTATGAACTTTTATGATGCCTCTCTAAGTTCCCACGCTTAGGTATTGCAACTGACGCACGGCAAATGAGACAAATGCACTTATCCTTTACCATACAAAAGAAAAATTCTTCCTCCCAATCGTTATTAAAATGATAAGTTTTACTTTTCTTCGCCGCACTCATTTTGGCCTATTTATTAATAAACTTTGTATCGATGTATCGCCTTCATTCAAGTAACAACTCAGACTGACTCCTATTCCTGCAGGCGCAACATTTATATCGGCGCGAACGAAGTCTCGAATGTTCCCGTCAAACACGCCGCCCGAAGTTTATAGAAAAATCGGCGGGAATCAAAAACGCGACTTTTCTTTGACAAGTACCGCGCGTTCCTTTGATAAAGCCGCCTTTTGCCGCTAGCAGGGGGTTATTACGATAAAAGAAAGTGATGAGGGGGTTATTCTGGCCTAATTGTGGATCGAATAAATTTTAGTAGTTTATTCATTACATTTTGTTTTAGTTTCCTAAACCAAAATCTGTGAATAGTTCTATATCGGAATTTTTTTTCTCGAGATCGACTCAAAAAGCACTCGCGATCGACTAGTCGATCGCGATCGACCGTTTGAGCACCCCTGTTCTAGAACTACTTGTTTGCAAGTCCGATTTGCACTTGGCCGGTTATTTTCAACAGTAACGTAAAATTTAATTAATAGGTGTAACTTCAGTATTCAAGTATGGGCCGGTAGCCAACAAACCTCGGACGGCCAAGTCCAAGCGTATTTGTATTTTTAGCCTAGTAAATCTCATATGTTCTATATCGCTCTCAGTGCTTATTTATAACGCATAAATATCCCTTATTAAAAAAAAACAAAATAATAGTTAATCAATAGTATGAGATCCAACCAATAAAATTTTTCAGTCAGGTATTTTTTTTATCTTTATAGATACAGACTGTGCCCAAATAAAAGATATTTCAAATTCGTTAAGCTATTTTGCAACAAAAAAAAAACTGATAAAAAAGGCAATGTCCTGTACAGGGTGAGTTAACGATAGAGTAAAGTTCATTATCTCATTTGTTTGGAGAATGACGAAAAAATGTTAAATAAAATAGTTTTAGGGAATGTTAAGGTGCACAGTATAAAATTATTTTTGAATATATGTAGAGGGTACTTCAAAAAACGTGTGGCCGATATAACATATGTTTTTTTAAATGGAATACCCCATTTTCAAATTTATTTTTAAATTCTCCGTAAAATTTTATAACTTTTTTATTAATAATGTTATATACCTACACCTAGTAATTTTTCTAATTTTTCAATTTTTTTTAAAAATACTAGTTTTCCGTTTTGTAAAAAATTGCCAGTAGCACCATTGTTTCTGAAGGTGGAATACTCATAATTGGTAAGAGTGTTCTATAGAGATGAAAAAAAAAATAAGATATATGTAAAAAAATTTGAGTTAGATGCTACAGGATGTTCAAAATAAATTTATTCATTTCGACTATTTTAAATTGAAAAATTATAAAATCATCCAACTTTTATTAAGTATATCATATACCTATTTCTAATAGTTTTCCATTTGTTTCGAATTTTTTCAATTTTTACCCTTGTTTTTAATACACTTACGCTATAACATCATAGTTGCAAAGATAAAACAAAAATGTAGGCATTGTCAAATTTTGACATATCTCTTAAGCAAGTAAAAATAGTTTAATTTGTTGTAGTAAGTGACGTATAAAGGTAATAGTTATGGATTTTCCTAAAAATGAATTAATTGATATGGTTTATATACTGGGCGAGGCGGGAAAAAATTGTTTTTTGGCAGTAGGGCTTTACGAACCGAAATACCCTAATATACTTATACCATCTAGAAAATCTTTTCAGTGCTTAATGGAATGGTTTGATGGTAGTGGTAGAAGGCTACCAATGAGGACAAAGAAATGGCGATTTTACTTCATGTTGAAGATAATCCCCAGGACAGCAGCCGTCAACTAGCTGACTTATTTGACACAACCCAATCTATGGCTAATCGCACCACGAGAAAATACAAGTATCATCCCTTTCATATGGAACTACACCAAGAACTTCACGAACGTGATTTTGAACGGCGATGTTTTCTGATAAAGCTACTTTTTTTCGCAGTAATGGAGCAGTTAACAGCCATAACATGCATTATTATTCAACAGTTAATCCATTTTGGGTCCGGGAAGTTTAAAACCAAAACCATTGGTCGCTTAATGTATGGTGTGGAAAATTAAATTTTCGAATTATTGGTCCATATTTTTTCCGTGAACCGCTTAACGGGCCTAGATATCTAAATTTTTTGCAAAACGAATAACCCCAGCTTCTTGAAGAAGTTGATAACTTTGAAAGAGAACAAATATGGATTCAACAAGACGGAGCTCTTGTTCATTACAACCGGGAAGTTCGGGAATTTTTAAACGATCGTTACCCACAAAAATGGATCGGTAGGGATGGATTCATTCAGTGGCCCCCTTGATCATGTGAGTCATCATGTGTGTGAACCTTTAGACTTGTTTTTGTGGGGCTACATTAAAGATCGTGTTTACATGAATTCCCCTACAACACCAGTAAATATGGAAAATAGGATACGGGATGCGTGCAGGACAATAACACCCTTTATGCCAAGGAAAATGAAGGAAAATATAGTAAAACGACTAAACACGTATATTCAAGTAGACGGACATATTTTTGAACATTCATTTCGTCCTAATAATTAACCATTAGGTAAGTTAAACTCTATTAAAATTATTATTAACTATTTGTTTATGTTTTCACAATAGCGTAAGCGTATTAAAAACAAGGGTAAAAAATTGAAAAAATTCAAAAAACAAATCGAAAACTATTAGAAATAGGTATATGACATACTTAATAAAAGTTGGAGGGTTTTGTAAAATCTATCAGAAAAAATAATAATATACAGGGTGTGCCACTTAAAAAATTTGAGATTTTTCAATTTAAAATAGTTGAAATGCATAAATTTATTTTGAACACCCTGTAGCATCTAACTCAAATTTATTTACTTATGTCTTTTCTTCATCTCTATAGAATGCTCGTAAAAATTATGAGTATTCCACCTTCAGAAACAATGGCGCTATTGGCAATTTTTTACAAAACTGAAAACTAGTATTTTTTTTTTTAAAATTGAATTATTAGAAAAATTACTAGGTATAGGTATATAACAATATTAATAAAAGAGTTATAAAATTTTACGGAGAATTAGAAAATTTTATGTTCTATTTAAAAAAACATATGTTATATCGGCCAAACTTTTTTGAAGTACCCTGTATAGCCAAAAATAATTTTAAACTGTGCACCTTAACATTCCCTAAAACTATTGTATTCAACATTTTTTCGTCATTCCCGAAACAAATAAGATAATGAACTTTACTCTCTCGTTGACTCACCACCCTGTACATTAGTACATTAATCTGTCTCCCTCATGGAATTAAATGTATTTCTTTGTAAAAGGATCTTTCTGATCCATTCAATAAAAATGATTTTCGTAGATTATAATATATCCTGTTTGTAAATTATATGGGTAGGATCTAGTTTACCGATTAATATCATTTGTATAGATAATAAAACTTTATCAGTGAGGAGAACTTTCTAACCTATTAATTGAAAATAATGGTTTAGTTTAGTAATATGCGGACCGTTCGTTCAAGTTTTCAGCTTAACATAGGAAACGTGAGATTACAGATTTTTTTTTTTATTTTTCTACAGTCACCTTGCAAATCATAGTAAACACAAAACAGTAGCTACATTCCTACTCGGCACTTTTGATCTCAAGGGGTTCGAGTTTGTAATGATCACATGACCTGTCGCTACGTCGCTGGTATGATACCGGCGAGTTTTTGAAATATTCGAATTCCTTCTTTCAAGGAAAATCTTATTGTGTAGAATAAAAATGAATAACTCAGTTGTTAAAGCATTGATTACAATTGGTTCAAGTCACTTGATATCAACACAATGTCATCCGCAAATCGAAGAGATCGACATTTAATTAACTAATTTGAAAAAAATCGATGGGGCGATCAATCAATTTAAAAACCGGATGGAGAGCCACTGCCGATCGACATCGACTAATTCCTGTTTCATTCTACTTCGTCCAGATCAAGATTATTTGAAATCAACCAATCGCAGCGACCTATTTTAGGACTCAAATCGATTGTCTGGTTCTACAGCTCGGGTCGATTCACAACAGCTCAATGTCTAATATAAAAATTTGGTAATTATTTGATGTTTTGAAATAATTTACATATTAGTTTTAGTTTTAGCTTTTATAATCTGTGTGTATTTTAAACATACACAAACATAACAAAACAAGTCACTTTGACTTGTTTTGTTAGAAATAACTGATATATATATTTTTACTTTATTTAATGATATTTGTTTTAAACTTCTAATTGGAAGCTCAAAGAATTTTTGAATATAATAATATTATCAAAGGCAAAATGTCTTTAAAGTTTCCCTTTGTACTTCAATATTTTCCTAGTCCTTTAGTTAACATTTTCTTTACGTGGGAATTTTGTGTTGATATAAATTTCAAACATCTTTTTTGTATAACTGTGTATTTTCTATATATATACCAAAGTGAATTGAAAAACCACGTAAAAAACATAATCTTCATTGGGCTCAATATATTTGGTCCGCCATGATTCCATTTTTTTTTTTTTAAATTCGAGCCGCGTATAATTGTAGTTTACAGCACAGATAACCTCTTCATTCGCCGCAATTTTGTTCCCTTTAAGCGAATTTTTGAGATCAGAAAACAAAAAGGCACCCAGGGTCAAATCTGGGGAATAAGGTGGGTGAGAAACTATAGCTCATGCATTGCAACGGCCTATGTGTAAATAGGCGCATTTGGTCGCTTCTGCTTCATCTTACTATGTACACGGCCCAGTATCGTTGTAAGAGCCAGTCACTGTTTTATCCTTCTCTATATAGTCAATCATAATGACACCTTGTGAGTCCCAAAAATCAGTTGCCGTCACTCTTCCTGCCCATAAAACTCTTTGCTTTTTTTTCGATACACTTTTACCTTCTCCAGCTCACTGCACTACATTTCGTCTACAGTTAGAAAATGACGCCAAAGTCCTTCAAAATACGCTGAAACTTTTCCATAAACCATTTTGAAATGTCCTTCCTCGTGCGGTTTTGGTCTGGAGTCAACAAACGCGGCATCCATCACACACTCAGCTTTTTCGTTTTTAAAACTTCGTGCATGATATCATGTACCCATTTATTTGAGAGAGTACCATCTCAGCAATCTCAGAAAATTTAATGCCACGATCTTCCATCACGATACCAGGAATTTTAACTATGATTTCTTCAGAAGAAATCCCAATCGAGCATCCTGAACGTACAATATCTGCAGTGGTCGTACTCTTTCTCTCAATCCTTTCACCCCAATAGGAGCATCGGTGATACTATGCTGTTGCTGCCTCAACAGTCATTCTCCATTGACTCATGCATACCCATACCAAGAAGCGATCTTACTTGGTCAGACCA
>CM032449.1:47858110-48058110 GCA_019049505.1 Pachyrhynchus sulphureomaculatus
GCCATATCACGGTTCATCAGTCAGGCTAAGATTGAGAAATCAGAGAACAAACTTTCTAGTCCCTATCAACATATACCTAAAGGGTATCTCTCAAAAACCGCGATGCCTGCGTTGAGTGTTGGCTTTGCCAACAATTCTGTAGGCTTGTAGCTACTGTGTCACCCTCTGATGGAGTATTAGGTATGCGTATTTGGTAGAATTAATTATATCTTACCAGAGAAATAAAAGTTGAGAGTTAAGATCAATAATAATGTTCCAATATTAAATAAGTATTTAAATCATTTGTAATGCCATTTGGACTTGGATTTTTTGGACTAGGCACATTTGAATTTACGCACTCTTATTTATTTAGTTTTGTTTTGCTAGTAAATAACGAAATTGTAACCTTGACTAATATATTGATAATCAAAATCCTGGGTAATTTTAAATAAATTAATTATTCATCTTGAACATCATTCTTATTAACAGAGCATCTGTAAATTTTATTTGAAAATTTCTAGGTATAAGGGTATAATTATATCTATTTTCAAATACTATTATACAAATAATACTTACCACCGTTACGAGGACTTTAAAAATGTGTGACTTACCTGGAAAATAAAAGAAAAATGAAGCTTAAATATTGACCTAAAAAAAGGAAAATAAATCATATTTTTTAAATTATTTATTAAATTGATGGAAATCCATTCTAAATTAATAAAAATGAGAAATCTTAACAAAAAACTAATTTTTCATTTTAGAACTTTAGGTTTCTATAATTGCTCATTAATTAGTTGAGTATTCTTGAGAAACCCCTTTCCCAAATAACATAGTTATTTCTGGACAACATCGACTAGGCTACCTCAAAAAATTTTGAAAATAAGTTAGAATAGTTCAATAGTTTGAGGATTATTACTATGGATTAAATTTCTTCTTCTTTTTAAATGATCGGGGTTTCAAGCGGTGGCACATGTATAAAGTATTATCTCAAAAACTTGAAATTTTTGAAAACCTTACTAAACGTATCTCCCCTAAATATTTTCTCTTTAAATCGGCTGATGTGAAGAAATATTTACTTTAGGGCCTTAGGAGTAAACTATCTTCGTATGTACAAGTATGCGAATAAAATTTGGAAATCGTCAGATTATTTTTGTAGGGACCCGGAGTAAATTAAAAAAAAGGCCAAGTGCAAATCGGGCTTGCGCAATTCGATTTTTTTATGGATTTTTTTTCTCTATACTTCTAAGAATTATTCAAAAAAATTTTTTTTAAGAAAATTCTAGTCCATTACAAAGTTATAGCATAAAATGTGATTTGGTGTCGGATTGGAGCCGCTACTTGTCTTAATGCACTATCTGCAATATTACTCAATCAATTTTTGATGTTTTTTAACTTTTTTTTTATTACTTTAATATTTCATATATTTTTTTTTATAAAATGTCGAGAGGTTTTTTTAAATTTTTCTAAGAGACAATTTTTGATAAATAATTAAATATAAATTTTTTTAGGCGAAAATTACATACCGAAGTTTAAAAAAAGGTAAATTTTTTATTTTTGAAAAAAAAAACTTTCAAAACAATTTTTAACTACTACATTATTTTGCAAGACTTTTCCGTACGGAACACTTAATAAGATCACTTCGATGTCGGTCTGTCTGTCTATCTGTCTGTCTGTCCGTCTGTCACACCCCATTTTCTCCGAAGCTATTTGACGTAGAAAGTTGAAATTTGGTACTAATATAGAAATTGATAGCCTCATCAGAGCCGTATAGTTTTGAAAGTTAAATTTTGACTTAAGGGGTTAGTTTTGGGGGGTGAAATCGGACGCGAAAAAAAAATTTTTTTACTAGGTCATCGAGTGGGGTATCAAATGAAAGCTTGTAAAAACACGAGTTCAAAACTATATATAATGTCTTACATGCGCACATTTTTCTTGGTATTATTTTCAAAAAATCACGACAAATCGCTGTCCCCCCTCTAAAGTACTAATCCAAAAATTTTGAAAAAAATTCTGGAATAATCTCCACGGAGTGTAGATTGAACGAAACAAACTTTGTCGAAAACTCATTTGAGGTGTGTTTTGTGAAGTCACTGGTCATTTTATACCTCCGTAAAAAAAAATTTTAATTCAGAAGCACTCAACGTACGGAACACTAAATGCGCAAGTTCAACTTGCACCTGACCGGTTATTTTTGCAGATTGGATTATTTTTTGTGAAGTTATCCCGTAGACAAGGAGGTGTCATAGTTTTCATCATGGTCCACTTAACCCGATAAAAAATAAAGCTAACATTTAAAACATATTTAAAAAAAAATTTTCTTATAATTTAAAGTACAATGAAAATTGTCATTCTTTTGTATTATTCACTTGAAAACCCTTAAAATATTTTTTTAATGTACTTACTTTTTGCAACGCCCAGGTGTATGTAACCCATTAAAATAAAATTTTTCACAAAGGCTTTTTTCCGATTTTTACTGAAAACTGATGACCTTGAAATTTTGATTTTTTTATATACCAGATAAATTATTAAAGGTAATGCACTCGTGATAATTTTCGTTCAGTCTACACCCTGTGGAGAATACTCCAGAATTTTTTCAAAATTTTTTGATCAGTACTTTTTGGCTGTATCCCCTATACGGCCATTTTTAGCAAATTTTTTAAAAATAATAAAAAGAAAAGAGTGCGCAAGTAATACATTATAGATATTTTTGAATTCGTATTTTTACATGTTTTTATTTGACACCCCACTGGATGACCTGGCAAAAAAATCTTTTTTCACTACCGATTTTACCCCCCAAAACTAACCCCTTAAGTCAAAATTTGATTTTCACTACACGGCTCTGATCAGGCCATTAATTCCTATATTAGTGCCAACTTTCACCTTCTATGTCAAACAGTTTCGGAGAAACAGACACAGAAGTGATCTTATAACCGTTCTGTAGGGAACACTGAAAAGTATACTTTTTTAAATTTATTTTAAAAAAACCGGTTAAGTGCAAGTTGAACTTGCACAATTAGTGTTCCGTACGTTGCTTGTTTTTAAAATAAAAAATTTTGTTAGGGTGGTATAAAATGATCAGTGACTTCACAAAACACACCCCAAATGAGTTTTCAACAAAGTTTGTTTCCAATCTTTACTGAAAACTGGTGACCGTGAAATTTTGGTTTTTTTATATACCAGATAAATTATTAAAGGCAATGATAATTTTCATTCAATCTATACCTCGTGGAGAATATTCCAGGGTTTTTTCAAAATTTTTTGGTCAGTACTTTTCGAGATAAGGTAGAGGACAGCGATTTTTCACGATTTTTTAAAAGTAATACGAAGAAAAGTGTGCGCAAGTATTACATTATATATATATATATATATATATATATATATTTTACTCGTGTTTTCACAAGCTTTCATTTGACACCACACTCGATGACCTAGTAAAAAATTTTTTTTTTTCACTTCCGATTTCACCCTCAAAACAAATCCCTTAAGTCAAAATTTATGTTATGGTGATATAAAATGATCAGTGACTTCGCAAAACATACCCCAAATAAGTTTTCAACAAAGTTTATTTCCAAACTTTACTGAAAATTGATGACCTTGAAATTTCTGTTTTTTTATATACCAGATAAATTATTACAGGTAATGCACTCGTGATAATTTTCGTTCAATCTACACCCCGTGGAGAATATTCCAGAATTTTTTCAAAATTTTTTGATAAGTACTTTCCGAGATAAGGCGGGTGGACAGCGATTTTTTCGCGATTTTTTAAAAATAATACAAAGAAAAGTGCGCGCAAGTATTACATTATATATATATTTTTTACTCGTATTTTCACAAGCTTTCATTTGACACCACACTCGATTACCTAGTAAAAAATTTTTTTTTTCACTTCCGATTTCACCCCCCAAAACTAACCCCTTAGGTCAAAATTTAACTTTCAAAACTACATGGCTCTGATGAGGCCATCAATTCCTATATTATTACCAAATTTCAACTTTCTATGACAAATAGTTTCGGAGAAAATCGGGTGTGACAGACGGACAGACGGACACACACTGAAGTGATCTTATAAGTGTTCCGTACGGAACACTAAAAATTATTATACGATTTGTTTTAGAGCATTTCTCTCTATTTGTACCTGTAAAATATAAGAGTTAATTCCTCAACTTTGCAGTATATATTTCAATATCTTACAGGGGTTAGATGATTTTAAAATTTTCCTAAATTTTAGTTGTCTTAAGAAAAAACGAAATACTACAATAATGGAGTGACTGTTTGAATATGCGAATTATTTGGATAACTTTAAAATTAAATTTATGTAAATATTAATTCATTTCTGAGTATTTCATTAATTTTCAGCTGGAACCATATGATAGAAGTTCAAGATTTCATTATAATATATAAATATACACCCCCTGCCTAAAAGAATTCGAACTTTTCATGGAAAGAGAGGTCAATTTTAATTAGCCCAGATCAAGTAATTAATTGGTTAAATCAATTTTGGATATTGTTCAGAGTCGTAGACGTTGACACTTTTCAATGGTGTCATATCACAATATTTTCATCGGCATATAAAGCCAGGGGAACAAAGACATCACAAAATGGGTAAAAAAGGTGAATATGACAAATGATTTTACACTAAAACTTCGCCTTTGCATCAAAAGCTGTTTCATAGTGTTCAAATGAACGGCGTTTCATAATCAATAATAATTGTGTCAAGGAAATTGATAAGCTATCAAAATGCTACATATGTACTGCTTATTTTGAAATAGTCAATTCACCTCTAATGAATTTCAAGTTTTCATTGATAAAATCATGCATTTCTTAAATATTAACTTCGCTCAGTCTAATTTTTAGATAAACCACTATTCGCCATCTTCGAGCATTTCACCATCATCTTAGAATCGCATAAACTACTGACACTTCAATACAGAATGAGCTGTTATTGCAGTATATTTAAAGCAATTATTGCGTTCAGGTTACCAAGTTTAACACAAAAAGATCTTTGTTTACCGCGGCCGCCCCTCAAAATACGCTGCCACCTTACAGCTGAGTCAATACTAATAAAGGTTGTTGCTATCAACAGCAAGAAAATATAACTGCCACTACTATTTTTGAAAAACTTGGTTTCTTTTTAGACCAGTTTCGAATAGCACGAGTAGCAATTCGAAGAAACTGGGAAATGTTTATCGATGAAGGAGTGAAAGATTTGGAATATTTTGGTATAATTTGCTGGTTATTCGGTATTAGGTCAGTGAGTATTGGACCAACGATTATAACTTGAATTTGTAATTGAAATAAGTTATGAAATAAGTTATCTCTCTAAAAGCCCACGAAAAATAAATTTGCTACAATTACTTCTAAAAATGTTAAATGTAGAGTTCAGTATTTTACATTATACACCTTAAATACTTATTTAATCTGGAAATGATCAGATAAATCATTAGTTCTTCTGACTGAAAAAGTGACATTAGTTTTTAAAGAATGTACAGAAGGCTTATTTATAATAGAAAGTATAACTTATCAGCAGACATTTCATGAAACAACACTGCTTGATATTGAACAAATTATGGCTGACCTAGAACTCGGAACAGAATGTGCATATGACTAGACCGGACAAACCATCCCTCAAAGAAGACACTACTTCTTGGGCCTAAACTATATTACACTTTACCTGCTGAAAGTAAATCTTTCAATTCTAAAAAACATTTCAAAGAATATTAAGAATTTCTTTAAATATTACACCTACACTGGGTGAACAGAGTTTCAATAAGTAAAAAATCTACTATTTGTTCTATTAAAGACCTCGAAAAAAATAATAAAATAATGTACAATCCCATTAAAAAACAAAATATTCTAACTTAAACGAATTTAAGAATTGGTTAAATTAAATTATTGTTAACTAACCTAACATAAATCTTAAAATTTCTTATTGACCATGGAATGAAATATTTTTGCATGTGTAAGCACAACAATCTTAATATACCAATACATAATTATTGTTATTATATTTATTGTTTTAAGGAAGGAATACCAAAAATTATTATTTTCTATTCCCACAATAACTTTTTATTAGTGTTCCCTACAAAACACTTATAAGATCACTTCGGTGTCCGCTATCTATCTGTCCGTTTTACTGTCATACCCGATTTTCTCCCAAACTATTTGAAATAGAAATTTAAAATTTGGCACTAATATAAGAACTGATGGCCTCATCTGAACCGTGTAGTTTTGAAAGTTAAATTTTGACTTAACGGGTTATTATGGAGGATGAAATCGGAAGTGAAAAAAAATTCTAGGTTATGGAGTGGAGTGTCAAATGAAAGCTTGTCACAAACTTTTCTTTGTATTATTTTTAAAAAATTGCCAAAAATCGCTGTCCTACCTGAAAAAATACTGAAATATTCTTCACAGGGTGTAGATTGAACGAAAATTATCACGAGTACATTACCTTTAATAATTTATCTGATATATAAAAAAGAAGACAAAATTTTCAAGGTCATCAGTTTCCAACAAAGATCGGAAACAAATTTTGTCGAAAACTCATTCGGGGTGTGTGTTATTGTGAATTCGTTGATCATTTTATACTTCTGTAACAAAAATTTTTCATCAAACAACGTACGAAACACTAATTGCGCAAGTCCGACTTGCACTTGGTCGGTTATTTCATCTCATACGCGTCTGTTAATTCATTAGATTTTCTACATATTTATTATTGTAATGATTAATGGAGAAGTCCTAATTTATGTGGTAACTCATAATTATTCACCATTATAGTAATTATTAAGAAAAGCCAAATTTTTTTTTATTCATAACACTTATTAATTTTAAATAACTAATATTACATTATACTGGCGCCGTAAACATACCAGAATTTCCTATTTATATATCTGGTGACCCAGTTTCGGCTTAGAATAGGTTATTCAGAGTTGCCAAAGTAATTATCTCTTATTAATAAACATACAGAACGGTTTGTGCTTTATACTACGTCGAATATATTATGGGTATTTGAAAATCTGTAACCCTAATAATACTTTTTGGATTTTAAGCAACAGCAAGCAAATAGTTTGTATTATGCAAGCATTTAATAATGTACTTCACTGAGGAGAAAATATAGTTATATGTATATGAGGTAGTATTAAAAGTCATCTTATGATTAAACATCGGGTGTTGAAATAGGAAGAGTGGAATAAATAAATTTAGTAGTTAATATTAAAGTCAAAGTTATTGTCGTTAAGTCTTATTTCCAGATACTAAAAAAAGAAATAAACGCTATACGATACTTCTAGTCCGATATTTAAAGACAATCTCTACATCTTAAAAATATATTTTTCATTCTTGTCCGCAGAGCGGTAGCACAGCTTTCTCATTAAAAGCTGTTGAAACGCAACGCTTCTGCTGCTGCAATTTTGGAGATAATTTGCAGTCGAGTACAGTGAACCTTCCATATATGAGAAAAATATATTTTAACTTTAAAAGAAATGACTTTAACATAGATATCTGCTAAAGCCATTATTTAACTGGATTCTGTTTCCGCCAAGTATTCGGTTGAATCATCTGATATATTTTTTGATTAATCATTATGTGATGAATAATAGTTATTATGCAACTAGTATCTAACATATTTAAAGAATCGGATCGAATAGAGATTGTGTATACTTGTGTATACTTTTTTCTTCATTACTGGAAAGCATTTACCTTTACATAAAATAAATCGTTTACGTACTGCTAACAACAACCATCCAAACTGTAGCAAGAAATGTCCATGACAGAATGACCTTATATTACAAATTCAACAACAGAGTCAAATTTTTGCCAATATACCAAATAAAAATTAGTACAGTTACCCAGTACTTTCCTCCGAATACTAAATTTGACTTTCTCGAAATAAAAAAATAACCGGACAAGTGCAAGTTAGACTTGCGCACTTTTAAAATAAAAATTTTTGTTACATCCAAAATGACTTTTCAACAAAGTTTTTGTCCAATCTTTACTGAAAACTGATGATCTTGAAATCTTTGTTTTTTATTAAATTATTAAAGGTAATGCACTCGTGATAATTTTCGTTCAGTCTAGACCCTGTGGAGAATATTCCAGAATTTTTTCAAAATTTTTTGATCAGTACTTTTCGAGATAAGCAGGAGGGCAGCGATTTTTCGCTTTTTTTTTTATTTTTAAACTGTTTTTACAAACTTTCAGTTGACACCCCATTCCATTACCCGGTATTTTTTTTTTGCACTTCCGATTTCACCACCACAAACTTTTTTTTTTATGGGTCTAGCACACGTGCTGCAGGGAAGTCCCTAAAGCGCTACAGGAGCGATACGTGTGCGGACAAAGCGATTCACGTTGTTCTTGAATCGCTGTAAATTTTACTCGGTGGGAAACACAGTCCTGGGCAAATTATTCCAAAGTGATGATGTTCTCGATATGTAAGAGAAGTAACAAGCTGAACCTCATACAGGTGTGAAGTATTAGCGCGAAGTGTATTTCTAACATGCACCGCTCTAGAAGGAATTAAGCGGGCTACATCCTTTGAACACTTTCCATGAAAATAATTGTAGAATAGGCTTAAGTCGCCAGTCGATGTTCCAGCGAATCAGTATTTCACAGTTGGTCGAATTTGAGCTTTGTAAAGAGTTAACAGTTGTTGTGGAGTGTAAAGCTTTCTGGTTTGAAATAATATTCCCAACTTTTGAAAAGCTTTCCTTGCTATGCCTGCAACATGTTCATGCCAGGACATATTTGCTTCCAAACTAACGTTCAACAAATTGAGTGACGATGCTAGAGAAATGGAGTGCCCCACCATAACTATGTCGGGTTCAGCAACGTTAACTTTTCTAGAAAAAACTGCTGCCTGGGTTTTTGTAGAGTTAAATTTCACTTGGTTACTGACATTCCAAGATGGAATTTCCTCCAGGTCTTTGTTAAGTTGAACGACTTTCCGCTGTCTGCGGATATTGGTCTGAGTAGCCGATGTCCGAGCGTTCAAAGTGAATGAAGAGATAAGCGTACTGTCATCTGCAAAGCTGTAGATTAAGCTTCCGGTCTTTTCCAGCAGATCGTTAATGTCAATGAGAAAGAGAGTAGGAGATAGTATGAAGCCTTGGGCACACCGGAGTTGATAGTGAAGGTGTTAGAAAGAAATCCGTGAACCGCGGCTCGTAAAGAACGCGGTCTGAGGAAACATGAGAGCCACAAACAGAACTTTTCAGACATACCATAAGAGCGCAGCTTAGCTAACAGTCCATCGTGACAAAGACGTTCGAATGCCTTGGAGATGTCAAGAACAACCGCTGGAGATTCTCCAAAGTGTTCAGTGGCGTTGTTCCAAACATATGTTACATAAGTCAGAAGATTTCGTGTTGATCTATGTTTACGAACGCCATATTGGTAAGAGCTAATAATGTTGAATCCTTCAAGATATTTTAGAAGATGCTGATTGATAGTTTTTTCCATGACTTTCGATATTATTGAAAGTAGTGCGACTGGTCGGTAGTTATTTGACAAGGTCTTTTTTGCTTTTTTAGGTATCGACTAAACTGTGGCACATTTCCAGCAAGAAGAAAATATTCCCTCCCCAGAAGTTTTTTGGTATCTAGCTTCATTAAAATACGTTCAATACGCTGTCAAAATTTAACTTTCTAAACTATACGGCTCTGATGGGGTCATCAATTTCTGTATTAGTGCCAAATTTTAACTTTCTATGTCAAATAGTTTCGAAGAAAATCGGATATGACCGACAGACCCTCAGACAGATCGACGGACAGCGAAGTATGGAACACTAAAAATGTAGTTATTAACCCAACATCTCCCGTGCAAATATAAATTGTAAAATAAATATGGAATTTCATTTTTTCATTAGACAGTAATTATTCCTAACCGATATTAAGTACTGTATACTATTCATGTTAATATTAAAATTATATCGAAGGTTTTCAGAATTTCTGGACTAACTAGGATATATTCGAGCTATCTTTCTCCTTCACCCCTCCTTTATTTAATTCTAAATATTCATACGCAAAATCCGCTAATTTTTTTAAACAGACATAAAAACAAATTCTAATTATTAAATTGAAATTGAAAACTATGTTTCCATGATGTAGACACTCTCAAATCGATTATGTTACTTTACTTACCAACAGGAACAAAAAGAGTTAGAACAGTTATAGATATATTTGAGGTTTGATTTTAAAAGCTTAATAAATATTAAATATAATCTGCTCATGCTAAAAAAGTGCAGAATCCACGATATGTTATGGTGAAACAAAAGAGTGACTTCAGAGATTTATAGAATTGAAATATTGCATTTCATCCCTTATGCTATTAGTATTAAAATTGAAAACAGTTTCAAAATTATTTCAATGTTTGACATGACCATTAAAATAATAATAAAAAAAAAAATTATGTATCTTCGACACAAAATACTCTAAAAATATACATGAAGCAACCCTATTAATACCTTTTCCTACCTGCGTAACCTTTTATATGTTTCAATCAACTGAAAATATTGAAAAAATACGGCAATTTTTGGATTCCTTTATGTTGAGTGTTAAAAATATAAAAAATTTATATACCTTCACCCTTTTTACCCCTTTCCTTGAAGCAATATAATTAAAAAAAAACTATAGGTTTCATTAATACTTGAAGTAATATATGTACAATAAATTTAAAATCAATATCTCATTTCATCCTAGAGATATGGTACCAATAGACAGATAGCTAACAGACCGATGGAAATGGGCGACGATGTGTTTGTGGTCTAGGTACCGTAGAAAGTGCAGAAATTCAAAACTCTTGGAGAGTGTCTCAGCAATTAGAAATAATAAAAATACTATATATACAGGTTCCTCGATTTCAAAAAACCTGAAGATAAAACCATATTTAAGAAGAAATTCCTCTAGCCTACTCCTACGCCCCTTTTAATCATCATCATTAGCTATTTGTGTCCACTTTTTCTAATGCCTTTCAGTAATTTTTTATTTGAGCGATATTTATCCAGTTATCAGCTATTATTTTCATATCATCGCTCCATCTCGTTGGTGGTTTGCCTCTCCTTCTTTTATCTGGTCTAGGTGGTCATTCAATCAACCTTTTCACCAACCTGTTATCTCATTTTCTTTTAGAGATGTGGTACCAATAGACAGATAGCAGACAGACCGATGGAAATGGACGACTACGTTTTCGTGATTTAGATACCGTAGAACGTGAAGAAATTCAAAAATCTTGGAGAGTGACTTTTTCGTGAATACAATACTCCCCTTTACCAAAAGCAGTAAAAACTTTAACTCAGCTTCAAATACAATTGTGCAATTAGAAATAATAAAAATACAATATTTACAGGTTCTTCAAAAAGCCTGAAAAAGACGTATAACACGATATTTAAAAAGCAATTCCTACTCCTACACCCCTTTTCATCATCATTATTAGCTAGTTGTGTCCACTACTTCTCTAATGTCTTTCAGTAGTTTCTGATTTGAGCGCTATTTATTCAGTTATCGCTGATTCTTTTCATATCATCGCTCCATCTGGTTGGTGGTCTGCTTTTCCTTCTTTTATCTGCTCTGCTGAGAATTCTGCTTATTTAACAGCTCATCCCTATATAATCGACGAAGTCGGCCGATAGTGCACGTTTTCAGTTCTGGGTTCATGGTATTGCATATATATTTACTGCATTATATGTAAAACTGCGCTGAAACAAGGCAGTGCGATGCTGAGGCATAGTCAAGCGATCAGGCCGTCTAATATACCTATCATGCACCAGATTCCGGGACACTAGCGTCTCCTTTAAATAAATCGGGACTGAAATTCGTAGGAGCCTCATTAAGAATATTACGAAGTGCAGTTGCACAGTATTAGCAAAATTTAACCATTTTAGCTCATTTATACATGATCATATTTTCTCAAATGGAATATAAACCTACAGCATTCTGTACATACTGCAATCATCTCCTTGAAAGCGCATCCAAGCAAGGATAGTACACAATACTACAATAATGAAATGAAGACAAGACCAAAGACCCACAAAATTTTATTCTCATCTTAAAACTCAGAATAAAACGATTTGCATATAAATCTTCATTTTCGCGTAACTTTTTTGCAGGAGCACCCTAACATGTTCCCTGAATCTGAGATGTGTATCAATGCAAAGACCCAAATTCTTAGCACAATCAGAAAACAGCAAATCCCTATCCGCCAGCCTCAGCCTCAAAGCCATGCTCAAGGTTGGTCGCCGATTTTCCTTGCAAAACAATAAAACTTGCGTCTTGTCTGGATTTAGCCTCAAATTATGTTCATCCGAGTAAACTGACAAAGCCATGAAATCCTGATTTAAATTTTCTGCTGCAGACTCAGAATTCGATGGTTCAAAGAAATGAAGCAACTGTGTGTCATCAGCATACGACTGAACCGATGAATATGCAGCAGTTTGGAATATATCAAAAGTATATATAAGAAACGGAAGAGGCCCCAGTATTGAACCCTGGGGCACTCCAGAGATAATTTTTAATTATTAACTTGACCTTTTCTAAGTTTATGTATAAACCAATGTCTGCCGACACTTGTTTTAGCTCTTCTAGCTTCTTTTGGACATTACCTAGGTTATTGGCGATTATAACAAACATAGATTGAAGAGAGAAGCTAATATTTAATCACTCATATATTTATTTAGAAACAATTATGATTATGGTTGGTTTATTACTTCAACCAAAAACCAATAAAAGTGTTTATAATATTATTGAAACCATTTAACAGTCTCCACCAAAGAATGCAGTTTCACAGCCTTTCCCTGAAGCAATATTGTTCAAAACGTATTATGTGTCTACCAAATTTGAAAATTAGATCCTATTTCATTTGGAAAGTATGGTGGGCACAAATCTATGGGCTGCTAGACGGAAATGGGAAACTATGTTTTCATAATTTAGTAATCTTGAAAAGTAAAAAAATGTAAACAATTCGGAAGATGAATTTGTTTACGAATACAGTACCTCTTTTTAGCAAGGGAAGTAAAAGTATGAGTACTTTGTATTCAAGTATTCATATTATAAAGACGCAAGTTCAGGTTAGACTAACATATATCAAAATTATTTAGAAACGAAAATAATACGTTTCAGACTTCCAGATTTAGTAATAATAAACTAAAAGTTGATATTTTCAACAAATAAGAAAACACAAATTGGCTACTAGATACTCTAATCTGTAAAAAAATATTTTGGCTCAAAAATATTTTTAATTAAATGTACTCCAGAATAAAACTCTTACCGAAGTATTTAAATAGACAATCGAATTTAGACATTAAATTTTCTTTTATATTGTCTAAATATAATTTACTTTGTAAACTTACACATTACATATATGTCTAAGGTAATAAGGTTAAACTTTTGGATTACTGTTCGTTTTTTTTTTTTCATCATTTTACATTTCTCTATCGAAGAGATTTTGTGGGTAGCTCCCACACACTTTAAGTCGAAACCAATTCCCTTGTCGTTCTGGTCAATTATTCTTCCCACACAATAATTTAACGAGTTTTCAATTTAAGGTTTTACATTAATATTTCTGTGCCCTATTTACCATCTGCTTGCATAAACAAAACCATTATTCGATTACTATTTTAGGTTAATTAGCCATTGTTAAGGATATAAACTATGTCAGGTATCAGCAGAATTAAATTCTGTATTGAAAACACATTTCAAATGTTCTCTAGCTGACATAATTTTTAATTAAAGAAACTTACATGTGAAATAGTAGTTGGTTAATTACTAGCATATCTTTGGCTCAATAGTTCCTTGGTTTTGGCATTTTTGGTAGCTAGTTATTGAGTGGACCAAGATTTTTCATTTTTTAAAGAAATGAAGATGTTCATTATTATTGTGATTATCCGAAAATAAATAGCTGTCGTGGCAGTCTTCGTAGCTCCAACATTCATGAAATGTCTCATTAGCTAGGCTTATTTTTGAAGATCGTTCCCTACGTCTGCATGATTAATGAACCTCAGCAATATTTTTCTATCTCAAATGACCAAGCAAGTCAAGTATAGCCTCTAACTTTTCTTTTTACTGTGCACGATTGAGGTCAGTTACGGCATCTGAACTCCAGGAGCTGTGTATTTCATTAATAAAGCCAATTATGAGGATTGTACGCTTTTTCTCTCATTTTTTGGCTTTGCTTATCTCTACTGGTGCTAAAATTCTATGAATTTAAGACTTTAGCTCCCTTGTACATAAGTATAATGTCTTGTTTATATATCTGGATAAGCCTGGTGGTCGAGAAAACACAATTCCAATAAATTCGGCTATTCCGTTTTGTACTGCCGCTTCTCTCACACAAGTTGTCTGTGCAATTATTGTAGACTGATCAATATCGTGGAAATATCCACGGATAATACAAAAACCTTAAAGTTGGATTTTAGAAATTAATACCATACTTTGCCTGAAATGATAAACGTGCACATGTTTTTGTCTCAATGACACCCTAGTGGCCTAAATTTCAGAAAAATGAATAAGATATGCTAGTGTACTAATATCTTGGCAAACTTTCGAAAATTCTGTAGTCTTAGATTTTAAACCTATTGATTTTAGTAAGCTCTTCTGAGTGCTTCAATGCTTCCGCACTTCTTATGTTATTAATAATTGTGGTTTTTTTCGCTTTCAACCAGGTTCATTATATACCTCTTCATGCTCTTCTTAGTGAAAATAGACGATATAGGGCCTGCAAAGTGTGTGTTGCTCAAGTATTTCCTTATAATTGAGCGTGTCCGGCTGGGTATATTTTAGAATAAGTTCTTGTTGCGTCAAATTCTTTAGATGCTTTGAACAGGCTTCTAACTAATATTGAAGTTGCCAGATGTATTACAGAGCAGATATTTAGTCAAGGTATAGAGGAAATAAGCGAAAGAGCAGGACAAGTGTGCATTATTATTTTAGTAGAGGGCCTAATACATCGAAAATTATTGCCATTTTTAATATTCACATCACTTTTGTATTACTTTGATTTTTGGTGCATCACACTGAACGTTAGATATTGCCTATCTTTAGTATTGTCTCGTTAAGATAAGCGAGAGAAACGAGGATTCTCTACGTTTTCCCGGTAAGAATATACGAGTATATAAAATATATTAAAATTCCAGGTTTCAATCCGTTCGTCTAACAATGAATTTGCACGACGTTTCGCCAAAATCTCCTTCGGCATTGACTGAGTTAACTTCGAGCGGCAGCAGCAGCAAGATCATAATATCGAGTATCAGCAGCAGCAAGAGCACTTGAAAATGCCAAATGAGATTTTGGCGAAATGTCGTACAAATTCATTGTTAGACGAACGGATTGAAACCCGGATTTTAATGTATTACATTTCATCCGTATATATACGTATACATATATATATATATATATATATATATATATATATATATATATATATATATATATATATATATATATATATATATATATACATATCTGACAAGTAAAACAAATTAAGATATCGTTTATGGGTCATATTTTTTAAAAAATCTATGGAGGGACACAGGACATGGCAGACCTATTTTCTTGCAGACAGTGCCCCAGCAGATGTACCGACGATGATCTGTAGACGACTGACAGTAATGCACTCGAGGTGGCCCGTTATTGAACCGAAATATTATAATTATGATTTGGACACGCAAAAGTAAAGTTTAAAAGATCATCCTCTAACAAAGGGTACTTAAAATTTTAATCAATTTATTAAAATAACCCGCACCCAAAAACTGGTCAACTATTTCGAAAAATTAGGATAATAGATCTTTAATCTATTGTTGAAATATGTTAATACCACCCAATTGAATAAAAATAAGAATCATTTCCGTGTTAAAATATTCAAATACAATTTTAGCTCTAATTTGAAGTTATATGTTTAAAACTGGCGTTTGTGAACATAGTAGAAATGGTGAATTATCTCGTTTTCTTTATTATTACTTTCTACGCAAACGGATACGTGTTCTCTCTTTACTCGATTTTCTTTGTTTATTTTACTAACATACCATTTCTGTGGCAATTTCTGTCGGGATGAGTATTGTGCAAGTTAAGAGAATTTCGGACTATAATGTCTATCAGACGTTATTTATTTCCTTTTGAACAAAAATATTATTTTTGGTCTATTATTTGCCACAATCTTATCCGAGATAATTCCCCAATACCAATACAAGCATGTATATTTTACTAACATGTTTCATTGTACCTTTTGGAACGTAATTGTAATAAGGTGTGTTCGTTGCAAAATAAGCATTCGTATCAGCTTTAACTTCATCATATTCGTCCAGCCAGCTATTTCTTCAAGTTTGAAAACAAATAATCGCTGGAAGCCAAATCTGGCAAATGAGATGGATGTGGATGGACTTCGAAGCCAAAGTCATGAAGTTTTGCAGCAACAATCCGAGATGTTTGTACAGACGCATCGATGAAAAAGAACCTTTTTTTTGCTAGATGTGGACGTTTCGCTTATTCACACTTCACGCAAGTCAATTGCTCCAGTACTGTAGGATAATACTCTTCGGTGATGCATCTACCTTCCTCCAGGTAGTTTATGAGCACAACACCATGGGAATTAAAAAAAACCGTAGCCATGACTTTTCCTACAGATGAAATCATTTTTTTCTTTTTTGGAAGCACTTTCACCTGCTCCCACCCACTTTTTCGACTGCTCCTTCATCTCTGGCGTGTAATGATGAATCCACGTTTTATTTTCTGTTATAAAAATTCAATGAAATTATGTTTAAGCAAGCCTCAATATCTTGGAAAATGTTCATTCAAATGAGTTTTTAGTCGATTGTTAACAAACGCGGCACCCATCAAGCAAAAAGCGTTCTCCTGTGCAAAACATCATATAAAATGTAGTAAACATGGCCAGTCGAGATATTTACAATGTCAGCGAGCTCGCGTACGTTCATCGGTGATCATTTAGGACACTATTGGGAATTCTGGTCGGTCGTAGAAGTTTTCGAGAGGCCCCAGCGTTTGTCATAATGAACAGATATACAACCATGTTTAAATTCAGCAGTTTATTTTTAATCGTCGAAAAAGAAGACGAATCATTTATTGTGGAACTTAACTCTTTTTAAATATCCGTACGAGTTAAAACTTTTAAAATCAAATATTTTAGAACAGCTCGCAGTCCAATTTTATACATTTATTAGAAAATGTTAAAACTTATTTATTTAAACGGTCGCTGAAAAAAGCCAGTTAAACACACGTATCTGAAACCAAACCTACTATCTGCATAATGACCTCTCCCTTATAATGCTAAAGAACCTGTGGCAACTAGAACATCTTTTAAGGCTAGTCAGGATTTCCAAAAAATCGATTTTTCAGTTTTAGTATTTTCGTTAAGTACATACTCTTGAGTTTCCCCAAAAAAAAAATTTATGGTGATCCGATTCGAGATTGGGCGGAGCTGAGGTATGAGCGACAGCTGCCCTTATAGACACTTGCTCTTTTTGCTTAGTCATCTATTGTATTCTACTGTATTAAGGAAGGTCACGTGCTTAGTTAGTATAAAATTCGAAGCTGAGTTTGTACTTACTATCGTGATTTCTCTGTGAAAATGGATCGAAGCAAGTGTAGGAGAAAAAAAAAATCATCTTTAAAAATTCAAAAATTCAGAACAAGGAAGAGAAAACACATTTTCAGTCTTAAAACAGCTAAGGTTAACGAGAGCAGTTCAGTGCCTCCGCGAAAAAATTCAAGAACCAAGAGGAGATCGTTGTTCCGCGTGATCCATCGGCTGAATACAGAATTTTGAACTTTATAACAGTCTTCGCAGCAATCTCCAAATTTGTAAAGTGTAAACAATGTGATGGAAATGTGAAACAAACTGCTAATGAACGAGGAATTGGTTTCAAGATTCCTATGATACATATATGACAAGTACGCGACTTTCTTATGAAATAAATAGACATTTTTTATTTGTTATGAGAGTGCTCGGATTAGGATTGAAAGGTGTAACAAAATTGTGTGGATTAATGGATTTACCAGCTTTCCTCCATCAGAGTTCCTATGACATTATCGTACAGCATATATATACTTATATAAAAACGGTCGGCGAAAAATTTTTCCAACGTGGTGCTACAGCAGAAAAAGACAATACTTCTATAGAAAGGCATTACAAGTACTACAGGGTTGATAGTATCTGATTATCGAACACGGAAGAAGCAAGGATTTACTACCTTGTAGGCTTGACATCGCTGATCAGATATTATACTCTGAAAATTCTGGATATTTGCGTGAAAAGTTAGTATTGTAAAGAGTGTAAAGTTTGGAGTAAGAAAAAAGACACTGAAGAATATAATCATTGGTATAAAATGCATGATGATAAATGCTGGGCAAATCATGAGAACTCTTCTGGAAAAATGTAGTTGTCGAAATGTTCAAGCATTCAGAGGAGAAACATAAAGTGTAAAAACTACATTTGAGTCGGTGACTCCAAAACATACTCTGGAAATGTGAAGGCTGCACCTTAAGGTGATAATTAAGTCGTTAAATCTCTAGAAATGAAGAATTGTTTTTTATTTCTAATTAAGACTACGAAATAACGTTCAATCCTACTCAGTTTTTACGACAAGCAGATCTTGATTTGGTACGGGATTTGCATTTGTTCTAAAAACAGACGGAACTTTTAGGATCCAGGTCTTACGGATCACGGATACGGGTCAGACGGAAAAATTCCGCACGCGTGTCGCTCCTATAGCGCTTTAGGGACTTCCCTGCTGGATGTGTGCTAGACCCATAAAAAAAAAACTGTCACGTGATACGAAAATTGGATATATTCGAAATCAAGACGATGAACTAAAATTATTTTTCTCACACTGGTAATTTAGTTATTGTAATGGTATTTATGCAGTCATGAGCTTTTTAAATTTTTTAATACGATCTAAAGAACTGGCGTTTGTTCGTCGACCTATGTAAAGCTAATTTAAAAACTATATTTTTGCACAACTGAAATACCCTTTTTCCTGTATTAGTAACTGATTCCAGGAATGTGAACCTCCTGTAGTAAAAGCCGAAGTAGAAGCCGTCCTGCGCAGAATAAATAATCACAGGGTTCCCGAATCAGACAACATTCTTGCTGAAATGTTAAAGAACAGCTGCAATAGAGGTACTACACTAGATGTGCACAAAGGGGTAGGAAACGAAAAATGGCCCGAAGCTCACGAGGACTGGAAAAAGTCAATTTATATCTCTCTCTCCACAAAAAAGAGTTAAAGCCGAATGCGATAATTATAGAACCATTGCTCAAGCAAAGTTCTTCTACAGATCACTCAGAAACGATTAAAGAACCACCCATACCCCCCGAAACAAGCAAAATTTGTACCGGGGCTAGAAGCGTGAGATCAACTTAGGAATCTGCGACTAATGGTAGAAACAGTGTATGAATACTACGATCCAGCTATGTTTGGCTTTCTTAACTAAGCCACAGAATCAGTACAGTACAATGGGGACGATTCTGGAACATTCTGAGGGAAGTGGGGGTTACGAAAAACCTGACCCACATCATAAAGTCGCTGTACGACAACAATTCAGCACAAATATAAATAAACTGGCAATTACGCAGATTTCAGCGTCCGAAAAAGTGTTACGTAGGGTTGCATCCTCTCCCTCATTCTGCTTAACCTCTATGGAGAATTGATTATCAGAAAAGTTTTGGAAAACTGGTAAGGTGAAGTCTCTGTAGGTGAGAAAAAAGTGTGAAACTTCCGATATACGGATGACATGATCGTTCTGGCTCAAAAAGAGCAAGAAATGTTTGAGCTTCTCCAGCGGGTAGAGGATGCAAGTTCACAATCGAACCTACATCTGAATAGAGCCAAATGTCGTTTAATAATTATGGATAAATTCCAAACAATAGCATTGCCACTGCAACTTTTCCGGGATATAAAGACAAGCGACAGCTTTATTTATTTTGGTATACAAATGATGAACGCATGAGGGTCCGAGTCAGGAATAAAGCAAAGGATTCGGATGGCAAAGATAACTTTGGATAGATTGGTTCAAATCTGGAGAGATCATAATATCCGGAAAGCAACTAAAACAGACTTCTCAAAGTACTAGGTTTTCCTATTGCAACCTACGGGTCGGATTCCTGGACACTGAACGGAACATGCCGTAAAAGAATGTTCGAAATGATTTGCTATTGTAGGATGCCAAGGATCCCGTAGACGGATCAGAGAACGAATATCTCTATACTAAAAGATCTGAATACACTAGATTACCAAAGGCTGTTTTCAATGATTCAAAGACGGATTCTAAAATTCCTCGGTCACATAATACGAAAGGATGGTATGGAGAAGATAATGATCCAAGGAAAAGTAGACGTTAAAAGAATAGGAGGAATTACTTACTACCATGAATGAGTCACAACGTTCCGAATCGAACAGCGACTGGTGAGAGAGTTCATGCTGCTAACATGAAGGAATTCCATAAAAATATAAAATTACTCCTAGAGGAAAGTACTAAACATTATTAAAAAATATGTGGACACTTGAAAGTAACTGCTTTTTTGCTTGGATTACACTGGTCAACAAATAATTTTTTTTTTTGATTTTTTACTCTAATTTTTTTTCAATTTTGGGCTTATTGTAGTGTTCCGATTTCGAATCCGATATTAGTTTCTCTTTGACAGCTCATGTTTTTTAATATGTTAGGTTTACCCTAACTTAGACGACACCCGCAGTTTCCAAATTGTTTTTTACTATAGTTGTGACGAATACATTTTTGAAAAATATCGAAAACTTATCTCGGACTTCGTTAAAACTACCTATTTTAACCACTTTCAAATAACATTGTCCAATCAAGACAAGCAATGAGTACCTCATATTGTGTGCCAGAAATGTATTGAGTGTCAGAAGCAATGGTCAAATGGAAAAAGAAGTGCCATGCCGATGATTTTGCAGGAACCTCAAAACCACCATGACGACTGCTATTTATGCGTCGTAAATATTAACGGCATAAATTCTAGAAATCGAAATAAATGGTCATATCCTAAATTACCCTCCCCTCAACGACATCTTCTATACTCTGGTGATATACAAGGAGCATCATCTAAATGCTCTAAAGAACCAGATCTTATGGATATTGAAAACAACACAATGGGCAATACTGATTCGGATTTCACATATAGTCAGTCATCAGATCATCAACCTCTTAATCAAAAGGAATTGAATGACTTATTAAGGGATCTAAATTTGTCAAAAGAAGCTTCTTAAATTTTGGCATATCGTTTAAAAGAAAAGAATTTACTTGCACCAGGAACCAGAATTAATTTATATCGGAACCAGAATTACTTTATATCGGAACCGAGAAAAGAATTTGTTACCATATGTTTCTAGACAAAATGATTTAGTTATTTGTAATGATGTCAGAGGCATTTTGGAGAATATGAGTTCACAACGATACCAACCAAACGATTGGTGTCTTTTTATAGACAGTAGCAAGAGAAGCTTCAAGTGTGTGCTACTTCATAACGGCAACAAGTATGGTTCTATGCTTATTACATACTCTATTACTATGAAGAAAGAGTATACAACTATTTCTTCAGTAATGGAAAAAATTAAGTATCGAGACGACAACTGGCTCAACAGGGTGGATACACGAAATACCTATGTTTTATGTGTCTATGGGATAACCGCGACAAGAATGTTATTAATTTGCCCTTAGTAAATCGAGATCGCATTATACTGCAACCACTTCATATCAAACTGGGCATTATGAAACAGTTTGTAAAAGCCCTTGACAAAAACGGCAAATGTTTTGCTTTTCTTTCACGCAAGTTTCCAAGATTAAGCACAGAAAAATGCAAAGCGAGTATTTTTGATGGGCCACAAATCAGACAACTTGTGAAAGATCCAAACTTTGTGAATTCAAAGAATGAAGTCGAGTCTAAAGCTTGGAAATCGTTTGTTGTGGTGATTAAAAATTTTCTCGGAAACAAACAACTATTCTGCGTTAGTTGAGTGCATGTAATCCAATTTGGAAGATCAGAGCTGCAACATGAATATCAAGATCCATTACTTACATTCTCATTTAGATCGGTTCCCAGAAAATGGCGATTTCAGTAAAGAGCAGGGTGAAAGATTTCACTAAGATATACGCACAATGGAAGAGCGTTATCAACGAAGGTGGGACATCCATATGATGGCTGATTACTGTTGGAGTTTGCAAAGAGATAGTCCTTAAGCCGTCCATTCAAGAAAATCGCATAAAAGAACGTTTCGTAGTGTGTAATTATATCAAACATAGAAAAAATGTTGTATTTTTCTTCTATTTTTGAAGCAAATTGTAATTTCATATAAATAAAAAAGTTGAGCTGATAGCATTAAACCAGTATTTTTTTCGTAATTTGTGCCTCAGGAATACTCCATAATACATATAAAATTTCAGGATAAAATTTCAGTGTTGACCAGTGTTATAGCTTGGTTATACAAGGTATTGTGGTTTTATTTGTGAGTGGGATAGCAGACATAAAAAAAAAGCGTCTGACACTTATCCCCGGATAGAAAAATGCGGTCGGCAGCGGCAATGGCCAATAGCAAATGATATCTAAAAGAAAATTTTAGAAACTTAGTGACCTAGAAATAAAAGGAAGGATATTTGTAGATCTTCATATACGAAAACTTCTGAGAGATAATATATTTGAGTCAACTCCCCTCAAAAGAGCTACCTGGAACTGTTTCAGAAAGGTCGTTAAAATTTTTTGGGAAACCAAAGGCGGAAAATTATAAAGATTTAAATAATGAACTTTTAACATCTTACAAAACTCTCAGATCTAACGTGTTAAAATTACATTCCTTCTCCACACATCTGAAATTCCTTTCCGAAAATCTGGGTGCTATTAGCGACGAACACAACGAAAGTTATCAGCAAGCCATTTCCAGAATGTAGAAACGATTTAAAAAGAAACAGAGCCCGAGATAATTGGCATACTATTGTTGTTTACTTAGAAGAGGATAACCTGTAAGTAGTTACGAAAATCGTAAAATATTAAATAGTTTTTATTTTAAACCCCAATTATTTAGCTGAGATTAAATTTTTTATGTTTCTAATGTTAAAAACTAATTTGACTTTATTTAATTTTTCAAGGCACTATAAATTAAGGTATAAATTTTTGTGTTACAAAAAAAGTTTGAATTTTGTAAATCAGTGAAATTAAAAGAGAAAAATATTCCACTGCACCAAATATTAATTTATTATTAATTTCGAATTTCTCCGTCAACTTTAAAAGGTAAAGAATCTTAAACAATTGAAGGAACATTAAATTTTTTACTCAAAAAAAAAAGAATCTTAATATAAATATAAAATAAAATTATCTTACAATTTTCTAAAAATTTTTTTTAGTATGTACAGTACAAAAAAGCAATACATCAGAAATATTTTTCTAGTAACATTGTTCCTATTGACAACATCCTTAATAATTTACTTCTTTTATTAAAGCTCTATCTTACTTTTTTATTTTCATTATTATTCTTAAAATTTTAGGTTTTCAATTGACTAAAAAATTTTATTGACTAAACTTCACATAAAATTTATATAAAAACTTAGAGCGGTAATAAGAAATGACACTAAAAAATTCACATTTACTTAAAAGTTCCTAAATATTAACGAAAAATAACCTAAATGTGATTCGATGCCTCTTAAGTTATACACAAGGGGTCCTGTCGTTATGGTGCGAAGAAGCGGCGAAAGATAAGAAAAGGGGGGAAAAGCCGAGAAAAAAAAGTTAGCGAAACATTATATTGGGTTCATGGTGAAAATAATGCCAATACCTCATAAAAGCAGTTCGATTTAGATTCCTTCAGAAAAAGCAAGAAAAAATAAATCTTTCCTGAAAGTAAAAGAGGTTCGTAGTGTATGAATAATATGTCATTTTATTCTTTGATTAATAGTTTCCACAATAATTTTTAATCCATAAAGTTTCCCATCAGACTTAATTTTCGTACTACTTGACTTGATTTTTAAATTCATACAAATTTCTGACGATTTAGAACATGTGACATAAATAACAGCAGCCAACAGGAGTAAACTGATTTTATTTCGCAGAACTAAGGTATAATGTAACAATCTTAGTTACACAAACGTGCAGTTAAATCATTTGAATGCTATTTGAAGAGTGCAAATATTTACTACCTAAATATTTGTTTAATTATAAACAAATAAAATAAAATTATATCTCGGTACAAGAGCGACTCGTTACTCGGATACACTTAAAAGTATATTACATAAACCTTCACCATACCGCATGAACATAGTTGCGTAATGCACTCGTGATCATTTTCGCTCAATTTACATTTTATGGAGAATATTCTAGAATTTCTTCAAAATTGGTTTATAAGTACTTTTCGAGATAAGGAGACGGGACAGCTATTTTTGGCAATTTTTTAAAAATAATCCACAGAAACATGTGCGCAAGTATTACATCACATGTGGATTTTGTGTTTTCACAAGCTTTTATTTGACACCCCACTTTAGAATTTTTTTTCACTTCCCCCTACCAGCTAACTCCTTAAGTCAAAACTTAACTTTCAAAAATGCATAGCTCTATATTTGTGCCAAATTTCAACTTTCTGTTTCAAATACCTTCGGTGATCCAATAAGTGTTCCGTATGGAACACTAATAATAAAATATAACATAATTTTCAAATTTCTCGACTCGAGAATTGAAAAGGACGCATAATACGATATATATGAAGCAACCCCTCTAACTGCCTCCCCCAGCTCATTAACCCCTTATATGTTTTGCTATAAAAAATTAGAAATAATGACACAACTTCCAGATTCCTTGTTGCCAGGTAGCCTGAAAAGAATGGTTAGCTAGATATATAAGAAGACCAAGAAGTAACTCTTTTAACACCCACTCCTACCCTTTTAGCATCGTATGTATGTAAGTAATTGAAAATAATGAAGAAATAATACAATTTTCAAATGAAATGATATGAAAATGAAAACGGAAGTGAAATGAAAAGAAATTTATTGGTAAGCAAAGACACCCACTAACAAAAATATATATCTACAAAAGAAAATAATGAAATTAACATAAAATGAACGATATAATAAACAATAACAACACCCTTATCAATGGTAATTATCAAAATAAAAACTATAAATAAATTTAAGGGAAGGATGAAGAATGAACTCGAACTAATTATAATACAAATAAAATTAACAACAAACATGTATCTTTTAAGTAATAAAAATTGTCATAATGGCCACCCATTCTATAAATTAATACATCCACAGAATTAACCAAAATTAAGGTAAAAACGTAACGATGAGGAAGTTCAATTATATGTGACTATTGCTCCAACCACATTTGTTAAATTCAATATCTACTACATCAAAAAATACTCCTCGACCTCAGAATATGAATAATCAAATATTACACATAGCATACGAAGGCATATGGAAACTAAGAACACTAATAAAAATATCCTGGATAGATACATAATTGACAAACCGGTTGTACAAAAAGCAAATACTAAGCAATGACTTACTGAAATTGTAAAGCATCCGAAAATATCGTACCTGGGACATATATTGCGTAAAAAAAGGACCTCTTGTTTTTCTGCTTAAGTAAAAATTCGATATTTCACAAAAGTTGACAATTTACCTTATTTCTTATACGTAACGGAGTTCCTACGCAGCTAAACTATCATATTCCAACTTATGACAGTAAGAACTTATATCTGCTTATTATTTACTACCCCCCAGTTTAATCAGCATAATACATTCTTGCACGGTTGGCAAAACTGGGTTCTAAATGGAATAAGAAAAATAACTGCAACTGCGTAAAAAAGGGTTGATTAAGTTAGAATTTTATTTTGTTTATTTTAAAAGCATTTACTATTTTAACATTTTAAATGTTCATTGATAGAGCAATAAATTTATTGAATCCTTTTTAAAAAAAAGATATCATTGTTCAGAAAAACTTTTTCTTCCAACATGAATGTTATTAATACTTCTTGTAAAGTAGAAACGGCATTCCTCTCGCAAGCTAACAAATTCATTAAAATTCGTTGGAAGCATCCTGCATTAAAAATAAAGACCATTCCAGAGTACTGCGCATTAGATTTATTGCAGGGTATAGATTGCACTTTGAAATCGTTTTTATGCGTCTGTTAAATAAAATTTAAAGTGATTGGATATACTCATTGCTAAGGAAATACAACAAAGTTGCACAGGAATCATAGTGAGGTTGAATTATAGTAGAATTATAGTATTTCTTTTTATGGGTCTAGCACATGTGTTGCAGTGAAGTCCCTAAAGCGCTCCAGGAGCGGCAGGTGTGCGGAAAAAGCGATTCACGTTATTCTTGAATCGCTGTAAATTTTACTCGGTGGGAAATACAGCCCTGGGCAAATTATTCCAAAGGGATGATGTTCTCCATATAAAAGATTGCTTGAAAAGCGTTGTACGCAGAGTAACAAGCTGAACCTCATACGGATGTGAAATATTAGCGCAACGTGTATTTATAACATGCACCGCTCTGAGAGGAATTAAGCGGGCCACATCTCTCGATCACTCTCCATGAAAATACTTGTAGAATATACTCAAGTCGCAAACCGTTCTTCGATGTTCCAGCGAATCAAGGCCGCTGGTTAGTTCCGTGTCTCCAATCAGACGAACAGCTCTTCTCTGAACAGAATCGAACAAATGCAGTGTATGTTTGGGAGCGGAGCCCCAAACATAGGAGCAGTATTTCATAGTCGGTCGAATTTGAGCTTTGGAAAGAATTAACAGTTGTTGTGGGTGTAAAGCTTTTTGGTTTGAAATAATATTCTCAACTTTTGAGAAGCTCTCCTTGCTATGCCTGCAACATGTTCATGCCAGAACATATTTGCTCCCAAATTAACGCCCAACAAATTGAGTGACGATGCTAGGAGAATGGAGTGCCCCGACATAACTATGTCGGGTTCAGCAACATTAACTTTAGAAAAAACTGAATTAGAGAATATTGTAAAAATTAAAGACAAATTGACTCTAGAAAAGGAGAAGTAAGTTATGTTTACTTACTTTGTGAATATATTCACAATGTTTTTTCATAGATAATGAATTGTCCAACGTAAAGCCAGTATCATTTTACAATTTATATAAAGATTTATTTACCTTTTTTAGTTTATAATGAGTTCCTGCCATCATTGCTACTGTGTTCCTAGCATATAATTTAAACTTGACACAAATTTGTCCTCAAAATAAAGGCATCTCAAGATTTTTCAACTAGATTAAATCAATATGTGATCAACAAACCTTTTTCGATTGGAGTTACACAACCACTTTGTAGTTTCTTCGGAAAATTACCACCTTGTAAGGGGGCGTTAACAAAATTTAAAACTTTAAATCTCACTATTAAACATTTTAGGTCTAAAAAATGTTGTTTTTGTGTTATGGATATCATTGCAATATTAGAGAAAACATTATCTGTTTTAACTGTTCTAGGTGTCGGAATTCATTAAGTGTGTTGTTTATTAGGGGAAATGTGTCCTCGTTGTCACAAGTACTAGTTGTCACAACGACAATATCTTTTTTTCTAAAAGGATTTAGTGAGTGCTATTATTGGCCTTTCGAACACAGTCACGTGCCGCCAACTTAAGAAAGTGTCATGGCCGCCAGTGTCTTGTGTCGATGCGTATAGTGAAAAAATGTAAAAAAAAACATTTGGTAAGTAAATTTTACTCGATTTTATTTCTTACATGTGCTCAATAATTAATTTTACACTTCCTTATATATTTTGCGAAGGAAATTAGACACTTTTAACGTAATAACGAAGAGTTCTCTTGCTTGTTAACAATTAGAGGTTATTGTCTGTGTTGATAACTTCGTTTCCCTCCGGTAGTAGTGGTATCAATGTTTTTGGGGCTAGTTATCACAAGCCTCAGTGGACATTTTCATAGTTTCATATAACCATTTATCTTTTGTTTCATGTAGCAAACATGCCCAGAAATCGAAAAAGATTGACTGATCGAGGCCAGACAGCTGCAGAAGTCATGATGCAAGCGGTGAATGTTGTAGGTCCTAATAATCCTATAAGAAGTGTTGCCAAAGATTTTAACATAAAGTACAGAACACTCGCTAGATATTATAGAAAATATAAAGAAAATGAGAATACTGCTCCGATATCTGTAGGATACGTAAAAGTAAGGCAAGTTTTTAAAGACAATGAAGCAGAAAACTTGTCAAAATATATACAAAGAGCTGCAGATATATATTTTGGACTGACTCCAATCGAAGTTCGTAAACTGGCGTATCAACATGCTGTTGCTTTAGATCGCAAATTTCCTGAAACGTGGATAAATAATGCCATGGCTGGTGAAGAATGGTTGACGGGATTTATGCGTCGACATTCAGAACTAAGCCTACGAAAACCAGAAGCTACGAGCCTCGCACGTGCAACTAGCTTCAATTCTCATAACGTGAGTCTGTTCTTCGACAACTTAGGAAAAATTTTGGAGGAATACATGTTCGAAGGACAGGACATATGGAACGTGGATGAGACTGGCGTTACTACGGTTCAAAATCCGCAGAGAATTATTGCACGAAGAGGCATGAAGCAAATTGGCGCTCTGACTCCTTTTGAGCGAGGTTCATTGGTAACATTAGCTGTAGCACTGTCAGCCACAGGGAATAGCATACCTTCGTTCTTCGTTTTGCCGCGAAAAAATTACAGAGACCATTTGTCAACAATGGACCAACAGGATCGACTGGTAGCGCCAACCCATCGGATTGGATGGATGTTTTTATATTTTCATTCAACAATTTGGTCGACACACTCGCTGCAGCTCTGAGCACCCACTGTTGTTATTATTAGATAAGCATGACTCTCATCTTTCTACCAAAACCTTAGATTACTGCAAAGAAAACAGAGTTGTGGTGTTGTCATGTCCGCCCCATTGCTCCCATAAACTTCAACCTTTAGACTGCAATGTTTATGGACCTTTAAAGACGTACATTAACACAGCTTGTGACGACTGGATCAAGAATCATCCCGGCAAAACCATGTCTATTTATAATGTTCCTACAATAGCTATAACTTCTCAAAAGATTACGTCTGGTTTTTCAGTGAGTGGCATATGGCCTTACAATCGTAATATTTTCAATGACACAGACCTTGCACCATCATACGTAACAGACAGACCAGAAAAATAGCAGTCCGAACAAAACAAAGACGACATTGATCCAAACTCAGAACATAACTCAGAGTTTTGCAGAACACCAACCCCAACTCCTGGGACCAGTGCAGTCACTCCTCGGTCATTAAATATGCCAACACCTGAAACGATACGACCATTTCCAAAGACTTCAGTGAAGAAAATAATTTTAAATCGCAAGAAAAGGACTAGCGCAATTTTGACTGATACCCCGATCAAAAATGCGTTTGCAGAGCAACAAAAAATGAGAAAGATTAATTCAAAGAGACCTACAAATAAGAAAACTACAAGAAAAAAGAGACAGAAAAGAAAGAAACGAGAGAGTAGCGATGAAGATGACGATTCGCAAGATGCATTGTGTTTGATTTGCCTTGAAGCCTGGTCAAGCAGTAAATCTAATGAAGAATGGGTACAGTGTACAAAATGTAAACTCTTGGCGCATGTAAAATGTGGTGGGAAGAAACAATTATTTTATTGCTGCCCAAATTGTGCCTCTGACGACGACAGCGACGTCTAAAGTGATCTGTGACAACAAGGACCTTCATCTAAGACAACCTACCTCAAATCGGGGGTAAGTTGTCACACTAAACATTACTTTTTGATCCCAAAATAATTAATATAAATCAGTTAATTTTCTATGTAAAAGGTGCAATTAATGAAGGCTAAAAGACCAAATATATGATTTATAAAATTAAATTAATAATTTTATTTCATTTCTTTCAATTAAAAATTTTTATTTTATTTTTATGACAACTAGGATACCTCTCCCCTACAGGTCAAATATACTGTTTATTACAAGTAAAAATTCATGATAAGGACGTATACGATATGTATATAAACCAACCCCTCTAACTCCCCCGGTCGATCTTATTAACTCCTTATAAGGCTAATCACAAATAATTAAAAATAATGTAAACATAATAGTTTTCATATCGTAATATATTGAACAAAACCACTGCAATACCTTCCCCTACATCTTTAGCTTCTTGTATGTTTGACTATAACTAATTAATAAATAAACACGCTGGATCCCTGCTTGTTATGTGTCAAACTTTATTATTATTGTTTTAAAGAACGAACAATAAATTTATTAAAGGATTATTTGGCGGATAAATCACAGAGTGTACTGATTAATCGTCGAGTGTCACAAAGTTTGGCTTTAGATAGAGGCGTCCCTCAGTGGTCGATTTTGGGACCACTGCTGTTTATCATTTTTACAACGGATATGTATTATTGTGTTGACAGTTGTAGGCTAAGACAATATGCGGACGACAGTGAAATTCTTAGGAGCTCATTACGGGCGGAACAGGAAATTAATTACTGTTTAAGTTCGATCTTTACCTATTCTAATAACAATGGTTTAATGATAAATCCAAAGAAGTCGACAGTAATGTATTTTGGAACAAACGGTGATTGGGCTTCAACTAATCTCAATTTAAGTATGGCCCAGGATAGAATTCTGTGTTACTGAATATAAACATTTGGGATTATTATTTGATAGTAAGCTCAGGTTTAGAAAACAGATTTCTTTGGTGGCTAGAGGGTGTATTATTCACTACATGTGTATATGAATCGGCATATCCTCATTTTGACCTTAAAAAATATTTGTGCGCGACTTTTGTCCTTTCTAACTCTAATTATTGTAAATTTGTTTATGGCGGTGTCTGGACCTTATGTCGAAGAATAAGCTGTAAAAAATTTAAAACTCCTATGTGGGTTTCATTTTTGGATGCAGGGGGAGGGATCATGTAAGTGGCAGGCTGAAGGAGTTGAAATGATTGTGTATGAAAGAAACGCTACATCTGGGTTTCTTTCTGTATAGACTGTTGTGAACCAGAGTGCCGGACTATCTGTGTGGGAGGCTGTACCATGAACGCTAGGAACATCAGCGTAATACTAGGTACAAAGACGGCTTTCAAATACCTAGACATCGTACAAATGTGTTTAAACAGCCTTTTGGCTATACATCTGCTAAACTAACGAGATTCTTGGAGTTTGCTTGCTCTGTCTGAATTTTCTTTCAGAAGACCGCTGAAGGAAATTGTATTTCAGAGTTACTGGTTGTTGTTATTACTATGACTTTTTGATTGGCATTATTATGTCATTTTTATAGGATAAGGTGGGGATCACGGTTTGTTTGTTTATGGGTATTACTATCAATTCATGTGGAATTAAGACTTTTTTTTCTCCTTTTTTAGTTTAGAGTAAGTAGAGTTAAGTTATGATTGTGATTTCTTGAATTGTATATAAGTTGTATTTCTTTCCTTGGTTTTTTTTTGTGTATTTTATTTATTTATTTATTTTTTTTTTGAAAACTCGGTTAACAACAGTACTGCTGCATTTCGCCGAGTATAAAATAAAGATTATTGTTTCCATTTCATTAACTCAACTAAGAATTAAGAAAAATATACATATTGATATCACAGCCCCACAAAAAAAAAAGTGGGGTATACTTTTGATGCGATATATCAGATCCGTAGTATTTTTGCCCGCTGATCACGAATCTGACGTCAGAATATCGCCATCACATCTCAATTTTTTTCTAACCTCAAAAAATAGGTAAAAATTAGTAAAAATTAAGAAAAATATACTCCTAAAAAATTGATTCAAGCTTTTTCATGAATCCAAAGATGTATTAATATGTATTCGGACACGCTAAGCTAATATTCATCGGTTGGATTGAGCCATACAGTTCTGTTTTCTTTCTAACCTCAATAAATTAGACAGATATAGTGCTTCTCGAATGCAAAAACGAATTCAAATTAAAATTCAACCGATCCTTACCAAATTTAGTACATGGGGATTTTTTGGGTCGCTGATCACGAATCTGAGGTTGGATTTGCATAATTCAAGATGACAGATGTTTTCGCGCCATTTTGAACGCCGAGAAAATTCATCGGTTGATTTTTATTCTTCTACCTGCATCCGGGGCACCTCCACGTGGTGACGGTGGGCAACGGTGTTACTTCACTAGCCGGCAGAGTCCCTGGATAACGGCTGAGATGCCGTCATGGCAGGTAGAAGAAAGAGAATTACGATGCAGGGACTCGGAAACCCAGTATCGGCGGTTGGTCAGGGTGGGAAAGCGGGCCCGTAGCCGTCGTTATCCAGCGACCGTAGCTCTTCATGTGTGGGTGACTTGGCTCATGTAGAGTATAATGCGACAAGAAAGCGGTCTCACGGTACAAGGACTTTTCATAAGTGCGATAAAAACAGTGATTCATTTTGTTATATTTGCTGTCAACACGTATTGAGTAAAATGGGGTCACCGATAACGGATAAGATTAAAACCTTATATAAGGATTGTTTTAACATTGAAATACAGCACCAGGATACAGATTGGGTTCCCCACATCATTTGCAGTTCTTGCAAAATAATGTCGTACATCAATAAGAAGGCGATTAAATATTCCAGACCAGCAATATGGAATAGACCATACAGTGAAAATGATTGCTACTTTTGTATGAATGTTGTATCTAGGCATAACTGAAAAAATAAAAGCACTGTTACTTATAACGATGTTTCGACAGTAACAAGACCAACTAAACTAATTCCGCCTCCTGAACCACTTGATGCTGATGTTATGGAAACAAATGATTTCACCTTATCAGTTCATGCCGAAAACATTGAGACTGTCGAAAAAGATTCAAACACTGTTACTAATGAATGTTCTAGTGACAACCTATCATATACTAGTGACACAGATAAAGAATTTCTACCATACAACCGTAAACCAGAACCAATACTCGTATCGCAGTCAGAACTTAGTGATCTAGTCAGAGATTTAGGCTTATCCAAAGATGGTTCAGAGCATCTTGCTTCCTTTTTAAAGAAAATACATTTACTTAAGCCAGAAGCTACGATTTCTTATTATAGAAACAGAGATGAAGAATTTCGAAAATATTTCACAATGGACGAGGAATTGTCACTTTCATATTGTACCGATGTAAAAGGTCTAATGGATGAATTTCAAAATAACTCATACGATCCTGAAGAATGGACACTGTTCATTGATTCTTCTAAACGGAGCATTAAGGCAGTTTTGCTGCATAATATCAACGTTTACGCTCCCATTCCGATTGCTCATTCCACAGTTATGGAAGAGCAATATGAAAAAATGAAGCAGCTTTTGATAAAAATAAAATATGCTGATTATAACTGGAAAATTTGTGGAGATCTGAAAATTGTAACAATATTGCTTGGCCAACAGTCAGGGTTAATACTTTATCCCTGTTATAAATATCTGTGGAATAGCAGAGACAGGGAACGTCATTATAAGAAAAAAATTTGGCCAACAAGAGAATCGTTCACTCCTGGTGAAAATAATGTATTGTTTCCACCATTGGTAGATCCAGGAAAAGTTCTTATTCCCCCGCTTCACATTAAGTGAGCGGGGGAATAAGAATATGAAGCAATTCACGAGAGCATTAGATACAAACGGCCCATGTTTCAAATATTTGCATAAAAAATTTCCGAAATTTTCTGAAGCTAAAATTAAGGCAGGCGTATTTGACGGGCCACAAATAAGAAAATTGTTTCAAGGTTCATTATTTGTTACTAAAATGAATAAAGTTGAAAAAGCTGCTTGGCTTAGTTTTAAAGAGGTCGCAACAAACTTTTTGGGAAATAATAAAAGTCCTAAGTACAAAGAAATAGTCGAGAAAATGGTAAAAAATTTTCAAACATTAGGTTGCTTAATGAATCTAAAATTACATTTCCTGGACTCCCACATCGATGATTTCCCAGATAATCTTGGTGACTACAGTGAGGAGCAAGGGGAACGTTTTCACCAAGATCTGAAAATCATAGAAAATCGGTATCAAGGACGATGGGATGACCATATGCTAGCGGACTATTGCTAGTCGCTAAAAAGAGAAACAAGTCCTCACAAGCGTTTGGGCAGAAAGCCTTTGAATAGGTCATTCGCGGAAAAAAGAACAAGATACAGCCAAAAAAAGGAAAGTTAGGCGCGGGTCTAACCTTCGCAATTCTAGGGCTTAAGGGTCTACTATTTGAGAGTATATGGTTTAAAAGTCCTGGTTTTGAGTTTATTGGGTCTCATTTTTAAAGTTACAGGGTTATTGAGGTCTATTTTTTGAGGTTACAGGGTGTAGGGGTCTAAGGTTTCAGAGTTTAGGGTTTAAGAGTATCAGGTTTGAGGATACCCCAACTGTATACCAAATTTGGTAGGAATCGGTTGGTTTTCAAAAATTTTGTCCGCCATCTTGGATCCGCCATTTTGAATTTTGCAAATCCGAACTCAGATTCATGATCAGCAACCCAAAAAACCCCCGTGTACCAAATTTGGTAAGAATCGGTTGAATTTTAATTTGAATTCGTTTTTGCATTCAAGAAGCACTATATCTGTCTGATTTATTGAGGTTAGAAAGAAAACAGAACTGTATGGCTTAATCCAACCGATGAATATTAGCTTAGCGTGTCCGGATACATATTAATACCTCTTTGGATCCATGAAAAAGCTTGAATCAATTTTTTAGGAGTATATTTTTCTTAATTTTTACTAATTTTTACCTATTTTTTGAGGTTAGAAAAAAATTGAGATGTGATGGCGATATTCTGACGTCAGATTCGTGATCAGCGGGCAAAAAATACTACGGATCTGATATATCCCACTTTTTTTTTTGTGGAGCTGTGTATTAAAAAGAAATAAAATATATTGCTCCACATCCCTTTCATTACCTTTCCCAAAGTGATATCACCTAAAAAAATATAGTTTTTATTCCTACTTTAGGTAGTGTGTATCAACTTTAAAATCGATATCGGTGTAACAGAAAAGGAAAGCTATGTTTTGTAATTTAGGAAACCTAAATCGTGAGGAATTACAAACATCTCGGAGGGTAACTTGATACATATCGCAAGGGAAGTAATAACGAGTAAGACTAGGATTTCGTCAAGGAGACTTGTTGAGACCCCTATTTTTTAAATGTAATGGTGGATAAAATAATTGGACAAATTCGTAGATTAAGGAGTTATAGAGTGAGAAATTAAGAAACATGTGATTTTTAGAACTTACTTTACCAATCCAATTATGCGACTAATTCTCTTCTAAATAGGATAATAAATTTGTGAATAGAGCCAACGTAAAAGCAGTGTTCCATTGTATGTTGAATTTAAGCTTTGTACAGAATTAAAAGTTGTGGCGGAGTTTCTAGTACATGCATTATGTATGCAAGTCCTAGTTGCTCTCAAGTTAACGCCCAGAAGGTCAAGTGATTCTGCTGGAGCATTAAAGTGTTTTGACATAACTACCAGTATGTCCGGCTCTGCAACGTACACGTTTTTAGAAAAACTGCCGTTTCGATTTGGCAGCGTTAAATTCTACTCAGTTATCGTCACTGCAAGATAGAATTTCTTCAAGGTCTTTGCTAAGTTGAAATAGTTTGTGCTGACCGTGGATATTTGCATGAATAGCTCCTAACTCAAGCATTGAAAATAAATAATAGAACAAGTGTAACGCGCGGAAAGTTGTGAATTGCATTCCTGATCCCTTCTAGCAAATCATCAATGTAAAGGTGAAAGAGAGTAGGAGGGAGCCTTGGGACATTAAGAAACCCATCACTCGTAAAAAACGCTTTCTAGAAAAACATGACGTCATAAACAAAACTTTTTAGATATAACATTTGACACAATTTGAACAATCCGATAAACCAAACACGATCGAGTGATTTGGATATATCCAATGGAACCGCCCAAGATTCTTCAAAATGTTTAATTACATTGTTTTAAACATTTATGATGTAAGTTGGAAGATTCCTGTTGATGTTTGCGTACGAAAGCTATCTTGATGGCCGCTAATAATATTAAATCTTGCCAGATATTTTAAAAGATATATATAATTGGTAGCATTTTGCATAACTTTTGATATTACTAAACATAGTGCGACTGGTCTATAGTACTTTGGCAAAGTTTTCTTGGCTTTCTTGGGTATTGGCTAAATTGTAGCTCATTATCAATAGAAAGGAAATATTCCTGCTGTAAGATTGGTAAAAAAGCAGAAAACTAGTGTTAGTTCGCTTGCATATTTTTTGAATAGTATGGCAAGTATTCTAGCTAGAAGGTTTTTTAGTGTCTAGCTTCATTAAAATACTTTTTAAGAGATACTGCCTGAAGGCAATATTGGGTATACACGTATTGGACTACGTCTTCGAAATAACGGGTGATGCTGGAAATAAACAGTGGAATCGAAAAAATATGCTATTTTTTTTTTTCATTTGTAGTGCAAGGGAGTAGAGGCAAATGTCATATTTAGTTTTTAAACATCTCTGTCATATTTAGTTTTAAATCTCAGCTCAACTTTTTTTGTGATTAATATCTCACTATATAGTATCTATCATTTAAAATATCGAGACACTATATCATATTTAATTGAAAAGGGGTCATGTACACTTTTTTTTAAAAAAAAAAAACACATTTCTCCAGATTCTGTCCCTTAATATCACTATTCATATATTCCATATGAAAACTGGTCATTTATCGCCAGCTAAAGAAGCCTAACAGGACCAGGCTTTTGACAGTCAATTGGAAAAGGAGTCATCTCCAAGAGATAGTCCGTTTTCAATGTGAAACGGTGAAGTGCATGCGCACAACATACCTTGCTTCTCATCTGTTATGATCGTGTATATTGCTCTAGAGAGTATGTACATTGTATTGCATTCTCTACATACGGAAATTCCAAGTGTATCAAGACGAAACTGCTTTTGAAAATTGTTTGCCAGATTTTTTTTTTAAAAAAGTTCTGTTACAGGAAATTTACGGAAAGCAAATTTCCAAAGAGCAAAAGACCAAAAGATTCAATTTACTGTCAACAAGTTTTAAGAATTCGTTTTTATGTGTGAAGAGCCAGGAGTGGTTGTTGCCAAGCCTTATGTCGATAGTCTTGTGCAACACCGTTGTCTTCTACAGAAACCATGCATCAAGAGCTCCCAGCTATTCAAACCATCACCTGAAAGCAACCCAGCTTGTTAAGGAAAACTTTCTATTAATATAAAAAAAAATACAAGAAACTATAACAGCACGTTCCTAACGACGAACATTTTCTGGGATGGAATTAACGAGTGGGCCACAACAGCGGGTGAACAGCCAGAAGAGTTTTAACTATCTTTTTTATTCCAATTTGAACTTTTTTTACTATTTTATTTTGTCAAAGCACATTGTTTTTTTTTTTAAAGAAATTGGACTTTGTTTAGGGGAGCCCCCCTTCAGTTTCAAAAAACATTAAAAAGATATTTTTGCATCAGGATTAATGTCTCTTAAACATAAAAAGTACTAAGTTACCCTAACTACTACTGCATAGAAGTTTAAGAGTTTTTTGTTTCTCCTGACAAATTTAAAAAAGGTGATGACCCCTTTTCAAAATCGGCCGATTCAATTAATACTTAATGTGAGAAAGTCGTATGGAGTATTTATTTCAGAACTTTGTGTTGACGAGGCAGTAAATAAAAGTATCTATTCTTATTATCGTGTGTCGTTGTATATGTGGCAAAATCAAATCAAAGTATTTAAATACTGATTGGACTTTTTCAGTTCATTAGTACTATGTGGAAAATATAAGGGAAAAATTAAAACTGACTCGAATTAAAACAGTATAAAATGATTATTAAATAAGTATTGTTAAACTAAATTCTATGGTTTCCATTATGGAGCATTAAATCTTTTGTCCATCCTATCCATTGTCCATCTATCGCATTTAAGCTTTTGTCAGTGGAATACAAAGTCGTGAATGGGAAATCCACTTTTTCAAATCATTATGTGAACATATGTGCAATATCGAACTTTAATTAAATTGACACTGTCGTTATATTCAGTAAACTAGATCAGTATAAAGAGTGCGCCTTCAATGACATTAAATTATCTTATCGAAAACTAACAGTTCTTCTCTCGGTATTTTCATCTTGAATTTAAGGAAGCGCTACAATTTTGACAAATCATGTAATAACTACAGGTAACCTGGACCTGTTAAATGAAGTAACTCAAGATATACATTTAGATGGTTACAGAAAACCAACACATACAAACAGATATTTAAATTAGTAATTCCACCACTATCCCTCACATTTGTTGGTAGTGGCAAACACATTAATTTGCCTTACTGACACAGGTAAGAAAACAGAATAGCTAAAAATATTGCTACAGCCGTAAAATAGGATGGATACAAATAGCATATAATATATCAGGCTAAAAAACAATAACAAAATTGAAGAAGAAAATCTGATTTAAACTCTAACAATAGGACAAAAGCCATTCTAACCCCCACTAAAGTAACTACCAACAGAATGTGAAGCTTTTTGCTGGGATAGAACACAGCAGATGCATACAAACCACTATGGATAATAATATTTACTATAGGTAATCTCAAAGACAAAGGTCAATTGGAGAACTAAGCTGTTTAGAGCATATCATGTAGAACTTATAACAGAGGAATAATTGATAGAAGAATATATGCCAGACCAGAAGAGCATAAATTAGCTATTACAAAGAAACAAACCACATCTGCCCTTTTTCGACACCAACTCTAGATAGACTATAAAATGTAAAATTTTCACAATTGCAAACAAATTTCGACCGTACAACAATAAAAATACAAGACTCATGCGAGAAACTATCAAAATTGAAAAATTGGTACCTAAAATAAACAAGAAGATATCTTCAACTTGCCAGTTGCATGGGAACACAAAACAATAACTACAACGCGGCGAATCTCAGGACCACAATAATATTACACAGGACAGAAAGTAACATAAAAAGTTTTCTTTTTTTGGAATCTATCTCTCCAGGCTGCTGGAAAAGACCGGAAAAGACCGGGAATCCAATCTATAGCTTTGCAGATGACAGTACGCTTGTCTCTTCATTCACCTTGAACGCTCGGACATCGGCTGCTCAGGCGAATATCCGCAGACAGCAGGAGGTCATTCAGCTTAACAAAGACCTGGAAGAAATTCTATCTTGGGGTGACAGTAACCAAGTGGAATTTAACGCTACAAAAACCCAAGCGGCAGTTTTTTCTAAAAAAGTTAACGTTGCTGAACCCGACATAGTTATGTCGGGGCACTCCATTCCCCTAGCATCGTCGCTCAATTTGTTGGGCGTTAGTTTGGGAGCAAATATGTCTTGGCATGAACATGTTGCAGGCATAGCAAGGAGAGCTTCTCAAAAGTTGGGAATATTATTTAGAACCAGAAAGCTTTACACCCCACAGCAACTGTTAATTCTTTACAAAGCCCAAATTCGACCAACTATGGAATACTGCTCCCACGTTTGGGGCTCCGCTCCCAAACATACACTGCATTTGTTGGATTCTGTTCAGAGAAGAGCGGTCCGTCTAATTGGGGACCTGGAATTGACCGGCGGCCTTGATTCGCTGGAACATCGAAGAACGGTTGGCGACTTGAGTCTGTTCTACAAGTATTTTCATGGAAAGTGTTCGAAGGATGTAGCCCGCTTAATTCCTCTCAAAGCGGTGCATGTTAGAAATACACGTCGCGCTGGTGCTTCGCATCCGTATGAGGTTCAGCTTGTTACTCCGCGTACGACGCTTTTCAAGCAATCTTTTATATGGAGAACGTCATCCCTTTGGAATAATTTGCCCAGCGCTGTGTTTCCCACCGAGTACAATTTACAGCGATTCAAGAACAACGTGAATCGCTTTTTCCGCACTCGTGCCGCTCCTGGAGCGCTTTAGGGACTTCCCTGCAGCACGTGTGCTAGACCAATAAAAAAAAAAAAAAAAAAAAAAAAAGGCACCCATAAAAAAGCATGAAATCCCGGAATAATACTTTGTACTGTATTTTTGATATTCTGCATTTGTGTTGCTAAAGTTTGTACGAGTTTTTTCATCTTCCTTGTATTCTAGGTATGCTAAGGAGTTTCTTATTGTCAGAATATCGCAATGTTCTTCCGAAATATCCAGATTCACTAGACATGATTTTTTTAAATTCAAATTTTGTATTGCTATCATTATCATCATACTTGGTCCCATGTAACATACCAGTAATGGCTCCACAGTTATATTTTTTCTACTTTACTACCTAATGGTTTCTGTCTGGCTTTTGTGAAGCGACTTGGACTTGCCAGTCAAAACAATAGTAAGAACTAAATAGAGGAGTAGAAAAATAGTAGTTTACAACACTTTTAAAAGTACTCATATGATTGATCATACTCTCTTACTCACATGAGTATAATTTTAGCTTATTCTATCTTGTGATATACTGCGAGTATTTTTAAATTGTGTTTTTTAGAAATCCTACACAATTTTGTTTTAAAGATCACACACATAAAGAAAAATGTATTTCTTTTATAAATAGGTAATGAGTGAATATCCCTTAACATATTTTGAACTTGCCTTCTTTATTGTAACATAAAATATTTTGTCATTACTATACATCTAGCTTTTTATAATTTTATGAACTACAGTTATTTTTGACAATATCGAATTTTTATTATGTTACCCGCAACTTGAGTCAGCTTCCCTACCAGCGGCGCTTCTTGTGGTTAAACAATATCAGTGTCAATTTACCTAAACTCGAGGTTTATTTAAATAATATTTTGCTTCAGATATAATTAAACTACTTTAATACAGATTAATGTTCTTCTAAACCTGTGTAGATTCTTGCAAAAAATAATTCTTCATGCTGCGCAATATACTGAGTAAGATCAACGGTGGCTTTATTATTTGAAACATAAAATATTAAAAAAAAACTTTGTTAGTTATTTACTTAATGACGGAAGTAATCTGCAAGACACTTATACTTAAATTAAAATATCTATACATACATACATTGTAGAATAGAGCTGTGTTTACATCTCACAATATATGTACGAACACGTTTATTACCAATATTTATGAAATTATATATACCATTTACAAATCAATATAGAATCCCCCTCTTCTTCTTCTTCTAACCATTCTCTATCCTTTGGATATACGCCTCTCATATGCTTCGATATGTCCCTGTTTTGAGCAATTTGGTACCAATTGAGCCTCGCTGATTTTTTTTAATATTGTAACATTCATTTTTTCCTGGATTTTAAGACCATGCAATGTTACTGATTCTTCACTTCAAATTGTATTTATTTTTATTTTAAAATATCGACCGGTATATTAAACAAAAGTTTCAGGACATTCAGTATATACTGTGTAGTGCGGGTTGCTGATCGAACCTACCGCCAGGCCGCGATTGGCGAAATGTTTGACCCGGAGTTTTGATTGGAGCGTCCGGATATTACCGGTAAAAATCGCACGATTATTTAAGGGCCTGAGAAACTACCAGCGGGGCTTATTTCCATCGAGCCGCAGACCAGGGCTTTTTTCGATCGAGCCGCAGACCAGGCAGTACCGTCTAGCCGAGAGGCTATTTTCCATCTAGCCGAAGTAGGCTAATTTTCTTCAGAACCTGCTAAGTAAAAGTACCAGTTTCGACCATAAAAGCTGTAGTGAGCTTTCTAAGTGTTAAGAAAAAGTGTGAAATCGGGCGAAGTCCATCACAGCAGGACTGAAAAACAGTAAGTCAACAAAACTCCCTCCAATAGACTTATTTAAGAGCAGTGCATTAACAGCAATGAATAACAGACAAAAAAGTGAAGTGTAAAACACGATGTCTCGCCTTCGGGGGTTGTAAAAGTTTAAAGTTTAAATGTAACAACTACTATTTAGGCTAGAATTTTTTGGTATAACTGTGAAGGTTGGAACTTTTTATTTTCATTTTAAAAATATGAATAAATTCTTTTTTTGTTGATTAAAGCTAGTGTCTCACTGAATAGTTATTTTTCTTTTCAGGATCAGTTGTGCTAGACTAATTTCTTTTTAGTAATATCCATAAAACACTTCAGTTTTTTCTCATTTTCCTTAGCTGAAGTTAAATCCTTTCTATTTTAAAATGAGTGGTGCCCAAAAAAAAGTCGTACAACTGAGGTTTCTTTAGAAATAGAATTAAATTCCAAAAAGACGTACAAAAATTATCTCTTACCCATATCTCTCCACCAAGGAAAACTGAGCTAGTATTTCTTTAATTTCTTTAGTTCTTTTAAAATCAGGTTTCACTCAATTCATTATCAGAAATTAAAGCGGGGCTGCAAGAAAATTGTGCTCAAGCTTGGGGCGTCCAGTATTTAAAAATGTTACAAAATGACGCAGTCTACATGGGGCGAAAAATAAAGCAAAATTAGCACACCTTACAAAATTACGCCCAAGCTTGGGGAAACATTTTTTCACACGTCACAAAATAGCGCTGTCAACGCGGGGCTTTTGGAATTTTATTTTTTTTTAAAAAAAGGGTTCAGTGTACTAGCTTTCGAACAAAATAAAAGCTCTAACTTTGCAGATATTTTATTTCATAATATTTATTAAACGAAACTACACTATAGCAGTAAGACAAAAGCAGGGAATTTGTAGAATTTTTTTATTTCAATTTATCTGATATAGATATTTGAATTTTGTTGTTGACTCTAAGATAAGAGATTCCTACTTTTTTCTTAAAAGCTACCTTTATAGTTCAGACTTAGCAGATGTGCTGGTTTACTTTAATTTTTTGCAGTGTTAGATTTTGCGGTTAACCGAACAAAAAACTGTTTTTTTCTCACTGATGTTTTGCATGAATATTAAAAATACTTTGCTGATATACGAAACGATATTTGGAGATTTTTTTGTTGAGAAATTCTTAACATATTTGGTAAAAGAATTTAAATAGAAGGCAATACTTAGAAATTTTTTTTGAAATTGTCGAAGATTTTTTAAATGTTTGATAAAGAAGTTTACATATTTTAAGTGCCTTTACGTATTTTTTATTTAGACTATTGGGAGCACAGGAGAAATATTTTTACGATTTTTTAAAACAGTTCTTTTAAATTTTATTCATTTATCATGGAAGCCTTCAATTTTAAAGTCAATCACCTACTGGAATATGAGTTAGAATATGAACTGAAAATCCGTCGTACTTTCTCAGAACGTCCGGTCGCGGATAAAAGAAAGATTCTAACGAGGATCTTAAGTAAAGAAATATTCCAATAGATCAGGTAGGACTAAATAGTTACAAAAAGTTTCTGATTTTTTTTTAAAAAGTCTAATAAAAATTCTCCTTCTTAAGTTAGAACTCCTGCTTCTCCAAATGGTCACATGTCTCCTTTATTCGTGCATAAATATTTAGGTAATAGACCGCATATAAAGATAAATCTATAAGGTGTCCATTTTTCGGCTTTATTTGACTCTGGTGCAAATGCCTCCATTGTAGGTCAGAATGGTATTAAGATTTTAAGTCGTTTAAGTATAATAATATGCCACGTCAAAAATAGAAGTGTTACCACTGCAGATGGCAGCCGTCTAAAAGTTTTAGGTACGGTTGAGTTGCCGCTAGTCTGCAATGGTCATTGTTGAGTAATTTCTGCTTTAGTAGTACCTTCTCTATCACATACTTTGGTTTTAGGATGTGATTTTGCACAAAAATTCGGAATTTTTGTAAATTTTAAAAATAATTCGTGGTATCCACAGTCCCTAGAAGTCAACTCTCAAACAAGTTTTAAAGATTGTTATTCAGAAAGTTCTTTAGAAAACCTTTTCTCGCGTCTATGTACCCTAGATGATCTCTCGCGGACGGAACGCTTAAAAGCAGAGAAAGTAATAAGCTCTTTCAATGAAATAAGTAGTAAAGATAGGTCAGGCCGAACGTATTAAATAAGAGGTTAGACGAAATGTTGAAACTCGGAGTGACATCGTCTAAGCTATGACGGAAGAAAGCTCAACGAGATCAGCAAATTTGATAACTATCCATTACCGAACATCGACAGAATTTTGACATCACTCAGGAATGCTAAGTATGTATCTTCGATAGATCTTAGAAAGGCTTTCTGGCAAATTCCTTTAGACAAATCCTCTAAGGAAAAGACCGCTTTTGCAGTAGTAGGCCGAGGTCTATTTCAGTTCGTCACTATGCCGTTTGGTCTAAAGAACGCTGCTCAAACTCAGCAACGTTTAGTAGACGCTATATTTGGTCCGAAATATGAACCACATATTTTTACCTATCTCGATGATATTTTAGTAACATCGGAAGACTTCGAATCGCATATTCGCTTACTTAAAGAAGTAAAAAATAAATTGAAAGAGGCCGGACTGACGATAAATTTGAGCAAATGTGATTTTTCCAAAACTTCTCTAAAGTTTTTAGGCTATATCGTAGGCTCAAATTCCTTGCGTACCGATCCGGATAAAGTAGCAAGCATGGTTAATTATGCGAGACCTACTAATACTACGGAAGTTAAGCGTTTCGTAGGAATGTGTTCATGGTATAGGCGTTTTATCGAGAATTTTTCTACCCTGTTGTCGCCTATTAATGATCTTTTGAAAGGACGAAAAAAAGGATAATCGATAGATTGGACAAAGGCAGCCGAAGAATCTTTTATAAAGATTAAAGAGCTATTGGTTTCAGCTCCCATTTTATCCCAACCAGACTTTTTCCAACAGTTTTATATTTCTAGTGATGCTTCTAATACCGGTTTAGGGGGCGTCCTAACACAGAAAATCAATGGTGAGGAAAGAGTGATAGCGTATGCCAGTAGAACTTTATCAAAGGCTGAACGTAACTATTCGGTTGTTGAAAAAGAATGTTTAGCCGTACTCTTTAACATCGAAAAGTTTCGACCCTACATAGAAGGTGTTCCTTTCACGGTCATAACAGATCATTATAGTTTATTGTGGCTTAATTCTATTAAAAACCCTAGTGGCAAACTAGCGCGTTGGGCGATTAGGCTGAGACAACATACATTTAATTTAATTCATGCGTTTTGATATCTTAAAGTTTGTGAGGACTTGTGAAGTATGTGGAGCGCAGAAATCTCCAAATGCACTACCTATGGGACTGATGGGAAAAGAGAAAACGGTCAATTACCCTTTTCAAGTCATAGCAGCTGATTTAGTAGGCCCATTCCCACGTTCAAAAAAGGGAAATAAATGGCTTCTCGTGGTTTCTTGCTGGTTTACAAAGTATACCATGCTATTTCCTTTGAAAAGCTCTAAAGCCGAATGCTTTTTGAAAATTTTAGAAAACGATATTTTTCTAATCCACGGAGTTTCATCGCTTTCGATATGCGATAATGGTACTCAGTTTACTTCTGAGTGTCTTAAGAGCTTAAGTGAGACATATAGTTTTAACATACGTTTCAATCCCGTGTGCCCTCTACAATAATTTCGTTGAAAGTAATATTCGTTGATTCACGTGATAATTCGGGATAAAGGAATTTCAAAGATTCAAACACGAAGTAACCGGGTTTACACCGTCTTTCTTAGTTTGCGGCAGACATATACCTCTATCTGGATCATATTATAAAAACTTAGACTTGGATGTCAATGCTGACAGCGAAATAATTCCGGGTAACAGGGGCGCGTACGCCGAAAATTTAAAGGGTTTAAAAGATATTTTCACCGACGTGCGTAGTAGGATACATAAGGCTTATGAGCGGAACAGTAAGTCTTACAACCTTAGAAAAAGGGATTTTTCCTTTAAGATAGGTGATCACGTTTGGCGAAAAAATAAAATTCTTCCCAGTGCAGCTGATAAATTCACTTCTAAGTTGGTACCTAAGTATGTGCATTGCGTGATTAGAGAAAAGATTTCGGATTTAGTTTATGGTTTAGTTAATTTAGATGAGACTAAAATAGGACGATGGCATATTAAAGACTTAAAAAAACCATTCAACGGACCTAGCCCTAGTGAAAGTTTGTCAGAAGAAGAATAACTTATATTTACATTATCTTAATTGCTTTAAGTTATTTTTTTTGATGTTGCTCTGTAGAGGTGACGACCTCGTTTTTTTTGACCGTTATAAAAGTTGAGCTGAGGATAGCTTACTTTTATAGTTTTTGCTAAGGTTTTGGGTACTGATCATATCCAAACTTAGGTTGATTGTAGTTGATGTTTAGCATCGACTCAGCTGTTGCGAGCTTGCGAAGGAGTCACACTCAGGATATATCATAAGACTGGTATGTCGGTGGTCGCGGGATTTGATTTGCTTATGACCCCAAATAATATCCAGTTCTTGACACTTGGAAGCGAAATTTTGATTAGAGGCAATCCAAGGTGATCTTGAGTTAGGACAAGCGCAAGATGTAGCTCGTGTAGGGTGATGTAGAGTCAAAATTTTTATGAGCAATTTCAGAGTTTGTTACCCGAGTGGGTCTATTTTTATTACCTTAATGGTATATTTTGGGTGCAATTAAGAGTAAATTGATTTGGTTTATCCAGTAAGTCTAAGACTTGGATTATTTTGATTTAGATCTTCTTCTGAATTGACAAACTGAGGGTATTTTCTTTTTTTTCAGAGCCGTTTAAACGTTACCTTTGAGTCACTAATTTTTTTAAAATTTTTTTGCATGGACTCATAGGCGTATGTTGAGTTTTTTCGGTTTACTATCAGATTGATAGAAAATTGAAGTTCTGCAGGAGAACTAAAGGCTGATCATTTACAGGAGATGAGAGCAGAGTATGGCAGTCGTTTCACAAAGAAATGATCAAAATCTGATACCGAGATGAGAACCTTGTCAAGAGAGGCTAGGCGCAGTGAAGGAAGATTCCTAACCGAATTTTTAGATTTCCAAGAGGTAATCTAGAAGTTTGGGCTGACAGAAAATGGTTATGCCTGATACCTGTAGCAGTTTCTTCTAGAGGCTATTGTCTAGGGAGACGATTAACACCATGATCGAATATTTTAGCTGTCAACGATGTTTTCTTCTTGTTTCTGATTAAGCTGGAAAAGCTCTTGTCGTCTTCAAAAGTTTTGTTGCGTTGCCACCAAAAAATTGAGCAATTTTTGTTTCATGTAGCCTTTTTAAGCTCATTTTCGTTTTTTAAAATTTCGTTAGAAGCTTGGTTAAGTCAACCTTGTAAACCTTTTAGGTTGTATCCCATGAGTTATCTGTTTTTACAGGCTGTGATGCACCGGGTGCTAACAGATGCCGTTACGACGTTTGGCAGGGAGTTAGTCTTCCTGAGGAACAGACTGATTGGAAGGGTAGTCTATGGGGGGTGAACGTTTGACCTTTGGGACCTTTAAAGGTTTTGTTACCCAATGGTTATTTCTATTTGAACCAAAGGAGAGCCTAACTACTGTAGTCGACCTCAGCTCCAATTAGCCTATTAGTGGTGACAGGCTGTTGGCAGTAGTGTATTTCGGAACACCCTAATGATTAATTTTTTTGACTTATGGTGGTGTGGTAGACACCGTTTTAGTTTAGTGGATGCTATAATCTACTCCCTTTTGTTGGTGGACTCCAGGGTCACCAATTCTGTATTTTTTTGTCTCCACCTTTCAGTATATCGTGGTGAAGTGTTTGTCTCCTGTTATGTGGGATGGATTGAATGTTTTTCGTTGTTGTTCTAGGGCGAGACCAGTACACGAGGGTTCTTCATGCAACTTGAAGAGGCGCAATGCTGGTTAAGTTTTATTTCTCTGGGTAGCCACCCTGAAGAATGACGGAGAGCGTTTTTTTTCTGGCTCATGTTTCTAGGCAGATTTGTCACTTTGGTGCGATGTGCCGAAGATTTGATTAGCTTTTGCTAAGAGCTTTCACCAAGCTCAGTATGGAGTTGTCATAACCAAAGGTTTGGGATTTGAACTCCTGTATATATTGCTGTATATATTACTGTACATATTTCTGTATATATTTCGGTGTATGTTGGTTGCCTGAGGGCATGTGCTCAAAATGCGAGATTTTGAGTCGTTTTGCTTATGGACTCCTATATAGGATTATGACTTTAGGGAGGTCCTATTTCGAGACTTGCTGTCTCATATAGTTATGTTGGGAATGTTTCCTTGAATGTTAGTTGCGCGTGGACTAATCATTCTGTTCTTTGTGAACATTGCTTTTTGAAGCAGGATCATTCAGTTTGGTGAATTTTAGCTTTTATAGCTATTCACTGTATTTAGAGTGAATTTTAGCTTTTATTGCTATTCACTGTGCCTATAGTGGTATTGTTAGCTTTTATAGCTGCTCACTATGTTAAAGGCGAGATTGTTCTTTTAGAACGCAGACTTTGTGTAGTCGAGGACTACTTACAGAGTGTTTTCTTGGCGAGGAGCCGAGGTTTTTTCTGGCGATATACCAGAGTGTTTTCTTGGCGAGGAGCCGAGTTTTTTCTGGCGATATACCAGAGTGTTTTGTTGGCGATGAGCTGACGTGTTTTCTGGCGATCAACCAGAGCGTTTTCCCTAGCGATTTTAGCATGTCTAGATGTCTTAGGACGTCGACATTGTGCGATGTAGAGTGCGATTATTTTCTGAGTGCGACTAGTAGTGATACTAGATTTAGAATGTTCTCTTAGCGATGAGCTAGAGCATGGATAGCGATTTTTCCCGAGCGTTTGCCTGGATATTTATCCAGATATTTTTTATTTTTTTTTGGCCTAGTGCTAAATGGTCTGACAAGACTTTTTCTTTTTAGTGTAAGTGTTTGCACTAGAATCATTTTTTTATTTTTTTTCTTTATTTAAGAATTTTATAAATTTGTTTTGCTGAAATAAAAAAAATTTTCAGACAATCCTTAAAAGATTTTAAGGGGGGTGTTCATATTTTATTTCAGTTCACCTTTTTTTTGATTTAGACAAGTCTAGACAGTTATTTTTTGTTTTGGTAACAATAACAGAGCTGATTCTTTTATATAAGAAGACCGCGATTGTTACTTTGAACAGGTATTTCTTATGTTCATGCAAGGATTTTTATTTGCTTTTTGATGTACTTAACCTTAGTGCTTAATTAAGTTAAGTCTAGTTATAAGATTCTTGTGTACATGCAAAAATTTTCATTTGGTTTTCATTGTACTTAATATTAGTGCTTAATAGAATTAAGTCTAGTAGTAAGGACCGAAGTTTGTAATTTTGTTTTAAGTTCTGACCTTAGTATTAAGTGATAGTGTACCACTTTGTACCTTTTCATCAGTAGCCTTAGTTTAATAGACTAGTGTAGTCTATTTCTTTTTGGAAGGGGGTAAATGTAACATTCATTTTTTCCTGGATTTTAAGACCATGCAATGTTACTGATTCTTCACTTCAAATTGTATTTATTTTTATTTTAAAATATCGACCGGTATATTAAACAAAAGTTTCAGGACATTCAGTATATACTGTGTAGTGCGGGTTGCTGATCGAACCTACCGCCAGGCCGCGATTGGCGAAATGTTTGACCCGGAGTTTTGATTGGAGCGTCCGGATATTACCGGTAAAAATCGCACGATTATTTAAGGGCCTGAGAAACTACCAGCGGGGCTTATTTCCATCGAGCCGCAGACCAGGGCTTTTTTCGATCGAGCCGCAGACCAGGCAGTACCGTCTAGCCGAGAGGCTATTTTCCATCTAGCCGAAGTAGGCTAATTTTCTTCAGAACCTGCTAAGTAAAAGTACCAGTTTCGACCATAAAAGCTGTAGTGAGCTTTCTAAGTGTTAAGAAAAAGTGTGAAATCGGGCGAAGTCCATCACAGCAGGACTGAAAAACAGTAAGTCAACAAAACTCCCTCCAATAGACTTATTTAAGAGCAGTGCATTAACAGCAATGAATAACAGACAAAAAAGTGAAGTGTAAAACACGATGTCTCGCCTTCGGGGGTTGTAAAAGTTTAAAGTTTAAATGTAACAACTACTATTTAGGCTAGAATTTTTTGGTATAACTGTGAAGGTTGGAACTTTTTATTTTCATTTTAAAAATATGAATAAATTCTTTTTTTTGTTGATTAAAGCTAGTGTCTCACTGAATAGTTATTTTTCTTTTCAGGATCAGTTGTGCTAGACTAATTTCTTTTTAGTAATATCCATAAAACACTTCAGTTTTTTCTCATTTTCCTTAGCTGAAGTTAAATCCTTTCTATTTTAAAATGAGTGGTGCCCAAAAAAAAGTCGTACAACTGAGGTTTCTTTAGAAATAGAATTAAATTCCAAAAAGACGTACAAAAATTATCTCTTACCCATATCTCTCCACCAAGGAAAACTGAGCTAGTATTTCTTTAATTTCTTTAGTTCTTTTAAAATCAGGTTTCACTCAATTCATTATCAGAAATTAAAGCGGGGCTGCAAGAAAATTGTGCTCAAGCTTGGGGCGTCCAGTATTTAAAAATGTTACAAAATGACGCAGTCTACATGGGGCGAAAAATAAAGCAAAATTAGCACACCTTACAAAATTACGCCCAAGCTTGGGGAAACATTTTTTTCACACGTTACAATATCATCATACCAACGTTGTTGAGATCAGCCAGTACTTTTTTCCCCTTGGTCTCCGTCTTATCACTTTTCCGGTCCAGTTATCAGTATTTCTGACCACATTGCCAGTCCAGTTCCACTTGAGGGAAGATATCCTTTCAATTATAGTCGTGGACCCTCGTTTTTTTTCTAATCCAATCATTTGGTTTGCAGTCCCTTTGCCTAGGATTTTCCTTTCAGTTACTCTCTGGTGGACTTGCAATTTTCTAATAAGTTTCCGTATGAGAACCCAAGTTTCGCTACCATATGTACTAGTAGAATGCATTCGTTATATACTTAACTTTTAAGTTTTAAAGGCAGTTTGGGCTGAAAGACTTGCTTCATTTTACAGTAAGCGAATACTTCTATTGACTTAAAGTTCTTGATTCATTTTTCCGACTGTGACTTCCTATCCGAAATGTACATATGAATCCACCCTTTCCACTTGTGGCCCATGTATGGATATTGCGTCTTTAATGATTGTTTGCTCGTTCCTCATGAATTTGGTTTTTGTAATGTTCTCTCTAAACTGACCTTTTTTGCTTCAGTTTGTAATTCTTGGAGCATTTCTTTCAATTCGATTTTGTTTTCAGTAAAAAGTGCGATGATATCAGCAAATCTTAAGTTGTTGAGTCTCTCTCTGGATATGTTAAGTCCCCTGTTTTCCCAGTGAAGGCTCTTGAAGATATCTTCTAGTACCAGGGTGAATATTTTTGGTGATATATTACCCTGTTTAACACCTCTCTTTGTTTTTACTTCCTTGGTATCCTCGTGTAATCTCATTTTCAGTTTTGATCGTTTGTTGATTTTTGTCAGTTTGTTAATATACCTTTGATCGACTCTTTCGCTTTTCATCGTTTTCTTAATTGCCCAATCTTCCAGTGTGTCAAGAGCTTTTCGGAAGTCGACAAGTGCCATTCAGGCTGTGATATTGTATTCAGTTACCTTTTCTATAAGTTGTCTTACCGTACGTAGATGTTCCTATGTGCTAAATCTTTTTCGAAATTCTGCTTTTTCTTTGAGTTGGTATTTTCAAACTTGATTATTCTCATGAATAGTTTGTATATTTGTGATAGAAGACTTATTAGCTTATAGTTCTCTAAATTGCTAGGATCTCTATTTTTGTATATCTATTGCAGTTTTCCAATCTTTCGGTATCACTCCTTCGTTTAGAGTTTATTGCAGAGTTTTTTAAGCCCTTTGATTAATGGCAGTGCTTCCTCTTTTAGCATTTCCGGCAGGATATCGTCTTCTTCTGCTGTTTTTCCATTTTATATCTATGGCTAAATACTAATGAATTCCTTATTATTTCTTTAAACTTGTTCAGGAAATGCCGTTAGAAAACACATCACCATTCACATAAACATATTGGTAAGATTAAAAACATTACTGCATTAAAATAAGTTACTTTCTTCTATTCGCAACACTGTAGATGGAGAATCTGCAGTTTTAACTATTACAAATACCACTAATTTAGTAGTACCCCAATAACCAATTATTAAAGTTACACTATTTTAAAAATTTAGTGTTATACACAGGAACAAAAGAACAAATTAGGTGTAAAAACCGTTTCAAAAATTTAGCTTATAGAACTGGAGATCCTGTTATTAAGAGATTAGCAAACATGTTGACTTTTTTAAGATGACAAAGTCTTTAACCAATGGTTACAGACAGAGTTTTTCGCTAATAACTTTTTTGAACATTTTTGTGAAAATCCTACTACAAATCTTGATAAAGAAATTAGATTACTAAGAGTAATGAGGATTTGTAGAAACATAGAATATAGACCATCCAACAATATTAATTTAAATTCGGAAGAAATCAGAAATATAATTAAAAATCTGAGCATTAAAAAGGCTCTCCGTCTTGATGGCATAACAAACAAAGCACTTAAAGCACCTAAAAATATGCCTAAAAACCTATTTTGGATGTATCAAATCTAATTATAGCTATATTGTATCACAGATATTTTCTAAAAACATAGAAAGAAGTGAGAATCATTTTAATTCATAAACCTGTATTGGATGGTTTGATGGCGGATAGTCAACTTTTTGCCCAACCTAGGCAAAATTATTGAAAAATGATGATGAAGTATAGAAAATTAATGACTTCATTCGGGGAAATAATATCCTTCTTGACAAACAGTTTGATTTTAGAAAAACTCATTGTACAGTTCGGCAAACAGCAAGGTTAGAATCAAATATATTAATGAATTTTAATAGAAAACTCAGCAGAGGGGGGTTTTTCTTTGTTATTAGTTAAGCATTTGATAGGATCTCGCATAATGGTTTATTTCTCAAATTAATCAGAATGGATGCTTCCAATTTCCTCATCCAGTTAAATACTTCTTTTTTAGAAAACCGATAAAGTTTCAATAGAAAACACGGTCTCCAGTGATAAAAAAAGAAGGGTGGGCATACCGTAAGGTTCCCTACTATCGCCCACCTTGTTTAATTTATTCACATATTCATTCATTTATACCACAAAATTCTTTAAATATAATTTACAATAAAATAATTTATATCTTTTTGTGGACCACACTACAATAATTGAAGCTTCAAAACAATTAAGACTGGTCGCTGGAAGCTACAGCACAGTATAAATACATTAGAGCTGTAGATGAGAGATTGAAAAATTACGTTAAACTCCGACAAAACTAAAGCCAGTTATTTCAGCAAAGCGATAAGCAGATAGCCTTTAACGAAAGTTAAAGTTTACAATCAAGGGATCAACTAGTCATCAGATATTAAATATTTGGGACTCTGTTTTGACAAATGTCTTAACTGGACGAACAACACAAACAAAATTATTAATAAAACTCGCAGACAATCATATGCAATCTATCCATTGATAAATAAATAACTACTAGCTAAAGCTATATAAAATCTGTTTAAGATCGATTTTGATCTCTGGTGCGTCACTAGCAAGACTGATCTCAAAAGATATCAGATAATACAGTGTAGGGTCCTGATATACCTAGATTTACTGTAAATAGAGTCATACACAGAGATATCCAGATAGAGTTAGTTTTTGACTATTTAAACAAAACTATTAGTGATTAATTCAAAAGAGCCGATAATTCAACTAACATTTTAATAACTTAATTTCACATTCTTTCTTCTGAATATAGTAAATATAAATTGCTCAAAGATTTTTGAAATAGAAACCTTTAATATGTTTGAAAAAGCAGCAAGTAGCATCTTACTTTTCTCTTATCTTCTCCTTTCTCTACACAAATTTAAATCACAAAAATTATTCTTGGACATTTGAAATTTTTTAAATTACTTTTTGCCTTCTATAAACAAAAAGAAATCAATAGGAATGAAACCTGACTTGAAAATCACAGACGATCCGTAGAAAATTCGAAGATCACCATTCTTAGTTTAGATTCTCACATCTAAGCTAACAAGAGCATGTAGGCCACAATTTGGGCTAAATAATAAAGATTCCTAGCCATATAAGTAGATCTCTCTGTCTCTTACATTCTAAATAGCTTGAGCACCATCGAAAATTTTCTACGTGCAAATTTTATAAAATATTTTCTGCTTCAACAAAAAGAGAAAAGAGAGGGTCTAAATCTCTGGTTGCCTCAGTAGCGTTCGTTTACCTGACTTGGATGTTACAATGAGCAACAACAATCTAACAAAGTTTCGCGAAGGTAAACTAGGCCTTTTGTGTAGCTTCCGGCTCAACTTGTCTTATGTTTCTCATTACAAACCTCTATATCTGATTAACAGGCATAATTATCTGTTTCACATGGTACCCCTAGCTCAAATATGCAGACAGGTAAATACTAATAATATTATATTTTAGATCTTAGGAAGCATCATTTATTTTGGAATCAAAATTGATTCTTTTCTTACTAAACATTATTAGCTGACCTTTAGTAGCATATATTTTAATTTTATTATAATAAACTCGTTGCTTTATAGGGTGTGGGTTTTCCCTCAAGACTCATACAATCGTTCACATTTCTGTATATTATGCAGTGATCAATATACATGCAGACTCTGGCGGTTCTGCCGCTGGACAGGTCGTTTATAAAGATTAAAAACATAATGCGTCACTGGATTCAACTTTTCCACAAAGAAAAGGTACGTTTTTTTCACATTTTTTAAATATTTTTATCAAATTCTCACAAATCATAACAGCTTTTTGTCCCATTAAAAATAATACAATACTTGACAAGAAAAAGAAAAACACATTTAAAAGGGAAATACTTAATTAACTCCTTAATAACCCTGATCTTTATTGTAAATCTTTTTGGGGGAGATTTAATTAAAAAGATTTATACTCGCATTTTATTTCAGCAAAGTTAGAAACGGTAATTTTTGTATGACAAATTAATTTCACTTTGATTAAAAGTATCGTTATTAATTCTTGAGCAACCTATCATCGAGGCAAGGTGAATATTGCGAAATATTATTGCTTTTTTTTTAATTCAAATCAGAAAAAGGGAAAGTTCTCAATATGACCTGTTTTTATTGTTATTTTGTATGAATATTCGTAGAGAAATTTTCATTTTTATTACGCATCTTAAATATCGTATCCGTGAAAATATGCGTTTCAAGATCTTTGCACTTGTTCTAATTCGGTGTGAATGTTAACCATTTTTATTTTGACATGACTTACATGACATAAATATCATACAAAAAATAAAACAACACATCATTGACATAGGTGATACATTTTACAGATATAAGACACTAACGTCGACACTAACCCACGACCTAAGAACAACGCGTGAACCGCACAATCCGAAACAATACCCTCTATATGGACGACTACCAATTTATTCTGAAGATCCAGCTGGGTAAACTGAAGGTACATGGAGCAGCAACGAAGGCAATTAAGTGGAAAATGTAAACAGAATTAGTTTTATATTTTCATAGTCTCACATTTATAGTTTATAGTTTCTTGTTATAGTCTAAATAGATTAGTTTTATAGTTTACAGTATAAATAAATAAAATAAATCTACAGAGTGCAAGTGGGTGACGAAGATAAATAACAGCAACTAAATTAGTAAAATAAGTAAACAATATGTAATATAAACGCAATCCTAAATTACAAAATTGTAAATATGTACATGTTATTAGGAATTAGTAAAAAACTGTAAATGTATAACATAAGAATGACTGAGATGGATGAATGAATGACGAAAGAGAGAAGGGCATGCAGAGAGAGAGAGAAAGAAATACCATAGATTAGATAACATGATAAGGCCAATGGCATGCACTAGACTATCTAACTAATTCAAGAAGAGTTTTTGGAATAATTTTCCTCTGCAAAAACAAAGTTAATTATAAACAAATAAAAAACTAAATCAACAAAATATCTTCAAATTAAAAACAAATATTGTTTTATCATTACAACCAATATCCAATTCCAATATTTGGAAATGATGCTTTTAAAACTACAAAAAGTACAACGAATTAACACAGGGCAGACCATCAGCCAGCCGCAAGGCTTCTTTCTATACAGATGTGTCTTTAAGCATATTGAAACCTAGAGGCTGAAGTTCTTAGTCTAGGTACTTAAAATACATTTTTTTTTGCAAAATTCGACTTTATTCATCGACATAGTCCTCTTCAAGAGCGATACGCTTTTCTAATATTTCTATACCCCTCTTGTGGAAGGATTTGTCTTTGTCTTCAAAATAGGTCTCAGTTCTGGCGATAACTTCTTCAATGGAGCCAAATCTCTTTCCTGCGAGCATTTTTTGAGCTCTGAAAATAGATAATAGTCGCTGAAGATAAAACCTTCCCAGCCGACTGTTGTGTCTTTCATCTCTTCGGACGGCTCTCACCCGATGCTGTCCAGCTGACTGCTGATTTGATTCCGGTGTGTAGTGGTGGATCTATGTTTCATCCGTTGTCACATATCGCATGAAAAAATCCTTTTTATTGCGCTTAAACCCGTCCAAACAGCGCGCAGAATCATCATCACGTTATTGTTTTTGGTCCACTGTGAGCAGACTCGGTACCCATTTCGAACAGAGCTTTCTCATGCTTAAATGTTCATGCAATATATGACCAACATGTTCTTTTGATATCTTTAGGGTGTCAGTTATCTCACGCAATTTCACTTAACGGTTATCCAAAACAATTTGTGTCTGCATAACCGCGTTTAAATTCAGCATACCAGTAAATGATAAGTATTGTTCAATGGGCAGAGTCCCCTTATCAAGCTACTACTTTGCTTGAATGGTATTTTTTTCCCATCAAAAAACAGTGTTTAATCAACACACGAAATTCGATTTTTTCCATTGCGTTAAAAATATCAAAAGTAGCGTTACTAAAACCACTGCAACCTGTAATCTAATAGTCAAAATGTCATGAAGTTTTGACGTGTATCGTTTGTAGGTTGGTACTTCCTAAAAATCACATGGATTTTTTTGAAAAGGGCGACATCTAAGTGTCAGACCAAAAACTTTTCAGTCTTCGTGTTTTTTGTAAGACTTGAAAGCAACTGTACACTGTAATAATTTCACAACAATCAAGAGCTCTTTGACTTTGACTACTTTGAAGCTTTTTATTCAATTTGCATTACTTAACTATGTACAGGATTATTGATAATAAATGGACCACTATTCTAAGTTGCTTATTTTAAGAGTTAGGTATCATGCTTGCAGCTGTTTTAATTTGTTTTCTAACGGAATTGGAGCAGAAACGATGGCGCGTTGCATTTCTGACATATGACGCAAACTATACATTTGCACATGAAACACTCTTCATTTTTAAGCTTCAATTTTATTGTTTTGTTGTTATTACGCCTTTGGCAATACTGAAAATTAACCATAGTTAATTATTTTGATAAGTGTACTTTAAAATTAAATGTTAGTATAAAAAATGTTTTTCCGGGGACTAAAAATAGTTAAAGAAAGATAAACGTAATGGGAACATAAATAGTTTATGGAAGACAAAGAAAGATCCTTAGTACATTTTCAAGGACCAAATCTTAATTGAAATAATGATAAAATGGTAGAAAATAACAATACAAAGAGGCCAAAACTACTAGCGATTAAGAACAAGAAATATAAAAAAAAGAACTTTGTTCATTTGGTCCTAAACACGGTATTATTACTATTACAAATAAACTAAAATTCTCCACATGTTCAATGCATTTTCTATAAATTCATTTTTATCTTTCTATTGCCACCAAAATGCCATAGTTATTTCAAACTATGACACCCTGTAGCTCTTAAACGATTCACTGTCAAGTTTCACAATCAACTTTAATTTGTGTTTTAAATTACCGGATAAAAAGATCTTTAACATAAAACTAAATCTGGACTATTTGGTAGTGATTCTAATTTGTCAAATTTCTCAACTTAAAAAAAATAAAGGGAAAAATCTGTCCTTGCGAGAATGAAGTGTGGCGCAGTGCAGTCCTACTGTTAGACCATTTTTTTTTATTATGCGCTACCAAATGAACAGATTGACGGCATATACTATTAAAAACTTAAACTATTGAGAAAACTGACTAACCTATTCACATAATTTTATTAAACACCTGCACATGTTGTTCAATAAGAGTACCTTGCATTATTTCGATGAATGCGAAAAGATAATTTTCTGTTTCTTGGAATAAATGCTGCAATAGTAGATGCTTATATGATAGCCATATTTCTATGAATTGATTTTGTTATAGCTTCTTACGGATTTATTTAGAATTATAATTGTGATGTCTTTTCGTTTCGTTTAATTCTTGTTTCGGTTTAGATTTTTTCATATTCATGCAAATGTATTTAAGCTTGAGATTCTCTTTTATCGTCCATAAAGCCTTATATATTCTCATTGATTTTGCCCTTTGTTATAACTTATTTAAAAATGCTCTAGTAAGTCAACTAAAGAAATGATACTGTTCAGTACTAGTCCAAAAATTCCCTTCTTATTGATAATGAAATCCATAAAAATGATTAATTTTGTTAAAATCTAGAAAATTTTATTATCTGCTTGTTCCAAGACTTTCATTGAAGTTCTTTTTTATAAAAAAGGTTCATTTTTCGATATTTATAATTGGAAATCTATCTATTTATCCAAAATAAATCTCTATCGGACGGAGGGACGTTTTTTATTCCATGGAAACTAAACCAGGCCTAACTCTTAGACCCTTTTGATGAATCTGGCTGTTAAAATTTTCCTCTCCTTTCACTCTATTAGACTTTAGGCGCCGTTTGTATCCGTGCCCTTTCGATCTCCAATCGCCATTTTATTCTCTTCTTAGTGAGCTTTTTACTTAAGTTCTGGTTTTGATGTCCTTATTTGCATTGTTCACATTTGAAAAACATGGCCAAAAGAGATCGGAGGCGTATTTGGATATGCCTTTAGGCAATTTTAGCATAAAATAAGTGGGCGTCGAACAAAATGTCATCAGCGTGCAGTTGTGAATTAGTTTGAATATTAATTTTAGTGTAGTCGAATATATATAGATTGACGAGCTTGATTAACAGAGAGGAGATAAATAATAGATAATATTATACCTCTTTTATATATATATATATATATATATATATATATATATATATATATACATATATATATATATATATATATATATATATATATATATATATATATATATATATATATATATATATATTATAGCCTTTGAAATATTGAGTGCCAGTGCTTGCATTTAGGTATTCAAATGTGGCAAAAATCTGGCAACAAATTTGCATGTTAGAAAAGGAATAAATTATATTGACAATTATAGACCATAATACTGAATAAACGCTGGTTATTAAAAATTGTAGTTAATTACACTACATAAGTATTCAAGCATACCAGGTCCGGATCTTCAATTAATTACTTCTTCTTTTCTTGAAGATCAGTATTCATGTTGCCTACATTTTCAAGTCAATGTAATGTATTGTCAGTGGTAAGCTTTATCCTTTCAGATCCTTATAATACAAAACTGCATAGGTGATGTCGTAGGAGGCCGATCACCATTTTAATTAAAGTAGTCTCGTATTGCTTCTGCAAAATGCACCAGAAAGTCATCTTCCTGCAGTATCATGGCCTTACACATAAGAAGAAGGTGGTTCAGCTTATGATTCCTTCAACATGTCCACATATTTTTACCATCCACATGCTCAACAAAAAAATGAGACCCTATCCTCCCATAAGTAGAACAATCAATTGACTTTCGGTTGTAAGGTCAGGGTTTTCAGTATCTCACTACACGTGATTTTATCGATAATGCAGCCTATAATCATACAAGCTAACGAACACCATAAGATTTGTGATTATCTTAACATTCGATGAGCAGATGTTGTAGAATTTTCAACGAATACTTGCACTAATTACTGCGTATCTTCTTGAGTCGTTACCGATTTTGGTCACCGTGATCCTGGTGCACACGGCCACATTGTTCGTATTTTTTCTCACTTTATAAATTAATGTCGTGAGCGAGACAGAACTAACAAGATATTTAATACATTAATCATTATTAGTGTGCTCATAATAGTAATAAATGATATAGCAATAAAAACATAAACCATTTTTATAGGGAATTTTATAGCTTCAAAAATAATTTATAAACTCCTGGATAAAATTAACGCAACAATCTGAAAATTAATTTATCTTTTTCTTATGTCAGTTTTAAAGTTTATCTAGTAGTTGAATAGTAGGCTATGCATATTTTGTTCCGTTGTTCATGACAGAAATCAAAACAATTCGTTTAGATTTACAGTTTTAAAGAATTTTTTAGAAGATAAACAATTTTCTGTAATAATGCGATAGATTTTCTTTAAAAGTAAGCTTATAAATTGTTCCCTTTTTCAAAGTAATACGTTTTTTGTGGTAGACTGTTTTATTTTTGACCTCGAAGAATTAGATAAATGAATCGAACAAGGAATTTAACTGAACACGAAGTAGTGCGAGCCTCAGTTTTATTGGACGAGGGATATTGTCAGAGTTATGTTGCCAATTTGTTAGGCAAACATCGTTCCACAATAAGTCGTATGGTAAGACGTTTGAATGAAGTAGGAACTTATTCTAAAAGGCTAGGGCAAGGGCAAAAACGATGCACTAGCGACCTAGATGAACGTTTTATAAGACAATATGCTTTAAGAAACAGGCCTGTCACTAGTTATATAATAAGAAACGAACTCGAAGCTGTTCGCAATGTCACAATTTCTTCTAAAACAGTTAGAAGACGGTTAAATGAAGCTGGATTAAACAGTAGGAGATCAGCCACTGGTCTGTAGATGATTGGAAACAAGTTTTCTTCACAGATGAAACTAGGGTTAGTCTAAAACATCCAGATGGTCGTGAGCGAGTATGGCGAAGACCAGGAGAGAGGTTTGCTCCTTGCAATATCTCTGCAAGGATTCCATTCGGCGGTGGCTCTGTTATGTTCTTGGGTGGCATATGCTTTGATGCTCGCACAGAGTTAGTTCCTCTCCGTACGAGATCCATGAATGCTGACTACTATCTTGAGAACATTGTAATAGATCATGTGATGCCTTTCAATCATTTTGTGGGACCAATTTCCTGTTTATGCAAGACAACGCTCGACCTCACGTGGCTAGGGAGGTACTCGATTATCTCAATCAAGTTGATATACCTATTATGCAATGGCCACCAAAAAGCCCGGATCTGAATCCGATAGAACATGTATGGGATCACCTTAAGAAAAATGTGAAACGTCATATACCTGCACCTAGAAACCTGAGGGAACTTTAAAATGCAGTTATCACAGAATAGGAGCAAATTCCTCAAGATTTTATCCAAAATTTAATTAGAAGCATGCCTAGGGGCATAAACGCTGTCATCCGAAGTAGAGGAGGCAACACACGCTACTAGTGTCCCAGTTACACCATTATTCATTATTACAACTTTTAGTGTAACCAATGTTTATAAAAAATTATTAAAATTAATTCATTATAGAGATTTGTATGACTTAATATATTGTTGCGTTAATTTTGTCCAGGGGTGTATTTATGTACATATATTTGTTAAACCTACACGGACATTTACACATCTTTGCCAAGAAATTTTGCAAGAAGTAAAACATTACTTAAATTTCGACTAAATTTTTTATTTTTAACACTACTCGTATAACATGTTTCGCTGTACGACAGCTTCTTCAGATAAAATTACTATACTAAATAAAATATTATAATTAAAATAGATTTAGTAGTGGAGAATTATTTAAGTCTAATTGTTCATTTATTAAGGAATCTGAATTTTTCAATTTGTTTATTTCTAAAGATTCTAGGTAATTAAGTTTCAGGTCTTTGGGCAAGTATGTAATATTTCAAAGTTTGGGTTGAATTGATAGTTATTTTCAATTAAATGATTTACGTAATTTGAGTTATTTTTTCTATTGATCTATGATAAAGCATGTTCTTTTATTCTTTTTGAAAAACTTCTTTCTGTTTGACCTATATATGTTTCTGAGCAATTTCCACAATTTAATTTGTTTATTCCGGATCTATTGTCTCTATCTATTTTAGTTTTGTTATTTTTTATAAATTTTGCTAGATGTGTTGGATGTTTTTAAATGCTGTGTTAATATTTAATTTTCTCAAAAAAACTATTTAATTTAGTGTTGCATCTACCATAGTACGTTATTACCTTTACCTTTTCATAAGGTTCTTTATTATTCGGAAAAAAAACTGTACTAATGGCTTTTTCTAAAGTTTTTTCTTGAGAATATTATCTATTATGGATGGTGAATAGTCACTATTTACTGCTAATTATTTTATAATATTAAGTTCTTTTTGAAAATCGTCTTGGTTTAAAGGGATATTTATTAGCCTGTGAATCATATTATGGAAAACTGCAAGTTTGTGATTTGGTGAATGACATGAGGTATTATGGATAATTATGTCAGTATGTGACGGTTTATGGTAAATAGAAAAATTGTGTTTGTAATTATGTCTTTTTATTTTTAGGTCAAGGAAGTTTAAGCTATTGTTGGTTTCAACTTCACTGGTGAATTTTATATTTTTATGTATGATATTAAAACAATTTTGAAATGTGGCAAATTGTCTATCACTTCCTGTAAAACAACATAAGATATCATCAACATATTTATGCCAGTATAAAAATTTTTTAAACAATGGGTGTTTGCTTATTTGGTTTTGTATGTTATTCATAAATATTTCTGCCAAAAGAGGACTAAGTTGATTGGCCATTATGAGACCATCTAGGCTGCTGTATAGGTCGTTATTAAATTCAAAATAATTTTGTTCTAGGCAAACCTTAAAGCAATTTAAGATGTCTTGTTTTATTATTTGGTTGACATTAATTTCTGAAAGAAGTTTTTCAGTTATTAATATAGTTTCTCTACTTGGTATGCTTGGAATAAGATTTTGAACATAGAAAGAAATTAATTTTGAAATGTCAGGTAACTTTAAATGTTTTATGTTTTCAACTAGTTGTTGTGAATTTTTTATTTCAAATTTAGTGTTGTCTACGAGTATTTGAACAAGAGGTTTTGGTAGTTTATAAGATGGGGCTGACACCAAAGATACTACTGGCCTTATAGGGTAACCAGTTTTATTAGTGAATATAGTTTATGTGTTTGTGGGTTCATAAGAATTTGTCAAAAGAAATAAATTAGACAATCAGCTGTAACTGACATTAGTACTCCAAATGATACATCCTCAGTGTCAAAGGAACCAAAGGTCTTCCTTTATTCTACAAAACACAATTTTCTATCACAGTAAAAATTGTGAAAGACGTAGCATAATAATAGAATTTTTAGCTAGTTCATCTCTAGATACAGCGTTTTCAGGGTTAAGTTACATTAACTTCTCTTACTTCCAAGTTTTACCTTGTTACCAATGAGGACCAAAAAATTCGGAACAAATATTAGCATCATTACTTTTGGCTGCATCCCCGATACACTTCTTTTTGTTGTATTATTACAACAATTATATTTTCTGTTCGATATATGGTATAGATAACATACATTGGCTGTAAGATTAATCGATGTAAATACACCATATTTAATTTACGGCCACTTCTGACCAAAAAGGATCGGAAAATCGGAACATAACTTGGAAACGATAACCTAATATCAACAAAGTAGATAAAAATTCGAAGTCAGTATGTCAAATAACATAACAAAAGTGTACCCGGACTTAATTTCAATAAAATATATAAAATGGGCTAAAAATTGGCAAAAATGGCCATTATATAAAAGAGGAAAACGTTATCAGGATTCACGATTAATAATTTCAATAAATCGCATGGATAAACTTATAATACGGTACATTATATATTGATTTTTGACGCTTTTTATGGCAATTTAGCGATTTTTTTCATTCTTTCCGTAAAATTAGCATAATGATCTGTACCAAAGAAGGTTCTTAAAAAAGCATGTTCACCTATAAATAATTGTTTTTGGGGTCCAAGAAACGATTTAAATCGAATCTAATGAGTGTCACTTTCAAGAAAAAGTTCTCTCTTTTTTGAACCGCTAACATACCAACAATTTACGGAAACGCTCAAATAATTGAACAGGAAATATAAAGATTGTTAAAATAATAAAACGAATAGAAGAGTATCGGGGATGTAGTTAAAAGTAATGATAGTGTTCGACTTTCTGGTCCTCATTAGTAGCACTTACCAAGGCATAAGATAGATAACTTGGAAGTTAGAGAACGAAAAGCTTATCTATAATATATATAAAATGCAACGTCTCTCTCTCTGTCTGTCTGTCCGTTAGTGCGCTTATCACTGGAGAACCACTTATCCAATTTACGTACTTCTTTTTTAAAACATACATATGTTTTCTGGCCAGGTTATATGCTATATTTTATTACGATAGGTAGCATAAGGAATGGGCAGTGACGTAAAATAGTGAATGAAGTCGGAAAAAAGTTTTCCGCTAGAGCGCTCCCTTGCAAACACAGCCTAAACCATTAAATATAGAACAATATTATGTGGCATAGAATATCTATAATCTATAATATATATATAATGCAATGTCTCTCTGTCTGTCTGTCTGTCCATTATTGCGTTTATCACACGAGAACCACTTATCCGATTTACCTGTCTTTTATTAAATTCATACATATATTCTTTGGCCAGGTTATATAATAATAATAATAATCTATATTTATAATATATATGTCTGTCCGTTAGTGCGTTTATCCCTCGAGAACCACTTATCCGATTTACGTGATTTTTAAATTCATACATATGTTCTCTGACCAGGTTATAGATATATATTTTTATTACATCTATAATATATATAAAATGCAACTTATCTCTGTCTATCTGTCCGTTAGTGCGCTTATCACTGGAGAACCACTTATCCAATTTTCGTACTTTTTTTTTTTTAAAACATACATATGTTCTCCGGCCAGGTTATAAGCTATATTTTATTACGATAGGTAGCATAAGAAATGAGCAGTAACGATAATAGTGAATAAAGTCAGAAAAAAGTTTGCCGCTAGCGCTTTCTCTTGTAATACATAGTCTAAACCATTAAATATGGAACAATATTATTTAGCAGAGAATATCTATAATCTATAATATATATAAAATTCAATGTCTCTCTGTCTGTCTGTTTGTCCATTAGTGCGTTTATCACGCGAAAACCACTTATCCGATTTACGTGTCTTTTTTTAAATTCATACATATATTCTTTGGCCAGGTTAGATAATAATAATAATCTATATCTATAATATATAAAATGCAACGTCTCTCTGTCCGTCTGTCCGTCTGTCCGTCCGTCCGTTAGTGCGCTTATGACTGGACAACCACTTATCCGATTTACGTGCTTTTTTTTTTTAAACATACGTATGTTCTCTGGCCAGGTTATAGACTATATTTTATTACGTTAGGTAACATGAGGAATAAGCAGTGACAATAATAGTGAATCAAATCGGAAAAAAGTTTGCCGCTAACGCGTTCTTTTGCAATACACTGCCTAAAGCATTAAAAATGGAACGATATCATGTAGCAAAGAACATAATATATATATATATATATATATATATATATATATATATATATATATATATATATATATATATATATATATAAATATAATGCAACGTCTCTCAGTCTGTTTGTCCGCTTGTGCGCTTATCACTGGAGAACCACTTATCCGATTTACGTGCTTTTTTTTTTAAAGATACGTATGTTCTCTAGCCAGGTTATAGGATATTTTATTACGTTAGGTGACATAAGGAATAAGCAGTGACGATAGTAGTAAATTAAGTCGGAGAAAAGTTTACCGCTAGCGCGTTCTCTTGCAATACAATGCCTAAAGCATTAAATATGGAACAATATCATGTAGCAAAGAATATAATATATATAAAATGCAACGTCTCTCTGTCTGTCCGTTAGTGCGCTTATCACTCGAGAACCACTTAGCCGATTTACGTGTTTTTATAAATTTATACATATGTTCTATATAATTCGTTATAAGCCTAAATAATGGGAGATAAGGTGAGATAATGGGAGATAAGGAGAAATAATGGAAGATAAGTCGAGATAAGCCTCGATAATGGGAGATAAGGTGAGATAATGGGAGATAAGTATAAGTATTGGGAGATAAGGAGAAATAATGAGAGATAAGCAGAGATAAGGAGAAATGAGCCTAGAAAATGGGAAATAAGGTGAGATAATGGGAGATAAGGAGAAATAATGGGAGATGAGGAGAAATAATGGGAGATGGGCAGAGATAATCCTAGATAATGGAAATTATGTAGAGATAATGGGAAATAAGTGGGAATAATGGGAGATATTTCATTACGTTGGGTAACATAAGGAATAAGCAGTGACAATAGTAGTGAATCAAGACCACGCGAGCGGAGCCGCGGGCCCGGTTAGTAGTATATATGACTTAAATAAGACCCTTTGAGAGTTATATCTATAGTCAAATTACAGAAATTAATTAATACTCTATTGCTACGTCTTATAATTTTATTGTTATAGAAAACAAATAGTTTATAGTTAGCCGGTAAAGGAATAACAATCTTCTTATGTTATGAAAAAATAAAAAATAACTGTAAAAATTAAAAAAGGAAAATATTGATCGTATTAGGCAGTATTGTAAAACCATGAAAAAATGTATATTACATACAAAAAAATTGTTAATTATCATATAAAGTTTTAATTTAAGATATTATTACACCATAAAAATCAATATAGATGCAAATATTTCAATACTGATATTAGTGTCGAAAAAAAAACGTAAAAACTAAATAGGCAGTAATTAAATAAAGAACCATCATAACAAGTCTTCACATAAATTATATTACAACACAAGTTAGCTTTACCTGGCCTTTATGCTCCCCTTAATTTATATACACTTTCTTATTGTGATTATTGTGGCACGAAAGATAATACACAAGGGGAGAAAGGGCGAAAAGGATCATTTCGGTAACAAGCCTAATTGGATTTAAGGTGAAAATCGTGGTGTGATGTTTTAAGTAAAAGATGAAAAATATTTTTTTATGTTGTACCATATTGATGGTGTCGAAGAAACGTTTCAAGTAAAGAGCAAGAGAGGAGAGCCAGTGTACGGAACATAAATCCGACTGAACAAGCAGGAAGTGTAAAATATTAAAGAAGAGTGGATTGGGAAATGTTATGAGGGTAAAAGAAAGAACTAGTGTAGTCATTAATGACATTACGTAGTGGACTTTTATTTGTAATATATCTATAATATTTATGGAGATGTAGAATTGGTTTTGGAAATCCTGCGTTAATCTTTGAGAAGTCTATTTTTGAACACCTTTCGTATTTTAATTTTCTTGAAAATTATAGAACTTTTTTTAAGCAAAAACCAGATTTTTTTTTAAATCGTACATCTTTAATATTTTTAGGCCTTCTATGTAAGAATGCCCCAGGTATAATAATAATTTGTAAAACAAATTAAAAAATTAATATTGTTATTTAAATATATCTGCTGGAGTATTGCTTTATCAGTCTTTGTTAAATAAATTTCGAGGTAAAAGAAACGATGATTTCAATCAAGCTTTTCAAACAGCCTGTTCTGGTTTCGTAAGGAGTCCAAACCTCTGTAGTTAAGAAATAAATCTGTCGTATTGACATACCATTTTTCTTTAGTGTCGATTTTTTCTGTTACATATATATATATATATATATATATATATATATATATATATATATATATATATATATATATATATATATATATATATATATACATACTACCTGAAATACCCTTACTCTGCAGAGTGGATTGAGAAACTAGGCGGTATTTAATCAATTTTTGTTTCATATAGTACAAAAAATGCAGGAAAAAGGAATCAGAACACAGTGTCAATTTGGTTTATCAAAATTGTTAATAAAAGAAGAAATAGTTAATTTACCTTTAAATCTACCACAAATTGTACAATTTTTTGTACTGTTACCTTTTTCGCCTTTAACCTTCTGATATTAGAGTAGTAAGCAATATATGAGAAAACATAGTTGTAGTAGCTTCTCGCCATTTCGCCCATGAATTAATGGGGTATCTTCATGGATCTTCACTCTAGAGATTGGAATATTTAATAAACTTGAAGGCGCATAAACGAAGAATTTATACCGAACTGATGTTCCTAATTTTTCTTTAGTTTAATAACTTCAACGTGTGATAAAAATCGCCACCCATTTGGCAATGTTATTAGAGTGTTTTTAAATTTTAGTTGATCTTATGTTTGTAGAAACTATAGAATGAAGGAAGAGTTTTGGTTACTTTTACATTGATGGTGTGTCGTTTAGGGCATTAATGTCAGTTACAGCTGATTGTCTATTAATTTATTTTTTATGCATCGTTGTCGTTCTTTAATTCTAGCGGATATAGAGCTTGTCATCTAATTTTGATAGGGTCTAATTTTAGGAACCATGATTATTCGTTTACCTCAAACTGTCAAAACCTACGTCACATATCATTAATGACTGTATCTATTTTGGGGCATTAGTTATAACCTCCTGATAAAAGGAATATCTTTCCTGCTAGTAAAACAACATACTCTTTTATGGGAAGAATTAGAACAGAAAAAGGAAATAGGAAACATGTTCCAAACTTTTAAAATTAAACTTTTATTTTAAGCCCTTCTTGTGATTAAAATACTTAAAACATTGTACAGTTTTTTCGTGTTCAGAGAACTGTAAACCACTTCTCATTAATTATGAAATACTTTCGTCTAATTAAAAAGCTTTTTGATAGAATCTACTTCTACTTTTAAAAAAGAAAATATCGGAAGAAAATATGTAAAATAATTTTAAAGCAACGGAAATCCAATTATCCGGTTTCAATTATTTTATACAGTATTTTAAGGTCTTTAAGAAAAAAAAAAACGTGGGCTTCTTGAAATACGAAGTTTTTCATTACACCGTGACGACGCTAACTAAGTTCTCTGTCTCAGGGTATTTTTCTCTACTATTAATAGGCACTAAAATAAATCAATTTCCATATTTTTCTGTTGACAAATTCAAATAAAGTTAAGAATGTTAGTTTACAGGGGGACATCAATCAATGTTTTCTGTGAGTTGTTTAACAGTGGTGCCAAAATATTGTCTTACTTCGAAAGTTACCATTTTTTTGTCCCTCACTATAGCTGAGCTCTAAGTGAGTGACTAATTCTAGGGACGTGTGCAATGCGTGCGACATCAGTACAAATTGAGTAAACAGTTAGAGAGAAGAGTCTTTGAAAAGCTGCTAAACCTTTGAACTTGAACAATTTAACGGGAGTAGGTTTGTAAAAAAATATATGCCAATTCTCGGTATATAATTACTACTAACAATGATCTTGAAATAAGCAGTTCTCCCTCTACAATTTATTTAACTAGAAATGATAAAGTGTTTATTACATTTACTCGTATTAGATTTCCAATGTATAAATTTTCAAAATTTTATTCAAATTATTCCTGTGACTTTAACCATATGTGCATAGAAAAACACCAAAAATGCTATGACAACAAAAAATTATCCAAACAGAAAAAAAATTCTAGTCTGGACAACATGATTGTAAACAAATTCTACCAACTACCTTTTTTTATTGCTGTTGAATACATATTTTAAAAGTGATATTTAAACAATACAAAAACACAAATACTATAAAAATAAAGTACAAATGCGTACCTAGAGAGCATTGTTAATGTTTTAATATGTATAAACGAACATCCGCTGGATTCTACATAAATTGAATTTATTGTTATTTTACATATATTAGTAAATTAATAAATTTCCGACCTAATTAAAAAAAGTACTTTCTTTTGAGCCATATAAAGTTTACTTTTCAAGATACACTCATTATACTCAGCGCCTCAACACTCTTGATGATAATTTTTATTATAACTAAAAAAAAATAAACATCACATATCACTCCATCATCCTATAAGAATATTTTTTTTTTTAAATTGACACAAATTGGCAGCTTACCACAGTATGTTGCATAGACTTGTAAGTGTCCCCTTATCTGTAGATGATTTTAATAAAGAATTAAATCTAATAAAACAAATTGCTGTTAACAACGGATATTCTCCTGACACCATAGACTCAATTCTAAACAAAAAATTAGAAAATAAAGCTATTTTTTTAGTATACCCCAAGAAAGAAAACACAGGGAAAAAATACAATGTCTTAACCTATTTTGGTAACACGTCAGAGAAAATTAAAAACCACTTAAACAAATATAATATCAACATAACTTTTAGAACAAAATTCATTAAAACCGCAAAGGGAAAACAAAATAGATCAAAAAAATCTGGAGTGTATCAGTTAAATTGTGGTTATTTTCATAAAAGTTACATAGGTCAGACAGGTCGCTCATTCGAAATTCGGATTTCAGAACATAAAAGAAGCTATTTAAAAAACAAAACTGACTCAGCGTACAGTAAACATTTAACAGAATCAAATCATCTTTTTGACGATAAATTTAAAATTCTACACATACAAAACAAAGGCGTAAAATTAAACCTATTAGGAAAAACAACACTAATATTCAAATATCATTTTGTATCAGACGAAGCTATAGTATAGCGAAACGCGTCATACAGTTTCAGTGAAACTAAATAAAGTGGAAATTTGACAAAATCAGTCTTTCATTACATTCGTTATGAATTTCCATCAAGTAACAGCCACAACAATTCAAAAAAATAGATTATTTTATTACTAACCGAAAGTATATATTCAAGTATGACAAAGTTTTAACAAATTTTGCTACACCGAGTGATCTCAGATTAATTAGAGCTAGAGAGATATAAAATAATAAAGAAGAAAATCAGGCCATGTACATATCTAATCGACGAAACAGTATTCCGACAGTATTCTATAAAATACACCAATACCAATAGATGTGAATAATATGAGCGATAATACAGTACATGTAATTAAGTATGCATAAAAGAAATTTTGCCCGAAAAATGGAAAGATTCAAAAGCTTAGTAAAGAAACGAAAACAAAAACCGAAGAATGAAGATTGAAAATAAGCGATCCCACGATAGAACCATAAGCCTGCAACAGGAAAGTATCAAAGGCCATCAGACGGGACATAAGGATGTACAAAACTGAACAAGTGATAAAAACTAATGAAGACAATAAAAGCATGAAGGTTATAAGAAGAAGAATCTCAAATGGTAAACGAAAGATTTTTCAACTAAAAGACGAAAATGGTAATCCAATAACAGACAGAGATATGGTGGAAGAGTTTTATGCAACTTTGTATACTTTACATACTGATTAAACTACAGAAGGGTCACTCAAAAGAATACAAAATCAGGTCTCTAAAGATATACCTGATATTTCTGGAGGTGAAGTTCTTCAATAAAATGAAAAAGAGTAGGGCTTCTAGAGAAGATGGAGTAGTAACAGAGACCCTAAATCTTGCGGGCCTGTGCTGATGAACAACATCCTAAAACTTTTTAATTTGTGTCTTCACAGCCAGAGTGTCCCAATACCGTGGAACAACTCATTGGAGATATTCTGATATAAAAAAGACGAACTTAGAAAATAACGAGCTTGCATATCCACCTATATGCGATATGTACTAGAATTTTACCCAACCGAGGAAACCAGCTTCGAAATCACTATGGCACCAACAGTGTTCAAACATTTTAATGGAAAAGTTTGTTGAGTACAATAGACCTCTTGTTTTGATATTTGCCATTTTGGAAGTATTAAATGAATAACGAGTTGATCATTGCTATTAAAAAATTATAGAAAATATATACAAAACGCCACAACAGCTGTAAATCTTCACTTTCCTACAGAAAAGATCAAAATAGAAAGAGGAGTAAGGCAGGGGGCCACGTGGTTACCAAAACTGTTCATTACTCTTCTAGAACATGCCTTCAAGAAACTAGAATGGGAGAATAGAGGCGTTAGTATCTATGGGATAAGCTCAGCTATCTCAGGTTCGTGGATGATATAGTACTTATATCCGGCAACTTGGGAGAAGTTAAAGTTAGAACCAATAAAGGCGACACAGAAAACTGGTTTAAAGATCCATTCCGTATGGTTGAATGAAGGCCAAGAGAACATAAAAGATGCAGTGGTAGACCACAGGCAAGATGGACAGATGACATAAAAAGATTAGCGGGACATGTTTGGATGCAAAAAGCATCTGGGTCATGAGATGAGGATAGGCAGAGACAATCAAACGGCTGAATTACTCCGAAGAATAACATTGAGATGGGCAGCTTATGGTAAGCCCCTGTGTTTTAAAGCGAAGTTTCAATCAGGCTAAAAAGGAACGCTTTTCATACGTGTGTCCTACCCGTCCTCACTTACGGCACAGAGACTTTGACCCTTCTGAAAACATCGGCATGTAAACTTAAACGAGCACAACGTAGAATGTAACTGGCGATGTTTGGTACACATATACGGGATAAGTAAAGGGATAGAATACGGAATGAGGACATTCACAGAAGAACGGGTGCGTAGATTTTTTTTTATGGGTGCTACAGGGAAGTCCCTAAAGCGCTACAGGAGCGACACGTGTGAGGAAAAAGCGATTCAAGTTGTTCTTAAATCGCTGTAAATTGTACTCGATGGGAAACACAGTCCTGGGCAAATTTTCCAACGGGATGATGTTCTCCATATAAAAGACTGCTTGAAAAGCGTTGTACGAGGAGTAACAAGCTAAACCTCATACGGATGTGAATTATTAGCGCGACGTGTACTTCTAACATGCACCGCTCTGACAGGAATTAAGCGAACCATATCCTTCGAACACTTTCCATGAAAATTCTTGTAAAATAGGTTCAAGTCGCCAACCGTTCTTCGATGTTCCAGCGAATCAAGGCCGCCAGTCAGTTCCGGGTCTCCAGTCAGACGAACAGCTCTTCTCTGAATAGAATGCAACAAATGCAGTGTATGTTTGGGAGCGGAGCCCCAAACATGGGAGCAGTATTCCATAGTTGATCGAATTTGAGCTTTGTAAAGAATTAACAGTTGTTGTGGAGTGTAAAGCTTTCTGGTTCGAAATAATATTCCGAACTTTTGAGAAGCTCTCCTTGCTATGCCTGCAACATGTTCATGCCAGGACATATTTGCTCCCAAATTAACACCCAACAAATTGAGTGACGATGTTAGAGGAATGGAGTGCCCCGACATGTCTATATCGGGTTCAGCAACGTTAACTTTTTTAGAAAAAAATGCCGCCTGGGTTTTTGTAGCGTTAAATTCCACTTGGTTGCTGTCACCCCAAGATAGAATTTCTTCCAGGTCTTTGTTAAGTTGAATGACTTCCTGCTGTCTGCAGATATTCGTCTGAGTGTTCAAAGTGAATGAAGAGATAAGCGTATTGTCATCTGCAAAGCTGTAGATTGGATTCTCGGCCTTTTCCAGCAGATCGTTAATGTAAATGAGAAAGAGAGTAGGAGACAGTATGGAGCCTTGAGGTACACCGACGTTGATAGTGAAGGTGTTAGAAAGAAATCCGTCGACTGTCACTCGTAAAGAACGCTCTCTGAGGAAACATGAGAGCCACAAACAGAACTTTTCAGACATACCATAAGAGCGTAGCTTAGCCAACAGCCCATCGTGCCAAACACGGTCGAATGCCTTGGATATGCCAAGAACAACCGCTCGAGATTCTCCAAAGTGTTCAATTGCGTTGTTCCAAACGTGTGTTACCTAAGTCAGAAGATCTCCTATTGATCTATTGTTACGAAAGCCAGCGTAAGCGTAGATGGAACTACAATCTGAAAAGAATAGCCACAAATTGGAACTCAGCTGCTCAGGGCGGGGGAATATGGAAGCGCTTTGGGAAGGTTTATCTCCAGCAGTGGACAAATATGGGCTGATTGCTGACTAAAATTTTATTCAACACTCTAGAAAACGTAAATAATCTACCGAATTTGATAGGCAAAAAGTAAAGTAATTGTAGCTATATTTTAATTATTTGTGTGCAGTAATTCTATAATCATTTGGTAAATTGTCGGTAATGGATTTTTTCTGTGTAAGTTCTAAAATGTTTAGGCCTAAAAAACCCTGTTGATTGCTATTTAATACCCCCTAACATTTTTTTCAATTGAAATTCTATACACTTTTCATAAAAAACCGCCACGTCTTAATATTTCCAAAATAATATTTGTCAAACTTCTGCAACGTAAAACTTCTCTCGTTATTTTTCATTATATTAGTCTCAAATCCACCAACGTTTACAGTCGAGCTATTTTCATTCCCTTTCACACCGTATTATTTTTCAAACATGGAAGGTTATTATTTGTGAAATAAAGGATGTAAATTGGGATAGCTAAAAAAAAGATGAACTTCTGATATTTAGGAAACCTAAGATGTTATAAATAATTTGGCCTTGTCCTTAAATTAAACATTAATTTAATTTTATAACAAATAAATAATCAATACTGTATTCTAAAAACTATACTTTCAATATTATAACTCAGAAACTTATTTTCCGGAGTTTTTATAACATTTTTCACAAAATTTCAAATTTTTTCTTACAATAACTATCTCGTGCAATTATTTTACTGCATGAAATAATTTGCTTTCAGTTCAACTCCTGAAAAAGTTTTTACATTGAATTTTTGGATAAGAGCTAGCAATAATCCTATGCCAAATATATTCAAAATTTGTTGATATTAGTGAAATATTAAGGACACAATAAAGTCTACAGAAGGTTCAAAATAAACTTGATACTATAAAAGTTATGAGACTCCTAACTGACATTTCGTGTTGCCTATAATACTCTACATATACTAACAAATAAGAATTTAAAAAAAGGAAATGGAAATAAATACTATCAGAAAAATTTGCTAAAAGTTTAAAATAAACTTGACTATAAGTAAAAAAAGATCGAAAAAGTAAGCATTTTTATTTGTGATATTTTGAAAAACATAAGTAAAGAACTTTCCGTAAGAGACAAAATTCAAAAATCTTACAACTCATGTTACGTTTGCATTTTTAGTGTTCCGTGCGGAACACTTATAAGATCACTTTGGTGTCTGTCTGTCCGTCTGTCACACCCAATTTTCTCCGAAACTATTTGTCAAAAAAAAAAATTTTTAGTAGGTAATCGAGTGTGGTGTCAAATGAAAGCTTGTGAAAACACGAGTAAAAAATGTATATATAATGTAATACTTGCGCGCACTTTTCTTTGTATTATTTTTAAAAAATCGCTGTCCACCCGCCTTATCTCGAAAAGAACTTATCAAAAAATTTTGAAAAAACTCTGGAATATTCTCCACGGGGTGTAGATTAAACGAAAATTATCACGAGTGCATTACCTGTAATAATTTATCTGGTATGTAAAAAAATAGAAATTTCAAGGTCATCAATTTTCAGTAAAGATTGGAAATAAACTTTGTTGAAAACTCATTTGGGGTGTGTTTTGTGAAGTCACTGATCATTTTATACTTCCGTGACAACATTTTTTATTTTAAAAGTTATCAACGTACGGAACACTAATTGCGCAAGTTCAACTTGCACTTGACCGGTTTTTTATTTTAAAAGCAATCAATGTACGGAACACTAATTGCGCAAGTTCAACTTGCACTTGACCGGTTATATATATGTTCTATGTGTTTTTCCTTGTAGCCATTTTATATTAAGACTACTTTTTTTAGGCATTCAGGTCTACATTTTTTATAAATTCGTGTTTACTATTATAAAATATAATAATTAATTTATTATATTTTATAATAGTAAATAGTATTTATTATATTTTATAATAGTAAACACGAATTTATAAAAAAAATATAAACGCTTCGTGCCCGGAATTGAAAAATAAGGTAACATGGAAATAAGGAATTCCAATCCGTTTTTATTCAGTCTTTTAACGGGCAAAATAATAGAAGACTCTAGAGTAACTAGAAAATGAATACAGAATGGGTAACAACAAGATTAGTCTAGTTTGTTATGCCGGCGACGCGCTGATTGCCGAAAGTGAATATAATCTACAAACAGAACTTTCTAAATTTTATCAAGTTCTTCGACAGCTTAATATCAGCATATCTACTGAAAATATCAAAAGCATCACTATAGCCAAAAAAAACCATCAGGTGCCAATTCTTAGTGGAAGATAAATCCATAGTTAACCCAGTTCAAATATTTTAGTGTGGATCTAACAAAACTATCACGATCCAGTCCGAGACTTTTGAGAATTAGTTAATAAAGCAGCAGTTATACCAAGCAATTTAAGAGATGTTGTATATATCAATCAATAGATGGGAACTGTCACAAAGGTTAAAATAAAAGACTTGCATGAAACCCATAATGACCTACGGTATAGAATCACGAAAAGAACAAACAGTATGCTACTTACTGCGGAAATAAAAGGCCTAAGACCAATAGTTGGTATAATAAGAAGGGACAGGATACGAAACACGGATACGGAATTAACAGATCGTTAGATCTAGAAAAAGTGTAAGAAGAAGAAGAACAAATAAATATTTATTTTTTCATGAAAATTCGTGCAACAGTTATGAAATGTTAACAAACACTTCATCGTTATGGTAACTCTTTCTCTTGACAGTTATTTTATTTTATTTTATTCACTCGTCAGTGATCTCATGTTTTGTTGTCACTTGTTGAAGGTTGTCGGAGATATACAACTTTTTTATACAAATTTCAAGATGAATAAGCAAATTCCCGGGAAACAAGATGCGGAGTTTTACAGTCCTGCAAGTTTTGCAAGAACACTACCATTTTTCAGTCGAGATTCATACATAATTTTTTCAACAGAGACCTTATTCAAGTTCCTTACTGGAAATTCAATTTTTTCGTTCAGCATATGAAAAAAATTCTTTTATTAGTAAACTTAGCTCTTTCATGCCGCACACCTACCACTCTTATATTTTTGTGGCCTTGCATCTTACGATCTGATTTTCAGTGGATTACAGTCTCATGATAAACATCCTTGATAATTATTAACTTAACGGTGGTAAGGTATGATTTTTTTTTTTTCATTTTCTGCGAAAAATGTCCTAATCTACTGCACTGACTTAGCCGTTATTTGATGGAGATCCATAATAACTAGGAATAAAAATTTAAACAACTGTTTAGGATCACCAGGTCACCACTTATGTTTATTATATTATTGCTGATTCGACACACTGTGTCTTCTTCTGGAGCAAGATTTTACATTTACATCTTGTCCCAAAAAAGACACATGATGTAAATGTAAAATTTACACCTTGCTTCAGAAGAAGACACAGTGTATCGAAACAATTCTCAGCGACAATATAACAAACATAAGTGGTGATCTGGTGATCTTGAACAGTTGTTTAAATTTTTATTCCTAGTTATGTCCTAATCTGTCTACTAAAAAAAACGAAAGTAATACTATCAGATTGCCTCTCCTTTCTATAAATAATACTCGACTTCGTTGGAGACTTGTCTAGCTGCGTTATTCTTATACGTACTCTTGAATAGACGCCACAATACGCCTTGACCGTCTTTTCTGCGAAAACATGCCCTAAATCTGATATGAAGAAATTTTTCACTTATCTAATTTGACATATTATAAAGCCAACAAGATTTTCTAAACAGTAACCCCTGCACATAAGAGTACCATTCAGTCATTCCTAGATAGCTTTCCTCTATTTTGGTTTGTATGATTTTCAAAAAATGACTACGTGTAAAATTTAACAGACATGTTCATTATAAATAAAAGTTGAGGTTTGACTGAGTAATTTTGAAGCCATCTATCTCGGAAACAACTAAACACAAATATAAGCAATTATGTATTTTTGAAATCTGATCGAAATAAGCTAATTAATGGTATACTCCTTTGAAGAGACTATCAATCCAAGCTGACTGTGCAATCTGTCGAATTCGACAAAGAACAAGATATTCGATATCGTATTTGGCAGCGTCATAAAACTGAGGGTTTTTTATTCTCAGTAGATATCTGACTTGAATCTCCAGAAATAATTCAGTCGCACTAGGTTTAATGTATTTTTTAAAACGTCTTTAAAAGTCTTGTTTTTTGTAAAAGCTAATTTAAGCCTATCCTGCATCCATTGTACAGGTATATCTTCAGGGCACAGCGTCCTGTTATTAGATTACGCATATCACACACCATCTCTTGTCGTTCCTTCAGCCTTAAATTCCTAAGAGATTAGGCTTCTACATCAGTATAGTGCACTTGTAGTTAGCTAGCTGTAGAAGATTTATATTCTCTTAGACCACTTGTTTGGTTACATGTAATTGTCGAAATAGGATTTTCATCATTTTTTGATAGAGTTTTATCTACTATTTAACTTACAAGACATTCGGGAAGGATAATTGTGTGAGTTAAGCCTCAGATAAGTTCAGCTGGTTGTAAAGTGGATGTTTCCAGGTGCTGTTACTTTGGATCAATACATCTAAAGAGTAACCGAGATTCTCCAGTTAAGTTTTTATTAAATTTTTCCATTCAAAATTTTTCTAAAACAACTTTTTATCAAATGCCCCCCTTGTTACTTTTTTTGTTGCTGTTTGATAAAACAGCGCCTTGTGTCCATCATATTGGTCATGCAAAGAAATACCTGCTACGAGGTTATGATGCCAATGATTCTGATATATGTCGGATTTTGTAGCGAAAACTTTTTTTAAATTCTACTTGGTTACTGTTATTCTATTATATTCTATTATAGAGTTTTTCTCAGGCTTCAGTTGTATAATTTCCCGCTATTTTCGAATATTTGCATGTGCAGCAGGAATTCGAATTTTTAAGGTAAATGAGGAAACAGGCATGCTATTATTAGCAAAGTATAAATTTAGACCTTCCAAGCAGGTTATTAGTTAATAGAGAGAGAATATGAAATAGCATAGTCTGGGGTGGACGATTATTGAGGAAACTCGAGAACAACACGGATCCCTGATCGAGACGGAGAGTTCGCCAGTGTTCTTGATCTGTTTTTAAACCACCAATCCGGAGATTTACACGGTCAGCTTAAATCCGCCGTTAGGTTCTTCCGACCATAGACTACTTTCGACATCGAGTATTCTACCAATCAGTGATAGAGAGGCGCCCAAACCGCGCAAGATTTGGCACTACAAATCTGCTAAATGGGAAGATCTCATGGAATATTTTCGAACTTTCCCTTGGTTGGACGTTTGTTTTCGATCCGACGACCCATCTGACAGGGAGGTTTCCGATGTTATTTTGGTATGGAGGCTTACATCCCTTTTTCGAAGAAATGCCCTTCCAACGGCAAGCCTTGGTTTGACCTAAAATGCAAAGAAGCTGTTGCTTCTAAAAATCTTGCATACCGACAGTGGCGTGAAGATCCTAACACCATAAATCGTAACATCTTTGTTTGTGCGAGGAACAGATGCAAAGAAATTATCGATGAAACCAAGGAGGTACACAATCAACGGATTAGAAACAAACTTCTCGCTTGTCCCGGCAATTCCAGGTCCTTTTGGTCAGTCGCTAAGGCAGTTAGTCAAAATTTCACCAAATCCACCATACCACCACTCACACGGCCAGATAATTCTATTGCAATGACACCTGTTGAGAAAGCGAACTTGTTGGCTGAACTCCTTGCTTCACATTCTACTGTCGATTTCCAAGGAAAAAAACACCACCTACTATTCCCATAGTGCAGTCAAGGATGCCCGATATTGTCTTCAGACAGCGTATCATAAAACGTATTTTGATGAAGCTAGACAACAAAAAGGCTTCTGGCGCTGACGGAATACCTGCCATAGTTCTCAAGAACTGTGCAAGGGAACTAACACCAGTTTTCTGTAGACTTTTCAACCTATCCTACAGAAAGGGAATATTTCCTTCCTGCTGGAAATGTGCCACAGTTCAGCCGGTACCTAAAAATGGCAAGAAGACCTTGCCAAATAACTACCGACCAATCGCACTACTCTCAATAATATCGAAAGTCATGGAAAAGGTTATCAATCAGCATCTTCTAAAATATCTTGATGGATTCAACATTATTAGTGATCACCAATATGGCTTTCGTAAAAATAGATCAACAGGAGATCTTCTGACTTATGTAACACATGTTTGGAACAATGCAATTGAACACTTTGGAGAATCTCGAGCGGTTGCTCTTGACATATCCAAGGCATTTGACCGTGTTTGGCACGATGGGCTGTTGGCTAAGCTACGTTGTTATGGTATGTCTGAAAAGTTCTGTTTATGGCTCTCATGTTTCCTCAGAGAGCGTTCTTTACGAGTGGCAGTCGACGGATTTCTTTCTAACACCTTCACTATCAACGCCGGTGTGCCCCAAGGTTCCATACTATCTCCTACTCTCTTCCTTATTTATATTAACGATCTGCTGGAAAAGACCGAGAATCCAATCTACAGCTTTGCAGATGACAGTACACTTATCTCTTCATTCACTTTGAATGCTCGGACATCGACTACTCAGACGAATATCCGCAGACAGCAGGAAGTCATTCAACTTAACAAAGACCTGGAAGAAATTCTATCTTGGGGTGACAGTAACCAAGTGGAATTTAACGCTACAAAAACCCAGGCGGCAGTTTTTTCTAAAAAAGTTAACGTTGCAGAACCCGACATAGTTATGTCGGGGCACTCCATCCCTCTAACATCGTCACTCAATCTGTTAGGCGTTAATTTGGGAGCAAATATGTCCTGGCATGAACATGTTGCAGGCATAGCAAGGAGGGCTTCTCAAAAGTTGGGAATATTGTTTCGAACCAGAAAGCTTTACACTCCACAACAACTGTTAATTCTTTACAAAGCTCAAAATCGACCAACTATGGAATACTGCTCCCATGTTTGGAGCTCCGCTCCCAAACATACACTGCATTTGTTGGATTCTATCCAGAGAAGAGCTGTTCGTCTGATTGGACACCCGGAACTGACCGACGGCCTTGATTCGCTGGAACATCGAAGAACGGTTGGCGACTTGAGCCTATTCTACAAGTACTTTCATGGAAAGTGTTCGAAGGATGTGGCCCGCTTAATTCCTCCCAGAGCGGTGCATGTTAGGAGTACACGTCGCGCTAATACTTCACATTCGTATGAGGTTCAGCTTGTTACTCCTCGTACAACGCTTTTCAAGCAGTCTTTTATATGGAGAACATCATACCTTTGGAATAGTTTGCCCAGGACTGTGTTTCCCATCGAGTACAATCTACAGCGATTCAAGAACAACGTGAATCGCTTTCTCCGCACACGTGTCGCTCCTGTAGCGCTTTAGGGATTTCCCTATAGCACGTGTGCTAGACCCATAAAAAAAAAAAACTTTAAAGAAAATGGAGTATATCAAATGCCTATAACCGACACTCTCCATAATATGCAATATGCATTATTCTCTTGCTTACTAAAGCTCTATTGGTGCTCGTCATAATATTAAGCCTTTTCAGATTAATAGATGTTAAATCTTCTATAACCTTAAATACTATTGCAAGAAATGTGATTGGTCGGTAGTAATTCGTCATAAGCCCTTTATAAAAAAAATTAATTCTTTTTAGGATAAGTTGAAAAGCACATTAAAAAGTGATGTGAGTTTGCTGACATATTTTTTTAATACGATGACAGGTATCTCATCAACGCTAGAAGTTCCTGGAAGTCTACATTCATTTTTGATTTTGACGATTTTAACATTATATTATAAAATAATTATTTATGGAATAAATGCGTAAAAAACGTTTTTTTTTAATTTGATTTAAAAACTAGTACGAAAGAAACAAGAATATCAGGTTACATAGAGTAAATTATGCTTTACGTAAATATACATTTTTGTGAGTATATATAACAAATATTTGCTTACTGTGCGAAATATAGGGAAAAAAAGCAAAATTGGGAGCAAAACAACATCAGTGAGCTGAAAATTGTATGGAAAATTGAAATTGAAGTTAAAACGATACCTTTTAACAGTGGGGTTTCAATGTTTGAGAGATTAGAGGATTTTCAGTTATAAGAGGGTAATATTCCTCAGTAAATAAAATTAAATCGTTTAAATCTGGAACCGCTGCCTAATTCATTTAGTTTAATTTAAATAATGTTAATCTCTTAATACTAATTTATCTTCCTGCACAAACGGCTTTGACAGATTTAACACAAAATTATTTTAGGAAAAAAAATTGTTGTAATTTTTTGGTAATTTATCAATTTCTAGTCAATTTTATAAAGCTAAAATAGTATTTCTCGTACCAGTGCGGAAAGTACTTTTTAGTGTTTCAAACGGAACTCTTATAAGATCACTTCGGTGTCTGTCTGTATGTCTGTCTGTCACAACCGATTTTTTCCGAAACTATTTGACATAGAAAGTTGAAATTTGGTAATAATATAGAAATTGATGGCCTCATCAGAACCATGTAGTTTTGAGAGTTAAATTTTGACTTAAGGGGTTAGTTTTGGGGGGTGAAATCGGAAGTGAACAAAAAAAATTTTACTAGGTCATCGAGTGTGGTGTCAAATGAAAGCTTGTGAAAAGACGAGTAAAAATATATATAATGTAATACTTGCGCGAACTTTTCTTTGTATTATTTTTAGGAAATCGTGAAAAATCGCTGTCCCCCCTTATCTCGAAAAGTACTTACCAAAAAATTTTGAGCAAATTCTGGAATATTCTCCACGGGGTGTGGATTGAACGAAAATTATCATGAGTGCATTACCTTTAATAATTTATCTGGTATTTAAAAAAAAAACAAAATTCAAGGTCATCGGATTTCAGTAAAGATTGGAAACAAACTTTGTTGAAAACTCATTTGGGATGTGTTTTGTGAAGTCACTGATCATTTTATACCTCTGTAACAAAATTTTTTATTTTAAAAGCAATCAACGTACGGAACACTAATTGCGCAAGTTCAACTTGCACTTGACCGGTTATTTCCATATAACTTCAGTATATGACGAGGTTAGAAAAGTAAATAAAATAAATTATGAATTAAAATAGTAATCTTAGCCAAACGAAACTTTTACAGCATTGGCTAGACGAGAAATGATGATTCTTTTAATTTAGGCATCTGAAACTAAAGTGATCTTTCCAAGTTTCGTCTACAGATGCACTACTTAAGAATTTTAAACCTTTGAAATTATAAACAGTGAATGAACACAAAGAAGTAGAAGTCAAATGCTTATACTTAAGTAGTGTCCTCGCAATGTGCTCCAATGCAATATTCAGTTTCTACTTTTAATTTACATGGTAACAAATATTTATATTGGTAGCATTAATACGTTTGTAAATTTAATTTGATCTCTTAATTTTTACTACTCAGTATATATCACCACTACACCAAACACTTTATTTTTGCACTCGACGAGCGTTTCGCTAACCATGTTAGCTTCATCAGGAGCGATGATTGACTAAAGCTAAACTACAAATCTACCCTATTTATACTTAGTCTAACCCTCGAATTACTCAGGCGGAACTAATGGCATAGGCAAGGTCATCAGTTCTGGTCAAGTAACTAGTAGAGGGGACTATCAGGAATAGGCCCTCTGTCTTTATTTAAGCTACCTTTACATTTTATAATTTCCATACTTTAAAATCCCAAAGATAAGATACTTAATTGTGGGAAAAGTGGAATTTATGAAATTAGTTGTAATGATTGTGACAAAAAGTGTGTTGGACAAACTAAAAGATCAATTAAAACACGATTTGAAGAACATTTAGCACACTTAAAATACAGTAGAATAGAAAAGTCTAGCATTGCCGAACATGCTCTTGAAGCTGATCATATTGTAACATTAGATAACCTAAGATTAATAAAAAATGTATCTGATAGGAGATTGTTGAACGCATACGAAAGTATGGAAATTATAAAATGTAAAGGTAGTTTAAATAAAGACAGAGGGCCTAATCCTTATGGTCCCCTCTACTAGTTACTTTACCGGAACTGATGACCTTGCCTATGCCATTAGTTCCGCTCGAGTAATTCACGGGTTAGGGTAAGTATAAATATGGTAGATTTGTAGTTTATCTTTAGTCAATCATCGCTCCTGATAAAGCTAACATGGTTAGCGAAACGCGCGTCGAGCACAAAAATAAAGTGTTTGGTATAGTGATGATATATACTGAGTAGTATCATTGTGCCAAAGATTCCACATTCCAAACTTAGTTTTAATTTTTAGTTTCTGGGAATTGGCAAAATAAGGCATTTTACTTTACAGTGGCGGTGAATTCTACAAAATATTGATGTTCAACTACCGCTGATTTTACCATTTGTTGTGTTCAATTTGTGCAAATGTTTCAGGATAGAATTCAACAAGCATCTATAGTGAGTGCAAGAAGGATCTGTATACAACAACAGACACCGCGAATACTCTATATCCATTGTCAGGAAAATGAATAATACACCAACAAAATTACAAGTAATTCAGTGATGATCACCTAGAGATTGTGCACCTGAACTCGAAGTAACATAAGAACAGTCTTAGAAAAATTAACAATACATGGGGTACAGGAACGAATAGCAAAATGCATTCGTAGACCTGTTGTATTTCTACGACTATCGTCCGTTAGCAGTAATTCCCGTATTCCTCATACCTGAGATCTCTTGGAGAAGTCAATAATAATACTAGCCAAAAGTAATGAGTCATGCACCGTAACATAAGAATTAAACATGGACTGAAAAGGAGAAGAAACAAAGGAAGATGAGGAATGATTTACTATATAGCTTCATAATGAGTGCAAGTTGCCAAGTATGTTGGTTGACCCATTTAGGTCAACAGTCCCGTTCATCATAGACCACTTTCGTCAAAAAAAACCGTTAAGCTTAGGAGTGGTTGACCCAGATCCTTAATGAACTACGACAAGCATTTTATCTTTAAAGTCGTTAAGAACGAACCCAAATTAGTGCTGCGCTGCTTGCAGAAGATTTGCAGATATGAGGCAACAAGTGCCACAGTGTACGGTACGCAATGAACTGCTGAGGAAAGTGTATCTTATGAGTATACCACGATAGGAGTGCAGGGTAAGTAAGGGCATTAGGGCAAAGTGCCTCATATTCTGCAAATAGCATTGCACAAGCTTTCCCGAGTCTAGTAACAGTCTGTTTACTTAGATGATAGCAAATACATCCTGTTTGGTTGCAACACAAGAAGTACATTGACATTATAATTTGTCGCAAGCTAAAACTGAAAAATAATTATTGTATTTTGTTTTCCAGTAAGATTATGATCCTAAAATAGGGTAAAATATCCCCATTACTAGTGCTAGACTAGTAAATCATTTTCCAAAATAAGTACGAGGCGATTATTCAAGCTAAAGGCGACCTAACAAAGTTTTGAATTATAAAACCAGAGTTGCAAAGTACGAATGCTTTCTGTTCCCTCCTAATGTTGATTTATGTATTTTATTTTTTAAGGGTTTAATCACTTTTCTGGGATCATTAAAGAAACATCCAATCGATCACGTGCATGTCTCTTGTAGCCTAAAATTATACCTAACCAAAGATATCTTATTTTTTCCTGGTGAATATATTAACACTTACTCTAGTTCCAAAATTAGATATACAAAGTCATTCTCAAAGAAAAAACGATTTTCCATAAAACATTAAAACCTAATAACTTCATCCTTGATGCTTTAAGATAACCACAACTTATTATATTTGTTATAGTCTTATCGAAACGCAAGATATAAAAATGAAGTAAAAAGCTATTTTTATGTAAGAATTAATTAATTATTTTCCATAATAACATTCACTAAAGACAAAAAAAGCAACTGTCAAAGAGGTTAAATTTTAAGAGTTTTATTAGACTTAGGATTAATCTGAAATTATCACTTAAACAGAGTTAAAAGCTATCATGATGTCAGACTCGCTTACGGAAAATATGGAGATTAAAACAGAACATACTGTACTAAATACACCTGTGGTAAATAAACTATAACTTTGTTACTAGTAGAGATTTTCCTCTTTAGTCATAGTAACTAAGTCCTGCTAGTTTTTGGTGTTGTATTTAATAGATATTCAATTAAAAAATAATCAGAACCGACAGGTTGTTATATTGTAGTATCTACTTTTTATAATGATTCTTGTATGAAAAGGACTAAAAACTTAATATTTGAAAATTTATCTTTCAGTTGATAATATCCCAGAGCGATATTTTACATTACACAGCCTGGTTGTCACCTTGAGTATATATTCCTTTCAGAATTTTGCAATTAATTTCTTCTTCCCTTCCATTTTTAGTAAACGTAATGTGTTTATATACAAAATCATTTTTGGCCTCTGATTGTTTATAATATATATAATTTAATTAAGTTAAGTTTCTATACTCTTCAGTCTCGTTTTAACTTTAAGCGTTTTCTATTGAGCTACTTAAGAGTCATTTTTCGCGTGTAGGAAATGTACTTACGAATTTTGTTGTTAATTTTTTTCTCTGCTAATTTATAGTTTCTGAATAACGTGGTTGATAGATCTGCCCTTATATGTAAAATTTGCGTTATCTAATTGTGTATTTTAATTTTACTTTAAAAATTGTTGAACGTGTCCTCATGGTCTGGACTTACAATGTTAGTGTTAATGTCCACAACCTTTTTTCATGTTAAATGTTTTGTTTCGAACCGAAATCTCCCATAAACAGGCGATGTAAGCAGAATGTAATTTCAAAATGAAATCTGCGTTGCAATTTTGAATGGGAGGCCTATTTCATTTCAAACTAAATAGTGTTCACGATTTGTTCTTGAGATCACCATGGGACCCCATTGTGAAGATGGTAAGGTAAAATTATTCGAAAAGAGTGAAAACCTATTCAAATGGTGGAGTGCTTTCTTTTCTTCACAGGGTTTAATGTGTCAGTTTTAAACTACTAGATATTAATAATAAGTGTCTGGAATCGTTTGTAAAGAATGTCATTTCAATTTCTGATCGAGTTATAATGATTCAACTGCATGGAAAACCAATGAATATTAACTTAGTGCAAGGTTATGCCCCTACTGCCGATAAGCCTGTTCAATCAGAGGAAGGATTCTATGAACAAATAAAGCAAATAATGACAACAAAAAAGTCAGATTTGAATATCACAATGGGCAATTTTAACTCTAAGGTTGGCCAAGGGAAGCAAAAAAAGAGTGTTGGCGTATCTGGGTTAGGACAAAGATATGAAAGAGGTGACCGCTTAATACAATACAATACACCCACCAAGACGATTATATACGTGGACAGCCCCCGGAGACTCTGCTCAACAGATTATCAGAAATCAGAGAGACTTCTTGTTAGTAAATGAGCATTCCAAAAACTCCATAAAAAACATCAAACCTTATCCTGGCGCCGATGTCAACTCCGACCACAATACTCTAGTTGCTACAATTGAAGTAAAACTAAAAAAAAGACACACATAAAAGAGTAAGATTAGATTTTAACATGTTAAAGGAAAATGAGGTATCGCCAGCGGATATAAATAAACATCTATTCAATATACGTAAGAATGTAGAACAAAAAAGCATAGATGAAAATTCGCATACCATTAGTGAAACTTTGAAAAATAGTTGTTTTAAACATCTTAAATCAAACTCACAAAATAAAAATAAAAAATAGATGACAAATGAAATTTTGAAATTGATGGAAGTGAGGAGCGAACATAAGAAAAAAAATTCTACAGCATACAACGACATTAATAGGGTCATCAGAAAAAAAATTAAAGCTGCTAAAGAAAAATGGGCCATTGACATGCTCAGAGATTGAAGAGTTGGATAAGAAATATGATACCCTTAACATGCACAAAAAAATTAAAGAGATGTGTGGAATTCGGAAAAAATAGTTCTATCTATAAATTACAAGACACTAACGGTATACTATTAATTATGACGGAGGAACGTATAACACAGTGGAGAGATTATATTGAAGAACTTTTCAGAGATCAAAGAAGTGAAAATATTACTGCCCAATCAGAACACATTAATAACGAAGGAGGAAGTGGTCTATGCTATAAAACTTGCGAAACACAATAAGGCTGTTGGTCCTGATAACATTACATCTGAAGTAACAAACCTATTCAACATCATATATAAAACGGGCCATATTCCAGCAGAATCGCCGAAATAAACTTTTATCACTTTACCGAAGATAGCAAATCCTAGACAATGTGAGGACTACCGCACAATAAGTTTAATGTGAATACACAATCGTATATATATAGGAAATGTGAAGATGTTCTAACAAATACACAGTTTGGCTTTAGAAATGGCTTGGGAACACGGGAGGCCTTGTTCACAATTAATGTGCTCATATAATGATGTAGAGATAACAACAAAGATGTATTTGTCGGATTTATAGACTATAAAAAAGGCTTTGGATAAAGTTAGACATGAAATAATGATTGATTTTTTAAATGAGTTGAGGTTAGACTTTCAGAACATAAGAATAATAAAGAATTTATATTGAAGACAGCACGCAAACATAAAGATAGATTCGGAGCTGTCAGACGACGCACAGTGTCTCGACTAGTACAAGCTAGCGGGACAATATTATTTCTTCACTTATTTCAATTGTTTATGTATATTCCAGGTATCTTAAGCTATTTTAAGAAAAAAAAAAGTTGAAAAATGTGTACTGTATGTGTATTAATCGAAATATGTAGCTGCAAGACGGAAGTGGTTTACTAATGTGTCTCATTTGTTCACTATTGTCGCTAATTATTCTTTAATTAGCTACATACGTCTACCGACTCATTATGTGTGAAAAGCACAATCATGATTGTTTACAAAGAAATTCCTAGGAAAAAAATAAAAATCATAATAATAGTACCCACATTTATTAATTTACAAAATATTATTTCTTTTAAAATAAATTAGTACAATAACAGTATCTATATATCAATTATTTACAATAACAAGGTGTATAAGTAAAAGAAATATAATATTAAATAACTTATATACTAAGGCATGAATTATAAGCAACTACAACACACAATAAAATAAGAATAATAATTACAATAAAAAAATACTTAAACCTACTAATCACCATCAGATGAGTCGTCATCACCGCTCTCCCATTCAGTAGAATATTTAGAGAGTAAATAATCCTCCTCATTTAATTCGTGATGATGACTTACTGATGGTGTTTCGGATGGCAATGAAGGTGGGATAATCAACTGCAGAACCTCCGATGGCAAAGAAGTAAATTTTCTTCGCGGTAATTCTCTATACGAGTTGATAACAGGATCAGACGTAATTAAAAGCATTCTCAAAAGATCTGTGTTTGTGGCAATACGTGACCGTTTCCTGGTGTGCCGTTTACGGAATCTACGACAGTCTTTATTCCTTGCCTCCTAGGCTTCTTCGGAGAGTTGTCCAATGGGAAGAAGAAAAGACTTTATAACTTCCGCGCTGTGTACAAGAATTTTATGCATAGTAACGGGCATGGAATAGCACGAATACAGATCAAGGTAAAATTTTCTAGTATCAACACAAAACTTTTCGAATTCTATATAATTTATGTCATATCCCGATGACAAAGTTCTTAAAATTACATGAAATCTACGAATAAGGTTTACGTCTAATCCTGTAATTTCGATGCTCAATTCAGCTTTGGAAAAAAAAATCTACGTGCTGTCTTTCCATCGTTTGTGTTACCATACCCAGGTTTTGGTTTATCTACAATGAGACCCATACGATCTTTAAACACTTTTTGTATCTCTTGTGAGCGTTGCTTCACAATAGCTTTGTTGTTATCTCCCCTGACTTGCCACTTTTTTATTTCTAAACGATAGCTGATGTGAAGCAAACATTCAAACGTGCGGATCCATACATGTAAAGTAGATAAACCAAATGCAAGGCGTTCTTCGTTGGTGGGATATTTCTTTGACTCCTCGTTCATAGTAGACGGGGTGGCACCGCAAATATAACACTTTTGTGATGAACTTGTGTCTGTTGAGGCATTGCACACTTTGCCATCAGTCATTGTCAACAACAAATCGTGTTTAACAGAGATTTGAGATCCAGCAACGTTACATAATGTTGGAAGAAGCTGACTTACTTCATCTAAAATTTTAGAAGTCTCTTCTTTCGTAAACTCTTTTGTCTCCTTGGCAAAAATAAACTTAATAGGACGGCAATATAAAGTAGAGGAAGGTCTTGGATTTTGCCAGATCACAGTTTCGCCATCAAACAGTCTCAAAGGGACAAATGAGTATACGAACAAAAATTCTTCTGTAGCGTTAGTGTTCTCAAATTTCTGCTTATACGTGCTATGCCCCGAACTCCCATCACAGCCCCATTTGCTTACCAACGTATAATATGAACGAGGTAACACACTTCTAATGACTTCCGTCTGAGCTTTAACTAATCGTTCAGCCGTTTTATCCAAAATCGCGTAAGTTTTAATTTCAGCTCGACATTCAGTCACAGAAATATATTCGTCAGAAGGACAACAAGAAGCTTTGGACTTACCTAAACTATAAAACGATGGATACACTTAATGTCCCGCTTTCATTGACCATTTTCTTGTTTGTTTATATGAGTGAGAAGTCCATTTTGGGTCCACATAATAAGCTAAAGCTTCGTCTGGTGTTAACTGCCGACTTTGTTCAGAACACTTATTCTTTTCTCTAGTTTCACTGACCGCGACGTTATGGATCTGTTTAGCAACACTTCGATGCCCTTCTTTTCGAGTAGCTAACTCAGCTGCTGTAATAAGCTCACTTGCACTTCGCGATTCCAAAAGATCTTCTACTCTCCGTCTCTTCGTTTTCGTTGATGAGTCTTCAAATGATTTTCTGGGTCACCCTACGGAAAGAGCCGCTGATGATGTTGAAGTGCACGGCTGGTTAACACACATCTTTATTTCGATTCCGGATCCCTCTAACCAATCTTTATGTTTGATTAGAAACATTTCTTTGTTACACTTTAAAGAAGTCCACTTTTGATTGAATTTTGCTGAAAGGCTTGATATTTTCATTTTGAGTCGTTTTAGAGAATCGTCAGAAACATCAGACATATTGAATTTTTCACTTATATAATAAAAAATGCCACTGTTTCGTTCAGTTTTGTCATGTTTTTGCCATTCTTCAAAAAACTCCATTTTCGTCATAGTCACGACTCGTTCTGAAAAAAAAAAAATAATTTTACTTTCGGGCCTTTTCGGGGTCTATAATATATATGAATCTGTGCCTGAATGTTGTAGGTATTACATATAGAAAAATCTAGGTGGATATATGTGGATAAAAAAAGTTGCTACTTTTAAAGTTTACAATTATCTATACATTTACAAATTGATATTACACCAAAAGTATACATATTTTTTATAAAAAATATAAGTCATAATAGAGTACATACCTTCAACAGAATATTTCATCACAAAAAACTCGTTTCACTTTGCTACCAATTTTAAAATATGTTATCACAAGTGTGCATAAAATGCAACTGATTTGCAAATGAAAATGACCCCTCTTATAAGGGTTACTTTGACCCCTGATAAGATACCTTTATGAGGTGATAAACAAATTAATTCTTGGAATTCGTTAAATGGGGGGGGGGTTGTTTACAAGTTGTTATCAGTGGTTCCTGGAAATTACGTCATGAATATTTTCCCGCTAGCATGTTCTTGCCGAATCACTGTGCGACGTAAAAATTTAACGGGGATTGAGGCAGAGTTGTATACGGCCACCCTTGTTATTCAATCTATATTCAGAAATGATTTTGAAAGAAGCACTTTCCAACAGGACTGAGGGCATTCTTATTAATGGGTCCTAATAAATAATATTAGATATACTGATGATAGTATACTTTTAACAGAAAGTGCAGAAGTTCTACAAACACTTCTGAACAGGATTAGTACGGTCAGTAATCAATACGGTTTAGAAATGAATACCAAAAAAACTAAATTTATGATAATTACTTAGATGCGACATATACATGCAAAAATTGAAATTGGAACAGAGCAAATAGAACAAGTTGGCAGTTATAAATATCTGGGGACATTGCTTTATGATGAATGGAGACAGGACATGGAAATTAAAAGTAGAATCGCACAAGCCAGGCAAACGTTCATGAAGTTGAGAAACGTTTTATGTGACCGCACTCTTAAGATAAATATTAATAAACGACTGCTGAAGTGTTACGTTTTTCCTGTGGTTTTTTACGAAATGGCATAAATACTCACCGATGATCTGTATAAGCGAATAACTGCATTTGAGATGTGGGCCTATCGGCGTTTATTGCGAATACCTTGGGTCGACAAGATAAATAATGAAGAAGTGTTCCGCAGAATGAACACCGAAACGGAGGTACTGTTAACAATAAAAGAGAGAAAACTGGAATATCTGAGACACATTATGCGAAGTGAGAAATACGAACTGTCGCAGTTGATAATTCAGGATAAACTGTGTGGTAAAAGGGGTCCAGGTCGGAGGCGTGAATCCTGGCTCAAGAATCTTCGCAAGTAGTATGGAAAATCGACTACATCTCTATTTCGTGCTGCAGTCTCAAACGTTAAGATGGCCCTGTTGATCGCCGAGCTCCGGAGTTAGGAGATGGCACAGAGAGAAGAACAAGAAGAAGCTAGCTTTACCATTCCCGTCTTTAAAATATAGGTTTAACGATACCATTTTTTATCGTTCCAGTTTAATCCTCAGTTTTTTTTATCAGTTTTTGTTTTTAAGTTTCATCCTGAGTCTTTACTTCTTGCTTTTCCACAACCATTTTCCATTTTGATCTGTTCATTATATACGTAGATTGCGAGAATTTTATATATACAAATATACTACTCAGTATATATCACCACTACACCAAACACTTTATTTTTGCACTCGACGCGCGTTTCGCTAACCATGTTAGCTTCATCAGGAGCGATGATTGACTAGAGTCCCTGATGAAGCTAACATGGTTAGCGAAACGCGCGTCGAGTGCAAACATAAAGTGTTTGGTGTAGTGGTGATATATACTGAGTAGTATCATTGTGCCAAAGATTCCACATTCCCAACTTAGTATACAAATATAGTTGGGAGACGGGGTAATGAAGGAATGCTGAGAGTCATTTGTTTTACTATTTGGTTAACCCAAAAATTTATAAAGCAGAAATGCTATAATCTGCTAACCTATAATATTTTAACTATGAAATTTTCTTGGTATGAGTTAAGTAACTTGACATAACAAAAATGCTTGTATCATAATTAAAATAGTCCGTTCTTCAAGAAAGTTCTAGAATATGCAGCCAGAAAGTACCTTTAGGAACTAAATTATAGACAGCTTAATATTTTAAACTTTTGTTAAAGCAAGAGATTTTCCTTTTGGTTCATTCTAAGTTTTAGTTACAAATCATGTTTAAATATAGATAACATTTTTCTTTAGAACACCAACAGAAGAGATTTCTCTTTTATATAATTTCTTAACACATCAAGCCATATCTTACATAATTTTAAGAACTTGAATAAAGTATTGTCTGTTCAAACTAAAACCTTTTTGTTTCGTTGTCTAGTTAATAAGGCGCCAAAAAGTTCAACAGTATTTGTGAAATCTGGCATTTCTTATTTTCATATTAGACAGAGTCAATTATTATACGTAAAATAGCTAAGTTCTTTTAAAAATAAAACATTGTTAGCAGTGTTTTAAATGAAACTGATCCCCTCCAAGTCAAATCCAGTTGTTCGCCATGGTAAGCATAAAGTATTTTTATGCTGCTATAATATAGTAAAAGAACAGAATTGATTAACTTACTAGAATTTTATGCTACGAACATTCCTGACTGAGTAAGCCATAGAAAAAAAACTACAAATGTACAGAAAGATAATTTTGTCCTAATTCCAATAATAACCCTAACGTTAAAACTTAATCACTCGAGTCACCAAATTTTAACGCTATATGGGAGTAATAAAAGCTTAGCAACTTCTAATTTAATAATATCACGAACGTACTTTGGCATTAAAACTTCGCATATACGCTTATACATTGTTAAAAATCGATGTCAAATCTGATTAAATTTGCATCTTTATGAACTCTGGCTTTCGAGATATTTTATTCAAATTAAAACCTATTAGTGACGAAATTTTATAATTTGCTTACGATTCCGGAGCTTAAATGAAGTAAATTCTTTTCTGCCCGGAATAGTTTCTTTAGTTTTAAGAAATTGCCAAGATTAACTGTTATATATTACAGCGTTATTAATATTGTTTGATATTCTATAGGTGTTTGGTAGTAGCAACAATAATGTAATAATAATAATAATGCAGCAACTCAAAATACATTAGACAAACAGGTAGAAAAGATCCGTAAATATCTCTCTTTTGCTGCAGAGATAAAGACCATCTGAAATCAGAATAAAGTAGGTCGTTGTACCGATAGTTACAAAGGCGACAGGGGAAATATCGATAAAATTACACAAATATTTAAAAGAATCGCAGGTAGTAATTCTCTATTTTATACTGCAAAAACTGACAATCCGGGGAACATATTACATACCTCGAAAATTCCTGAACAAGGCATTTGAAAACTAATAGATTCTTAACACTTGCTGGATGTTGTCATACCCAGGATAACTACCTGCTCAAGCAGAGAATTTCCGAAATAACAATAAAATTAATTCGCTAAGTAATGCCTTAGACCAACCGTCTAAACATATTTTAAACAACATCGCAATTCAGCAATAAGGATGCACTGAAGAAGCAATTTCTTCTCAGATAGCGTTCAAAGGAGATCACGACGATGTTGATAAATCCTTTAGGACCAGATCAGTCCATTCTTAAACTATCTGAAACGCATTACATGCAATCTTTTTTTACAGTATGTTGATAGATATGAATTTTAAACATTGGAAAAAATACTACATTGACGTGATTTTGCTAGGCGTTTGCAGCATCAGAGTGTAGGAAAACACAACATAGTTGCTAAGGTACTTTACCAAGAATTAGAGGAAAAACTGAAGTTGGTTAAAGTGAATCAGACAACGGATTATAAATAATCTCCGAAGCCAATACTTACTGTCTGTCAAGTAAGAACGCTCGTATTCTTGAAAAAATTTGTTTTGAGAAAAAAAATTTCCATCAATTGTGTTTGGTGTGCTAATAACGGCACAATTATCTCAGTCATTTGTCCAATCGCCTCCTGCATCAATATTCGCCTGGCATCTTCAAGGCATGCTGTCTACGAGATTTTCTGTAATGATCTTCAAATTTTTCGAATCTCCCGCGACAACTGAGTCAAAGCTCTCAACTCTTCAATCTAAGCTTTCTCTCTACAAGAGACCAAACGTTTTCAGTAGGGTTGGCGTCCAGCGATTGTGAAGACCACTCTAGTATATTATCGTGGGACCAAGCAAGCCGCTTTGTGACATGATTTTCATCCAGCAAGAGTTTCTTCAACGTGCTTCGGAATTTGACAACATGGCCACGAAGATGTTGTCGAATTTTCTCATGGGACATATTTAAACCCGATTTTCTAAATTTTGTCGCTCCTTGACGCAGCATCAATTTCGGGTCCGGTAAAAATAAAGACACTATTCGTTTTTTCGACTTTCGGAATGACTTTGTCTACCGAGCCACTACATCGACTTTTTAATATACAGTCCCTGGCCAAATTATTAGACGCACTGTATTTTTTTTAGTAATTTTATGTTTCTTAAGAGTTTTTATGCAATAATGGTATATTTAAACTACAATATTATTGATTTTTATTTAAAAGAATTGTTGTAGACTACATATTTGTATTTATTTTTAACATATGGCAACACTGTGTTTACAAAGTGATACATGAACGTAAACAAGTACAAACCTGTATCGGTCGCGATCGGAATCGAGTCAGGTACGGACGTGTTTCTGTGGCTTTATGGACTGTGATTGTTTGTTTAACAGTTTTATACTACTCAGTTATTAGTTTATTTTGTATGCAGTGTTTTAAAAAATAATTGGACTATTTTCATTATGGGTATGAGGCGATCTTTCACACGTAAAAAAGCTGAAGTGAAGGCCCCTGGTGATTGCGAAAACATTTACAAACCGAGAAATATCACGAAGATTGGAGGTTTCTGAAGCTAGTGTAGGACGCATAAAAAAGAAAATTGAGTCAGGGAAGGAATTAAGCCCGAAAAGAAAGAAAAGATGCGGTAGAAAACCAATTTTCACTCCACGGTCAGAGAGATGTTTGAAGAAAATTTGTGTAGAAAACAGATTTGCTACCACAAAGGTAATAAAATCACAACTCCAGGATGCTAGCGTAAATGCTTCTGAGCGCACTGTTCGAAGAAAATTGAAAGAATTAGATTTTTAAGGCTGTCGCCCCGCCAGGAAGCCCAAGTTAACAGCTGCAATGAAAGCAAAGCGCCTGAAGTGGGCCAAACAATGGCAAGACAAAGATGTGGACTTCTGGAGATCGGTAAGATACAGCAATTTAATCAATAATTGATACATTATTATCATTTTCAGTTAAATAAAGCAAATAAACATGGAAGTTTATATATTTTTCCTATTTTTGACAGGTCTGCTTCAGTGACGAAAGCACATTCGAAATTTTACAGAATAAAGCTCAGTATGTGCGTCGTCGTCATGGAGAAAAGTTTCATCCTGATTGTATCGTCCCGACGGTTAAACATCCCACCAAAGTGATGATTTGGTCAGTCATCAGCGGCAAGGGCACTGGACGTCTGTACGTCGTCAAAGGAATAATGAGGCAAGATCAGTACAAAGAAGTATTACAAAATCGGTTGATTCCGCAGCTCAGAGAATGGTTTCCAAATGGGGAACCATTCACTTTCATGCAAGATGGAGCTCCCTGCCACACTGCTCGGTCTGTTAAAGCTTTTTTGGCAGAAAAAAATATCCCTCTGTTGGATTGGCCGGGTAATAGCCCATTGAAAATGTGTGGGAGCTGATGAAAAGAGAAGTGGCTAAAGATGTGATTACCAACAAAACCCAGCTCCTAGAAAAGATTATTCATGTGTGGAATCATCATCCTCAAATGCAGGAGACAGTACAATCTTGCATTGATAGCATGCCGCGCAGAATTAAAGCTTTGATAGCGGCTAAAGGTGGCTCAACTAAATATTGACTTTTACTAACATTAATTTCACTTTTCTTTAAAACTTAATAAACTTATGCTTTTCTAAATTAATGCTGTTTTATTTATGTCAAATAAATAGGTAATTGATTGGATAATATAAAAATAAAAAACAAATCAATTTAAAATAATAAAACGGTACAATATCACTCGGTAATTAATATTTTACATGAAATCTTGCAGTGCGTCTAATAATTTGGCCAGGGACTGTATTTAGGGGCCGCGGAATGTGTCAATTTAGGCCCCTTTGACTGGGAAAGAAAAACGGCCTCAAACAAGTGGATTTTGTGTTTATAACATACACTGTAAAAACAACTATAAGCTGTGGTATAGAACAGGTATTGTATTAGGCAAAAAAAATTTCAAAACAGACGACGTTGTTCGACATTGCCATAGAGGGAGTATGAAACTTATATGGTTAAACTATGATGACAACAATATATTTCATCATAACGACAACAATAATTATCATACAAATTAGGGACAGGAGTTAACAAAGCTTATTCTTAGATATCAGAAATAGTACAATCGAGAAGAGAATAATCAATTATGCTTACTATAAAAGTAAAATTCAGTAAAATATTTCTTCAGTTCAAAAACGAGTAAATTATCACTCGCGGTAGTTAGAAAGATGCGCGTAGAGTGTAAAAAAAGTGTTATTATCTTCAAAAGAAAATTAGAGATACTATTTAGTTAGCGACATACTAAGTTTTAGTTGAAAGAGAACCTAAATTGACAACTTAAATGTTAGGATTGAAATCGTTTCCATTTTTTTGCCGATACAAGCTCTTTAGGCCAAGAGGGCCACCTGAAATTTTGACCTGTTGACCATCCGTCTGCCTAGTTGCTCATTCTGTCGGGCGAGTTGAATAAAAGCCTTTAACGTTGATTTTGCGGCTCCGGTGCCCTGGAATGCCCAAAATGCTACATCTGGATTACTAAATTGTTATTTTTTTATGTTTTTCGACCCGTAGAATCCGAATTTGCCATTTTTGAGGCTCCATTGTGTTCGGAGCTTTCCTCATGAGCCCGAAAAAAAACCTTTTTTTATGCAATTTCTGAGACAGCCTATCTACTGGGAGGGTAAGTTGGCCATTTTCATATATAATAGAATTCGTGAAATTCGGAACAACTACTCCCAATGAACAAAATCGTTTGGGTCAATTGCTATGGGCCCAATTAATCTCAAATTGGTATTTGTTTGTAATACCAGCTTTTGGCATCAAAATAAAAATTTCCGGATTCTTCAAGTATAATTATGTTTACTAGAAATTTAAAAAAAAAACTTTTAAATTCTAGTTAAATTCAAAATAATCAAGCAAATTAACATTTGAAAAAGCAAATAATTGTTTAAAATTTCGGTTAAAACGCTTGAAAAATTTAGAAAATACTTAATTTTAAGTAAATACTCTAAAATTCATCCAAAATTTTTTTACAGTGTGTTAAAAAAAGAAATATTTTTCAACATATTTTCTATAATAAAAATGTACAAAGTACTTAGCGTACGAATTTCTTGCGACTATCGACAAATATTTCATAGAAAATAGGAAATTCACTCTTTTCGAACGTAATTATATTTGCAGAATCCGGAAATTTCCATTTTAATGCCAAAAGCTGCTATTACGAACAAATATCGAGTTGGACCTAATTGGGCATATAGCAATAGACTCAAACGATTTCGTTTTGGGACTAGATGTTCCGAATTCCATGAATTCTATCACATATGAAAATGGTAGATAGGCATTCCTAGAAATTGTATAAAAAGGCTTTTTTGGACCCATGGCGAAAGGCCCGAACACTATAGGGCCTCGAGAATGGGAAGTTCGGATTCTATGGGTCGAAAAACATAAAAGAACAACAATTTCAGTCATCTGCTATGAATTTTACGTAGAACTCATAATAGCGTCGATACTCTCAGAATTTAGATTTTTTTTTTCTACTTTGAAAATGCCTTGCCTCGTTCGGGTACAAGTGAGGAGTCTGCTCTCTTGATATTTTACTAACTAAGATCAAAATTTTCCAAAAATAACTTGGACAGACGCGTCGGATCCAAAACTTGAAACTCGAAAACGACCGTTTTTAGCTAGAAAAAGCGGGTCCAGCTTCGTCCTCCGGTATTAGCGGCGTCTGCATTTTATAGGTTCCCTCTTATTTTATCAAGAACGAAATAAATTTATTAATTTTATATGGTTAAATGACTATTTTTGGAACAACGTTTTTGGGTTCTAAAGCTGGGCCCAGTCTCGGCGTAGTCCAGGACACGTGTTTACTCGACTCGCGCAATAGAATGAACAACTAGGCAGACGGTTAGTCGACAGGTCAAAATTTCCGGTCGCCCTCTTGGTCTACTTATCATAAATGATAAATAAATGAATGCATTTGCTGACAGAGAAGCTAAATTAATAATGTGTATATCGAGGTTGTCTCGATTCTTATGTTTGAACTTTTTGCCTTGAAGTTATTTTGATATTCATTTCTTGAGGGAGAAGTTAAATTAATAATACTTGTATTGAGATTGTCTCAATATTCTGATGTTTGAACCGTTTACCTTAAAGTTATTTTGATATTCATAAAAACAATCAACGATAAATGCTCAGAGCCTTTTAGTAAATGAGAATTTGATTATATTTTTTTTAACTTGGCGTTTTAGTGAAAATATTTTGGACTAAAGTATGTGTTACCGTTAATTAGATTTGGATTAGAACAAGCTTCGAGGAATGATATGAATTGAAATTTTCAATACTAACTGTTATAAGCTATTTTTCATTAAGTTTACAGCTCCTATTACTCGTAATAGTTTGGCTTTTCACGTAATATGCTTATTTCTAACAGAAGATACAAGAATTTTTTAATTTTCTGACAACTGCTACTGTACTAGTGATTGTTTTAATAATTCAAATTAATATGCTCTATACTAATTCGTAGTTACTATGTAATAGTAGGCATTTGCAAAAGAGACGCTGATGTAGCTTGATTGTGAGATAGCCTATTTTAAAACGTCAAGTGGAACTTGCGCAATTAGTGTTCCGTACGTTGATTGCTTTTAAAATAAAAAATTTTGTTACGTAGGTATAAAATGATCAGTGACTTCACAAAACACACCCCAAATGAGTTTTCAACAAAGTTTGTTTCCAACCTTTAATGAAAACTGATGACCTTGAATTTTTTTTTTATATACCAGATAAACTATTAAACGTAATGCACTCGTGATAATTTTCGTTCAATCTACACCCCGTGGAGAATATTCCAGAATTTTTTCAAAATAATACAAAGAAAAGTGCGCGCAAGTATTACATTATATATATATATATATATATATATATATATATATATATATATATATATATATATATATATAATGTATATATATATATATATATATATATATATATATATATATATATATATATATATAATATATATATATATATATATATATATATATATATATATATATATATATATATATATATATATATATATATTTTACTCGTGTTTTCACAATCATTTGACAACACAGTCGATGACTTAGTAAAAAATTATTTTTTTTTTCACTTCCGATTTTATCCCCCAAAACTAACCCCTTAAGTTAAAATTTAACTTTCAAAACTACACGGCTCTGATGAGGCCATGAATTCCTATATTAGTACCAAATTTCAACTTTCCATGTCAAATAGTTACGGAGAAAATCGGTGTGACAGACAGACAGAGAGACAGACAGACGGACAGACAGACAGACACCGAAGTGATCTTATAAGTGTTCCGTACGGAACACTAAAAAAACATATGTAGAAACCTTCTTTTATGTATTAACTCTCAATCATCCACATTAATCAAAATTAAGTCATTAAAAATGAAAACATTCTGATGTTTCAAAATACCTATTGATAAAAAAACCTATTGATAAAAAAAATAAAAACTAATAACCTCCCGAACAAGCCGAATTTCGGAAGGCATATAGCACAATAAAACGTCTGAAAATTATTCGTACCCTAATAGAGGAATGTTTTGGGAATAACGTATCTCTACATCAGCATCCGTCGAGTACAGCAAAACATTTGATTCGGTGGAACTGTGGGCAATTTTCAACGCCACCAAGAATGCAAGAATTGATTCAAGATACAGGAAAATTCCTGAATATATATATATATATATATATATATATATATATATATATATATATATATATATATATATATGGAATTACAACCTCCCATATTAAACGCAATAAAGACTGGACAACAGCAAAAATATCTTTAAACAGAGGAGGGAGGCAAGATAATACGATCTCTCTTAAACTGTTCACCCTTGTAATGGAAAATATTTTCAAGAAGTTAAATTGGGAGAACAAAAGCTTGGACATCGACGGCCAATTTTTATACCATCTTTGATTTGCAAACGATGTAAGTAACTATCTGAAAGAGCTAAAAGAGATGCTGCTCTACCTCATGGTGGCATCGGAAGAGTATGGTGTGACCATGAACATAAATAAAACAAAAATTATGACCTCCGGATCTACCAATATTAGTATTGACAGAAATGAAATAGAAATTGTGGACGAGTATGTTTACCTCGGTCATAAAATAAAGTTTGGGGAAGAAAATCCAACGGCTGAGATAACTTGCAGAATACGAACAACTTGGGCAGCTACTGAAAAATTAAGAAAAGTCAGTGTCAGTCATATTTCTATGAATTTAAAGAGAAAGGGTTTTAATGGCTGCATTCTTCCAGTAATGACGTATGGGATGGAAACGATGACTCCAACAAACCAATCACTAAACTGCGCACAACACAATGTACAATCGAACGAGTTATGCTGGGCATAAGTTTACTAGAACTAAAGTCGGTGACGTTATCGAGAGAGTAGCCGCATTGAAATGGGCCTGAATGGGGCATATCGCAAGGCAAGAAGATTTAAAATGCATGAAACGGGCAGTACAATGGAGGCCTAGAATAGACAAAAGGAGCATAGGAAAGCTACTGGCAAGATGGATAGACGATATGAAGACCGCAGGAAAATTTTGTTACCGGTTGGTGCAGCATAGATAGCAATGGAAGGAAAAAGGAGAATCCGATATCCAGGAGTGGACTAAAAAAGAAGAAGACATATAAATAAATAATATTAGCATAAGAACTTTTTTAACGTAATTTTTTGATGTTAATATATTTAAAGCTATAGCAATTAAAATTATTTGGATAAAAAAGATAAGAAATTTGTTAACGTTCTTTCAGTTTGTAAATATGTATTCACAAATAATTTTGGTGTACTGAAACTTCTAAAGCTACAATTAATAACAAATTTAAGGAACTTTTTGAAGAAACTGTTAGTCTAGACGATATAGCTTATGATATTAATAGTCCCCACATCATTAAAATGATATTTTTTAGTATAATTTTCTAATTTTTTTTTTAACTCTACTTTTATAAGTTATATATTACTGTTTTTTTTTCGGAAATATATTGACAAACTAAGGGATTATTATCGAAATGTCGGGTTTCAATAATTTGTCATTTTCATGTCTTACAAAACTTATATCTAATCTTACTGTAATGAAATTTAAAATTTCTAGTTCTGTTCATATTACTCGTGTTTTTAACATTATTATATATATTCGGAATATGTCATCAAAAACGTTGTTATAGGGACTTTTAAAATAAAAATCTGGTAATAAGACACAATTTTTAATTTTTATGCTTGAATCATGAAGAAAAACTAATTTGCCGGCTTGGTCTGAACAGCATATTTTAATGGTAAATGTCTATATAGGTCAGGCAGGTCTTGTTTCTTACGCATTTCTAAGTAAGGTTCAAAGGGGTATAAATAAGTTCAATATATTTAAATTTATTTCAGCAAAAAGAAGAAAGATGATAAAACTTGAGTAAGAATTAAATAAGTTGAATGTGAAAGGTTGTTTCCTTTTTTAAGTATATTTTAAAAGTTACCAAAACTGAAGACTTTGATCGTAACAGAACAGAATTTAACTGGATAACATTTTCGTTAGAAAAGTTAGAAAAATTATGTTGTAATGTACAGAAATGACAAAAATGCGTTCTGAGAGGCTGGGCACATGTTAAGGTTCAGAGAGATATAAAGAAGTTCAATATATTTAAATTTATTTTAGCAAAAAGAAGAAGGACGATAAAACTTGAGTAAGAATTAAATAAGTTGAATGTGAAAGGTTGTTTCCTTTTTTAGGAATATTTTCAAAGTTACCAAAACTTAAGACTTTGTTCGTGACAGAACAGAATTTAACTAGAGAACATTTTCGTTAAAAAAGTTAGAAAAATTATGTTATAATGCACAGAAATGACAAAAATACGTTTGGAGAGGCTGGGCACATCCTAAGGTTCAAAGAGGTATAAATAAGTTCAATATATTTAAATTTATTTTAGCAAAAAGAAGAAGGATGGCAAAACTTGAGTAAGAATTAAATAAGTTGAATGTGAAAGGTTGTTTCCTTTTTTAAGAATATTTTCAAAGTTACCAAAACTTAAGACTTTGGTCGTGATAGTACAAAATTTAACTAGAGAAAGAACATTTTCGTTAGAAAAGTTAGAAAAATTATATTATAATGCACAGAAATGACAAAAATACGTTTTGAGAGGCTGGGCACATGCTAAGGTTCAAAGAGGTGTAAATGAGTTCAATATATTTAAATTTATTTTAACAAAAAGAAGAAGGATGATAAAATTTGAGTAAGAATTAAATAAGTTGAATGTGAGAGGCTGTTTCCTTTTTTAAGTATATTTGCAAAGTTACCAAAACTTAAGACTTTGGTCGTAACAGAATAGAATTTAACTAGAGAACATTTTCGTTAGAAAAGTTAGAAAAATTATGTTATAATGTCCATAAATGACAAAAATACGCCTTCAGAGATTGGGCACATGATAAAGTTTACTGATTCCATCGGAGCGAGTTTATATAATTATAATCGTAATTTCTCGTATCAAATTTAGGGGCACTAGCAACCCCAAATGCTGACGAAGAATTAAGGAAATATCGGAAATATATAATAAGAAAACTAAAAGAATGTATTGGATAGTTACTTAAAATATATTTATTGTAATTATTATTAAATATTATCTTCAATATAAAAAAGATAAATATTTTATTAAGACAGGAATGCATGCTGTAAGAGGTTACTTCTAAGTAAAAGAGGTTTAATCTAAAATTTATCCAAGTAACAAGTTACTATAAGAGGTAGCAATCAAGTTAAAGACTCTAAGTTATAAAAAAAATAGTGATGTTAGTACATAGTGTTTATTTACCACATACATACTTTTTCTATTTGGCGGAATCATAACAAATAATTTCATTACTTTTGAATACTGCACTGATTTAGCCATTACTTGATGGAGATCCATAATAACTAGGAATAAAAATTTAAACAAATGTTTAAGATCACCACTTATGCTTATTATTGCTAACAATTGTTTCGACACACTGTGTCTTCTTCTGGAGCACGATGTAAATTGCAATTTACATCGTGCTCCAGAAGAAGACACAGTGTGTCGAAACAATCGTCAGCAATAATAAACATAAGTGGTGATCTTAAACATTTGTTTAAATTTTTATTCCTAGTAATTATTTTTGGGAAAAGATGTTTTACAGGAAACAAATTTTTACAAACATCTTTATCAGTCATAAAGACATTTTTAGACAAAACTTATCTACTTCGAATGCTCAATTGTAGCTACTGTGAGAGTTAATATGAAATTTTATTAGTATTTTTTTATTATTTTATATTAATATCATTACATAAAAGTTTCATATTAAATAACAAATAGATATCCGCAAAGGCTAGATATCAGTTTGTGTGTTCTTGTTTTTTTTGTAATAAATGAAAAATAATAATTGAATGCAGATAAATCTTTCTCAAAGTCATTAACCTAAACGAGGTAGTTATTACACTAGAAAAAATCATATCAATCAACATCAGCGCTTGACAAGTTTGAGTATATTTACATTAGAACACGATTAGTCATTTAATGTGCTACGAAAACTAGTTGATTACATCGGCTGGTAACAAATTGATCAAATTTATAACATTGTCACCTCTAAAATTTAAAAAATTCCTTATTTCATTAGCTTCCACAATATCATTAAAAGATTATGTAATGCACTGCATAGTTTTAGTTAATAGACAAGAAAGTAAATAATATTATATTCATAATTAACAGCTTAATTCTTTCCAAATTAGTTCTCACAAACTGTGCAAGGGAACTAACACCAGTTTTCTGTAGACTTTTTAACCTATCCTACAGAAAGGGAATATTTCTGTCCTGCTGGAAATGTGCTACGGTTCAGCCGATACCTAAAAAAGGCAAGAAGACCTTGCCAAATAACTACCGACCAGTCGCACTGCTTTCAATAATATCGAAAGTCATGGAAAAGGTTATCAATGAGCATCTCTAAAATATCTTGAACGATTCAATATTAGTAGCGATCACCAATATGGTTTTTCGTAAACATAGATCAACAGGAGATCTTCTGACTTATGTAACACATGTTTGGAACAACGCAATTGAACACTTTGGAGAATCTCGAGCGGTTGCTCTTGACATATTCAAGGCATTCGACCGTGTCTGGCACGATGGACTGTTGGCTAAGTTACGCTCTTATGGTATGTCTGAAAGGTTCTGTTTGTGGCTCTCCTGTTTCCTCAGAGAGCGTTCTTTACGAGTGGCGGTCGGCGGATTTCTTTCTAACACCTTCACTATCAACGCCGGTGTGCCCCAGGGCTCCATACTGTCTCCTACTCTTTTTTTCATTTGCATTAACGATCTGCTGGAAAAGACCGAGAATCCAATCTACAGCTTTGCAGATGACAGTACGCTTGTCTCTTCATTCACCTTGAACGCTCGGACATTGGCTGCTCAGGCGAATATCCGCAGATAGCAGGAGGTCGTTCAACTTAATAAAGCCCTGGAAGAAAATCTATCTTGGGGTGACAGTAATCAAGTAGAATCTAACGGTACAAAAACCCAAGCGGCAGTTTTTTCTAAAAAAGTTAACGTTGCTGAACCCGACATGGTGTCGGGGCACTCCATTCCCTTAGCATCGTCGCTCAATTTGTTGGGCGTCAGTTTGGGAGCAAATATGTCCTGGCATGAACATGTTGCAGGCATAGCAAGGAGAGCTTCTCAAAAGTTGGGAATATTATTTCGAACCAGAAAGCTTTACACCCCACAACAACTGTTAATTCTTTACTAAGCTCAAATTCGACCAACTATGGAATACTGCTCCCACGTTTGGGGCTCCGCTCCCAAACATACACTGCATTTGTTAGATTCTGTTCAGAAAAGAGCTGTCCGTCTGATTGGAGACCCGGAATTGACCGGCGGCCTTGATTCGCTGGAATATCGAAGAACGGTTGGCGACTTGAGTCTGTTCTACAAGTATTTTCATGGAAAGTGTTCGAAGGATGTAGCCCGCTTAATTCCTCCCAAAGAGGTGCATGTTAGAAATACACGTCACGCTGGTGCTTCGCATCCGTATGACGTTCAGCTTGTTACTCCGCGTACAACGCTTTTCAAGCAGTCTTTTATATGGAGAACATCATCGCTTTGGAATAATTTGCCCAGCGCTGTGTTTCCCACCGAGTACAATTTATAGTGATTCAAGAACAACGTGAATCGCTTTTTCCGCACACATGCCTGTAGAGCTTTAGGGACTTCCCTGCAGCACGTGTACTAGACCCATAAAAAAAATGTATATATATTTTAATAATTAGGTTATATGTGTATATACCCAAGTATAACCAGTTACTAAGGGTTGTGTATTAAAACCAATAAATATAAGTGGCAATGCCCATACGGTATTCAGGCACGTTTGTACTACCAAAACATTTGGTAGCTGTTCGGTATTCTTGCGGCGTTGCCATGGGGACAAAGCAGAGAAAAGTAACATTTACGGATCATCAGGATTGTAATTCAACTACCGATCCTTACAACACAGATTGAAATTTTAAATGGATGATTAATTTAAAGGAAAATAATTGCATGAATAACATGCATGCCTACTTTATGTATAAAAGACTTTGGTGCATATTAAATAGATTCCTGGTTAACCTTTATTGGAAGATTTTTTCTTATTTTTTAGTTAAGTTAAAAAGGATATGCGGGATTTTTGACGGACCCTATTCATACCTATTCTATACAGCCCCATTCAAAAGTTCGTAGACATAATATTGTGGTTTTTAGTTGAATTTCAATTGTAGCATTAGTTTTTGCTTCAACGCAAATGAAACTAAAGTATAGTACTATAAAGAAAAGTTGCTTCTTTATCAAATTTGCTTATGTACATAAAATTTTGGAAGAAAATTGAAACTTTAAATTTTTACCAGTATTTTCAAGTTTACAGAGTTTCCAAATGAAGGACAATTGTTCTTTGCCCTAGATTTGATTTGAAAAGTCTAGAGAAACTGGCAAATATTCGATCAGCTCTAGAAGCTTTCTTGCATCATTAAGATATGTTTTATGAGTTGCTGGTGAAGACAATATCAGACATCTTTGTTTATTAATTAGGAGAGTGTGTAGCAAAGACTTTAGCTAACAAGTTGACTTTCTCACCAAGTGTTGCAATGGTATTGTCTGACAAGTAAAATGCTGGTAAGAGAGGTAAAAAATTTATTTTTAGTGTTCCGTACGGAATACTTATGACTTCGGTGTCTCTCTCTGTCTGTCTGTCCGTCACACCCAATTTTCTCCGAAACTATTTGTCATAGTAAGTTGAAATGTTGTAATAATATAGGAATTGATGGCCTCATGAGAGCTGTGTAGTTTTGAAAGTTAAATTTTCACTTAAGGGGTTAGTTTTGGGGAGTGAAATCGGAAGTGAAAAAAAATTTTTTTTACTAGCTCATCGAGTGTGGTGTCAAATGAAACCTTGTGAAAACACGAGTAATATATATATATATATATATATATATATATATATATATATATATATATATATATATATATATATATATATATATATATATATATAATGTAATACTTGCGCACACTTTTCTTTGTATTATTTTTAAAAAATAGCGAAAAATCGCTGCCCCCCACCTTATCTCGAAAAGTACTGATCAAAATATTTTGAAAAAATTCTGGAATATTTTCCACGGGGTGTAGATTGAACGAAAATTATCACGAGTACATTACCTTTAATAATTTATTTGGTATATAAAAAAAAAAAACAACAAATTCAAGGTCATCAGTTTTCAGTAAAGATTGGAAGCAAACTTTGTTGAAAACTCATTTGGGGTGTGTTTTGTGAAGTCACTGATCATTTTATACCACCGTAACGAAATTTTATATTTTAAAAGGAATCAACGTACTGAACACTAATTGTGCAAGTTCAACTTGCACTTGACCGGTTATTATTTCTTTGATTATGTATCTACTTGATTTCGCCGATTATGATTACGTTAATAATTAGATCTCTGCATGTTGACGATTTTATGCCTCTGGATGCTGATGTTAGACCTGGGTATCTACAGCTGGTTTGTTTTTTTAGCAGACCTTTCATGATAGACAGAATTTGTTGGGGGTTATCTAAGTAGTTACGTAACATGATGGTAGAATACAACGAATTGTACTAAGTACGCATACCTATTACTCCATCAAAAGCTGACACAGCAGCTTTCAAGCCAAACCCGTCTCGGGATGAATTTGATGAATACGAGAACAATGGGTAAACTGCTGAAATATGGGCCTTGTCCGTTTTCAGTTATTTTACATTAGCCACAGATGCTTGAGGAGAAGCCCTTGAAAATCGCTGCCTGCTTTTAAGTCTTGACTGTGTCAACTACTCTGTCGTGTTGGGGGTGTATTCTGTCCCCAGCCATCACAGGGTACTTATTTTTTATGCATATGTAGGAATATTATTATAAACTTTAAGATTTATTTTGTAAAATAGAGTATATATTTACGGTAAATAATATTTTAAATAAATAAAAAAATAAATATCACGAATGCATAATAAATTTCGTACTTGTCCGTGTTGTTCAATAGGCAGATAAAGGTTTTGTTACTTACACAACTTAATAGTTGGTTTTTAACAATTTTAAAGTTCGTTTTTAGTGTTCCGTACGGAATACTTATAAGATCACCTTGGTGCCTGTCTGTCTGTCTGTCGGTCTGTCTGACTGTCTGTCTGTCACACCCGATTTTCTCCGAAACTATTGGACATAGAAAGTTGAAATTTGGTAATAATATAGGAATTGATGGCCGCCTCAGAGCCATGTAGTTTTGAGAATTAAATTTTGACTTAAGGGGTTAGTTTTGGGGGGTGAAATCGCAAGTGAAAAAAAAAAATTTTTACTAAGTCATCGAGTGTGGTGTCTATATTTGTTGTTTCTAGAGTTTTTATTAATTATTCGTGTATCACACAGTCAAAAGCTTTATTGTAATCTATAGAACATGCATATACATCTACATTCATATCTTTACAATGCTCGACCAGTACATTTAATAAGAATAAAGCTTCTCGTGTACTCATGCCTTGATAGACAACATGTTTTGCATTTTTCTTAATGGTAGAGACGTTCACGTTGTAGAAAGTTTTTTTAGCCATCACAAACGAGTTTGTGTCCTAATCCTAGATACTGATTTTTAAATACTCCTTTGGGATGTATTTTGTAAAGTGACTGAATACCTCCGTAATAAAAATTTTTATCATTAAAGTAGTCACGGTACGGAACACTAATTGCGCAAGTCCGACTTGCACTTGGCCGTTTTTAGTATTCCGTACGGGACACTTATAAGATGACTTCGGTGTTTGTCTGTCTGTCCGTCCGTCCGTCCGTCCGTCTGTCGGTCACACTCGATTTTCTCCCGAAGCTATTTGTCTTGAAATTTGGTAATAATATAGGAACTGATGTCCTCATCAGAGCCGTGTAGTTTTGAAAGTTAAATTTTGACTTAAGGGGTTAATTTTGGGGGGTGAAATCGGAAGTAAAAAAAAAAAATTTTTACTAGGTCATCGAGTGTCGTGTCAAATGAAAGCTTGTGAAAACACGACTAAAAAAATATATATATAATGTAATGCTTGCGCGCACTTTTCTTTGTATTATTTTAAAAATCGCTGTCCCCCCGCCTTATCTCGAAAAGTACTTATCAAAAAATTTTGAAAAAATTCTGGAATATTCTCCACGGGGTGTAGATTGAACGAAAATTATCAGGAGTGCATTACCTTTAATAAATTATCTGGTATATAAAAAACAAAAATTTCAAGGTCATCAGATTTCAGTAAAGATTGGAAACAAAATTTGTTGAAAACTCATTTGGGGTGTGTTTTGTGACGTCACTGATCATTTTATACCTCTGTAACAATTTTTTTTATTTTAAAAGCAATCAACGTACGGAACACTAATTGCGCAAGTTCAACTTGCACTTGACCGGTTATTCATATTGGAGGTTTCAAAAAATCATTTAAAAGAGTAAATATAACGAAACAACTATTAAGCAATATTTGATATGGAAACTACTAAATAGCTCATCAATGGGAATTAAATTATTGAATATTAATTTGTTTTTGAAGTTTTATTTCCTAATAGTTGATAAATTGTGAATACCTTGTTCAGTTTGATAATATTTATATATTTTTATTTTTGTATTGTCATTTGAACAGTAACAAAGTAAATTTTATGCCATCACATTAATTTTTGCATGAAATTTGACACGATTTTAAAATGCTTTTAATTTTGATAGACAAAAATCAATTGTACCCTACGTGAGCGCTATGACGCGAGAGACGCGGGCGGCACACAGTGAGCAGAAAAAAACATTATCGTTCAAAAATACCTACAGATATCAAATTTTATCGGATCGTCATATTTTTTTCCTTAAATTATCATAAGAAAATTTAGAAAAGAACTGTAGAGCCATATTTATGGTAATATATATTTTAAATGGTCATTTTATGCACATACTGTGATAAAAAATTGATCAATCCGAGAAAAAAAAAATGCTGTTGACTTTACTATTGATTAATTATTGACCACACTTATGCATTCTTATGTATTTTTGATTACTGAATCCAAATATGATATTTGATTTTCTAATAAACCTATTGAATTCGAGTAATGGGCCAAAAACTATCTTAAATTTTTTACTTTACTAATTCACATCTCAGCACTTCACCTACAATAAAGTTTTATATGACAACCAGATATAAAAAGTCTCTCCTCTTCACCTATGATTTAATCAGTAAGTTATGTTAGGCTTAAGGCTCGTTATATATTTGTTTCTGCTTGTTTATAACCTGAAACCGTATAGATAGCTCATGTCTAATTTACTCAAATCAGACGTTAGATTTGAATGTAGTGACTAATATAACATATCTGGCTATTTTTATAATTTTTGGATTCAGTGAACGAAAATACTTGGAAATACTGACCCAACCACTTTTGACCATTTTGAGGCAATTTTTGGACCTTAATTGGAAATCAGTAGGTATACGAGCAAATCAAATATCATATTTGGATTCAGTGACTTAAAATACATCGGAATATGTATATCTCGTTATTGTTGTTAACTTTTGACCACTTTGAGGTTGTTCTTGGAACACTACTCGAATTTTTGGACCTTAATTGGAAATCAATAGGTATACGAGCAAATATCATATTTGGATTCAGTGACTAAAAATACATCGGAATATGTATATCTCGTCATTATTGTTAACTTGACTTTTGACCACTTTGAGGTAGTTTTTGGACCACTACTTGAATTCAATAGGTTTATTAGGAAAGTGGATATCATATTTGGATTTAATGACCAAAAATACCTAGGAATATATATGCCTGGTCCATAGTAAATCAATAGTAAAGTAAAGAGTATTTTTTTTCTCGGATTCAACAAGTTTTCATCACAATATTTGCGTATAATGGTAATTTAAAATATATAATTCTAAGATGTAGCTCGACAGTTCTTTTCTAAATTTTCTTACAATGATGAAAAAATATGTGGTGATCCGATGAAATTTGAGGTTTTTAGGGATTTTTGAACGGTAATGTTTTTTTTTCTACTCACTGTGCGGCGTGGTGAAAGCGACAAGATTAAAATTAAATTTATATCGAGGTATTTTAAGCAGAAGCAACATTCGACCACAGATTTGCTAAAAATGGGAACCTCTCATGTTATTATACAAAAATATGAACTGGAGAAGTTGAAAATTGATAAAATGATTTATCCAGTACTTCGCTTGCAAGCATGCAGTTTTAAAATAAATACTAAATTTGACTCTCACTATTATGGTGACATATGAATAACATAAAAAAATAACCGGTCAAGTGCAAGTTGAACTTGCACAATTAGTGTTCCGTACGTTGATCGCTTTTAAAATAAAAAAATTGTTACGGTGGTCTAAAATGATCAGTGATTTCAGAAAACACACCCCCAAATGAATTTTCAACAAAGTTTGTTTCCAATCTTTACTGAAAACTAATGACCTTGAAATTTTTGTTTTTTTGTATACCAAATAAATTATTAAAGGTAATGCACTCGTGATAATTTTCGTTTAATCTATACCCCGTGGAGAATATTCCAGAATTTTTTTCAAAATTTTTTGATCGGGACTTTTCGAGATAAGGCGGGGGGACAGCGATTTTTCGCGATTTTTAAAAATATTACTAAGAAAAGTGAGCCCAAGTATTACATTATGTATCTATTTTTTACTCGTGTTTTCACAAGCTTTCATTTGACACGACACTCGATTACCTAGTAAAAAAATTTTTTTTTTACTTCCGATTTCACCCCCCAAACTAACCCCTTAAGTCAAAATTTAACTTTCAAAACTACACGGCTCGGATGAGGACATCAATTCCTATATTATTACCAAATTTCAACTTTCTACGACAAATAGCTTCGGAGAAAATCGAGTGTGACAGACAGACGGACGGACGGATGGACGGACGGACGGACGAACAGATGGACGGACGGACGGACGGACGGATGGACGGACAGACAGACAAACACCGAAGTCAGCTTATAAGTGTTCCATACGGAACACTAAAAACGGCCAAGTGCAAGTCGGACTTGCGCAATTAGTGTTCCGTACCGTGACTACTTTAATAATAAAAAATTTTATTACGGAGGTATTCAGTCACTTTACAAAATACATCCCAAAGGAGTATCTAAGATTCGGACACACGTTTGTGATGGCTAAAGAAACTTTCTACAACGTGAACGTCTCTACCATTAAGAAAAATGCAAAACATGTTGTCTATCAAGGCATGAGTACACGAGAAGCTTTATTCTTATTAAATGTACTGGTCGAGCATTGTAAAGATATGAATGTAGATGTATATGCATGTTCTATAGATTACAATAAAGCTTTTGACTATGTGATACACGAGAAATTAATAAAAACTCTAGAAACAAAAAAATATAGACAAAAGAGATCTAAATATTATTAAAAATCTGTACTAAAATCAAACAGTGAAAGTTAAAAAATTGGGATAGATAAGTCCGAAAGCATAAAAATAAGCCGAGGTGTAAGACAGGGATGCATTATCTCACCACTTTTGTTCAATCTTCATTCTGATACTATGTTTAATGAGGCCATCTAAGAATCCATTAAAGAAATAACATAATGGGAGTACACTTAAGAACATACGGTATGCTGATAATACTGTTCTATTAGCAAATAATGTTAAAAATATCCAGTAACTAATCAATCGAGTCGTAACAGCCAGCGAAAGATTTGGATGGAATATGAATATAAGAAAAAAACAAGTGGATGGTAATAACAAAGAAAAATCTACCACTAGAATCCCTCGAAATCAGCAACAACACTGTAAAACAGGTCTCTACATTTAAATATTTGAGAAATAGTTTAAATAACACGTGAGACCCAAGAAAGGAAATATATTCCCGAATTGAACAGGCCCGAGTAATATATGTGAACATGAATAAATTTTTCCATCGTACAAGTCTTAGTCTCGAACTCCAAATGAGAATGGTGAGAGTGTATATATTATCCGTGCTATTGTATGGATGTGAGTCTGGCTCAGAGAAACGACTGGAATTTTTTGAAATTTACATTTTTAGACGCCTTCTTCGTATTTCCTATGTACAGAAAATAAAAAAAAAACATACAAGTACTGAAAAGAATAAACAAAACGAAGGAATTACTAACAACCATAATAATAAAAAAAACTCAATACTTCGGACATATAATAAAGGGCCCAAAGTACGAATTGCTATGTCTAATCAATTATTGAAGGCAAAATAAAAGGCAAACGATCGATCAGAAGACGATAGAATTCTTGGCTGAAGGACATGAGACGGTGGTTTGGATGTGCTTCGAGTGATATTTTTCGAGCAGTAGTTTCTAAAGTTCGTTTAGCTATATGGATCGCCAAGTTTCATGAGGAGACGGCGTCGTAAGAAGAAGATCAAAGGTATATCTGTAGGAAAACTAGTCTCTAAGCCAAATGCTATTCAAATAGACGGATAGACCACTACTAACACATTCCACAAAATTTATGTTAAAATCTCCGACAATAATTAACTTAGATCCTTGCTGTGCATGTGTGTTTATACCTTTCTCTATACAGTAAATAACGTTTTTATTAGACAAGATGGGGGCTTGTGTACAAATATGAAACATATATCAAAGTTTGTATCCGATATTTATTTTTATATAAATTATCAAAGATAATGCAGTCGTGACAATTCTCATTCAATCTACACCAAATTTTTTCGAACTTTCTTGATTAGTAATCTTAGAGATAAGTGGGTGACAGTGATTTTTGGCAATTTTTTAAAAATAATATAAAGAAAAGTTTGCGCGAGTATTACGTTGTAGCCTATGAAAAGGTGTTTAATTGCGCCCCACGTAGACTGCGTCATTTTGTGCCGTTTGAAATTTGGATGCTCCAAGCTTGAGCACAATTTTCTTGCAGCCCCGCTTTAATTTCTGATAATGAATTGAGTGAATCCTGATTTTAAAAGAACTAAAGAAATTAAACACACACTAGCTCAGTTTTCTTTGGTAGAGAGATATGGGTAAGAGATAATTTTTGTACGTCTTTTTGGAATTATTTTCTATTTTTAAAGAAACCTCAGCTGTACGACTTTTTGGGCACCATTCATTTTAAAATAGAAAGGATCTAACTTCAGCTAAAAAAAAATGAAAAAAATACTGAAAGGGTATACTGTTGGTAAATAAAAAAATCAGTTTGGTACAGCCGTTCTTATCCTGAAAAGTAAGATAGGTATTCAGTGAGACACTAGCTTTAATCAACAAAAAGAAAATTTATTCATGTTTTTAAAAATAAAAAGTTCTAACCTTTGCAGTTTTACTGGATTACAAAAAATTTTAGCCTAACAGGTAGTTATGACATTTAAATTCTAAACTCTGACTACTCCCGAAGACGAAAAATAGTGCTTTTCACTTCACTTTTTAGTCAGTTCAAATTGCTGTTAAGGCACTACTCAGGGATAAGTCTATGGAAGGATGTTTTGGTAACTTACTGTTTTTATTTCGGCTTCGATGGAACACGACCGATTTCACACTTTTCTAGTAAACACTTAGAGAGCCCACTACGGCTTTTCGTTAAAAAAACTTGTGCTTTATTTAGCTCTCATGATTGTTGTTATGAGCCTTTACTGCAGCTCTGTCGAAGGAAGCCTACTTGGCGGCTCCGATGAAAATTAGCCTGGCTGCGGCTTGATGGTACTCAGCCTCGACTCCTGTCCTACCGGACCCTTAAATAAGCCGTGGGCCTTCTCTCGGTCATATCGCGACGCCGGAACCAAAAATCTGGATACACATTTTCAACCAATCCCGGCGTGCCGATAGATTCGGTCAGAAACCCGCACAGCACACTAATATACCGAACGGCTTGGAATCTCTTATTAATATACCGTTCGATACAAAAATGAAAATAAGTACAATTTGAAGTGAAAAATCAGTAACATTACATGGTCTTAAAATCTAGGAAAAAATGAATGTTACAACGTCATATATATTTTTCAAATTGTGTTTTCATAACCTTTCATTTGACATTCCACACGATGGACGTCGATTTGTTTTCACTTTCGATTTCACCCCCAAAAGTGTTCCATGGATACCGAACACTAAAAAATTAGAAATTTACCTTGCCAAATAATTAAAAAAGTATTTAATGATTAAAAAAAAATCTCTTTTTTAAAATAACGTCGGAGACAATATATGCTCTCTGCCAACGAAATACGTGCGTACGTTAAAGAATAACACTGAAATGTGGACGATACAGAGAACAAAATTTGCTAGGTATACTGCACAACACCACTTAATGTATAAAAGGAATTATCTTTTCTTGAGATGTGTGGCTAGATTATTATTTTTACGATATTTGATATTATTTATTACGAAGTTGGAAATATATTTTTCGTGATTTGAAAAACTAAAATTTCAGAGAGTAATATTTTCACAAATATAGTACTTCCAGTTAGCTGAGAAAGTAAATACAAAAATTTACCTGCTGTTCTATAAGTACATTTCCGTCAATTTAACTATTTGTATTTCTAAAATTTGTTCAATATTTATCTCAACGTTTTTTCGGATACTCTGGAATCTCATCTCTAGATCTTTTATTTACAATTTCTGTTAAAATTAGAAATTCTGGAAAATCAAGAACAATGAAATAGAATTATATTAAAACTATACGCAATTACCCTTTTAGCCTCTTACCTTATTCTTTTCATCCTGTATATATTTTACAATAAAAAATTTATTTTATACTCAATATGTAATATCTCAATCAGAAACTAAGAAAAATGCTCATAATACTATTAAAATGATGCAATGTCCCCCCACCCATTTTTTTTTATGGGTCTAGCACACGTGCTACAGGGAAGTCCCTAAAGCGCTACAGGAGCGACACGTGTACGGAGAAAGCGATTCACGTTGTTCTTAAATCGCTGTAAATTGTACTCGGTGGGAAAACACAGTCCTGGGCAAATTATTCCAAAGGGATGATGTTCTCCATATAAATGACTGCTTGAAAAGCGTTGTACGAGGAGTAACAAGCTGAACCTCATACAGATGTGAAGTATTAGCGTGACGTGTACTTCTAACATGCACCGCTCTGGGAGGAATTAAGCGGGCCACATCCTTCGAATACTTTCCATGAAAATACTGTAGAATAGGCTCAAGTCGCCAACCGTTCTTCGATGTTCCAGCGAATCAAGGCCACCTGTCAGTTCCGCGTCTCCAATCAGACGAACAGCTCTTCTCTGAATAGAATAGTTGGTCGAATTTGAGCTTTGTAAGGAATTAACAGTTGTTGTGAAGTGTAAAGCTTTCTGGTTCGAAATAATATTCCCAATTTCTGAGAAGCTCTCCTTGCTATGCCTGCAACATGTTCATGCCAAGACATATTTGCTCCCAAATTAACGCCCAACAATTTGAGTGACGATGTTAGGGGAATGGAGTGCCCCTACATAACTATGTCGGGTTCAGCAACGTTAACTTTTTTAGAAAAAACTGCAGCCTGGGTTTTTGTAGCGTTAAATTCCACTTGGTTACTGTCACCCCAGGATAGAATTTCTTCCAGGTCTTTGTTAAGTTGAATGACTTCCTGCTGTCTGCGGATATTCGTCTGAGTAGCCGATGTCCGAGCGTTCAAAGTGAATTAAGAGATAAGTGTACTGTCATCTGCAAAGCTGTAGATTGGATTCTCGGTCTTTTCCAGCAAATCGTTAATATAAATGAGAAAGAGAGTACGAGACAGTATGGAGCCTTGGGGTACACCGGCGTTGATAGTGAATGTGTTAGAGAGAAATCCGTCTACTGCTACTTGCAAAGAACGCTCTCTGAGGAAACATGAGAGCCATAAACAGAACTTTTCAGACATACCATAAGAACGTAGCTTAGCCAACAACCCATCGTGCCAAACACGGTCGAATGCCTTGGATATGTCAAGAGCAACCGCTCGAGATTCTCTTAGAAGATGCTGATTGATAGCCTTTTCCATGACTTTCGATATTATTGAAAGCAGTGCGATTGGTCGGTAGTTTTTTGGCAAGGTCTTCTTGCCTTTTTTAGGTATTGGCTGAACTGTGGCACATTTCCAGCAGGAAGGAAATATTCCCTTTCTGTAAGATAGGTTGAAAAGTCTACAGAAAACTGGTGTTAGTTCCCTCGCACAGTTTTTGAGAACTATGGCAGGTATTCCGTCAGCGCCAGAAGCCTTTTCGGTGTCTAGCTTCATCAAAATACGTTTTATGATACGCTGCCTGAAGACAATATCGAGCATCCTTGACTGCACTATGGGAATATTAGGTGGTGTTTTTCCTTGGAAATCGACAGTAGAATGTGAAACAAAGAGTTCAGCCAACAAGTTCGCTTTCTCAACAGGTGTCGTTGTTAACAATGTCCTCAACAGGTGTCATGTTAACAATGTATGTAATGGAAAAAAATGTAATATTTCGATTCCTTGATTGAAAGAACTCCGAAAAAGAACTATGATAAGAAGTTTGAAGTCATTCTTCTACCTCCCCTCTCTATACCTTTGGCACCTTATATATTTTAATATAAATGATTACACTTGCAATTTACCCATACTCCTATTCAATATCCCTGTAAAAATTGTCATAATTCTTTTGAAACCGGACAAGATTCTATTTTCTCTTTCACCCCCTATTCTCATTATAATTGAGAGTAATTAGATAGTAACTTAATTTTCATATTCCTACAGTCCAAGAACCCTTAAAAGTGTATATACCATGACATATATGAGGAAACCCTTATATTTTACTACAAATAACATGCTTAAAATTTTCCAATTATATCAACCAAAATGCTTGTAAAAATTCTTCAAATACTATTGAGACATATTTAACGAAACCTCCTTTCACCCCCTTCTTGAGTTTAGCTTAAAAATAATGAAAATAACCTAATTTTCAAATTCCTCGACTTCAAAAACCTTGGAAACGACATATAACGCTATATGTACAAAATAACTCCTCTAATTTCCTCACTCACCCCTTTCATCTCTTTTAGGTTTTACTATAAATATCTATGTAAAATATCTCTGTATCATCTCAACAAAAAAACTAGGAAAATTTCTACATTACTATTAAAACCATACAAAATTTATCAAGCCTCACCCTTTCATCCCTTCAGCTTAAGCGACATCACTCAACTTCGTTCGAGAGATATCGTGCCAACCGACCGACAAACCAGTAGACCAACGGACAGACGGACGAAAATGAGTGACTATATTTTTTGTGATCTAGGAGCCCTAAAACGTTAAGAAAAGCAAAAATATCGGATGTTTTCGCGGATACCACAGTTTCCTGTAGTAAGCAAAGTAAAAATTATGGAATATCGTGGAACTTAAACCACAGCAGCTTTCATTTCGCTTACTAGTGGATAGAGGACAAACCCACGTTGAGACGGATTTGGGAGAAACAAGTAGGATTCCAAACTGTTACTAATTTTTTCCAAATAACGTTACCTGCATACTTATATCAAAATTTCTGATTATAATTTTACTGACCAATTTAATACTATTCTATAGAGCTGCATTTGACACTTACAGATTCTCTATCTTGGTCAACAAATTGATATTTCTTTTCATTTTTGCAGATTCTAACTCTACCGCTCCATCCCAAATACATGAGTAGCATCTATAATTTATTCATGTAATACTTTTGTATCATTTTTACATATTTTAAGAGTATTCAACCACAATAAAATAAAATAATCTTTTTTTAGAGTAGTTTCTTTAACTTAGTACAAGGTAATTTTATTTATTTCTTATTTTCACTGAATTCCTAATTTTTCTCTGTGTGTAACTTGTTGGGATGGTTGGTTATCAAACAATTTTAAAGAAATAAAATGAATAGAATCGCAAAACATTAGTAACATATTTTAAGGGGAGTACACTATACGAGGCTGGTTTGAAAAGTCCGTGCAAAAATAAAAACTACTTATGTGTTTGGGGTAAACCTTTTTTATTTTTCGACATAGTCTCCTTTTAGGCTTATACACTTCGTCCAACGATGTTCTAGTTTGTTGATCCCTTCCGAATAATAGGATTTGTCCAAGTCTGCAAAATATCCATTAGTGTCTGCAATCACCTCCTCGTTTGAATAAAATCTTTATCCCGCCAGCCATTTCTTCAAATTGGGGAACACATAGTAGTCCGAGGGAGCCAAGTCTGGAGAATAGGGGGGACGTGAAACGAGTTGGAATCCTATATCCATTAATTTTGCGACCACAACTGCTGAGGTGTGTGCTGGTGCGTTGTCGTGATGGAAAAGGACTTTCTTGTGGGCCAATCGCGGGCGTTTTTCTTGCAGCTCGGTTTTCAAACGATCCAATAACGATGAATAATATTCACCTGTAATAGTTTTACCCTTTTCCAGATAGTCGATGAGGATTATCCCTTGCGAATCCCAAAAGACAGTCGCCATAACCTTTCCGGCCGAAGGAACGGTCGTCGCCTTTTTTGATGCAGATTCCTCCTTGGTAACCCATTGTTTAGATTGTTGTTTGGTCTCAGGAGTATAGTAATGTATCCATGTTTCATCCACAGTGACGAAACGACGCTTAAAGTCCTTCGGATTCTTCTGGAACAGCTGCAAACCATCCTTGCAACACTTCACACGATTCCGTTTTTGGTCAAGCGTGAGCAATCGCGGCACCCATATTGCGGATAGCTTTCTCATGTCCAAATGTTTATGCAAAATATTATGTACCCATTCAGTCGAGATGCCCACAGCACTAGCAATCTCACGCACCTTAACTCTTCTGTCATCCATCACCATATCATGGATTTGATCAATGATTTCTGGAGTCGTAACCTCCACAGGCCGTCCAGAGCGTTCAGCGTCACTTGTGCCCATATGGCCAGTCCGAAAATTTTGAAACCACTTATAAACTGTTCTAATCGAAGGCACAGAGTCACCATAATGTTTGTCAAGCTTCTCTTTAGTCTCCTGAGGCGCCATCTCTCGGACTTTGCACGGACTTTTCAAACCAGCCTCGTATATCATTATATTTTTTGATCATATGTAAAATTTTCAATTTGAAATTTATACCAGGGTGGATTAAAAAACCCTATAAAAAAACGAGGTGAATAACATTTTGATTGCGAAAAAAAATTCTCAACATAATCTCTGACCGCCTAGATAACCTCTTCGTTTGACGGAAATTTCTTCACTACCAGTCAAATGTTTGAGTTTAAGAAAAGCAAAAAAGTCACTTGTAGCCAAATCCGGGAAATAGGGAGGGTGGGAGTTGAATAATTAAGAAGCCCAGTTCGTACAATTTTGCCGTTACAGCGGCCGATGTGCCTATTGTCTTGGTGAAGGAGTATTTTTTGGCGCTCTAATCTTCGTTTCTGATTCAACTCACTATGCAAATAGTCCAATAATGTTGCGTAATAAGAGCCAGTCACTATTTTACCCTTTTTCAAATAGTCAACCATGATGATATCCTGTGAGTCCCAAAAAACAGTTGCCATTACTCTTCCTGAGGATTTCGCTTGTTTTCGATCCACCTTCGTCAATCCACTGTTTTGACTTCCATTCTGTCACCGGGATATTTTAGGGGATTCATATTTCGTCTACAGTAACAAAAGAACGCCGTAGTACTTCAAATTACGGTTCAACCTTTCCAAACCCGATTCTGAAATGTCCTTCTTAGTGCCTTTTTAGTCTGGAGTCAATAAACGCGGCACCCAGCGCGCACTCAGCTTCTTCATTTTTAGAACTTCATGTAGGATATTATGTACCCATTCATATGAGATATCTACCATCTCCGCATTCTCAGGAAGCTTAATGCGAGCATCTTACATCACGATACCATGAATTTTATCTACCATTTCTTTAAAAGAAACCTCAACTTGGTTTCTTAAACGTGCAGTAACTGCAGTGCTCGTTAGGCCAGGTTTAAATTCACTTATCTAGCAATAAGTGGGTTTGAGTGCTGGTACAGAGTCCCCGTGAACTTCCTTCAATTCAGTTCCCATCTGGGTAGCAATCTATTCTTTTTAACAAAAACGATTTATTACTGCACGATAGTCCCCTTTATCTATTACTACGAAATAGCTGCCAACAAATAACCGCGCCTTGCATCTCTTTGGACACAACCGTTACAAGAATCACACTTACCAATAGTTATGCTACTTAAAATAATTCCCTGCCATTTCGTGGAAATTTAGCAGACTTATCAATCCACAGCTGTAAGAAGTAAATATTTACACTTGGATTATCGATAAAATCTAAACGGTGTATCTTAGAATAGTCTTCTTTTAAAGGATATTTACCACTTTACTTCAGAGTATATCTTTTTATTTAAATAACTACTTCTTCAAGAAATTCTAATCTTCTTCACTTCAAAGCGGTGTTGTGATTCAAAAGAAATTTTTCACATGTGTAAATTTTAGGTCAAAACACGCTTTCATAAGCTGCTTCTATAAGATTAAGATAATTGTTTTAACAACTTTGTCCTACAGTAACAGTATTCCTCTCTCTATGTCTTAGAACTACTATATATCATTTATGAGCAGCAAAAACAATTTTCTTTTGCGGTAATAAGAAAGCCGTGGTAAATTTTGTTCATTTTTGTAAATGTATACATGTAAAGAAAACTTGACATGTAACTAAAATTACCTGACTAATTTCAAAGAAGTTATTTTTCAACTTTATTAGAGCTAACGTCCAAGTTAAAGTTCAACTAGTATCTATAACTTTTTGGAGGGCACTATTAAACATTGCTCATCTTGTGCTACACAACCCCTTTTACTTAAATTGCTATTTGTAATCAAGCAATTATTATTATGTGCCTACTTATATACAAAATGATAAATTAAACCAAGACGTCGGTGTAAAATCATTTGTTACTCTGCACTTTAATCACTACTTCAATTATCTTTGCAAACAATTCTTCCTCTCCCTTCTATTCCTACTTTCATTTCACACCTCATTTCTGGTTATAAATTATTTAGCCCATGTAGGTGAAAGGAACTTGTTCCGTCGGAATTGTTTACTATTTTAATGGAATTGACGCCCCAGTAGTTATAAATTATACAGTAGTAGTAGTTTGGTAAACTGTAAAGCGCACTTTTGGTTTTTAGCAGTGTTTTTTTTCGATCTTTCATGCCAATATGTTGGAAGAAAAAACAGCAACACTATAATATCTAATATATCAGAAGAAGTGTGTACGTATCCTTTCGAGAACTGGTAGGCCAGCTTATAACTCAAAAGAATATATAAATATTACCTTAGTGAACAATCGTAAGAATTCGAGATGACACTTTCATGAATTTCGTGAAAACCTACAGTTTAGATCCGTTTATCGGGGGGCACAATCACAAATTTCAGTATTCTAAGATTCTAATCCTGAATAACTCTGCTTTTGATCCCAGTTTACAATAAAACTAATTGTGTTGAATCCGTGGGAAGAAATTTTTTTTTAAAAAGTATCATGAGTAAAAACATTTTAATTAGCTAACTTTGATCCTTCATACTCTAAAAAAATGTACCAAGATAACCTTGCCAATTATTTAAAAAACAAATGCTAATTTATTGTAGGTCCAAAAATGGTATTACATTTACTATGTTGTGCTTTAGAAAAAAAGATAATGCGATTTTAGTGCAAACTGAACTAAGCTGTAGATTTCTAAGAAATTCATGAAAGTGTTACTACTATCTCGAAATCTAACGAATTTTCCCTAACGTCATATTTATATATTTTGGTGAGTTATAAGCTGGCCTATCAGCCCTCGAAGGGAACACGTTGGTATATATTTGGTATATATATATATATATATATATATATATATATATATATATATATATATATATATATAAAGGGTGTATGGAATAATGATTCCACAGCATTTATTATTCAGTGTTTTAAAAAAATATTTAAATAAAAGTTATAGGGTAGTATACTATACAGCGCACATGCTCACTTTGACAATAAAATGTTTTGAACTGCCAGTTCGAAGAAATTACGCCATCTTGACTTTTCTTTAAATGGAAAGCCCTATATATTATCTTATTTTTGAGTCTTATTAAAAATTCTTATTATTTGTCTAACAAACCATATGTCTAAATTGAACTGTTTTGAAATTATTGTCATTTGAAATTTAAAATAAAAAAAGGACAAAAAAACTATTAATAGGTTCATTTTTAATGTTTATTTTTAAGGTAACAATTGCTCAAAATGCGTACCGTTAACAGCGAGGCAATGACCCAATCTGTCATAAACAGCCTGAACAGAGTTTTGCAGATCTGTGCTACTTCACATTCAATTCTTTGTTGTAAATCTTCTACAGTTTTAGGTCGACTTTGGTAAACTTTGGTTTTCAAATGACCCCATACAAAAAAAATCGAGTGGCGTAAGATCGGGACTCCTCGCAGGCCATTCTACAGCACCTTCTCTGCCTATCCATTGATTACGAAAAATCGCATCCAAATATCTACGAACATTGATTTCATAGTGAGGAGGTGCTCCGTCCTGTTGATATCACAGATTCCTGTTAGGGGTATCCAAATTATTTTCATCAAGAAAAAGACCTGCACAAGTTGGAATAAGTTGCTCTTGGAATAACTGTAAATATCGGAGTCCTGTAAGATTTCCATCGATAAAAAAGGGACCAATGATATGACGTTCACAAATCCCTGCCCACACGTTTATCTTTTGTGGTCTTTGAGAATGACTGTCGATTATCCAGCGGGGATTCTCAATAGACCAGTACCGGCAGTTATGCCTGTTAACTCTTCCAAACAAAATATGTTCTCGTCAGAAAAAACAATATTATGAATTAGGTTAGGATCAGTATTGATTCGTTCCATCATGACCTCGCAAAATTCAACGCATCTATCGTAATCATCTTCAGATAATTGAGAGTAAATGTTTGACACACAGCTTAATTTCTTTTTTAATTTGATCTCCTTAATTTTTAATATCAATAATTCCAAAGCAGTTCAATTTAGACAAACAGTATGTTAGACAAATAATATCTAGAATTTTTAGTAGGAGCAGAAATTTAAGATGGCGTAATTTCTTTGAATTGACAGCTCAAAAGATTTTATCGTCAACGTCAGCATGTGCTCCCCGTATATATATATATATATATATATATATATATATATATATATATATATATAGGTATATATATATATATATATGTATGTATATATATATATATATATATATATATATATATATATATATATATATATATATATATATATATATATATATATATATATATATATATATATATATATATATATATATATATATATATATATTATATATATATATATATATATATATATATATATATATATATATATATATATATATATATATATATATATATATATATATATATATATATATATATATATATATATATATATATATATATATATATATATATATATATATAATCTATAAAATATATTATATATATTATATTCCTGGACAAAATTAACGCAATAATATACTAAATCATACAAACCTCTATAATGAATTAATTTTAATAAATTTTTATGAACATTGGTTACACTAAACGTTAGAAAAAACTTATTCGGATACTTTAAAAGTGAATTAGCTACCAAATTTCTCTATAAAATTCGAATTAAAATTATTCTTAAGACCTAATAACAAAATCGTTGAAATTATGTAATAATGAAAAAAATAAACTGGGACACTAGTAGCAAAATTAACGGTGTAACTGGGACACTAGTAGCGTGTGTTGCCTCCTCTACTTCGGATGACAGCGTTTATGCGCCTAGGCATGCTTCTAATTAATTGGATAAAATCTTGAGGAATTTGCTCCCATTCTGTGATAATTGCATTTTCAAGTTCCCTCAGGTTTCTAGGTGCAGGTATATGACGTTTCACATTTTTCTTAAGGTGATCCCATACATGTTCTATCGGATTCAGATCCAACTCTGTTCTCTCTACTAAGCAAGGGCGCAGTGGCTGGTCTCCTACTGTTTAATTCAGCTTCATTTAACCATCTTCTAACTGTTTTAGAAGAAATTGTGACATTGCGAACAGCTTCGAGTTCATTTCTTATTATAGAACTAGTGACAGTCCTGTTTCTTAAAGCATATTGTCTTATAAAACGTTCATCTAGGTCGCTAGTGCATCGTTTTCGCCCTTGCCCTAGCCTTCTAGAACAAGTTCCTACTTCATTCAAGCGTCTTACCCTACGACTTATTGTGGAACGATATTTGCCTAACAAATTAGCAACATAACTCTGACAATATCCCTCGTCCAATAAAAATGAGGCTCGCACTACCTCGTGTTCAGTTAAATTCCTTGTTCGATTCATTTTTCTAATTCTTCAGGGTCAGAAATAAAACAGTCTACCACAAAAACGTATTACTTTGAAAAAGGGAACAATTTATAAGCTTACTTTTAAAGAAAATCTATCGCATTATTACAGAAAATTGTTTATCTTCTAAAAAATTCTTTAAAACTGTAAATCTAAACGAATTGTTTTGATTTCTGCCATGAACAATGAAACAAAATATGCATAACCTACTATTCAAATACTCGATAAACTTTAAAACTGACATAAATTAATTTTCAGATTGTTGCGTTAATTTTGTCAGGAGTTTATATATAATATAATATATATATATATATATATTATATATATATATATATATATATATATATATATATATATATATATATATACGTATATATATTGATTTCATCAACACCGACATCTACTTGGTTCAGCTCGAAGCAATAAATATCAAAAGACCGCATAAAAGAACCATATCTCGTCTTGCGTTACGACAACGACAATAAATGTCATAAGATCGCATAAAAATAACCATACCGTTTTGCGTTAGGACAACGCGCGTCTCCATGTCGAGGGTCGCTTAGTCGAATCCATTGCCAATAATAAATGGGATCTGCTCACTCACACAGATTGCTACGTCAACCGCTTGCTGAAAAACTACCAAATGTCAAAGCCTCGATAACCTCAAAAAACCGATATTTCTTCTCCCGCGCGCCTGCCAAGCAAATAGGAAACAACTATTGACCTGTATAACGAATATCCTCCAGAATAATCTATTACATACATTTGAATGTTTTGATTTTTATAACCTAATACATTTCATTAATTTGATCTCATGTCACTTTAATATTTGTGATATGGTAAGAAATAAAACCAATATTTTGCAAGGTCATATTGTAATTAACCATTTTTTTAAATTAGACTTGACAGTAAAAAAAGACCCAATCATTATATTAGGCCCCTTTTTGCTACCTTGAATAAAACTGTAATTTTTCTTTTCCTGAATATTTATCACCAGCCTTAAAGTATCAGGCATGCAAATCTCCAAACACAAAGGGGATCGACCGCCAATTTCGAGTTGTTGGAAAGTTAAGAAATGAGCTCTTCTCCAAAAATATTCTGATATATTATATGTTAGTTAAAATATAAGTGTCGAAAAAATAACACTATCCGTTATTATAGTTAAAAAAACAATTATTAAAATACATATTTCAGATATGGAAAATAGTTAATATGTCAAAATCAAACCATAACATATATTTAAGAATGAAAAAGAAAACTTAACTTGCCGTAATAGCAAAAAAAATAAACTCTTTCAAATTGCAACAGATTAAGAGGGCGAACCGAAATTTTGACCTGTCGACTAACCATTTGCCTTGTTGTTCATTCTATCAGCCAAAAATGGACTGTAGTTTAACCACTTGAATGAAGTACCATAACATTTGTTGACACTAAAAAATTGCCCCACAGGGCAGGCGCTGTCGGGACCGAATCCAGTTTTAGGGCCCAAAAAACGTTGATCCAAAAATGGACTATCTGTATAAAATCAATTAATTAATGGATGGAGAGAAAGACTCGTAAAAAGACAGTCTATTTTTGGATGTAGCATTTTGGAACTTACCTGGGCATTCCAGGGAACGGGGGCCGCAAAATCAACGTTAAAACCTTTTATTCCACTTGCACGATAGAATGAACAACTAGGCAGACGGTTAGTCCACAGGTCAAAATTTCGGGTTGCCCGCTTGGTCTATAAAGTGCTAGCAAAACTGACGGAAGCAAAATCATTAGCCCAACAGATTGATCCTAAAACAGCTTGTGGTGTTCCTCAAAAGCCATGCTGAGTTCTCGACCAGCAACAAATTTCAGTGGAAAATTCATGGATATAGTTGTAAAGAATTAAAATTTTTAGTGTTTTAGTACCCAGTTTTAGATATATGGAAGAAGCAAGAACTCTTGCCGAGTAACTAAAAAATAAAGGATTACCTTCATAAAAACTTATTTATCACACGATTGTATCCTGGATGAACACTCATTCATCAAATCTTACAGTTTATTAAAATTATAGGCTTTTACTTTTTTTTACCAGTAATGTCTTTTTCTTTTATCTTTTAATACAATGACACACATATTTCATGTGTTACTTTCATCTACTTGCGATTGGCGTGTACGGTTTTGAGTGGATTTATAATGAAGCAAATCTAGCAAAAAGATCCTATATTCCACTTCATTCATTGTTTGGATAATATCAACCAAAGAATACCTACATTTTAACGTGGCGTCCGAACTACAGGATCATATTACTCTGAGCCTGCTGTTCTGTGGTCTTGTTCTACATTTTCCGCCTATCATGAATTTCGACGAGAACAACCTCTTTGATACTACAACGAAGTATGTACGATCTATCCAACCCAATTTTAGATATGTATTTCGCTAGAGAGCAGGAAAGACACTGTCTTTATCGTCAGTCATTTCTGATCGAAGCAGTGCTCCATCAACAAGAGGGCGTTGGGGTCGATTCCCAACTTCAAAAGTCCAACTTCAGATATGCCTCCCATGTTAGTACAGAGTAATAATTATGCTGTTTGCATCATACGCATTTTTTGGTCCAATTGGCCTCCTACCAACAACAGACCTTAAAACAATGTCTGCTTTAAGAGTTTTTGAACGTTTGATGCGGAGCTATATAACATGGTATGTAGCCTAACCAGATATATTTCAAATAAATTAGTATATTGACTTGCAAGGTAGGAATAAGAATGCTGCCAACGGTAAACTGAAAAAATAGCCTGGTTGCTATACAAATGACAGAAAAAGTTGGGGTCAAAGAAATAAGCATTTTGAATTAAAGAAGTAGGTCTAAAGAAAAGACTATATAAACAAATTTTGAATATAGACCAGGTGCTGCATTTGATTCTATTTAGTCCCAGTTGATTATTTTTTTGGTGTAATGGAGCAAGAGACCAAGCGGTGAAAACGATAACTCTGGTTAAATAAGAAGTTGATATTTCTTAGAGGTGAACGACAATTATGAGAGAAGTTGTAAGCTATCGAGTTCTTAAAGACACCCTTTGAATATTACATATCTATCTAACTGCAAGAAGCCTCTGATACAGAGTCGGGCATTTATTTGATTGGGAAATGAAAGTCCAAATTATACGAGATAAATAATAGTAGACCAACAAAAGATTTTCAAAAAGCACCTTTATTAGTGGTAGAGAATTTAAAATATTGACTAGATATTCGTTTGACATTTTTGTAATCAGTATGTTTGACAAATAATTAATAACCCAATCACATGTTTTTAAACTAAAGGAAGTGTGTCTAAATTTAGCTAATAACATCTCATGATTTAAGACATGAAATCTTAAGGTAAATGAAGGAAAACTTGTTTAGTAGCAAAACCTAAACCCCAAGTATCTATTATATCATTTTCAGTTAACAAAGCAAAAGTTATTGTACTAAAATTTGATAATCATATTGTAAAGCTGTGAATTGAAATACACAAAATTTTAATATTCTTGAGTTTATATTTTCTTTGTTAACGGATAAAGAATCGTGTGAAAAACATCATTACTCTGGCTTATTTACCTTTCTTATTTCTCTTCATTCCAATTTCATGTGTAAACACAGAAGTATCAAAAATATTTATTATTCAGCAAAAAAAAGCTTTTCATTTCTTGGTAAACGGCCCTCCAACAACAAGCTGACTTTTTGACAATAGCTTATAAAATACTTTCAAATGATAAATTATGTATTCACGGGGTGAATAATATATACAAAGGAAAATAAAACACATGTCATGGAAAGTTCTGCAATTTAAAGTGAAATTTGGAAAATATTTTACAAAGTTGTATTGCAAAATTTGAAGCAAAACGTTATTAATAAGTAGTGAAATGTATAAATTGCTTGTCAGAATTTAATATTCAATTTATGTTGTAGCGTTCTTTGACGTACGGAGCATCGGTTATCTATCTGTCAGCATATTTCCGAACAGGTATCCAACTGTCAAACCCCGGGCGTCACCGTTCGCATTCGCATAGTAAAGGACCCACTGGAGCATCTGGTAACTTATTACAGTAGAGAAACGATAACTCAGTGATCACTAAGTGATCTTGGCCTATCTTGCATATGCCCTGAAGGGCAGAAGGGACGAGAAAAGAAATAAAACAAGGTAGCGGCGCCACGATCAGATAGACCAGAACGCTTTACCTCGGTCGGTACCCTTTAACAAATAGTGCCAGACATTCCCCAACAACAATTCCAGTCGTACCGGAATGTCTTATATAAGGGGCTATATGCTATTTTCAGGAGTACTCGATCTCGCGATAAAACTTACCGAACCTTAACACGTGTACTGGTCGATGTGTCGCCACTTGATGACGGTCAGCGGCACGTGCGTGAGTGAACAGAAACATAGATGACGACAGGTCAGTTGATTCCGGCAAGTGGCGGTTTAGTTCGAAGAGGTGAGTAGCGAAGTGTAAGCAGCTTTGCGGCTTACTCAATAGGCGGCGGTAATGGTAGTTTGCACTATTCGTGGCTCTGTAGAAGGATACAAAGAGGGTTATGATGGTCAACAGCGTTAGATCGGATTGATTGGCTGCCTGGCTTCTTACCTCTTGGTTGGTTGGTCTGCTTCAGCTAAATGTTCGGTCGGTGCTCAACTGCTACTATCTGTTCGGGATTACGTATAGATATTTTATAGCCGCTGCACGGCTCGACAGATGCCCGATCCGAGGCTACAGACGCGCGCTGGCAGTACCAGCGTTTCATTAACTGCGGCTTGTTACAATGTCACAGTATAGGAACGATAGTGGATCGAGGAGCGGCTGGAAAATTGAAACAAACTGATTTTCCGCATTCTAGGTGAAATAATAATTGGATAGATTAAAGGCCGAAAATAAGAATGAACTTTTTCTGATGTCTAATATGGAAGAAATGTTCGACTCGCATATTGCCCCAGAAAATTTATGTAACTTCGTTATAATGTCTAACTTTCAACCTATTAAAAAAAAAAGTAATAAAATGAACTTAGAAATTATATTTTAGGATTTCAGCGAAATAATAAATATAAATGAGAAAAATTGTGTATTGTGAATAAAAAGCATCAAACACCTGAAGTGCCTAAGGTTATTACCAGAAGCGAATGCATCTAAGTATCTTTTCTCTTTGTGTTTATTTTCATATTCGCGTATAGTTCTTTTCGTTTTAGTAGCTTGCTTTGTATAGCAGTGTTCGAAATGATCGAGAAAGTAGCACATAGTGTTGTTGAGCAAAACTTAATAATAAAGTTTTTCAAGCGTAAAATTTCTGAGGAACTTAATACTACTCGTAGCTATGGGAGTGTATAAATGATCTTTCGGAAGGAGTTGAGAGTTCGAAAAATTTCAGCATGTTGGATGCCAACGTTACTGAATGAAGATGAAAATGCTGGGAAAGTTCGAATATTTTGAAAGAGAAGCCTATTTGCACAACATTGTGACATGTGATGAGATACAGCACATTTACACCCCTTGATTAAATTGCGCGAGCATGGAGAAAAAATGAACCAAATCCCCTGAACCCAAAATTCGCTTGTCCTGGAGAAAAGTGTTAACCATTGTTTTTAGGGACTAGAAAGGGGTCCTACTACTCAATTTTTTGCATGAACGGTGGACCATAAACGTAACTTACTATTGTAACCTGTATCTGGAAGTCCACTTATGTAATCTCGTTTGGAAATCAATTTAATCGGATAATGATTTCTCGACAGACCAGCAAAGACGTACGATGTCTCCCCATTTTGCTGAAAACAAGTTTACAGGTTACAACTATTAAAACTTAGTAAAATAAATGTGAAAGACTTCTCAATCATCTCTCCAAATTAACTCAAAAAAGTACTGGCCGACCATTTTACGTGCAAAAGTTGCCGCCAGGGACATTAGTCTGAGGGAATATAAAGACCTTGGTGCTTTAGTTTCTTATCTGTTGGATTTTAGTAAGGAATATTTTGTTTATTTAGGTGGCCGTTAAAGTGGAAATTTGCTTAAGCAGAGAATGAGTACGTAAATACTAGGACGCATTGAAACAAAGTTGGACTTTGCCCTTATTCGTTATATCAGTTATGTATGCAAGTACAGGAATTTACGAAGAACGCATTGTATTTTATACCTAGAGATTTTGTAATTATTTGTGCGTCTTAAGGCGTTTTCGCGCGAACTCTTGACACTCAAATGCAGACCATATTTACATTGATTCGTGATGTTCTTGATCGCCCTGACAAACATTTGCTTAAAGTCGAACCAACTTGTATCATCTACCAGTAATAGATGTTGAATGCGAAATATTTACCTCTAGATAGTTGCAGTTATTGTAAAACTAAAAAAAGTGTAATGCTCTTTACCCTGCCTTTGCGTTTAAGTAATAAGTCAAAGAGGTTCGAATTTGTTTATGGGACAGCCTGAACGATTACGAATAATTACGTTTTTAAAATTACCTTTTTAGCAACCAAAAAAAGGAAAAAAAACAAATAATGCATTTTTTGAGCTAACTATGTTAGTTCCATCCCATTACATACTGTTTCTATTAAGATTGATTAGAACAAAAAAAGATAATTTCTTAATTTATGAAATTACTAAGCTGGCAATAGTTAGGTTTAGACAAAATAAAACTTCCTATTCAACCAAATGTGTCGACGTTTTGACTCTAAATTATCAAGATAAAAAAGAAAGGGAAATTTAAAAAAAATGTTTGTAAAACTAGAAGAACATTACATAGTTACGCACACACATAGAACAAAGGGTCTCAGTTGAGGACTATAGAAACCACGAACGTTAAACCAAACCTAACGTAACACATATTTATAGCTTAAGATGGTAAATTTTTATATCTTTTTAATTATTATTTGATTTAAATGATTAGCTATGCCTTATATAGTTCTGGAAGTGTACGTTAAAGAAAATATTTCCAAAATTATTTGTCAGATTAAGATTGGTTGTCTAAATTTGGTAAAAATGGTAAGTTTTTATATCTTACTAATTATTATTTGATTTAAATGATTAGCTATGCCTTATATAGTTCTGGAAGTGTACTTTAAAGAAAATATTTCCTAAATTATTTATCAGATTAAGATTGGTTGTCTAAATTTGTATCTTATTAATGATATTAAACTCTTATTTTTATTTTAGAGCGTTTAGCTTGAAATAAGAAGCTAAGATTTGGATCGACGTCAGGTATTATTGAAATATGTTTTACATAATTTTGTGTTTGTTTTCTTATTTTCTATTTTATTTATATACCGTTATTTCTAGTTTATTTTTTAAATGATTCTGTTAGGATTAGACAATAAAACACAATTTACATATTTTAAACGTAAAATATTCCTTTGAATACTATAATTTAACATTAAAATATGGACTTCATTACATACTCTTATGTAAATGTTTAAAAAAATAATTTGAAGGCTCTTGTACTTTGTTTTCCTTATTGTAGCATTGATAAAACTTTTTATTTTGTCCCAAACTCACTATTGATGGTACAGGACTTATTGTTAGGATACAACTTTCTGTAATATATTTTAGAGTCCTTAACTCCAAGAACTATAAACAGGTCATATAAGATGATATATTCACAGCTACTTCCTTTAAGTCCTTTTTCATACTTAGACTTTTGACAGTAAATTATTATACTGAAAACTTCTGCAGTTGTAATCAAAAACCAGGAAAAATTGTGATAATACTATTTAATAGTCACAAAATTTATTGACCCCCACCCGTTTTTTTGCCGTCCCCTGAAGTAATGCAGGTCAAAAAATATAGGTTCCTTCACCATTTTTAGTGCAATATGTGTACCAAATATTTACTCGGCATTTTATGACATGCCACTTAGAAAGACAGTTAGACAAAGGGCATTATAAATATGAAACTATGTTTTTCCATTCTTCTTCTAAACTTTGAAATAAGCAAGTTGGACTTTAATTTAAAAGAAATATTAATTAAGAACTTATTATATAGCACGAGCTACAAATTATCACTAAAAATTTAATATTACTGATTTTATTCGGAGTCTAAATATCTTAACATGAGGGTGTCACCTTTTATATAACCTGATTTATTGAAAAATAAATGAACAACATAAGCAAACACTCTAAAACTATGGCTTTCGGAAACAAAGTTTAACGTACACAAACAAAAATTAAAGCAAAAATGTTAAAATTGCATGTATTGCAAATGACTGCCATTAAACTCTCGAAATTCTCTACCAACTTTTTTCACTTTTTTTAACTTTTTGCATGCAACATTTTGCGTTAGCTCTAAAGCATGCAATTATTTGTTTCCTACTTAAACCTTTTGTGGTTTATTACATTGTTTAAATATTTCTGGAAACAGTATTTACAGTTAAACGGTTGCCAGGTGTTTACTGTTTTTAGTTCAAACACTAAGTAATAATAGTGATAACATTAATTGTGAAATTATTAAAAAATTAGCAATAGCCCCCTGAATTTAAGCTGTATTAATTTGAAAATATTTTTGGACAATTCAGAGGTTATATTTTTTTTTATAATTAAAGCACTTGTTTAACGTTGACAGTCTGGTTAAATGGTTAGAGTTCCAATTTAATCATTTAATGAACCCGTGACTTCACAGGTTAGAACCTCAGTGATCTGAGATCATTTAATGAACCATTGACTTCACAGATTAGAATCTCAGTTATCTGAGATCATTTAATTAACCAGTGACTTTGCAAATTAGAATCTCAGTGATCTGACACATGTAGTACTAGAGGTTGAAATAATGAATTCATGGAATTCATTGCTTACCGCAAAAGTGGTACTGATACGAATAAGAAGTAATGGCATCCAGGGATCTTCGGTTTACTGAATATTACCTCATACTAAGGTATATCTGAATTACTTACACCATTATTCTCAAAAATTATCTGTTATCAACTCCTTAGTATTTAGAGCTCCTGTAGTACGTGTTGAGTACTCAATATAATCAAGATCCACAGCCACTAATCAGTGACTGACTATATTATCTGCTCTTGTAACCATGTTAAAAACTCCTGTACAAGGTAGTAATAGGAATTTACCAGTAGATAAAGCATTTATCTAATTTCCGACTTTACTCTTGTAGTACCAAAGGATACAATATTTTAACACACTGAAAATGTTAATAAAATTCCTCCTTGCTATGGTATGGTTTATGTATGTAGAAGATTAATCCACTAGAACTAACAGACATGAACGATGTATACAAAAACAATGTCTATAATCAACTGTAACGGAATATCAACTCTTTTCAGGATACACCATTAATATAAGAAAGAGTAACTTTCATGGTCTAATCTCCTATTTACATAAACAAAATATTGAAAAATTAATTGAAATTTATGAAACTATAACATCTTGAAAGCGATCTAGGTTACCATCTGTATCTCACGTGAAATTGATTATCACAGCATATACACGATAATTTTGGCTTGTACCTCTGTGGGCTTATTTAGTGTTCTAATCTGAAAAAGCCCCAGTTTCTAAAAACACTTCTCTTAATTTTTTCTGCCAATAAATTAGAAAAAGTTCTGATAATGTTATGGAAACTACACAAAATTTGTAGACATCTCTTTAATCCCCTTACCTCGCTTCAAAACATTCTTGTACTTTCCTATTTAGTAATATGTATCAAATCTGAAATAGATTGGCTCTGAAATCTGAAGAAATATAAAAATTTCAGAATATTTTTTTACGAATATAATACTTCCCTTTGTCATGGGAAATAGGGGCTATTCGCTGGTCTGCAATGGTTTTTTTTGCATTTTTTTGTTATACTTCTTACTCAAAGGTTATAGAAGATTTTATTTTTTACTAAATTTTAAATAAAATATTTTAAAGGGTTTGCAGAAATCGCTTAACGAGACTAATCGGGATTTAGATACTATGCTATGCTCCAGTTAATAAAATTTTATTTTCTACTGTACACTGTCAGAAGATAATCTGTTTAAAGAAGGAAACTTTTTGATCAAATTGATGATTTTTTAAAGTTTTTAGTGGGCTATATTTTGTTTATGAAATAAATTAAAATTGCCTTCCGGATATCTAAATTTTGACCACATTTAAGAAAAAATCCTAGGCGAGATGACAAATAGTCACTCCAATTTACTACAGCCTAATCCCAGAAATCATCATTTCAGTATCTGTAGGCTTTCTAATAAGGTCTTATCCTGGAATTTTTTGGATTGGATGCTACAAGTTATACTGAAGGGCAGAATAAAACTGTTGTTTAAACAACAAGAATAAAATTGCTTACTTTTGGGAATTAAAAAGTTATGTTGGAAACTGAATTTTTCTCTATAGAAGAGTAAAATTGCGGCACGTAAATTTCCTTATAAAATTAGTGTGTATTATGAGCTTTTGCTCCCTATATAAACAATTAAAATTATGTCAATTGACAAAAGGAGTACAAAAGGTGGAACTTAAAAACTAAACCTTTGTTCGGTCCCGATCTATTGGTATAGTACAAAAGTTGAAACCCAAAAACTAAACCTTTTTTCGGTCCCGATCTATTGGTATAAGGCTAGTATAACTTTCATATTTCTATACCGTTTCATCCGTCATAAAATGTTCTTGATGCAGTTGCTAAGCAGCCATGCAATTTATCAAAATGATGTAGTCATTCAATAGGAAACTGGAACTTCTGCCTAACGTTATATATTGCAAACGATTTTCCGAAATGATTATTAAATAAATACTCATTGCTATTGTTGCTGCATTACATTTCAATGTTAAACAAAAAATGAGTATATTCGAAAAAAAATATTTACAAATGTTTAAGTTTTTTCTCATGAAACTAAGACAGTTATAATTAAACTACTATCAATCTTAATTTTTACGTTTACTAAGTAAATAAGGAAATTGTCAAAATATACGTATATGATGAATTAGACAGTTATTGTCCATTTTGTAACGCTTCATATAGTTATACAAAAATTTATAAATAACAAATTTTCTTTTATTTATTTTACATCAAAATTGATATACTACTCTGCTAAAAAAATCGAAAAGTGATCCCTAGGGTTTAGCACCTAAATAGTGATCTCCCTTAATCTTACCTCTTACACAATTGATCATGTAGCAATATGTTCTAAAAAATATCGGATCAGAACATTGTGTGTGTCAGTCAACTTGGCAGTTTGATAAGTCAGTGACTTTAAAATGAAACATTTTCTTCACAAAAAATTTATTTATTTTTCAACATAATTTTCTTTTATGTCTATATATTTTGCCCAACACGTTTCTATCTTTTTTAAACCTTCCAAAAAATATGATTTTTTTAAAGTCATTAAAATATGCATTTATTCTATCGATAATATCCTCTTTTGATGCGAACCACTTTCCCCCGAGCCAATTTGGAAAGAGGAAGAAGTCACAGGGGGTCAAATCTGGAAAATAAGGTGGCAAATTTTGACCATGGCAATTGCAGCCGTGTGAGCTGGTGCGTTATCATGATAGAAAAGAATTTGTTCATTACTAAATGGGGTGGCCATTTTATCAACGCAACGTGAAATCGGTCCTATACTGAAGCATAATAATGTCCTGTGATAATTTTTCCTTTTTCCATGTAATCGATGAAAACTATACCACATGAATCCTAGAAAATTGTGGCCATGACCTTTCCAGCCGACCGAGACGTTTTTGCTTTTTTCGGAGCACTTTCATCAGGAGCAATCAATTGTTTCGACTGATCTTTAGCTTCTGGAGTGAAATAGTGATTCCACGTTTCATCTATGATAACATATTTCTGTAAAAATTTACTTGGATTGAGCTTGAATATGTCCAAAAAATGATTCGAAATGGTTACGCGATTCCGTTTTTGATCGACCTTGAGCTAACGCGGCACCCACCTTCCTGATAGCTTTCTCATTCCCAAATACGTTCATTTGAGATGTTTACCATGTTGGTTCTCTCGCGTATCTTTAGTCCACATCCATTTAATATGATATCATTGATTTTATAGACGATTTCTGAGTTTGTAACCTCATTTGGTAGTCCCGGGCGATCATCACCACTTGCGCTTGTATGGCCACAACGAAATTTAGTGAATCACTTGTGCACTATATATATATATATATATATATATATATATATATATATATATATATATATATATATATATAACATCATCATCATTAGCTTATTACATCATCAGTCGGATGTAAGCCTCCCCAAGTTGTCTCCAATTAGCTTTGTCGTTTGGCAATCGTGGCATCTTTTGTGTTCTTTAAGCCTCCATTTAACTATACAGTGTGTCCATCCGTTATCATTCATCCTTGCGACATGCCCTGTCCAATTTCTCCTTAATATACATATTCATTGTACTACATCTGTCAGTTTTGATCTTCTTCGTATTTCGATGTTAGGAATACCATCTTGGAGTCTAATATTTAGCATTCTTCTCTCCATTGCTCTTTGGGTTACCTGGAGTTTATGTATTATACTTCTATTTAAAGTTCACGTTTCAGTGTCATATGTTAATACCGGCAGTACAGACTGATCGAATACTCTGGCTTTTATTGTATTTGGGATATCTAATTTAAATGTAGATTGTAACCTTCGGAACACAGACCAAGCTAACGAGACTCTTCTATCCAAGTTAGCCTTTAAATTATTTTCTAATATTTCGATTTTTTGTCCTAAATATATGAATGTTTGTACCTTTCCCATTCTTTCACCTTCTATTAACAGTTACTGGCTATTATCTTCACTTTCGTTGTTCAAATATTATATTCAAGAAGAGTTGTATATCTTTCATCCACTCTGCTGTCACTTAAGTCGTTAAAGACTCCCCATATCTCTACGGAATCAAATGCTTTTTCGTAGTCAACCATTGCTATCCACTAGCCGAGACCGACCTTATATTCATTTGCTTTTTCCACTAGTAACCTAATTGTTTGAAGATGGTCCAAAGTGCTGTATCCCCGTCTAAATCCCGCTTGTTCACGTGGTTGACAAATGTCTAATTTTTTCGTTAATCTTTATCTTCTGATTCTAGTGAGGATTTTGTATAACACCGGTAACAGGCTGATGGGTCTGTAATTCTCCAATTTAAATTTATTGCCCTTTTTAAAAATAAGCACAATCAAGGCATTTACCCAAGGTACTTTCTATTAGGCACCTGTTAAATAGAGCTTGAAGAGATTATATTATCGATGCCCCTCGATACTTTATCATTTCAATAGTTATTTCATCGTTCCCTGGTTTTTTGTTGTTCTGTATATGTTGTAGGGCGTTCATTATTTCCTCCGTTGTTACATCGGGAATTTCTTCATTTCCCACATTTCTTACTATCACTCTATTTGCTTCTTCTTTTCCGGGCGGTAGCGATATTTTCGTGTCATATAGCGTTCGATAATATTTTTCTGTTGCTTCCTTTATCTCTTTGATTTGTGTGATCTCTTGGTTATCGTTATTTATAAGTTTTATTATTTGATGTCTCCCTTCATCCATTTGTTTGTTTAGATGTTTCAAACTTTTCCCCTCTTTCCAAGTTTCTTCTATTTTCGGATTTCCATACTGACGTCTTCTTTGATCTTTTTCTTTATTTTTTTAATCTACTTCTTCCAGTTCTAATCTGCTATGTGTAGGATCTTTTCTTAATAGTCTTCTCTGTTTCGAAAGATTTTGTGTCTCTTTACTTAATTTTTGTGTTTTTTTTCACTAGACACACGTGTGTAGTCCACAGTGTAACACACACACACACACATATATATATATATATATATATATATATATATATATATATATATATATATATATATATATATATATATATATATATATATATATATATATATATATATATATATATATATATATATATATATATATATATATATATATATATATATATATATATATATATATATATATATATATATATATATATATATATATATATTATACATACATATATATATATATATATATATATATATACATATATATATATATATATATATATATATATATATATATATATATATATATATATATATATATATATATATGTATGTATGTATATATATATATATATATATATATATATATATATATATATATATATATATATATATATATATATATATGTATATGTATATATATATATATATATATATATATATATATATATATATATATATATATATATATAAGTGTGTATATACCATGTGTTGGACTGTGAAAAATATGAAAATTAAGTTATTTTTCACTACAATCGATTTTAATACGAGAAGGGTGTAAGAAAGGTAGGAAAATCTTCTATAGTTTCAATAGTATTACGGGTATTTTTCCAGGCTTTGGTTTTTGGATGGGAGAATGGGCAAATTTTCAGTATTATCGTTTATAATAAAACAGATAAGTTGTCAAGGGGGTGAAGAAGTTAGGTAAAAGAGTGACTTCGTGTTTATTTTCGGAAGAGGGTGAAAGGGGTGGGAACCATTGAATCATTTCAGTAGTATTATGATAATTTTTCCTTGTTTTTCATTGGGATATTATATATTTTATACAAAAATACTTTTTCTGTATTAAAATATATACAGGGTGAAAGGCATGAGGTACGTGACTAAAGGGTGATATCGTGTATACCCTTAAATTCTTCTATTTTCTAGTTTTTATTTTTTCATTATTTCTAGTTTTAACAGGGATAGTAAATAGAGGAGATTTAGATCTGATTACAGAGTAACCTAAAGCAAAGTTGAGTTGAATATCGAACAAATTATAAGAATAAAACCGAATATGTTGGCTTAAATGTACTTATGGAATAGAGGTAAATTTTTGTATTTACTTTCTCTACTAACGAGAAGTATTGTATTTTGTATAAAATGACCATCTAGGTTTTTAACTTTCAACTTCATAATAATAAATATGCAAAAATATAAATCTACCCATACATCACAAAATATTTTTATTTACACACCAAGAAGTTTATGAAACATACCTGACAATTTTTTTATCAGTATCGTCCACATTTGAATATTATTCTTTAATGTGCACACGTATTTCATAGGCATATATTTTGTTCGATGCTATTTTTAACGAGAGGATTGTAGTTTTTCAATAATTATATACATGTTTTAATTTTTAAAACGAGATCAATTTCTCCAAAAACTTTTTTATTAATATTTCATCATAAAGTGGATTATATTAAGTTATTCTTTGGTATGAGATAGTTACATTTAGTGTTTACTTTAGAACTGCATGTTTGCAACGACAGTATTTGGTAAATCATTTTACCAATTTTTTTGGCTGATGCAAATTCAAGAGCCATAAAAAAAATATAGAAAGATTTTATTCCAAAAACCAGATTATAAATCTTTCTATCAAGGTGAAGTTATGTATCATTTGATTACATGCACTTTGTATCCTTTTTCTATACATATAGAGTGTGAAAGTCATGATGCTAGGTAATTAGACCACGAAAACTATATTAGATAGAACAATGAAAACATGTATGTAGAAGTTTGTCATTTCTAATGAAAACAGAACAAGATGTTATAAACTGCACCTAAACCAAAGCCAGAGGACAATTTTTTTATTTTTATTAAAAGACTCTACATGTCAACATTTCAAGCAAAAATGTCGTGAAGAGAAAATGTATAATGCGCTAACAGTTTAAGGTCAAGTTCAATGGTTGCGTTTACGGTTTGTCAACTAAGTAGTGAACTGCCTTGATCATATCTGTACATTAGTTTGGTAAATGTTAAAGCAAATCATCATACTAAAATATAACTAATTAATACATATCTATACTTAAAGTCCTGATTATGAGATGTTAGGTTATATCTCGAAAAATGTTTAGAATATAACGCTGGCTATGTATACTTTTTACTGAAAATAATAACAACGTTACATAAATTTCCATTACGTTGGAAGTTGAAGGCAATCTTATTATTTCTAATGGAATAATCGTGTTTTTAACGAAAATTTAATTATGAGAACAGTTGACATTCTTCATATCCTTTCAATTCTATGACCTAATTGTTCTATGCACTAAAATAAATGCTTCCATTCTTATGCGTTTTAGTCTACTTAAATCAAATACGTATGCCCCTAATAGTCTGCAGAGTATATTCCAATTAAATGAACAGAAGATAAATAATGCAGTAAACTTAAATAAAATAATAAATTTTACGTGCTTAAACAATATGAAGCTCAATAAAGTTAATTTTGTTTTAGGGGAAGTTTAAAGGATTTATAAAAGAGATAAAATTTGGTTAATTCAGCATGAATTTCTTGACAGTTTTTTAATTAATATCAAAATCGCCAAAAACATGATTGCTTTTCTTTGTTTGTTTTTTTTTGTTCAAATATTTGTACAAAATATTAAAGTTCTTTGATATCAGGTAAACAGGTTCCAGTAAAAAAAAGTTTCTGTTACAGCATAATTGAAATACCTTACATATTTTTCATTACCAGGTGTACAAGTATGAAATGCGGATTTCAGACAACAGATGGTACACCAATGCAGTTTGTGCTATAAAGATTTGACACTACGCCATTTTGTTGTGTCATCAACAAGTGTCAGATGCGCACGAGTGATAAATTGGAAAAGTGTGTGCATAGTGTTGTGTTGTTGTGTTCAATATGTCGAAATTTATACCGAACAAAGAGCATTCGCGGACAGCATTAATTTTTTTGTTTTCATTTGAAGAAAACTGCTGTTAAATCATACCGATTACTTCGAGAAGCTTATGGTGAACATGCTCCATCGCAAGATACGTATAAACGATGGTTTCGGCGTGTCAAAAGTGGTGACTTCGATGTTGCAGTCAAGGAATGTGGAAAACCGCTAAAAAATACGAAGATGTGGAATTGCAAGCATTGTTAGACGAAGATGATTCGCAAACACAAAAACAACTCGCCGAGCAATTGGGCGTTAGTCAACAAGCTGTTTCCAATCGGCTACGAGAGATGGGAAATATTCAGAAGACCGGCAGATGGGTACCACATGAGTTGAACGACAGGCAAATGGAAAAGCGCAAAATCACGTGTGACATTTTGCTCGCTCGGTACAAAAGGTAGTCGTTTTTGCATCGTATAGTTACAGGGAATGAAAAAGTGGATTTATTTTGAGAATTCGAAGAGCAAAAAATCATGGGTAGACCCAGGCGCACCATCCACATCGACCGCAAGACCGAATCGCTTCGGCAGAAAGACAATGTTCTGTGTTTGGTGGGATCAGAGGGGCGTGGTCTATTATGAGCTGTTAAAACCTGGGGAAACGGTTAATATTAAACGTTACCAACAACAATTGACTGATTTGAACCATTCGCTGCTTGAAAAAAGGCCAGAATATCGAAAGAGGCAACACAGTCATTTTTCTTCACGACAATGCTCCATCACATACGGCAAAACCAGTTCGCGATACGTTGGAAGCACTCAGCTGGGACGTTCTACCTCATGCGGCTTACTCATCAGACTTGGCTCCTTCCGATTACCACTTGTTTGCATCGATGGGTCACGCACTTGCTGAGCAGCGCTTTGGTTCATACGAAGATGTATAAAAAAATGGCTCGGTGAATGGTTCGCAGCAAAAAAGGGGAAGATTTTTAGTGGCGTGGTATTCAGCAGAAATTATCCGAAAGAGGGGAAAAATTTATAACAAGCAATGGAGCATACTTTGAATAAAGCACTTTTTATCATTCTTCCGAATTTAACATGTTTTTTTTAGAAAAAAATCCGGATTTCATATTTGTACACCTGGTATAACTTTAAAAGCTTAACGCAGGCTAATAGCTCTCTTCTGAATAGAATTCGGCAATATTTGGGAGCATAGCCCCAAGCATGGGAATAGTATTCCATGGTTGGTCGAAATTAAGCTTTGTACAGAATTATCAGTTGTTGTGGAGTGTAAAGTTTTCTAGTTCGACGCAGTATTTCTAGCTTTTGAGAAGTTATCTTTGTGATGTTTTCAACATGTTCATCCCAAGACATATTTGCTCCCAAACTAACGCCTAGCAAATCGAATGATGATGCTAGAAGAATGAAGTGCCCCGACATAACTATGTCGGGTTCAGCAACGTTAACTTTTTTAGAAAAAACTGCCGCCTGGGTTTTTGTAGCATTGGCTTGGTTACTGTCACCGGATGATAGAATTTCTTTGTTAACTTGAACGACCTCCTGTTGTCTACGGATATTTGCATGAGTAGCCGATGTTCGAGCATTCAAAGCCAATGATGAAATAAGCATTTGTCATTTGCAAAGCTGTAGATTGGATTCCTGGTATTTTCCAGCAGATCGTTAATGTAAATGAGAATGATAGTAGGATACAGTATGGAGCCTTGGGGCACACCGGCTTGATATTGAAGGTGTGTAAAGAATGCTCTTTGAGGAAATTTGAGAGCCATAAACAAAACCTTTCAGATATACCAGAAGAGCGTAGCTTAGCCAATAATCCAACATGACAAACACGGTCGAATGCCTTGGATATATCCAGAGCAACTGCTCGAGATTCTCCACAGTGTTCAACTGCGTTGTTCTAAACATGTGTTACATAAGTTAGAAGATCTCATATTGATGGTCGCTAATAATATTGAATCTTTGAAGATATTTTAGACGATGCTGATTGGTAGCCTTTTCCATGACTTTCGGTATTATTGAAAGCAGTGCGACTGGTCGATAGTTGTTTTGCAAGTTCTTTTTGCCTTTTTTGGGTATCGGCTGAACTGTGGCGCATTTTTAGCAGGAAGGATATATTTCCTTACTGTAGGATAGGTTGAAAAGTCTACAGAAAACTGGTGTTAGTTCTCTCGAGCAGTTTTTTAGTACTATGGCAGGTATTCCGTCAGCACCACAAGCTTTGGTGTCTAGCTTCATTAAAATACGTTTTATGATACGCTCTGAAGACAATATTGGGCAGATTTGACTGCACTGTGGGAATAGTAGGTGGTGTTTTTCCTTGAAAATCAATGGTAGAATGTGAAGTAAAGAGTACAGCCAACAAATTTGCTTTCTCAACAGGTGTGAGTGGTGGTATAGTGGATTTGGTGGAATTTTGACTAACTGCTTTAGCATTCTTTGCCTTTTTGATTAAACTAAACCTTGACGTTGGAAGGACATTTCTTTGAAAAAGGGATGTAAGTGTCCGTACCAGCCAAAATAGCATCGGAAACCTCCTTAGCGCAGTCAGATGGGTCGTCGGATCGAAAATAAACGTCCAACCAAGGGAAAGTGCGAAAATATTCCATTTAGCGGATTTATAGTGCTAAATTTCGCGCGTTTTAGGCTCCTCTCTGTCACTGATTGGTAGGATACTCGACATCGACAACAGTTTGTAACATTCATTTTTTTTCCTAGATTTTAAGATCATGTTACAACACTGTTTTTCTTTCTATAAATTTATATTTTATTAAATTTTTATATTTGATTAGGCAGTTATTACAATTTTTGAGCAGTGTAACTTAAAACAGTGATTTAGATTTTTGAACAGTGTAACACAACGGTGTATAACGTGTTGCTGACTCAACGTGGTTTGTTTGCATGTGTCTGATTTCGCGTCCCGGAAGTGAGCTATTTTAAAGACTTCACTTTGAAGTAGGGAAAAGATATATAAACGGCCATATGGAATTTTTGGGGGCTTTTTCCTCTGTGATGCAGCATGCCGTAGTGGCTTTATCCTTCCGTCATGCCCTAATTCAGTAACGGTTTTTTCTTTCTCTCAGTGAGAGAGTAGTGTTTTTCTTCGTCAAGTTGTAGTAGGCTTAGTTTTCCATGTTGCCATAGTGGAGTGGCCTTTTTCCGTTCTCAAAATATTCTGCCCATCCTAAGACATTTCGGGACAAAAAGTGATTAGCTACCAAAATGGGGATAAGAGAGTGGCAGGTGAAACAAGATCTGGATGAGAATCTTACCAGGAGAGGCCAAGCTGTTTATGGAAAATCCACGAGGAGAAGCCAAGTTGTAAGTCAATACGTGATGACGCAAAGTTAATTTTACAAACTTTTAGATCGTGTTTTTCAAGCCTTTTATTTTTTTACTTATGATCAGTAATTCATAGAACTCTAGTTTAAATATGTACACTCTCATAGCCTAAGAGGTTTTTATTTAGTTAACGTAATTTTAAGAGTGTAATAACTGCAAGAATTTTTATTTTGTTAATATACTTTTCTCTGTGTTAACGCAGCCTTTTACTGAAATACCCGCTCTTTCTTTCAGAACGCAGAGGTTATAACATATTCAATTTTATTTTAACAACTAAATAACTCTTCAGTATCTTTTCATTTTTTGAGCTAAAATTAGATTCCTTTTATTCTAAAATGAATGGTGCCCCCAAAAAAAAAAAAAAAAACATTACAACCAAGCTTTAAACAACTATAGAAACTATTTTCAAAAGACGTGCAAAAATTATCTCTTATCCATAATCTCTCCAAACAAAACGAGCTAGCTTATGTATCTAATTTTTGATCTCTCAGTATTAATATCCACTCAATCCATTCTCATAAATTAAGATATACATAAGGGGCAAATAACTGCTTCTATTTAATAAATAAAATATTTATTAAAAATAAAGAGTGTTGAGGCTATATAAAATGGCCCCGCAAAGAAGAGACGTTACAAAACAGCGCTGCAAACGTGAGGCTATAAAAATAGCCGCAAAAGGAGATGGTATAAGTTTATGGTCGGACGAACCTAACGACGGATTTACTGCGACAGTGTAAATCTCTGGATTAGTGGTTAAAAACAGATCAAGACTGGCGAACTCTCCGTCTCGATCAGTGATCCGTCTTGGTCCATCAATAAGCTGAATTAAGCTACAACTGATTGAAAATGATTCAGCTTTATGACCTTGCTCGTTGGTAATATTTGAACACTTAATATATATGCTGACCTTTTTATTGAATTGTGTGTCTGTTAGTCTATTGCCACTATAGGAAACTTATAGTGTATCGCTTTAGGGGAAGGAGTGGGGATAGATAAATTTTTGTTGTGTAAGTTTCATTACCATTATATTAATTTTTCCTGATTTTTTTTTAAAAGAATAAGGCAATTTTAGGGCTAATTACTGATAGTCAAACATGGTGGGATAAGGTGTTTAGGGGAGATAGTTTTGGATATATTATATTATTATTCCTTTTAAGGACCTATATATATCTGGGAGAGTCTAGAAATCATATTATTTTTCATCATTTCCATTTTTTATGGTAGTCACTGTTTAACTTTTTTTTCTAATTTTTGTATGGAAAAAATTCTTTGGTATGGTATAAGATATGTAAAAGGTTTGAAATGAAGGGCAAGAAAATAACTTTCAACACCATTCATCGAATCAAGGAATTTGAAAATCACATTGAAATAGTTAGAAGAGGGAACGGGGAAATAATTTAAAACATCGTCAAAATATAGCTCTCTTTTTTAAACTAGTTCTTTCTTGAAATATTAGACTAGGCTAGGTGTATTATATCGTAAGTTATCATAACTTATAACTTTATAATTTAAATAAATAGGTGATTCTTAATGTAAAAATAAGAAAGCATGAACCCAGGAATTGAGCAAACAAGCTCTAATCAGGATGAAAACTTTGTGTAGTAAGAGTATCTTAGGAAACCCATTACTTTAGATTCACCATACTCTTAATATGAGTAGTCAGGTCACAATTAATCTTCGTCTTTTAGACTAATATATATTTCTCTCGAATTTTTATGTTTTTAAAGTTGCAATGCAAATTATACTGTACTAGTAAGTTTTGCAACTTTTTTTTATTAAAAATTATTTTCCTTTTTGCAGAAGAGCCTGAGATTTTGTGCAAATATTTCAACAGAAAAAACACCCGAAAAAAAACAACTGCTAGTACATATTACTGGCAATCAATCTTGTTTTTGATAATTATTACGTAAATTAAAAAGCTGTCAAGAAATTCATGATAAATTAACCAAATTTTATCTCTTTTATAAATCTTTTAAGCCTTTCCTAAAATAAAATGTTTTATGTTGTTTAAGCACTTGGAATTTAATTTTACTTAAGTTTAGTGCTGTATTTATCGTCCGTCCATTTATTTAAAATACTCTTTAGACTATTGGAGGCATATATACCTGGTTTAAGTCGACTCATAAAAATAGAAGAATTTATTTAAATGCACGGAAAAATTGGATCATAAAATGAGAAGAATGTCAAATGTTGTCATAACTAGTTTTCCTTCAAAAATCAAGTTATGTCGTAAAACAGTAAGTTTATCTTTAACTTTCGGTTTAACAGGAGGTTATAAAACGTTGTTATTTTCATTAGAAAGGATACATTTTCGGATATTATTCAAAATATTTTTTTCGACATGACCTATAATCAGGTCTCTAATTCTATAACCAAAGTAATTATCATTTACAAGGGTAGGGAGATATGCTTCAATAATTACAGGCCTACTTCTACAGTACTGATCAATTTAAAAATTATTAAATCTGCTTTAAAAATTCAATAAAGGGTTACCTACACCTCAAATTTTCAAAACTTCGATTTCTTTCTTATTACGTATTTATATTCTCTATACTTATAAGAATTATTCAACAAAAAGATTTTAAGAAAATTCCATTTTATTATAAAGTTATAGCATTAAATGTGACCCGGCCACGGATTGGGACCGCTACCTGTTTTCAGACACTCTCTGCAATATTACTCAGTCAATTTTTAATATTTTTTAACTTCTTTTTAGTGTTCCGTACGGAACACTTATAAGATCACTTCGGTGTCTGTCCGTCTGTCTGTCCGTCTGTCTGTCCGTCTGTCTGTCCGTCTGTTTGTCCGTCTGTCTGTCCGTCTGTCTGTCCGTCTGTATGTCCGTCTGTCTGTCCGTCTGTCTGTCCGTCTGTCTGTCCGTCTGTCTGTCCGTCTGTCACACCTGATTTTCTCCGAAACTATTTATCATAGAAAGTTGAAATTTGGTAGTAATATAGGAATTGATAACCTCATCAGAGCCATGCAGTTTTAAAAGTTAAATTTTGACTTAAGGGGTTAGTTTTGGGGGGTGAAATCGGAAGTGAAAAAAAAAAATGTTACTGGGTAATCGAGTGTGTTGTCAAATGAAAGCTTGTGAAAACACGAGTAAAAATATATATATATATATATAATGTAATACTTGCGCGCACTTTTCTTTGTATTATTTTTAAAAAACCGCGAAAAATCGCTGTCCACCCGCCTTATCTCGAAAAGTACTTATCAAAAAAATTTGGAAAAATTCTGGAATATTCTCCACGGGGTATAGATTGTCACGAGTACATTACCTAATAATTTATTTCAAGGTCATCAATTTTCAGTAAAGATTGGAAATAAACTTTGTTGAAAACTCATTTGGGGTGTATTTTATGAAGTCACTGATCATTTTATACTTCCGTTACAACAGTTTTTTTTATTTTAAAAGCAATCAACGTACGGAACACTAATTGCGCAAGTTCAACTTGCACTTGACCGGTTATTTTATTTAAAATCTTAATATTTACTTTTTCCACAAAATGTCGAGAGGTTTTTTTTATTTTTTCTAATAGACGATTTTTTCTAAATAATTAAATATAAATTTTTTGGTCGAAAATTGCATACTAAAGTTTGAAACTATGTAATTTTTTTTTTTTGGAAAAAAAACCCTTCAAAAATTTTTAACTCCTACATTATTTTACGAAGTTAATTTTTATTCTGGTAGATTGGATTACTATTTGTGAAGTTATCCTGCAAACAAGAAGAAGCCATAAGTTTCATCAGTGGCCCATTTAGCCCAATAAAAAATAATGTTAAACATAAAAACATATTTGAAAAAAATTTTTTATGTACAATAAAAATATATAATCGCCATCCTTTTATAATATTCACTTAATAACCTAATTTTTTTTAAAATATACATACTTTTAGCAGTTCTCGGGTGTTTCTGGGGGGTGGGGGGGGGGGGGGGAACCCATAAAATAAAAATTTTTGTTACATCCCTTTGAAACCCAAAATTTATTCTACACTCACCAATAAGATTTTAAACCCAATAAATCCATGGACACTGCCATTAATCCAAGAGATTTGATTATGTGAACCTCAAAATATTTATTAAAAAACTTAAATATTATAACTTCAACTATACTAGGCCTAATTTTATTCAATTTCTTCTGTCCAACCGTCGCCAGTACATATGCGAAGAGAAACAATCCAAAACTTTACCCGTACACCGTGGTGTGATTCAGAGCTCTGTCCTTGGTCCAACCTTATTTCTTGTGTATTGATCAATGATTTTATTAATGTTGTCCCTCATTTAAGCTCGAGCTTATTGGTAGACGAAATCATACTTTTTAAATCCTGGCTCAATATAAAAGTTACTACGGATACCTCACAGGCTACTGCCTTTTTTAAACCACAACAAAACAATGAATATGTTTTTCTTCCAGTGAGCCGCGAGGGACATTGATAATGTTGATTGTATTATATTCGCCGAGATATACTTGAACCCAAAGTCTTATATGTGGGGCATCTGGCTCAAAAAATATATTTGTTGTCCGAGATCTCGCAAGGCATGTTTTCCACCCGGCTATCATTACAGCCTGCATAGTAGGTTTCTCATATGTCATATAGACTGATAAACTGCAGCCAAGTACCAGCAGCAAGAATCTTTGCGCTGCAACAAAAAGCGATACGCATAATGACAGGCTTGTGATACCACGTCATCGTAAAACAAAAATTTACTGACTGATCTCCATATTTTAATGCCTTACCTTCAATATATATTTATAAATATCACAATCGTCAAAACTTTTTCCATAACAGTCCATAACCATAATACACCACAAAAAAATTACTATAGAAAAGAATTTTTTAGATTAAATTCAAGCAAACTCGGCAGTACCTACTTTTGTAGTAAGTTTTATAATAAACTGCCTACATCAGTTTAAAACTTGACAAAAATTATTACCTCAAAAAAATTATGGGATTTTTGATGCAGTGAGTACTTTAACATATAGTGTGAAGGAGTATCTCAGTAGCACTGTCGATGGTTAATATTAACTCGGTTTTCGTGATGCTTCCTGTCTCGCATCTGTCACTAGTAAATTTTCAGATGTCTCGCAAATCTTGTTTACTACCCAGCTATCATTACAGCCTACTATGCATTAATCGCTTCTCATATGTTATATTGATTGATAAACTGCAGCCAAGCACCAACAACAAGAATCTTTGGGCTGCAACGAAAAGTGATACGCATAATGACAGGTTCGGGACATATCTTCAAATCGTTCATATACCATTCCACCAATTATGGGCAACATTCTCCTATCGATGGATCCCTCCGAACTTTAAACAACTAAGACATTGGTTTATTTAAATGGAGTCTGTGTAGCTTTATGATAGTTCACTCGTGACAAACGGAGCCAAAAGTATAGGTGGAGAATAAAAAAAAAAGTTTAAAATATTCAATGGCGGAGTGTTTTATTTTTATCGAAGACTGTATTCGACGCATGGAAACTTTCATAAGCACACACACTTTTAATGAAAATAAATGTGGTAACGCTACCAATGCGTATACTGAATGCTCTATACAATGACGTTTATACAGATTATTATACTTTGTGTTTGTTTACTGTTTAGACCTTATTACTTCTACTCAGTATATATCACCACTACACCAAAAACTTTATTTTTGCACTCGACGCGCGTTTCTCTAACCATGTTAGCTTCATCATTGTGCCAAAGATTCCACAATCCTAACTTAGTTAACTTATTACTTCTATTTAAAATTAAAAAATAAAAATCTTTGATTATAATCAATTGCGACATAAAGGCAAATGTGCAAAGGAAAGGTCATAAATAAACCCCCTGGGAAACATACAAGATGGCAACAAAAGATGACATAAGAAAACAAGGAGCATCAAGAGCTAATTTGCCTACAACGAAAACACTTAGAAAATTATTGGTTGGAAATAAAGAGGCTACGAGAAAAAATAAAGAAAAACATGAAGGGGTACAGTATCAATAAAATTGTGGACCGCAGATGTACGTTTGTCATACTGGTGACATTATTAATCCTCAAGTGTTAACTAATATATTGAATTTCATTTACATTCAAGTACTGTAGCTTAGTGTATTTCGATTTAGAAACATCGGGATTTTCAAGTACAGCTGATATTTTGCAAATAGTGACGAAATATCGGGATAAAACATTCAATGTTTATATTAGGCCTACGCAACCGTTTAATTACCACGCTTTCAAAGTTACAGGTTTAGAACATATTCATAGCGATCTGTATTTATATGGTAAATTTATCAAAACAATCACTCTAAAGAACGCATTAGTTTCATTCCAAGTTTTTAAATTTTTTCTCCAAAATCTTGCGTACTTGTTGCCCATAGTGCAACACTTTCCTGACCCAAAAAGTCTCAGAAATGTTTAAGGTCAGAAAGTTAGCGCATGATTTATTGCAAATAATACTAAACGAAAAATTTCATGAGGCGATATACATACAATGGCAAACCATGTGTAACCAAAGATACGCGAGTAGTAAATAACGTAATTAATTAATTTAAAAATAGTTTATAGTACTTTATTTATTTATCACTAGTATCATTAATTATTTATTTAGTTTTACGGAGAAGATTTATAAAACGGTTTTTTTTAATATGTATTTAATATTGTTATCAACTGATAAGTAACAGTGTTGATAAATGTATATAATATTAACTTAAAATATTGAAAAATTATTGAACCTACAAACATATTTTTGTTAAATGTAAATCTTTTAAATACTAAAGAAAAAAAACAATAAATATCAAGACATAAATTCAAATTTTTAATTAATATCTTTAATATTTTTATTTGATGATTATAAATAAAGTTAATAAATATATTATGTTTATTCAGTAAGTTAACTATTTTAAATGCTGTTTGAATGTAAAATTTGATGACATACTGCGTTGTCAAATTGTGATATTGTCCCTAACTATACGGTTATTCTTTTAAACAATTATCAACTTTAAATATTTATATCTTTTTAACAAATCCATAACAAATAAATATTTTTCTAATTTTTTCTAAACCAAATATTAGTTTTTTAAAAAGTTCTTAAAAAAGTTCTTAAGATATATACGAAACTATGTCCTTTTTTTATACTTCATTAGCCTATTGCATGTTAATTATATGCAGTTTAATTATAAATATCTGGCTTGGTAAATCAGTCGATTTTTTTTAATTAAATGGAAAACATTTAGATTAACATCATATCAAATTCTTAAGAAAAGTGAATTTGTGAGTGAACTACCTTAAAGCACAGTTATCTAGTTTAATTTGATTGGCTGATCTTTCTTGTATTCTGTATATTGCTGTGTTATATTATTACAATTGTTAGTATTGTTACTGTTATGCACTGATTGATGTTGCCAACTTGTAAATTATTTTATTTGGCTACTATAAGTATATAAATTGAAAAAATGGTGTAACCCGTCAATTTAATAAATAAAATAAAATAAATAAAATAAATTTTCGTTGTTATTTTGGATTTTTTTTATAAATATATTAAACATATTTACATTTATCATGTTAGGTTAAAACTATAATATTTAGGTATTGTATTTTTAGTGTTCCGTACGGAACACTTATGAGATCACTACGGTGTCCGTCTGTCTGTCTGATTTTCTCCGACACAATTTGACATAGCAAGTTAAAATTTGGCACAAATACAGAAATCGATGGCCCAATGGGAGCCGTGTAGTTTTGAAACTTAAATTTTGACTTAAGGGATTAGTTTTGGGAAGTAAAACCGAGTAGGGTGTCAAATGAAAGCTTGTGAAAACATGAGTACATACGATGTAATACTCGCCCAAATTTTTCTTCATAATATTTTTACAAAATCTCCGTCGCCCCTCTCGAAAAGTAATATTAAAATGTAGATTGAATGAAAAATATCACGAGTGTGTTACTTTTGATAAATTATCTGGTATATAAAAAAAAACAAATTTTTGAAGGTCATCAGTATTCAACAAAGACCCGAAACGAACTTTATTGTGTTTTGTGAAGTCACTGATCATTTTGTACCACCCTAGCAATCACCGTACGGAAATACTACTTGTGTAAGTCCGATTTGCACATGGTCGATTTTTTATTTGTTTATTGCATTTATTGTATTTTTATTTTTTGTTGTATTTATACATCTGAGGACTGTAATAATAGGAATAAACATATTAAATTGAATATTGAATATTTATATAGAGGAACAATACAAACGCCAAGAAAACAAATAATAAACAGAATTTTCGTGTTTTAGAATTTTGGGAGAATAATTTTTGTACACATCTTATCATTTTTTTTATATTATTTTTCATGCAAAAAGGGTAAAAATATGTAGTAATAAACTACAAATGATACTTTTTTTCCCCGAAGCGGCGGTAAAGTTTTAGTTATGCATAAGTCCGCTTGGGCACCTTTGATCTCAAGGGGTTCGAGTTTGTAATCATGTTTTCATGACCTGTCACCATATTGCTAGTAAGATGTTCGCGAGTTTTTGAAGAAGAAAAATCCTGTTTTGTAGAATAAAAATGAATTTAGCTGATTAAAAGGAAGAAAAAAAGGAGAAAAGTTTGTTTTTTTAGAAAAATTTTTATTTGTATTTATCAAGTTCTTATTAAAACAGATATACAAGTTTCAACGCTTTTTGCACGTTATTCATTTAAATATCTCATTGTTGAATTTATATATCTCAATTATTAGAGATATTGTCCGTGGGCAAAAACGTTCATTTTGAGAATATATCTTTGCAAACCTTCAGTTTCCCGCGTACAAAGTCACCAATCATGCTCCCTGTATTTCAGTGAATCCCAGTAAATTGGAGAGATTGAAAATAATTATAATTATCATTTTAAGATGAGAACGTCTTTCCTTTGATCTTAAAACTGAAGTGAACACACTTTTTGCGCCATGTTATCATTAGTTAAATTTAATATAATAATTTTCATACAACTAATGACTTTCCGTGCGTATATAAAAAAAATAAATCCGTGCACTGATTTATTTAAACTTATTCGTGCTGGAGAATTAATACTTTTGCATGCCCAGATTGAGTATTGAAAGTTTGGTTAGAATAACATAAACTAATACTTAACAATAATAAAACATCAACCGCTTTACAGATAAAATGTATCTCTAATATGGAAACGCAATTATCATAATTTAAGGGGTTAGTTTGGGGAGTGAAAAAAAAAAATTTTTTTACCAGGTCATCGAGTGTGGTGTCAAATGAAAGCGTGTGAAAACACGAGTAAAAAATGTATATATAATGCAATACTTGCGCGCACTTTTCTTTGTATTATTTTTAAAAAATCGCGAAAAATCGCTGTCCCTCGCCTTATCTCGAAAAGTACTTATCAAAAAATTTTGAAAAAATTCCGGAATATTCTCCACGGGGTGTAGATTCAACGAAAATTATGACGAGTGCATTACCTTTCATAATTTTTCTGGTATTTAAAAAAAACAAAAATTTCAAGGTGATCAAATTTCAGTAAAGATTGGAAACAAACTTTGTTGAAAACTCATTTGGGGTGTGTTTTGTGAAGTCACTGATCATTTTATACATCTGTAACAAAATTGTTTATGTTAAAAGCAATCAACGTATGGAACACTAATTACGCAAGTTTAACTTGCACTTGACCGTTTGTTTTTATAATATATTGAAATGAATTGAATAGAAATAAAGAATTATGAATAAATTACCTTTAAGGGTCTTTGAGAAATCTAAAAGGACTAACTCATTTGGAGATACCACATATATTTTTACAAGCACTAACCAGACAACAAAAACTTTCTTTTGATATCTTTTTGGTGTTCCGTACGGAACACTTATAAGATCAGTTCGGTGTCTGTCTGTTTTTCTATCTGTCTGTCACACCCGATTTTCTCCGAAATTATTTAACGTAGAAAGTTGAAATTTGGTACTAATGTAGGAATTGATGGCCTCATTAAAACCATGTAGTTTTGAAAGTTAAATTTTGACTTAAGGGGTTAGTTTTAGGGGGTGAAATCAGAAGTGAAAAAAAATTTTTTTTACTAGTTCATCAGGTGTGATGTCAAATGAAAGCTTGTGAAAACACAAGTAATATATATATATATATATATATATATATATATATATATATATATATATATATATATATATATATATATATACATATATAATGTAATACCTGCGCACACTTTTCTCAGTATTATTTTTAAAATATCGCGAAAAATCTCTGTCCCCCCACCTTATATATGGTATACAAAAAAAACAAATATTTCAAGGTGTTTGTGTCCAGTAAAGACTGGAAACAAACTTTATTGAAAACTCATTTGGGGTGTATTTTGTGAGATCGCTGATTATTTTATACCACCGTAACAAAATTTTTTATTTTAAAAGCAATCAACGTACGGAACACTAATTGTGCAAGTGCAACTTGCACTTGACCGGTTATTTATAATTATTTTCAATTATAACGTTAAACGAGTCATTTACTTATTGAAAAATTATTAACAAGGAATTTCGGAACATGTTATAAAACGATTCTCCTTGAAATCCAGATGTAAATACTACCCGCTACCGCGTAGTCATGTTGTTGGACCTTAAAATTTTCTTGAGCGTCGCTACTGTGTTTTAGGTTTACTGTAGTATTGTGATCAAAGACTGATAAGTATATATGTAGCTCAAACGTGTGACAAACAGTGAGTGAAATAACAATAACAAGTTTGGAATCAGACCTACTGATAACATTCAATTATAAAAATCCCTTTATGGTAGCTTTAGGCAATTTGATCGTTATGTTCGCTCGTGTGTAGACCACTGATACGAGTACCATGACTAAAGCAGCGAAGTCGAAGTATGTGGTTTTTCTAAATCGCTGATGTCGACTCTAGTTGATTAAAGCGAGACGATTACAGGAATAACATTTACTTTCACGTTTCAGTCGTGTCGTTCGAATCGCTTCAGCAAATCACCCAGGAACAGTTACCATTACGAAACAGAAATGTGTTAGTTATTAGGTAGCTTGATTTAATAGTAATTTCTGAAAAGTACGTTTAAAGATGAGATGATCTTAACGAAATATTAAAGAATTTAGCTCAGTAGAGAAATTAGACCTGTTGAAGAAAATTATTATTATTTTTTTTTTCTTCTTTCTCACATTTGGTCAATGTGGTTCCATGTTTGGCTGACTGTGTATTAAGGAATGACCTGACAATGTTACTTATTTTCAAAATCACTGACTTCTGAATGTTTCTGTGTATGTTAGTGTTGAGTCCTAATTGTACTAAGTGTGGTGTGAGTGTTGTTGGTGTAAGGCCTGTGACTGGTATGGATACTAATGTCCCAGTAGAGCTTGTAATATTTATTTTCAAGTACGGATGTTGGTGTTTATTTGTAGTAAGGATCTGTGTTTTCTATGAGTTTGTATGTTGTGGCTAGCACTTGGTGAACTACTTTGCTGCTGAGTCATGTCTGGCTGTGTATTCCGTTCGGGCTAATATTTTAGATCCACTTGTTAGGTATTCGATCGTTTTTTTTATGCTGGTGACATTTCCTGCATCTGTCTTTTGCACTAGTCCTGGATAGCATAATCAGGTGTATGATTGATTTTTATTTACGCAGTCTTCTGTTTCAGGCAATAGCTGTCTATTCTGTAACCAGGTGTATGATTGATTTTTATTTACGCAGTCTTCTGTTTCAGGGAATAGCTGTCTATTCTGTAACCAGGTGTATGATTGATTTTTATTAACGCAGTCTTGTCCTATGTGGTATCTGTTTTCCGAAGAGTGTTTTTTCTGACCACGTTTTCATCTTTTCCTGTTGTAATTGTGTGTGACTCTGTGTGTCTGCTAGGTAGTCTGCCCGAAATAAGTCGAGAGGTGTGTAGTTTTTGTCTGCTTTGACTGTTGCTGTGTGGAGGCTAGTCTTCTTGGTGTGAAAGAATTTCCTAAGTGCTTGTATTTATTTTGTTTATTATTATTATCATTATTATCTAAAAAAAAATTCGACGTGGCAATTTCTGTGGCTTCGACCTACACGAGCCGTTACGCGGTATTGTTAGATAGTGCTAGTCACCCCCCTTACTTTAGTTAATGATCATAGACCAAACTTATCTGTCGGAGCAATCTAAGATAATTAAGAATAACTGCACATAGATAACAAAGAAAATTATCCCTAAAATTCCGATGATTAGGACCATCATTGTTACTGATTATCACAGGAGCAGAGGTCAAAGTTCATAGTGTAAATTGTTTATTCTTACAATGTTTTAGCTCTATTCTGTTTATTAACTATAAAATAGGGGTTGTTGAATTGAGGCTCGGCCTATCGTAACTATCACTGCCTTATACCTAGGAAAATTTTTAGTGTTCCGTAGGGAATACTTATAGGATCACTTGGATACCCGTCTGTCTGTCTGTCATACCCGATTTTCCCCGAATCTATTTGACACAGAAAGTTAAAAATTGGCACAAATATAGGAATTAATATTCCAATCAGAGCGGTGTAATTTTCAAAATTAAATTTTGACTTATAGGGTTAGTTTTTGGGGAGTGACATCGGAAGTGAAAAGAAAATTTTTTTACCAGGTCATCGAGTGGGATGTCAAATAAAAGCTTGTGAAAACACGAATTCAAAAATATATATGGTGTAATACTTGCGTATACTATTCTCTGCATTATTTTTAAGAAATGTCCCAAAATTTCTGTCCAATCTCGAAAAGTATTAATCGAAAATTTTGAAAAAATTTTAGAACATTCTTCATGGGTATCGAGAGAAAATAATTTTTACTTTATTTCTTTAAAATTAAACAATTATTAAGAAGTAAATATTTGTTTTACACTTTTATTACTACAATCTAGATGGAGTTTGATTGATTTATTGGCGTTAGGTAGTTAAGATGCTGTAACTATTATACATTGTTGAAAGACCGTGAAAATGCATATTGTATCTCAAGATATATTCATGTTAGGGATCTCATTATCTTAGCCTAGGTAACGATTTTATTTTAAAGGTAATCACGGTACAGAACAGTAATTGTCCTGCTTGCACTTGACCGGTTTTTCCATAAATAACTTTTAGCCCATTTCTCTCTTTAGTGAGCACTTTTATCACCACGTGATTCTTCAAATTACTCTCCCACGTTTTTGGGGAAAAAAAAATGTAAAAGCTATAAAACTTCGTACTTAAAATAGCGATAGTAATTTAACAACCAAACGATTTCTTTTTTGCACGACATCACTTTCATAGCTAAGTACAAGTAGATAACACTCTCAAAAAAAATTAATTTCTAACTGACTAAATTTAAATTTTGTAATTCTAAATTGCTAAAATTCCAAATTTTAAATAACGGTAGCAATAAAATAGCTGAATTTAGAAAGTCAACAATATAACTATCCAGAGAGAGTCTTGTCATCTAACAAATTTTAAACACGTCAACCATTAAAAAGATCTATATCTAAGAAATTGATAACCCTTATTATCGCCTTATATTGGAAATAGCTTTTTAGGTTCCAATAAGTTTTATCAATGGACCATAATGTCGTTTCTTGCAAAGCCAAAAGTGCATGACAATTATTTTTCCATCTGAAATGGGTATCTACTTTTACTCAACTTTTATGTAAAATTTCAACCAATTTAATTATAGTAGAGTAGATAGTAGTCTCAGTTCTACCCAATATATATAATATCTTAATAGAAAACAATTGTTAGTTCTCATTCAACTAAAATTAATTTTATTTTTGGCGTTTATTTAATAACCGAGGGGAACTGTTAACGAGATGGTTGTGATAAATAAGACCAATTTTGTGTCTTTTGTAAATCTCTCAAGCTTCATTTTAAAACAAAACGAGCTTAAATAAGTTTTACTCTATTTAATCAGCTGCAGTTTAATTTTCCCTCTGGAAGTTTCTAAATGTTCTGTGGAATACAACCATGATTGTATTACTTATTTTTAATAATTGGGGCAAACTACGAATTTATTATTAGTTTTTTACTTTGCTTGCTAAAGAAAAGTATTATATTCGTGACATAATCGCAATCTGAGATTTTTGATTTCTTTACGTCGTAGGGTTTCTACAAAAAACATAGTCGCTAATTTCCATATCTGTCTGTCGTTCGGTCTGTTGACACCATAACTCTGAAACGAAATAAGGTATCAAATTCAAACTTGGAATATACATATATATATAACTGAAAAAAGACAAGAAGATATAACTCCCGACTAGTCACACTGTTTTCAATAATACTGAAAATTACGGAAAAGGCTATCAATTAGCATTTTCTAAAATATCTTGAAGGGTTTAATATTTTTAGCGACCATTAATATAGCTTTCGAAAACAGACCAACAGGAGATCTTCTAACTTAAGTAACACATGTTTTTTTTTTTTTTTTTTTTTTATTGGTCTAGCACACGTGCTGCAGGGAAGTCCCTAAAGCGCTCCAGGAGCGGCACGAGTGCGGAAAAAGCGATTCACGTTGTTCTTGAATCGCTGTAAATTGTACTCGGTGGGAAACACAGCGCTGGGCAAATTATTCCAAAGGGATGACGTTCTCCATATAAAAGATTGCTTGAAAAGCGTCGTACGCGGAGTAACAAGCTGAACCTCATACGGATGCGAAGCACCAGCGCGACGTGTATTTCTAACATGCACCGCTTTGGGAGGAATTAAGCGGGCTACATCCTTCGAACACTTTCCATGAAAATACTTGTAGAACAGACTCAAGTCGCCAACCGTTCTTCGATGTTCCAGCGAATCAAGGTCGCCGGTCAATTCCGGGTCCCCAATCAGACGGACCGCTCTTCTCTGAACAGAATCCAACAAATGCAGTGTATGTTTGGGAGCGGAGCCCCAAACGTGGGAGCAGTATTCCATAGTTGGTCGAATTTGGGCTTTGTAAAGAATTAACAGTTGCTGTGGGGTGTAAAGCTTCCTGGTTCTAAATAATATTCCCAATTTTTGAGAAGCTCTCCTTGCTATGCCTGCAACATGTTCATGCCAAGACATATTTGCTCCCAAACTAACGCCCAACAAATTGAGCGACGATGCTAGGGGAATGGAGTGCCCCGACATAACTATGTCGGGTTCAGCAACGTTAACTTTTTTAGAAAAAACTGCCGCTTGGGTTTTTGTAGCGTTAAATTCCACTTGGTTACTGTCACCCCAAGATAGAATTTCTTCCAGGTCTTTGTTAAGTTGAACGACCTCCTGCTGTCTGCGGATATTCGCCTGAGCAGCCGATGTCCGAGCGTTCAATGTGAATGAAGAGACAAGCGTACTATCATCTGCAAAGCTATAGATTGGATTCCCGGTCTTTTCCAGCAGATCGTTAATGTAAATGAGAAAGAGAGTAGGAGACAGTATGGAGCCCTGGGGCACACCGGCGTTGATAGTGAGGGTGTTAGAAAGAACTCCGTCGACCGCCACTCGTAAAGAACGCTCTCTGAGGAAACATGAGAGCCACAAACAGAACCTTTCAGACATACCATAAGAGCGCAACTTAGCCAACAGTCCATCGTGCCAAACACGGTCGAATGCCTTGGATATGTCAAGAGCAACCGCTCGAGATTCTCCAAAGTGTTCGATTGCGTTGTTCCAAACATGTGTTACATAAGTCAGAAGATCTCCTGTTGATCTATGTTTACGAAAACCATATTGGTGATCGCTAATAATATTGAATCGTTCAAGATATTTTAGAAGATGCTCATTGATAACCTTTTCCATGACTTTCGATATTATTGAAAGCAGTGCAACTGGTCGGTAGTTATTTGGCAAGGTCTTCTTACCTTTTTTAGGTATCGGCTGAACCGTGGCACATTTCCAGCAGGACGGAAATATTCCCTTTCTGTAGGATAGGTTAAAAAGTCTACAGAAAACTGGTGTTAGTTCCCTTGCACAGTTTTTGAGAACTATGGCAGGTATTCCGTCAGCGCCAGAAGCCTTCTTGGTGTCTAGCTTCATTAAAATACGCTTTATGATGCGCTGTCTGAAGACAACATCGGGCATCCTTGACTGCAATATGGGAATAGTAGGTGGTGTTTTTCCTTGGAAATCGACAGTAGAATGTGAAGCAAAGAGTTCAGCCAACAAGTTCGCTCTCTCAACAGGTGTGGTTGCAATGGAATTATCTGGCCGTGTGAGTGGTGGTATCGTGGATTTGGTAAAGTTTTGACTAACTGCTTTAGCGACTGCCCAAAAGGACCTGGAATTGTTGGGACAAGCGAGAAGTTTGTTTCTAATTCGTTGATTGTGTGCCTCCTTGGTTTCGTCGATAATGTTTGGAACAATGCAATTGAACATTTTGTGGGACCACTTCGGTGCCTGTCTATCACACTCGATTTTCCCAGAAAACTATTTTTCATAGAAAGTTAAAATTTGACACAAATATAGGAACTGATGGCACACTCAGAGCCGTGTAGTTTTGAAGGTTACATTTTGACTTAAGGGCGGTTAAATCGGAAGTGAAAAAAAAAAATTGCCAGGTCATCGAGTGGTGTGTCAAATGAAAACTTGTGAAAACATGAATTTAAAAATATATATGAAGCAATACTTGCGCACACTCTTCTTTGTATTATTTAAAAAAATGGCCAGAAACCCCTGTCCCTCCACCCTGTCTTGGAAAGTACTGATCGAAAAATTTTGAAAGAGTTCTGGAATATTCTCTATAAAGTGTAGATTTAACGAAAATTATTGAATTTTGTTTGATAACTTATCTGATAAAATTTTACCAGGTCATCGAGTAGGATGCCAAATTTTAAGAAAAATTGCCAAAAACTCCTATCTCTCCACCCTATCTATGAAAGTCCTGATCAGGCAATTTTTTAAAAATTCTGGAATATTCTTCATACAATGTAAATTAAGCGAAAATTACCACTGGTTTGATAATTTATCTGGTATATGGGGGGTGAAAAAAATATACCAGGTCATCGAGTGGGGTGTCAAATAAAAGCTTGTGAAAACACGAGTTAAAAAATATATATGACGTAATACTTGCACCCGCTTTTCTTTGTATAAATTGTTAAAAATCGACGCCCTCTCCCTTATCTCGAAAAGTACTGAACAAAAAATTTAAAAAATATTCTGGAAACTCTTCTCATCTCATCACTGATCAATCTATACCTCCGTAATAAATATTTTTATTTTAAAGGCAATTACAATTAGTGTTGTGATTAACTAGTACTTCTCGTGCAAACAGGTAGTTGTGAACTAAATGCCAAATTGATGTTTTCAGTCTAAAGAGTAACTTAATCTAACCAATAGAACTCGATATTTTTGGTAATAGGAATTTTTGGTTTCCAAAAAAAAATGAGCAGAGAGAATGGCTTTAAAGATATTTTCAACTGAAACCTGACATTGTCCTCTACATACTGTTTCTATTAAAACTGGAAAGAATGAAAAAAGGAAAACACATAACTTTCAGATTCCTCGGCTTCAACCCTTCTTTAAACTATTTATAAATTGGGCTATAAATAAGTATATTTAAAATTTGTACAATATGTCAATCGAAAATTATCGGAATACCATTAAAATTATACAAAATTTAGTTACCCTCATCTCGTTCACCTCGATCTCCTGAAACGGTATCACTCAAAAACTATAAGTTTCTTTCTAATTTATAGTTTGATATCTGTACCAATTTAAAATGAATATCTTTTCACGTTTCCTAGTTATCTAGTCAACAGACAGATATCCAGACATAGACGAAGAGAGGAAACTATACCCTTCGTGATCTAAGGACCCTGAAGTGTGAAGAAATGCAAAATTCTCGTATTCACAAACACAAGAATTTTCTTGAAAAAGGGGTAATAGAAAACTATAATTTAAAACAAAAACTACGAAGTTTTAATGGAAATTTATTCATTACCAAGCCGAGGTTTATTTTTACATCATTTTTTTTTATCGCTCACCTTCCCGCCTCAGTAGGGATTTTACCCTTTTTCCATATCCCAAGGATATCGGCGAGGACGTCGTAATATCCGTCAACGTTGTCCAAGTGCCGAAACATACATTTTTGTATTTCACGGTACCTTTTAAACAACGCAGTAGAGCTGCCACGAACGTTATTTGCATTTCTGCAAACAAGTACTACCCATGTACATGGCCAGGCCAAATATACTTAAATAAATTAATAAACAAGTATACCGACCTGCGAGATTGAACCCTCGACCTTCTGCACAGTAGCAAAGTACTACACCACCAAGCCACGGCCAACCACACATCGAACGTGGTTCGTTATATATAGTAACTTCGCAAAATATCTCACAACCTAGACCTTAATATTCAAAATTGCTACTCCTTTATTGTATCAAAAGCCTTGCTCGTCGAACACAAGATTGAATTAAGTGTAACGCATTTGTCAGTTCCTTCATTTTTTAATTCCTTAGAATCCATTTTTTTTTAAGTATAACTGCATACTGACGCATATTATGACATGGAGAAGGAGAAATATATGGAAGACAGAGAAAAATGAAGAGTAAAAAGGGACAGAGACATAGGGGGGTCGAGAAGGCTCCGTAAAATTCCGCAATAATTTATACTTTTGTATGTTTTTGTTGTGTAAAATTATAGGAAATCAAAGGAAAAACCGGAAATTTCGGAAACAGAGGAAAATAGTAGAGCTGGTGATATATCTAGCTCTTCTCGAAAGTGATAACTTTCATTAGTGTTGTATCAACTATTTTACAAAATTTGTTTCATAGTAGTGACAACGAATGGTCGGAAAATGTGTTTTAGAGAACGTCCCCTGATATTATGATAAAGGGGGTTGTCGAGATTTATCAAATGATTCAAAAAGCATACGGTTATGAATGATTACCGAGTACTCAAATATAGATGTAGTTTAAAAAGATTTTAAAGTGATTTGAGTTGCTTGCGGACAACGAAGAGTCTAATCATTCATAAACTGAATTACGAAAAGCTAACATTCGAACAGTGCGTGATTGATTAAAGACGAATGTAGCTAAAATTAAACTGTTCACGATATTTTTACAGCTCTTACTAGCAATCGAACATGGATCGTTCTGACATTGTGAGACAGTTTCTAAGTAAACACCAAGTTTGTGTGGTATACTCACCGTATATATCTGATTTAACCTTATACTGTAAAAAAACGTAGGTAAGACTACATAGAAAATCATGGGAAAAATTATTCAAATTTACCATAGAATTTTATAGAAATTCTTTTTTTTCTTGGGATTAGGCCGTACCAAATTGTACAATTTGACATGATTTAATCCCAAGAACCATAATTTCTTATCTATCTAACGCCGTAAAAGCTTCCGTTCCATGTTAAAAAAACCCAAATGTAGACAGTAAAGTTACATATTCGTATATTTACAAGATCCGATCCAAAAAATCCTTAACGCTGTATCGCAAGATTGTGAAATAATATCGATTCGCACCGATAGATGGCAGTAGGTATATTTCTAGCAATGCAGCATAACAAGTTTCAATTTGCTAGCTAGTTCAGTTTGTTCTGTGCGCACGTTTAAGTAAAGCCTAATGGTGTCTCTCCATGATCGATTACAATGGATAGGAAAACAATAGCTCGTGTGTGCGATAGTTTGTTTTAAACGCGGAATAAGTGCTACTGACATGAATAAAATAATTCGGAAAGTAATTGAGGGAGAGGCCCTGAGCCATACGCAAATTATCAAGTAATTTTAGAGATTTAACATAGGATTCAACTTCGGTGGAAAATGGTCAGCGTTCCGAAAGACCTTCCACCACGACCATGCCTAACATAAGTTGAATGTTGATTAAATCATTGGCGCAGAACGTTCTTGGCAATTCTGAGCATCTTTTGTGAACTTTTTGTTAGTTATGGAAAATATCAGCGAATTTTAAACGGTATGTATGAATCGAACTGCGGCGAAGTTAGTCTCACAGTTCGTTTTATATACAGTTCGCCTGATTTGGCACCTTGTGACTTCGGGCTGTTCCCTATATGAACATGAAATTAAAAGATCGTTGCTTCGAGACCGTAAAAGAGATACAACGCAAATTACAGGCGGTGATGGAGGCAGTGACAACATTGACCTAAAAAAGGTTTGACCAGTGGAATAAAACGGTGGAATCGGTGCATTCGGGTTCAAGGGGATATCAAGGTCACGTAGGTTACAATGCCTAAACGTAACTACTTCGGATTTTATAGCGTTAGTCCTAGATCTTTTAGATTACACCACATATGCATTATTATAATGTTCCATAACTATATGTTATTATTTTTGATTCATTATAAAATCATTCGCGAATATACGAAAACGCAATGCACCTTATATTCACCAATGAGCGATGCTATTTTGTTCGATGCTGTTGTTTGAAGCCGTCGACGGAAGAATTTCAGTATTTAGTCTTGCTCGTGCTATTCGGAGTAGGTTGGTAATTACATTTTAAAATATTTACGCACATACATACATCTGGCCTTAAAAAAGTAATATTTTTAAAAATTTATTCTACTTTCTACTAATTATTGTTTAATTTAAATTTTTAGGTATGCTTTAAGTAGTTATGTCTATTACATGAATAGTGGGACTGTGCTTTAGGGAAAATATTTCTAATCTTAATTATTAGATTAAAGTTAGTTCTCCAAATTTTTATCACAGTTTAAATATTTAAAAGAGAATTTGGTTAAGCGATATATATTATTAAAATAGTTACGTTTTACATAAGTATGTGTGTGTGTTTTTAATTTTCTGTAGAATTTTATGTTAATAAAGAACTTCAGCATAATTTCTGGTCTATATTAATGTTCCTATTCCTTTGCTATGTCACATAATAAAGCACAATTTACATAGTTTAAATATAAAATATTCCTGTAAAAAACAGAGTTTTACAGAAATATATGAACATTCCACATATCTATGTAATCGTGCTAACATAATTTTCTGGAAAATTATAGAACCTTGCAACGTTATAGAGTTGAAGTATTATTGGTGGTATATTATTATATGCACATATGAATATTTTATGTTTATAAATTGGATCAAGGATAATTCAGGTAAAAAAAAATTCCAATATAGGGGATATTTTTTCCTCTTCATTTGCTAATGAAAACTAAGCGACACAATATTATTAATATACTATTTAAGCAGCAGCGACCACTACCCTCAATAGTATACCAAAAACTGATATAAAAAGCTATTGAAATCATTGATCATGTCAAATATCGTACTGAAGCTGCGGAAGAGTATATCGATTGAAAAAAATGAGTCATATGAATATAACGTGAACGTGTTTTATTTTCTAGTAAAAGATCCGTTAATTTCAAGCAAATTGAATTCAGAGAGATTATATATATTCTGTACTTTCAAGAAATCGTTTCTTTTTCCGGACAATGAATCTGTATAGAATAAAAAATCTTCTGGTTCATATAAATCCCTAGAATTAAAGAAAAAGAATAAAAACGAAGTTATAAGCGACAAAGCGAACGCGCATGTGGCTTAAAAAATTTTCTCGCGAGCCGTAGCCTACATGGGGTATTGGACCGGTTAGGCTTAGGTAAAATTACCGCAAATCAATATTTCTCAGTCTCATATTTTTATCGTTTAATACAAACAGATTCTAAGGACTGAACAATTAGGAGCTTTAAGTTAAAACTTTAAACAAACAATATATGATGCTCCAAAGTATTCGCATATAGTTGTGACTATTAATGACTTAATGGCCTAGACCCATTATTAAAAACAAATGTGGTTGCTATGGATTCGCTTCAGGCAAAGAGTCGGAGTTTACTGTCTAAAGACTAGCAGCGCGCACGGTGGCGGAAATTCGCACTTTTTCCGAATGTTCATATTTTAAAGATTGTTGTATTTATTTATGGATAAAATATCAGTAAAAAGGCACGGAGAGAAGTGAAGGTGAGATTTTATTTGTAATTTGCAACATTGAGATGAATAAAAAAACTTTGTATACAAAACCAATGCAATATTTTTTATTTAATGTGTACTACTTAAATTTTACTGTACCTACATATAACCTCAATCAAGAAAAAGAAAAAATATTTTTCGTTTCTATTGCCTCACTTTACAATTTTCATTCGAAATTCCTCTCAACACATTTTTTTTTCTCTAGAAAAAGTTCGTGGTGTATTTATCAATTTATCCAAGCTGTATTTTAGAAGTCTTAGTCTTTTTTTTTGCACATTCAGGTAAAAAATAGAAAAAATAAAATTTTCAAACTTTGGCACGACTTATTTTAAAAACTTTTCATCTCTGTGCACTTCAACTCTACAATGTCCCCTTGTAGACCAAACAAAAAAATCGTTTAAATCCATTCCAGTCACATACAATTATATTTGACATTGCATATAGTAAATATGGTCTTTTTGAGTTTAAAAAGTTGTTGATTTTTCGCACGTTTGGTACGTTAACTTTTTATTTTTTTCGTCGTAAATAGGAACTGTTTTACAAGTGATTGAACATTTAATTTCAAGCCCCTTCATTATGCACTCATTTTCTGTCAGAATGTCATCGACAGAAGCAAAGGACAATTTTTAAATAATTTATAATAATAATAATAATAAATTTATAATAAAAATAAATTGAAAAGCGAAAGAGCTCCCACCTGCCCTAACTGCAATAACCCTCTATCCGTCAAACACCTATTTGAATCTCCCCACTTTCTTCACATCAGAACAAAGCATAACCTCCCTCACTCTCTCAAATTAACTCTAAAATCATTCAAAGTAAATTACATTAACATTACAAACTTCCTAAAGGAATTAAAGATAATTATATAAATAAAAAATAAAAAATAAATAAATGGATGAATAAATAAATAAATAAATGAATAAAATTTCAATAACCTAATCCTCGTCTCTACCATACTTTCATGGGCGCCAAATAACCTTGTAGTTGACGCGCCCTTAAATCAAAATCAATCAATCAATTAATAATAATTTTTTTTTGCTTTTACTTAGGTATAATTTCACATTTTTTGAAGTCACCGTTACCGAGGTTTGTCGAATGACGTGACTATTTATTACGGCTGTTCTATCTAATTGATATTATTTCACATTTATTACGTGCTCGGCAGCAAGCAGAGCTTTACAATTATTTTGAGTTTCATTTCCCAAAAGAAAATTATTCACAATTTATTAAAAACCGGTACTCAAAACGACTTCCATATTTTAACGTCTTTTTTAGTACTACGAGGCTGGTTTGAAAGTTCGTGCAAAAATAAAAACTACTTATGTGTTTGGGGGTAAACCTTTTTTATTTTTCGACATAGTCTCCTTTTAGGCTTATACACTTCGTCCAACGATGTTCTAGTTTGTTGATCCCTTCCGAATAATAGGATTTGTCCAAGTCTGCAAAATATCCATTAGTGTCTGCAATCACCTCCTCGTTTGAATAAAATCTTTGTCCCGCCAGCCATTTTTTCAAATTGGGGAACAAATAGTAGTCCGAGGGAGCCAAGTCTGGAGAATAGGGGGGATGCGAAACGAGTTGGAATCCTATTTCCATTAATTTTGCGACCACAACTGCTGAGGTGTGTGCTGGTGCGTTGTCGTGATGGAAAAGGACTTTCTTGTGGGCCAATCGCGGGCGTTTTTTCTTGCAGCTCGGTTTTCAAACGGTCCAATAACGATGAATAATATTCACCTGTAATAGTTTTACCCCTTTTCCAGATAGTCGATGAGGATTATCCCTTGCGAATCCCAAAAGACAGTCGCCATAACCTTTCCGGCCGAAGGAACGGTCTTCGCCTTTTTTGGTGCAGATTCCCCCTTGGTAACCCATTGTTTAGATTGTTGTTTGGTCTCAGGAGTGTAGTAATGTATCCACGTTTCATCCACAGTGACGAAACGACGCTTAAAGTCCTCCGGATTATTCTGGAACAGCTGCAAACCATCCTTGCAACACTTCACACGATTCCGTTTTTGGTCAAGCGTGAGCAATCGCGGCACCCATCTTGCGGATAGCTTTCTCATGTCCAAATGTTTATGCAAAATATTATGTACCCGTTCAGTCGAGATGCCCACAGCACTAGCAATCTCACGCACCTTAACTCTTCTGTCATCCATCACCATACCATGGATTTGATCAATGATTTCTGGAGTCGTAACCTCCACAGGCCGTCCAGAACGTTCAGCGTCACTTGTGCCCAAATGGCCAGTCTGAAAATTTTGAAACCACTTATAAACTGTTCTAATCGAAGGTGCAGAGTCACCATAATGTTTATCAAGCTTCTCTTTAGTCTCCTGAGGCGTTTTGCCTTTGCCGTAATGTTTAATCACCACACGAAATTATTTTTCGTCCATTTCTTGAAAATCACTCGACTTCCTTGATTCACACGAATGCCAAACACAAAGAAATAGACCAATATGGTTGAAACTTGGTGTGCGTTCATTCAAGAGATGCTACTAACTAAACATGACCTCGATACGCGCCGATGGTGCCATCTCTCGGACTTTGCACGGACTTTTCAAACCAGCCTCGTAAATTATGGGAAATATTGGCTTTAACCCGAGATATTTTGGCCTCGCACTATGGGAACTAGCTTAAAATGAAAAAATTGCCCTGAATGATGACGACGGGCACGTTCTTTTTTTTTATAAAGAAAAAATAAATTAAACAGAAAAAAACTCAATTTGCCATTTGAATCAATGTAAAAATTGGTAGGAGAAAATGCGACATTTTGACGTCTGGCTTGCTCCTTTGCCCTAAGCGAATAGTAGTTTGACATTTGGTAAATAAGTACATAAAATTTGATGACTCATATATATTCATAGCGAGTTTTTGAAGAAATATATGGCCGACAAAAAGAATGAATTTTAGTAAAATCGAAGATTGATCGGTGATAAAGTACCTCTCTTTAAAAGGACTGTTCGCTAAAGAAATTTTCAACTACATGCTTAGTACGTTAAAAGAACAATGTCAAAGAGGAAGAACCGAGTAATGAACACCGTGCTGGAAGACAAGTTCCTATGTTTATCGTAGAGAATGTTGACGTTGTACACGAAATAATTTTGGTGAATCGATGAATTGTACTGAAGCGTAGAGCGAAGTTGTTAAATATTTCATATGAAGATGTTTTTTTTACATTGTTCATTATTTAATATGAGAAAATTATCAGCTAAATTAATCTCTAAAGACCTAAACGACGACCAAAAATAACAGAGTGTCGCAACCTCCAAGTTGATTTGTGAGGGTTCATCACTCTTTGGAACGAATTGTAAATATGGATAAAACGTAAATTTATCATTGTATTCCAGCGACAAATGAACAGTCCAAGGAGTGGAACCCTGCTGGCTCACCTCGCTCCAAGAAGTTTCGCTTACAGAAATCAACACGAAAAGTTTTTTGGGACAAGAATGCGACAGTTCCTACTTATTACTTAGAATATGACAAAAAAGTGACAGGCTAATAATATTCTTCATTATTAACTAAACATTGCCGAAAATATTTGAAAAACGCCAATAAAAAGTATCTAAAGGGTGGCAGCTTTGGTAAGATAATGCACCTAATCACAAATCGCTGTTAGTTTTTCAAATAAATTAAGGAATTAGACTTTAAACTGATAGGTCATCCCTCACATTCTCCTGACTTAGTTCCCTCCCACTATTAGGAATTCCCTAAATTGAAAAAGATTTTAAAACATACCAATTTTATTCGAATGAAGAAGTAATAAATAATATATAATAAACAAAGACAAATACCTTTTCTGAAAAGTTTAGAATTATTTTATAACCGCTGCATGAATTGCATAAAGTTTAAAGGAGATTAAGTTGAATATACAATTTTTGTTTTTGAGCCTTGTTTGTTCTTTATATACTAGGCTAGGAATTCAATAATACACCCTCGAATGTACAACTATAATCATAAAATATCGACGCATCATAGCCCTAACATTCGTATTTCCGACAGAATGTGTGACATTCGTAGACATGATAGAGGCCTAAAGGACAACTCGTCATGAACAACAGTTACTAGGAGATATTTAAACTGCAATTATAATTCCTTCAGTAAAAAATATTTGTTATAAGAATGCGTGGACCGCTTCACAAAAAAATTCTAACGAAAGTTACAACTCCAAAATTTAGGAACTTGGTCCATAAACATAGTCGGTCGGTCTCCGAATTGTTCAAATTGCGACAAATATCGCTTTTTGCGCAACTTTTAATGAAGGGATTATTGAATATCTCAGGACGATAGGCCAACAAGTATACATATTGTCTCTGAGAGAAGTCGCAAATCGTTTGAGGCTGGCGCGCATCACAGTGTCCAAGGCTACTAAAGCGATCCGCATTGCCCTCAGTCAGCAGAAGTTAAATGAAGCTCCCAAAACAAAGAGTCGGGAAAGTTCTCAGCGTGGAAGAGAAACAGCTGATTCAATGTTGTTGTTAGTTGACGAAAAATCAAGTTATTTGCAAAATTTCCTTCCTAAAACGTTAAACATGTGTGATAAGTTTATTAATTTTAAAACCTTGATTTAAATTCTCTCAAACCCCTTTAGTCTTTTTATTTTAATTTTTGATTTGTTTAATTCTCATAAATATTTCAAGGTCTAAAAACTGAGTTCACGAGTGAACCAATTTTAAGTGCAACATTTTGTTAGTTTCATAATTTAAAAAGTCTTCTTGCGGGACTACCTCGACAAGAATCAGCTAATTTTCATTAAACTGTTACGTGCTCTGGCGGAGGTGTTTCGGGCACGGACCGCTGAGCTGGTCAAAGGATGTAATTTTTTATCTATAAACATACTGTTTTACTCGTATATATGTAAACAACATATCTCATGTTACTACATGTATTTATTTCTTTATGGGCATAGCACACGTGCTGCAGGGAAATCTCTAAAGCGCAACAGGAGTGATGCATGGACGAATAAAGCGATTCACCTTGATCTCAATCGTCGTAAATTGTACTCGGTGAGAAAAACATTCCTGGGCAAATCCTTGCAAAGAGACGAGGTTCTTAATATAAAAGACTGCTTGAAAAGGGTTGTACGAGAAGTGATAAGCTGAACCTCATACAGATGTGAATTATTAAAGCGATGATTATTCCAAGCACACATCGCTGTGGAAGAAATTAACCAGTTGTTTTTGAGTGTAAAGCCTTCAAGTGCAAAATAATATTTCCAGCATTTAAAAAATTATTTATGCTATACATGCGACATGTTCATGCGAAGACATATTTGCTCCCAAATTAACATGCAGCAAATTGAGTAACGATGCTAAAGACACGAAGTCTCCGACCTAATTTTGTCGGGTTCAGCAGCGTTACCTTTTTTTGGAAAAAACCTATTGCCTGGGTTTGTGTAACATTAAATTGTAGTTTATCTTATCACCTCAAGATAGAATTTTTTTTAAGTCTTTGTTAAGTTGAATGACTTTCTGCAGTTTGCGAATATTTACATGAGTACTGTTATCTATAAAGCTGTAGATTGGATTCCTGGCCCTTTCCAGCAAATAATTAGTATAAATGAGAAGGAAAGAGAGAGACAGGCACACCGGCTTTGATAGTGAAGGTATTAGAAATAAATGCATCAACTACCACTATTATAGAATGCTCTCTGAGGAAACACGAGAGCCATATATAAAACATTTTAGACATACCATAAGAGCGTACGTACGGAGCTGATACTATCACAATGACGAAGAAAACATCAATAAAATATGTATCATGCAACGAAAAATGATGAAATCAATGTTAGGCGTTACGCTTAGAGATCACATCTCAAATCACATTATCAGGAAGAGAATAGGGATACGAGACGCAGTCAAATTCATTTTACACCTGAAATGGAACTGAGCTGGGCATGTTGCTGGGTTTAAGGATGGATGATGGACAAAGAGAATTATAGAGTGGCGACCAAGCTTATCGGAGTAGAGGTAGACCACCAAGCCGGTGGACTGATGATTTGAAATGAGTGGCTAGAAATTGGATACAAGCGGCTCAGAATAGAAAAAGGTGGCAAGACTTGAGGGAGGCTTTCGTACATCAGTGGACAGTAACATATAAGCTGATGATGATGATAATGAGAAAAGCGTAGCTTAGCCAACAATCCATCGTGCCAAACGCGGTCGAATGCGTTGGATATATCAAGTGCAACAGCTCGAGATTCTCCAAAGTATTAAATTGCATTGTTCCAAATATGAGTATTATATATAGATATTTTAGAAGCTGCCGATCCATAGCCTTTTCAATAACTTTCGATAATATTGAAAGCAGTGATCAGTAATAATTTGGCAAGATCTTCTTGCCATTTTTGAGCACTGCATTCCCAGCAAGGATTAAAAAGTCTACAGAAAAGTGCTGTTAGCTCCCTCGCGTATTTTCTCAGTACCTACATTTTTAGTGTTTAGATCACTTCGGTGTCTGTTCGTCTGCCTGTCACACCCGATTTTCTCAGAAACTATTTGACATAGTTGAAATTTGGTACTAATATAGAAATTGCTGACCTCATCACAGCCGTGTAGTTGTGAAAGTGAAATTATGACTTAAGGGGGGCGAAATCGGCAGTGAAAAAAATATTTTTACCAGGTCATCGAGTGGGGTGTTAAATGAACACTTGTAAAAACACGAGTTCAAAAAATATATATAATGTAATACTTGCTTACCCATTTCTTTGTATTATTTTTAAAAAATCGCGAAAAATCGCTGTCTCGAAAGTACCGATCAAAAAATTTTGAAAAAATTCTGGAATATTCTTCACAGGGTGTAGATTGAACGAAAATTATCACGAATTCATTACCTTTAATAATATATATTGTATATAAAAAATAAAAATTTCAGGGTCTTCAGTTTTCAGTAAAAATCGGAAAACTCATTTGGGGTGTGTTTTGCGAAGTCATTGATCATTTCCTAACTTCGTAAAAAAAATTTAAATTTTAAAAGCAATCAACGTATTGAACACTAATTGCGCAAGTCCAACTTGCATTCGTCTGGTTATTTAATGTGAAAAAAATGAATTTTTCAGTCTGGAAAACATATGTTACAATTTACAATAACTCTTATTGTAAATGTACAATAATTTTTTAACAATTTATAATTTTGAAAGCGACACTCTAATAGTAACAAAACGTTTTGATTACTAAAATGTAATAATTTCTAAAATAAATGTCCTTAATTTTTCTTTTTTTACAGCCTCGAAAATGTAAAAGGCGTATGAAGTTTTCAAGTTTATTAACAACCTTTCTTTTTAATTAATTTTAATTTAACGTGGCGTTATGCCCATGAACTTGGTAAGACTAAAAAGGTCTTTTTAGGCAGGTATAATATGCTAAACATTTAAGCGAAAACCAAATTAGCACTTTACTAAAATCCGGGGTATAACCTCAACAACACAAATGTAAACGCAGATTTTAACAAAAAAATCCGGCTGATTTAGGATTAAAGCTCAGTGTTGTTCTTAAAAGAGTTTTTTATAATTGATGTTGTTTTAATAAACTTTATTCCTTGGCAGTAATAAATTAAAACTTCTGGGAATTTTTAGTTTTCCATTTAAATGCCCTGAGAGCAAAAACCGTGAATTTTAAAACTTTGAGTTGGAAGTTATAAAATAAAATGTTTAGAAATTTTATTTTAATAAAAACAGTAAATTGCTTCTCTAGAGAACTGACAACTCTCATATAAATAATAAAATTAACTTTTACATACTAAAGCTTTACAAGTAGATATTTTAAATGATAAATTCTATATAGTCAGATATTAATCACAAAAAAAGTTGAACACTAGAAAAGTTTTGGAGATATCTACAACCAAAATTAGAATTAACCTTAATATACTATTTCTGGTAAAATTTCAACTAATGGAAAACATGAGTTTTAGATTCCTCGATACCGAGAACTTTGAAAAGGAAGTATCCCACGAGATATTCGAAAAAAATCTCTATCCCTTCCTTGTCTATTGAACTCGTTACAAGATTGACTACAATAATATTTTTTTCCCTCTTTAACCAAAAACAAGGAAAATTTCTTATAATACTACTTAAATTATGCAAAATTTATTGATCAACGTCACTGGTAACCCCTTGCGCGAAATTGCTGAAAAACTATAGATTTCTTGTTAGTTATGATGCCCATAGACCAATAGAGTGGGGGAAAAGCGAAACTATATTTTTCATATAGGAAAGTAAAAACATAACTTTGGTTCTAAACTTATTTCGTTCTCTTAATTTGTCGCTTGTATGTATTTTTTCGTTTGCACCTCATATTTTTGTTCAACAGAGCCGTAATTTAAGGACAAAAGATAGCGCTGTAAAATATTATTTAGAAGCTACATAATTTATAGTTTTTCGTACGGAACACTTATAGGATCACTTCGGTGTCTGTCTGTCTGTCACACTCGAGTTTCTCCGGAACTATTTGACATAGGAAGTTGAAATTTGGCACTAATATATTAATTGATGGCCTCATCAAAGCCGTGCAGTTTTTAAAAGTTAAATTTTGACTTAAAATTTTTTTTTTACCAGGTCATCCAGTGGGGTGCTTGTAAAGTCTAAAAAATATATATAATGTAATACTTGCGCATACTTTTCTTCGTATTATTTTTAAAATATTGCGAAAAATCGCTGTCCCTCTCCCCTTATCCCGAAAACTACTGAAAAAAAACTTTTGAAAAAATTCTCGAATATTCTCCACAGGGTGTAGATTGAACGAAAATTATCACGAGTGCATTATCTTTAATAATTTATCTGGTATATAAAAAAACAAAAATTTCAAGCTCATCAGATCTTAGTAAAGATCGGAAAAAAACTTTTTTGGAAACTCATTTTTGGTGTGTTTTGTGAAGTCAATGTTCATTTCATATTTTCGTAACAAAAATTTTTATTTTAAGAACAATCAAAGTACGGAACACTAATTGCACAAGTCCATCTTGCACTTGACCAATTACTTAATGTGAAAAAAATTGAATTTTTCAGTCTTAAAAACATATGTAACTAAATAATATAACGATAACTTTTATTGTAAATTTACATGAACATTTAATAATTTATAATTTTGAAAGTAACCCTCTAATAATAACAAAACGCTTTGATTACTAAAATGTAATAATTTCTAAAATAAATGTCTTTAATTTTTCTTTTTTTATACCCTCGAAAATGTAAAAGGTGTATGAAGTTTTCAAGTTTATTAACAACCTTTCTTTTTAATTAATTTTAATTTAACGTGGCGTTATGCCCATGAACTTGATAAGTCTAAAAAGGTCTTTTTAGGCAGGTATAATATGCTAAACATTTAAGCGAAAACCAAATTAGCACTTTACTAAAATCCGGGGTATAACCTCAACAACACGAATGTAAACGCAAATTTTAACAAAAAAATCCGGCTGATTTAGGGTTAAAGCTCAGTGCTGTTGTTTGTAAAAGAATTTTTTATAATTGATGGTGTTTTAAACAAACTTTTTTCCTTGGCAGAAATAAATTAAAACTCCTGGGAATTTTTAGTTTTCGATTCAAATGCCCTGAAAGCAAAAACGGTGAATTTTAAAACTTTGATTTGGAAGTTATAAAATAAAATGTTTAGAGATTTTATTTTAAAAAATCAGTAAATTGCTTCTCTAGAAAACTGACAGCTCTTATATAAATAATAAATTAAAATTTTATATACTAAATCATAACCTGATATAAGCTTTACAAGTCCATATTTTAAATGATAAGTACTATATAGTCAGATATTAATCATAAAAACATTAGAATTAACCATAATATACTATTTCTGGTAAAATTTCAACTAACGAAAAACATGAGTTTTAGATTCCTCGATACCGAGAACCCTGAAAAGGAAGTATTCCACGAGATAATCGAAAAAATTCTCTATCACCTCCTCGCCTACTAAACTCGTTAAAAGATTGACTATAAATACTTCTGCTTAACCAACCTCCTCAAAGAAACCTTCAACAGAGTTTTCCAACTTCAATGGGATCTGGAGGAAAACCCAAATAAGCTCTGGGAAGTGAAATCTCTCGCATTTCCCCCATTCCATAATTTTGAAATGAGTACAAGAGAAAACACGGTCTGGAGAAGGCTGGCTGTGGGACACACTTATCTTACTCATATCCACTTATTGAAGGGAGACTCTCCCCCCCTGTGTCACATTTGTAATAACCAGCTCTCCATTAAACACATATTTAAATCTCCTGACTATCATCAAATCAGAACTGATCATGACATTCCTCATCAACTATGCCAAACACTTTCCCCTAATCAAATAAATGTTAACATCAACACTTCTCATTCCTTGAGGAAATAAACATTTATAATATGATTTAATTCATTTTCTATATGTGGCGCAAAATTACCTCTGCAGTCGATGCGCCAGACACCTATAAAATTAATCAATCAACTTCTGCTTAACATTTTTCCCCTCTTTAACCAAAAACCAGGAAAATTTCTTATAATACTACTTCAATTACGCAAAATTTATCGATCAACGTCACTGGTAACCCCTTGAGTGAAATTGTTGAAAAACTATAGATTTCTTGTGAGTTATGATGCCCATAAACCAATAAAGTGGGGGACATGCGAAGCTATATTTTTCATGTAGGAAAGTAAAAACACAACTCTGGCTCTAAACTTATTTTGTTCTCATAATTTGTCGCTTGTATCTATTTTTTCCGTTTGTACCTCATATTTTTGATATAGATAGCGCTGTAAAATATTATTTAGAAGCTATATAATTTATAGTTTTTCGTACGAAACACTTATAAGATCACTTCGGAGTATGTTTGTTTGTCCGTCTGTCACACCCGATTTTCTCCGAAACTATTTGACATAGAAAGTTGAAATTTGGCATTAATATAGGAATTGATGGCCTTGTCAGAGTCGCACAGTTTTTAAAAGTTAAATTTTGACATAAAAATTTTTTTTTACCATGTCATCGAGTAGGGTGCTTGTAAACAGACGAGTCTAAAAAATATATATAATGTAATACTTGCGCATACTTTTCTTCGTATTATTTTTAAAAAATTGCGAAAAATCGCTGTCCCCCTCCCCTTATCTCGAAAACTACTGAAAAAAAATTTTTGAAAAATTTCTGGAATATTCTCCACAGGGTGTAGATTGAACGAAAATTTTCACAAGTGCATTACCTTTAATAATTTATCTGATATATAAAAAAACAAAAATTTGAAGCTCATCAGATTTTAGTAAAGATCGGAAAAAAAACTTTGTTGGAAACTCATTTTTGGTGTGTTTTGTGAAGTCACTGATCATTTCATACCTTCGTAACAAAAATTTATATTTCAAAAGCAATTAGTCTACGGAACACTAATTGCCCAAGTCCGATTTAAGCACGAGTGTATATTTAAGAAGAAAAATGTGTCATGATATACCGGACGAATATCTTCGATAGGTCTTGTTTAGTTATGATTTGTTCCATTTCAAAACTGATCGTTTAGCTTAAGTGAATAGGTAGTAGTTGTTCGCAGGAATGCAATAGCGTTCGTGGCAGCACTACCGCGTTGTCTAAAAGGTGCTGTGAAATACAAGAAATGTATGTTTCGCCACTTGGGCAACGTTTACGGGTATTACGACATCCTCGTCGATATCCTTAGGATATGAAAAAGGGTAAAATCCCTACTCAGGCGGGGAAGGGAACGATAAAAAAAAACATACCGAAAGATACATACATCCAATAAACTTCAACAGAATCTGATACGAATCCGAAAAAACTTGTAATCCAAAAGCAAGTTTCAAGGGCGGCCAACTTAGTTACATTTCGTCAAATAAGCATTTTAATTAACACACATTTCCTATATATTCAGGTTTTCTCATTTTTAAAAATATATTTCTTTTACGTAGTTACGGCATTACGACGTTAACATTGGGAATTAACATAATCTGCGTGTTAAACGTCCCTAAAATAGTAAGTACAAAAATAAAATGATTTTGTAGGATTTTAAAAAGATTTTTTAAAATGTTATTCCATTGTTATTCTAGAAATGTATTCTTAATTGGTGTGAATAGTGCGCAAAGTTCGTATCCTTGCGTTTGGACCCTTGTACGTACTTTTGTTTGTTACACTTGTTTTAGCAGGTATCAAAAGCTTAATCACAAAAATCTTATTTGAGGTGTTAGATGTAAATACGAGGGTTGTTTGATAAGTACCTAGCCTCGGCCAAAGATGAAGCTAATACTATTTAAAGAATTATATTTTTCGTAAATATAACCAAGAATCCTGTCAAATTTTCTAGTCGGTGCGTCATTTAGTTTGTGCGTGGCAGCCATTTAAATAGAACAACTTTGTGATTTTACAACAATGAAAAAAACTGATTATCGAACAGTGATAACATATTTGTTTTTGAATAGGAAAACGAATGATGAGATAAAAGAGGAACTTTATGGGGATTCTGCACCTTCGTTGTCGACGATAAAATATTGGATAGCTGAATTCAAATGTGGCCGTATAAGCATTTTTGATGAAGAACGTCCAGGTCGTCCAACTGAGATCATCACATCTGAAATGATTGACAAAATCCACGATGCCCAGTAATAAATGATCACAGAGTGAAAGTGCGTGAGATTGCTGAGACCGTGGGCATATCAATTGAACGGGTGCAGAACATTTTAACAAGTCATTTGGATATGATACAGCTTTCCGCAAGATGGGTGCCACGATCGCTCACAACTTACATTAAACACGCATGTGTGTCATCTTCAAAAGAATGTCTGGCGACATTAAAGCGCAATCGGAATGACTTTTGGTGTTGACCCATAACTGTTGACGAAACATGGATTCATTACAGCACATTAAAGACCCAAGAACAGTCCAAACAGTGGATTTTTCTTGGCAAACCGGCGCCAAAGAAGGCCAAGGCGTCTTTATCGTCTAACAAAATCATGGCCACAGTGTTTTGGGACACTCGCGGTATAATCCATGTTGATTATCTTGAAAAGGGCAAAACTGTTAATGGAGGGTATTAGGTCAACTTCTTGGATCGTTTCAATCACGCTGTGAAAGAAAAACGTCCGCATTTACGAAGAAAAAAATTGTCTTTCATGAAGACAATGCACGCGTGCACACTTGTGTCATCGCCTTGGTAAAGTTCCACCAGTTAGATTACGACTTGCTTCCGCAGCCACCATATTCGCCAGATTTAGTCCCCAGCGATTATTTCCTATTTCCGAATATGAAAAGATGGTTCGGCGGAAAAAAATTTGGCTCAAACGATGAGGTGATTGCTGAAACAAAGGGGTTCTAGAATTCATATTTTGTAGGTAGGATACAAAAATGGAAAAACGTTGGACTAAGTGTATCAAGCTAAAGGAAGACTATGTTGAAAAATAAAATAAATTATACACATAATTTTTTTTCTTCTTCTCAAAACCATGTACTTATCATACAAACCTTGTAGTATTTTAGGTTGTTGTGCTTGTAATCACCTTGTGGTCAAAAGGGCAAAATTTCAATAATTGCGGCACCTCTTATTGTTCACAATCGACTTAATCTTGTCCGAAAGATGTAATAGCCAGAGAACATCAACGCTGCATTATGACGATGGATGTACCAGGTAATAGCGTGAATTGGGCACGCTGAAAGTAAATGCATAAGTGATTCTTCTTTGCCGCATGACTCACACCTGATGTCCATTTGGTTGGTAAATCGTCTGCGATGAAATAAGGCATTAATTGCACTATTCTGTTTGTCAGCTGAGGGCAAATCGGTTTTTTTTTACGACGTTATATGTGGACGCGGTGCTTTTGTGTATGCTGTCTATAAAATTGTTGTTGTTTTACTATTTTTATAACTATTTTAAGTCTTGCTGCTTACTGCCAGACTAAATTGTTTTGATAATTACATGCTCTATGAATGTTCGCGATACCATCTTATATTACTATTATAAATAAAAGACCTGTACTAAATAAACAAATATTGTATCCTAAATATTTTAGCCAAAACTGAATTTACCATTTTGCTAAAATTCGAGGTATAACCGCAATAATGCGACATAACGCCAAGGGCAGAATTTTGGGAGCACATTTTAACAAAAAAAAATCCCTGAGGTTTTAGGGTGAAAGTTTTGTTTCGTTGTTTGCAAAAAATGTTTTTACTTGATAGCGTGTGACATGAAATAGCGGTTTTTTGCTATTAATAAAAGAATTGGAGGTTGAATGTAATTTATAAACTTTAATTGCTTGCATTCTTACGTCTCTTATAAAGAACGTTATTGTAACAATAAAATTACATATTTACTTTGTTAACTGACATTAAATATTCTATATTTAGTGTCAGTAGAGTAAATAAGTAATTTTATTGTTAAAAGGTATTGTCACAAAGTAACGGATCAATTAATCAACTCATTAAAGTTATTGTAATTTTAGGAAAATCCTCCTCTAAGATTTTTGATCCTTTTTTGACCTATCTGAGCCTCTCTTTGTGTGAATAATCCCACTTATAAAAATTCGGAGGATTAGACCGTGTGAATCTAGAAAGACTATCCCAAGATTCGCCTATGATTGCATGAGCTCACTTAAGAAATCTTTACACTTCCGGTGTTCAGCAAACCGTGAGTCAGTGTAATAATCGTTTTCCAGTTATGATGCAGAATATAATTTAAATTTTTATTAAATTTGTTAGAATGTTATAAACATTTTGATTGATTCCCTAAACTTTTGTCGATGGAAACTGAAACAATAATTAGTTTGATGTAAAACTACTGAAAATAGACAAAGTATATATTTCAGCAGTCCACCCACTGTTCTTCCATTCGCCAATCCATTCCGGGACGCGTTTTGCCGTATCACGGCTCATCAGTCGGGCTAGGATCGACAAACAAGAGCACAGAATTTACTAGTTCTTATTCAGGCATTTGCGGAAGGTAATGGTCAGATACATCGAATTTTACCAAGTATGCTTACTTAATACTCCATCGTAGGCTGACACAGAAGCCACAAGACGACAGAGTGGTCGACGAAGTCAAGACTTCAACGCAGGCGGCGCGGTTTTCAAGCGATTGGTTGGACTGCTGAAGTATGGACTTTGTTTTCAGTAGTTTTATATTAGACCATATATGCGAGAGGGGAAGCCCTCAAAAATCGCCTGCGTTGAAGTGTTGACTTTGTCAACCACTCTGTCGGCTTATGGCTACTGTGTCAGCCTACGATGGAGTATTAGGTGTGCGTACTTGGTACAATTTGTATCTTACTTGAAATAATAATTTTACAGTGACGATATGTCTTGTAGAGTCTTGATATTCAGGTACAATTGATTATACAATTTGCTGCTCGTTGATACATCTTTCATTTTTCTTAATTCCAGTTGATATTAATCTCTGTTTCTTTTACATACACTCTACTACTACAAAAGAACTTCATAGATACTTTTAATCTTAAGCATTATTTTAGCAAACAAAAAAACTTAAAAAACGTGGCAGATATCTGGAAATATGAATAAATTGTGGAGTTTCTATAGGATGATTAAAACTGACCCTACCAGTAATATCGAAAGACGAACTACAAATAACGTCTCTATTTAAACTTCTATGAAAATATCCCTTCTACAATGGAATCTGTATGAAATGGTGCTCTTTCGTTGAAGATGTGCCTATACAAATGAAAAATGGCGGTATCATGGGATATTCGTTTTACAGGAATCTAACTCATATCAATATATATTGCCTGTTGATCTGAGGGATGCGTCAGGTCACAGGTTTAAAAGAGCAGTAAAAAACTATTGTTCATAGCTTATGCTTCCTCCGGCCAGCTCGTAGAATGGTCACCTCAATCGACCTCTCTAATGTTACATATATAGCAGTAGCCATACCTTCGCCCACCCACAGTATTAATATTAACTTCTATCATAGTGGAACATTGTGAATTGATTACTATATTTTGTATTCTATATGCAATCGACCTCTCTAATGTTACATTTATAGCAGTAACCATACCCTTAGCCACCCACAGTATTAATATTAACTTCTATCATGATAGTATATTGTGTATTGATTATTATAATTTGTATTTTATATGCAATACTAGTTTCTAAATGTTGCTGTATACAATATGTATTCGCATTTCATGGTTGAGATAGGAAGTGGAACTTCAACTCCGCCAATTGTAATCCTACCATTTAACTACAATGAAGACATTTTATTGTTATTATTATTATCATTATTATTTCTAATTCACACTATCACCTTTCTCAAAAAGTCCCTGTGGTATATAAAGTTTTGTCAATATTTGGTAAACATTCCGTTTTATCAGACATCAGACCGGTATTTTGAAAATAATGAATTATGAACTGATGATATACGTTCATTTAACCGCTTAAAAAACTTGGCCACCCAGATAAGATGGTAATAAGAATTCATCCGTATATACTTTTACTTTCTAAGCACGGTTTTGTTGATAAAATGGTCAAACTACTTAAAAGATCCGATATTCGCACATTCTTCTTAGAAGTATAAAAAAATTAGACACTGCTTGAGATTAACGAAAGATACAATTCCTCTGCAAATTGCAGGTGTCTATAAAATTCCTGTTTTTTTGCTTGGTGTATGTAGCAGAAAGTTGAAAATGTCAGCTAGAATTACAAAACATGATATATATATCAGAAAATATCAAACTGTACAACCAGTTATAGCTGGTTGTACAGTTTTTTTCAGAAAGAAGGAACAGCTATGGGTAATTGCTTATCACCTTTCATAGCCAATTTATTCATGAGCAAGTCTGAAACCGAAGCCAGTCAAGAATTTGAATATTTCCCAATTGTATGGTACAGGCATGTGGATGATTTTTTTAATACAAAGAAAGCAAATATTGATGATTTTGTCTCCAAATTAAATAGCCGGTATGATTCCATTAAATTCATTTACGAAATTGAGAACAAATGACAACGGTCTTTTCTAGATATTTTAATTACATTTTTTAGTTCATCATTTGGTCACTTTTCCTCTGAATAGAGTAAACTTTAATAATGAAAGGAATCGTATTAGAAATATAACTAGAGGTAATGGTTATGACGATGACTTAGAAAGCAAGCTAATAAATAGACATAAGTTCAGGTTGAATATTCAGAATTCCACCCTTTTTATACGCGAAGAAAATAACACCAAGTATGTCTCCACACCATATAACTCTAAATATAGCAGGGGACTCATTATGGTATTTAATAAGGTAGGCCTCACCTTAGTCTATAAGCCATCAGACAATCTGAGAAATATCTTGGGAAATCCCAAAGATAAGATTCCTAACTGTGAGAATAGTAGAATTTATGAAATTAGTTGTAATGATTGTAACAAAAAGTATGTTAGGCAAACTAAAAGGTTAATTAAAACATGATTTAAAGAACATTTAGCACACTTAAAATACAGTAGAACAGAAAAGTCTAGCATTACCGAACATGTCCTTGAAGCTGATCATTTTGTAACTTTAGATAATCTAAGATTAATTAAAAATGTATCTAATAGGAGATTGTTGAACGCATACGAAAGTATGGAAATTATAAAATGTAAAAGTAGTTTAAATAAAGACAGAGGGCCTATTTCTTAAAATCTCCTTTATTGGTTACTTGACCGGAACTGATGGCCTTGCCGATGCCATTAGTTGCCTATGAGTAATTCAAGGGGTAGGCTAGGTATAAATAGGGTAAATTTGTAGTTTAGCTTTAGTCAATCATCGCTCCTGATGAAGCTAACATGGCCAGCGAAACGCACGTCTAGTGCAAAATTAAAGTGTTTGGTGTAGTGGTGATATATACTGAGTAGTGTCATTGTGCCAAAGATTCTATATTTCCAACTTAATTACAGAATATGACAGATGTATCAAAAAAGAACAAACTGTACAACCAGTTATAGCTGAACAGCAACACTCTTTAGAATATACCATCGTGGTTATGGTATGCATCACACGTGAAAAATTATTACTTCATTGGGTCACGGGTCGGTGAACACCGTCCAGATATACTACGCATTCATGCAGTATTCTAATCTCAAAGAATAAAACGTTCTCTACATGAACCGTGCAATTATAAAAGAAGTGTCGGAAAGTCAGGTCAATTTTATATGGTCTGATCCCAAGAATCATGATTTTTCATCTCTCCCTGCTTATGGTATAAAGTTAATTTTGCCGAGTTAACTGAAATGACAAAATATTGTAAATTTCCGTAAAACTCAGTTTTTACTGTAATTATTACGGGTCCTTCTGCAATAAAAGTTGACGCTTAAAACAGTTCTTGACATTACCTTGACATCCGTTAACTCGAGATAATTTGCGAGCGAACTGATATATGTATATTCCAAACTTAATATAAGAAATATCCTTTTTTTAGAAAAGTCAGGCGACGAAAGAATTAGGAAAATATGTTTTGCTCAGTTTTATTAGATTGCTCATATTAAATTGATAAAATTTAATATGGAAGTAGAGAAATAATTTTGAATAACTAAATATCTTAGTCTATAAATGTATTTCTCCGTTTTAAATAAAGAAGTTACAGTTACAGCAGCCATTACACTCTTTATTTATCTCCAGTTTTATCCAAAACATTTACTAAAGAGGAATTCTCCGTACAGTGTAGTACAACCAGTAGTGTCTATCTGGTACACAGTTTCTATTAAAAAATTGTGATTTCTGTAAAGTCACGGAATACATATGTGACAAACATACTATTCTAAAATTGCGATATTCTAAGTATTTTATAAAATTAAGAGCAGTTATTACGGTAAAATGATTATAGCCATATCGTCAATTGTAAATATTTTTATAAATAATGGTTGCTTCAAGATCTTAAAACATATAATGACTTATAAATTTTAAATCTTCTCCTCCAGTCTAAATGTCTTATCAGGCATATCGTGGTTATGCCTGGCTATCCAGTTTATTGGCGATGCTTCTGACAGTAGTACTCCAACGTTCTCTGTTAGCTCAGCATCTCAATGGTATCCATCCAACGGTTAGGTGATTGTCTACGTCGCCTCCTTCCATTCGGCTTGTCCTGCACTACAAGTTTCTCCATATTATCAGCACATATAATATGATCAAAATACTTTAGAATGCTTGCTTAGATTGTGATGGAAAGTCTCTGTTTCAGTTTGATCTCATTAAGTACTGAAGCAATTTTAAACACTACTACTTAAAAAACTAGTAATCGTATACTTTGATCTTTTTTTTTACTCTTAGAATCATGACACGTTATTGAAAATTTAACTGCCTTTTACACAGTTAGGTTTTTCACTAATTACACCCAAAAGCTAAATAAACAATATTTTTTAGGCCAATAAAAAAATTTGCTATATTCACCCCGACTTCTTTCTAACTTGAGTACCAACAACGATATAACTTACCAAAATACACACTAAAATGCCCCTTTTTCAAGTAGAGATTTCCTCTTAAACACAATGCCACCCATTTATGCCTAGTAGTAGGTTACTATTATTTTTTGCTTCTCATAAATACTGTTTAATTATTATTAACAAGAAACATTTTTTTTTTTATTATTTTTTGACGTATTTTATTTAAATGTATATTTAAAGTTCCTGGTTATAACAAACTTTCAGAGAAAAAACTACATAGTAATTTTTATTTCAAAATTAATACTATACAATGCAAACAACGAATAAGCGGACGCAAACAAACTTGAAGATGAAAATAAAATAATTAATCCCTTAACATTAACTCAAAAGATATTACTAAAACGATCAAAATTTTAGTTTATAAAAGTTGAGTATGGAAGTTTTTTGTCGTGTTTAAAATATTTACTAAAAGATTTAAAAATATGAATTCAAGCTTTTCTATTTGAGTTGTCTTAATTTAAATCAGAAACATGTTTTTCAGAGGAGAGTTTACAAAAAAATTCTAAGAAAATACAATAAGCCACTCGAGAAAAGTAACGGATACTGAATTTCGATATGTAAAGTTTTTAATAATTTCCTTCAATTGATAAATGTAGAATATTATCACTATATTATAACTTTAACTCTATGATAATCCTTTTATGAAAAGGCAAGAATATATAGATATAGCTTTGAATGGCTAAAAAAATTAGCCATTCTGAGTGCATTTTTTAGCGCAAATTGAGAACAATCACGAGAGTGAGCAAAAAATAACTTTTAATGAAGAAAGTGATAATGGACATTTTTAATTAACTCGCACACTTTGTATTTTTTATATAACATATGTTACTTGAGCTGTATTCCATTAGTGTAAAGATAAAAATTATTCTATCAAACTTAAATTTTACTATTACTTTTCATTTTTGTTTCACTTCACTTTAAACAATACGCTTGAGCTATCCTTATTTTTCTGTTACGTGTATCTGTATCCCTTTTTAATTATGAAGATATATATATATGTTATATATATATATATATATATATATATATATATATATATATATATATATATATATAACATATATATATATATATATATATATATATATATATATATATATATATATATATATGTGTATATATATATATATATATATATATATATATATATATATATATATATATATATATATATATATGTATATATATATATATATATATATATATATATACATATATATATATATATATATATATATATATATATATATATATATATATATATACATATATATATATATATATATATATATATATATATATATATATATATATATATGTATATATATATATATATATATATTATATATATATATACGAGAGTGGATTGATAAGTAAATTAACCCTATAGAGCATTAATCGAGATTCCGGTTATGATATGCGTCACACGTGGAAAATTATTTCATTGGGTCATGGGTCGGTGAACACCGTCCAGGTATAGATAGTATTCTAATCTCAAAGTATATATATATATATATATATATATATATATATATATATATATATATATATAAAGGGTGTTTTTATAGAGGTATAGAACTTTGAAATGGAATAAAACAAAGATGAATTTTTTAAATTGACATGAAATTTACTTTATTCGAACGATAATCTTCTGGCATTATAACTTAAATATGACTTCTGGCATATGACCGCCACGGCTGGCTCGGACGTAGTCTAATCTGGAGGTCCAATTTTCGATGACTTTTTTCCAACATTTGTGGCCGTATATCGGCAATAACGCGGCGAATGTTGTCCTCCAAGTGGTCAATCGTTTCGGGCTTATCGGCGTAGACTAGCGACTTCACATATCCCCACAGAAAATAGTCTAGCGGCGTTAAATCGCACGATCTTGGAGGCCAATTCACGGGTCCGAAACGTGAAGCTATGCGGTTACCAAACGTTTCCTTCAATAAATCAATTGTGGCACGAGCTGCGTGACATGTTGCGCCGTCTTGTTGAAACGACAGCTCCTGCACATCATGTTTGTTCAATTGATGAACGAAAAAGTCAGTAATCATGGCTCTATAGCGGTCACCATTGACTGTAACGTTCTGACCAGCATCGTTTTTAAAGAAGTACGGACCAATGATTTCACCAGCCCATAAAGCACACCAAACAGTCAGTTTTTCTGGATGTAACTGTGTCTCAACATACACTTGAGGATTATCATCACTCCAAATACGGCAGTTTTGTTTATTGACGTATCCATTCAAACAAAAGTGAGGTTCATCGCTAAACAAAAAATTCGCTTATGAAAATCGGGATCAACGGCAATCTTGTTTTGGGCCCGTTCACCGAATCTACGCCTTGCTAGGTGATCGTGTGGCTTCAATTGTTGCTCAAGTTGGATTTTGTAAGCAAGCAAACCAAGATCTTTCCGCAAAATCTTCCATAAAGTGGATGGACATATATCCAATTCCTGTACACGATGGCGGATACACTGATTCGGGTTTTCCTCTACGCTACGCTCTACAACAGCAATGACTTCTTCTGTAGGCACTGTAGGACGTCTCTGTGGATGCGTATTACCATTTAGAGTAAACGTGGTGCGAAAACGTTCTATAGTTAATCGAATTAATTGCTCTGAAAAGAAGGATTGATAAGTAAATTAAATTTCTCCGAAATGGCGGGAAGTTCCGCATAGCTGTTGCACTGCAGATACCACACTTTCACTAAGTATGACTGAAGTTCCAGCCCAGTCGATAAAATTCATGATAACCTGACGGAAGATCGTTGCATTAAGCTCCATGAGACTGCTGAGTTTGTAAGCATCTTATACGCATGTATATATATATATATATATATATATATATATATATATATATATATTATATATATATATATATAATATTCTGCATAAAGTTCTAAAATTGAAAAAGCTTCGTATGTTGACTCCAGAGCAAAAACGCAGAAAGGAGGACATTTTAGAATCGTGGTCGGAAAAGTTGCAACGCAATCCGAAGAACATCTGTGGTTTTGTGACAGTGTATGAAACGTGGATCCACCATTACACCCTGAAGACAAAACGGCAGTCGATACACTAGGATGACGAAGGCTAGGGTGCACCGAAATAAACGAAAACAGTTTTATCAGTGAGAAAAGTGATAACCACTACTTTTTGGAACTATTGGAAGAAAGTTAAGACAGTGACTGACTCTTATTACGCAACATTGGTGGACCATTTATATAATGAGTTGAAGCAGATTAGCGCACATAAAACTGTTCCTTTACCAGCACAATGCGTCTGCTAACACATTGGCCGTTGCGATGGAAAAATGCACGAGCTGTGCTTCGAAATAGGTCCCTATTCACCCTATTCCCGTGATTTACCCCCAAGTGACTTTTTTGTTTTCTAACCTTAAAAATTAGGTTGGGCGAAAAAATTGTCGTCAAGTGAAGAGGTTACCTATGTTGTAAATAAATATTATGGACAGTTCAAAACGATTTTTTTTTTCTGAGGGAATAAGAAATTGGGATTTTGCTGGACCAAATGTATTGAGCTGAATGGAAATTATGTTTACAAATAAATTTTTGTTTTTGCAAAAAATATTAATTACGTTGTTTTTTTCAGTACACTCTCGTATATACATACGTATATATATATATATATATATATATATATATATATATATATATATATATATATATATATATATATAATTATAAGTTAATCAATAAATTATTAAAAATACGTACAGACTTTCCCGATAAGAGGCTAATGAAAGGACTTTTGTTTCAAACAATTGAAGATTCTAATTATTATTAATTACATGAACTGTTTTTGAATTGTAAAATAATTCTTTGTATTTTTTTTTCATTTTCGTTGTTGCTTTTGAAAACAACACCAGACTTGGTGCCGAAACGTCAATATTTTTTAATTACTTTAAAAACAGTAAATTAAAAAAAAAAAATGTTTTTCTTGCTAATTAAATATTATTACGTAAATATTGTTTTATTTTTCCCACAGAACGTTCTGGTAATTTAAAAATATCGACCTACAGGTATGATAATCCTGCTTACTAAGAATGTTATCGTGTCTTTCAAGACAAAACTTTAGCGTTAGTACTGAACAACCGATGATTATATGACGAGGAAATTCTTGTTCTTCATTACACTTATCTTGATCAAGCTGTTCACCTAAAATATTTCACCTACATACCTTAGTTGCGATAATTTGAATTTATATTATCAATCATTCCGTATTAACTATTATTATGATTATTGTTGTTCCTATTATTATTTTTATTGTTGTTATTATTATCCGAAAGAAAGAAAAATACGATTCGGCAAATCGTTTGGCTCCAAGGCTCTCACGCGCTATGGTCAGATAATGATAACGACTCATGTTCGTTTGGTAGATTAATTATCGACTAAACTCATTTACCTAAGCAGTTTAACAGAACCAAGGATAAGTACACTTTTTATCCTCATTGCCACTGAATTAGCCAGGACAGAGCAAACCAGCATTTCCTAAAACCCACCATGATTAAAAAATGTCGTAGAAACAGACCACTATATTCATAGTTTATATCTTTGCTCTTATAAAGTTTCTCCTCCTCTTCGAATGCTATATTTGTTTCTGTAGGTGCTAATAAATCTATTATAAAAAAAAAATCTCTATCGAAAAGTACTAAGTCAGGTTTATTGGCTTGTAAACTCCTTGTGGTGGAGAAGTTATATTAAATGCGGCACCTGTCTTTTTCCACAACATACTTGATCTTTCCCGGAAGATATGTCAGGCTGGGAACCCAACGCTGCAATATGATGATCAGCGTGAAGTGGGCACGATGAAAGCATAAGTTATTATGGTTCTTTGTTGCATGTTCTACACTTAGCGTGTGCCAGTTGGGTAAAACCAGTACGATACAATTAGGTATTAATCCCTCGCTCTCCGGCTTAAGACTTTCCAGATCTATGAAACTAAATCTACATAACAGCACAAAGATAAAATGTTTTACTATTTCTGAAGTCTACCCTAAAACTATACATAGCAATATCAATTATATATCATTAACCTATTTTGGCACACCTTCAGAAAAAATTAAACACTACTTAAACCAAAATAATATAAATATAACTTTAAAAACTTACTAGGAAAACTCATAAAAAATGCGAAAGTTAAACAAAACACAGGTGAAAAATCAGTGGTACATAAATTGAATTAATGTTCGTAAACTAGAATTTCGGAACACAAACAAAGTTTTCTTAACAAAAAAACAGATTCTTCATACAGCAATCATTTAATAGAACAGAACCATCAATTTAATGATTAGTTTGAAATATTACACGTAAAAAACAAAGGAAGAAGGAATGCCTAGAAATAAATCATTTAAAAAACAGGTTCCATTCTAAATGAACAAACAGAAGTAAACATGACCGATGGAAAATCGCCATTGTTAAATTTATATATCTTATAAAGTTCAGTATGAATTTCAAGAATACCCTAATTAACTATTTTCAGACTAATTGTAAAAGTAGATACACATTTTAATTTTAGTCTAATATTAAATTTAAATCGAGAGTGTGCTTGTAATATTCTCTACTTTTGCGCCATTATTATACTAAAGCCAAAATAAATTGATCATGGCACATCAAAGATTTATCTGTAATCTTTGAGATTAGAGGGAACTTCTTTTTAGACTTAGAAAAATACACGAAATATGGTATATGCAAAGAAACATTGCAAATAAAATGAGTTCTATATCTCAACTGCATGTCATTTTAATTGAGCAATATTTTCTCAAGAAAGTAGGAATAATAAAAGTGTTTTTATGATAAGCGAAGCTATATAGAGCCCGACTTGTGGTCAGATTGGTCGTGCTAAGAGAAATTTCAGTAAATGTAAATTGGGCATTTTAAGTAAAACTATAACATAAAGTGCACATGTTACTCGCACTGATGAAAGAATACCGTAGTTTTAAAAAAAAAAACCGACCTATTGCAAGTTGGACAATTATTGTTCCGTACGGTGACTGCTTTTGAAATAAAAAAACTTGTTACCTTAAATGAATTTTCAACAAGGTTTTTTTTTCGATCTTTGTTAAAAACTTGTGGAGAATATTCTAAAATTTTTTCCAAATTTTTTGATCAGCACTTTTCGAGAGAAGGTGGTGATAGTCATTTTTGACAATTTTTTAAAAATAATACAAAGAAAAGTGTCGGCAAGTATTACATCATATACATTTTTGAACTCGTGTTTTTATAAGCTTTCATTTGATACCCCCACTCGATCACTTCGTAAATTTTTTTTTCACTTCCGATTTCATCCCCCAAAACTAACCTCTTAAGTCAAAATTTAACTTTCAAAACTAGGCGACTCTGATGGGGCCATCAATTCCTATATTTGTACCAAATTTCAACTTTCAACGTCAAATAGTTTCCGAGGCGAACACACACCGAAGTAATCTTATAAGTGTTCCATCTCTTGACTCTGTGAGCTCCGAATTAAATTTCTTATCCAGCATATGGTACCGTAATTCTTTTATTGCAATATTTCTAAAATTGCAGCTCGAATTTTTTTTACCGATGTAAACCTTACAGAGGAGAGAGGAAACTTGTAAAGCTGTCAAATACAGTTAAAGTTACCCAATGGTAATAGTTCACTAAACGAACACATTTCTTATTATACTTTTTCATTCGATAACGCAATACTTCCAGTTATATATGACATTTTGAAGTTATCTTATTTCTTTTGTGATGCATCATATCCTTTTTTGACCTTATGTGTCCATCCTTATCAGCTAATCAATAATGTCAAAGGAGAAAGTGCTCTTCAAAAAGGGATATTAAAATATCCAAGAAAAGAAAAATGGGAAAAGTCCTTTATTCGTTAGAAATTAACAGCTATTTTTATCGACTCTTCAAAGAATCAACTTCTGGGTGATTTTAAGTACTATAGGGGTTCGTGATGTATGAAAACTTTGCCTGAGATTGAAATCATACTTACATTACATATAGTCTGTCAAGTGTGAACCTGTCCGCGATAATTAATTTTTGTTCCGATACATTTTGGTAAAAGTATCAGTCGATTCCGAACTTTCGTCGAAATCACGTAAAAATCCAATATAAATCCTTGTTTGCGCGTCGATTCGAGGCAGTATTCCTTAATTTCCATCCAAAGGGCCTAAAATGACACATTCCGCGGCCGCTAAATATATTAAAAAGTCGGTGTCATTTGTGGAGAAGTGGGTAAATTATTTTAACGAGACGAAAAATGTCGACGACTTGCTAAATCGCGGCTCGGTAGAAAAAGTCACTCCGAAAGTTGGAAAACGAATCGTGTCTTTGTTTTCGCGAGACCCGAAATTGATGCAGCGTCAGGGAGCGGCAAAATTAAGAAAATTGGATTGGAATGTATCCCATGAGACCATTCAACAACACCTTCGTGCTCATGATGTCAAATTCCAAAGCACGTTTGAGAAACCTTTGCTGGGCGAGAATCACGTAGTGAAGCGGCTCGCTTGAACCCACGATAAGATACGAGAGTGGCCCTCACAATCGCCGGACGCTAACCCTATTGAAAAGGTTTGGTCCCTTGTAAAGAAAAAGCTCAGAGGAAAGCCAATGAGGACTTTGACTGAGTTGTCTCTCGAGATTCGGGAAAATTTGCAGAGTATGCAGAAAATCTCGTCGATAGCATGTCTCGAAGATGCCAGGCGATTGTTGATGCAGGAGGCGATTGGACAACTTACTAAGGCAATTGCGCCATTGTTTGCACACCAAAGAATACATTGGCGGCAAAAAAATGTTCTCGAAACACATTTCTTCAAGCATACGAACGGTCACGGACTGTGTTCCCTGTAAGGTAATTTTTAAGCACATCAAAAGAATCGCAAAAAATTAAAAGTTCATGTCACCAACAATAAATAAAATATAAAAATATACAGAAATGCATGACATATAAAAAAGAGATAGAATAATATAAAATAATAAACATTTAATGATAGTTTCTATTGTTAAGGTACAGATAGAATATATGGCAAAAGAATGATAAAAGCAATTGAAATACATTTACTTAAACAGTTTTATACAGTTGACATAAGCTGTGACTTTTTAAATAATCTAAATTTTTTCCAAGATATTTCTCTTTCTACCTCTATTGAGATGGTTGAGAAGTCTAAAGTTCCGCCCCGTTAGAAATTTGTATTGATTTGTTTACAAATGTGTTCCAAAATGCCATTTACTGTGACGTTCAATTCTGCAGAATTTAAATATTGTTTCATCCTAATTTAAAAAGGTCTGATAATTTATCCTAAATTTCCAACATGATCAAGGAAAACAAATAAACCTTCCCGTTATTTAAGGTATTTTTACTTTTCCTTGGGATAATGTGTTGATGAGCGATAAATTCTAATATTGCTGGTCGCAAGAAGAAGCGTTCGAAATACTTCTCTGACAAATAACTTCCACTAAAGGATTTTCAGGTAAAAGTTGTCTTTGTATTTTTTAATACTTTTGTCGACAACATCCAACGGAAAATAACAATGTCACCTCATATATTCTTTACGAAATTTCCTTTACTCACTGAGATTCGGAAAATGCGAAGGAGAAGATTATTGAAAGCAAGTCATTTATGAATGGTAATATGAATCCCAAGAAATCATGTTGTTATAGTCAATAGTTTCAATTTTTCTTTTAATGGTGACTATGTTGGGATTTTGGAATCTATGGAACAATGACACCACACAATGATTTATTGTTAGTCGATCATCGTTCCTGAAGGTGTTAACATGGTTACAATCTAGAAAATTTATTTTATTTCCAATTTCCATATAAACTTTACAGTTAAGTAAATAATGTAGAGAAATTATATAAAGAAATTTAATTCGTGCATATACCAACTAATGTACTGGCACAAATATGTCAACACCGATACCATAATTCAATTTTCTAAACAAGTCTGAGTTAAGAGAAAAAAAGTTTGTTTTCAAAATAATTTATAAAGTGTTTTGCAAGTAGTAGCGAGAGGTAAGATCTTAGAACCTAATATCTGTAAATGTACTCAAATCAAAGTTTAGGAATCAGTGAAAAATCGCATCCAGCTTGATTATTGGTAAATTTTTCTAGAGTTATTTAGACTTTATGATCTCGGTCCGTTAGAAAAGGGTTTTCAATATCGAAAAACATAGGAATGTAACTACTTAGATGAGTGGCTCCACTTTTTAATAGGTTTCATGGAATTCTCAATGCGACACATATTAAAAATCTATTATGAGAATTAACATTAAAACAATTAACTATAAAATAAGCCGGTGAATTAGTAAATGAGACAAATGGATCTACAGAATGATTAATTTTAATTATTTTTACCATTTCATAAAGGTAGATAGATAGCAATAGGTTTATACGGAATCTTGGTTTTCTTAAGATGTTAGAGTTTATCATTACCATAGTAATGTGTTTAATTGATGGTTGAAATTTAAACATGAAAATTTGTGCACTCTATTGAAACTTTTACTAAAATTTAGAAAATCTTTGTCAATACAAAATTTCTTATCCAAGGTCACAAAACAACTACCTTTTTATTTGATAAAACAATATTGTTTATTTCCTAGCTATTAAAGAATGTTTACTTTTCATGTCATAAAAGGCACTAGGTGCTTTTGTAAAGCTTACTCTAAGTCCGTTATAAGCAATTTGATATTGGACTGGTTAAGGTTTTAGGATGGTCTAAGCTTCAGGCATTTTTTAAGAAAATTGGTTTTCCTCGTTGTCAAAATGCCGGCAGAGTGATGTAAAATTCTATAATGATTTGAGTATAATCTTGATAATTTTCTATGTAATTTAATATCAATCTTATATAATTATTGAATTGCAATTTTTACTAATAAGTAATGAACACATGGACACAATACCACTTTTTAATTTGAAAAAACTAATACGCTAACAATTTTTTGAAAAAGAGGGAATTGATATTTTATTATTTTCTTACCTATATAGAATCCTTGAATGCACGTTTATGATTTAGTATGAAAATTCATGTTGTTATTTTGTCTAAATTAATTTAATTTTAATTTTAAAATTTTCACGCAAAAACAACAATAATTTTGCAAAATTAACTAGCTGTATATGTTCGGTAAAAAATCCTCCTATTTTGAAGGGTTTAATAAAATCGAGTTTTCTGGATAATAGACCGATGACAACTTATGGTACATATTATATATTTTCTAGAGGTAGCATGATATATAGAAGGTGCATAATCCAAAAGACAAAAAAAAATATTGTTAAACGCTAATTTCTCCTTTACTTAAGTGGTGTGTGGTATGAAAAAATATTTTAGTAGTGGTTCTAGATAGCAAATTCTTCAAATAATCCAATAATAAAAAAAACTAAAAATTACGAAAAATTATCGTTTTTATCACAGACGAGAAAAAAAACGTAAGGAGCAAGTTGATAACATAAGAATAGTTTTCCTTAATTTGGGTTAAAATATTATGGCTTTAGTGATATCAGTTCTAAAATTCTCGAAAGAAATATTTACAGTATTTCTTGTTTATTTTTTTTCTAAAAAAAATCCTCTTGATGCAAAATACAGAGAGCTTCTTACGTTGTTAAAGGAGTAGTTTAAGTTTTTTTGGTGAATAGGAAAGCCGAACGTGAGCCTCACAGCATAGAGTATATAAATTTTTACTTCTTAACTTCATTGAACAGAAGCAGCCGATCAATCTTATGACAATGTTTTGTGGGATAATGTAGGACAATATTTCGTAAAAGCCAACTGAAATCCATCTTATAGGTTTTAGTAATATGCTCAGGTCAAAGAGCTATTATGTTTTCGATAACCCATATTTAGAATACAAAACATAAAAAGAAATTATATTTTGTACCCCAAATATGGGTTATAAAGCTGAAGTTCTGATATATATATATATATATATATATATATATATATATATATATAATATATATATATATATATATATACATACATATATATATATATATATATATATATATATATATATATATATATATATATATATATATAAATATATTATTATTACAAAAAGTTCTTCTTTCTCACATTTGATCAATGTGGTTCCATGTTTGGCTGGCGGGCCAAAACCAAGTCAGCACAAACGCCATTACCATTCCGTATTAAGGAATGACCTGACAATGTTACATGTTTTCAAAATCACTGACTTCTGAATGTTTCTGTGTATGTCCGTGTTGAGTCCCAATTGCACTAAATGTGGTGTAAATGTTATTGGTGTAAGGCCTGTGGCTGATATAATGAGGGGACAATGATGACTTTTTCCTGTCTCCATAGCCTTTTTATTTCCGTTGCAAGGTCTGTGTACTTGGAAATTTTTTCTGTGTATTTCGCTTGGATGTTTGTGTCGTTGGGGACAGCTATGTCAATCAGATAGGTGACTTTTCCTTTTTTGCACTGAAAAGTAATATCGGGTCTATTGGCGGAGACTGTTTTATCTGTATGGATACCGATATCCCAGTAGAGCTTGTAATCTTCATTTTCAAGTATGGATGTTGGCGTGTATTTGTAGTAGGGATCTGTGTTTTCTATGAGTCTGTATGTTGTGGCTAGTGCTTGGTGAACCACTTTGGCAGCTGAATCATGCCTGGCTGTGTACTCCGTTCCGGCCAATATTTTACATCCGCTCGTTATGTGTTCGATCGTTTCTTTCTGCTGGTGGCATTTCCTACATCTGTCCTCTGCAATAGTCGGGTCTTTGATGATATGCTTTTGGTAGTTTCTGGTTAATATGACTTTATCCTGGATGGCAAGCAAGAAGCCTTCAGTCTCAGGGAATAGCTGCCCATCCCGTAACCAGGTGTATGATTGTTTTTTATTTACGTGGTCTTGTTCTATGTGGTATCTGTGTTTTCCGTGGAGTGTTTTCTCTGACCACGTTTTCATCTTTTCCTGTTGTAATTGGGTGTGACTGTGTGTGTCTGCTGAGTGGTCTGCCCGGGCTAAGTCGAGAGGTGTGTAGTTTTTGTCTGCTTTCACTGTCGCTGTGTGGAGGCTGGTTTGCTTGCTGTGAAAGAATTTCCTAAGTGTTTGTATTTGTTTTGTGTGTAATGATCTGATGTCTATAATTCCTCTTCCTCCTGCCTTCCTCTCGATGGTAAGTCTTTCTTTGCATGCGTTGGGGTGTAATTTCCTGTATTTGGTGAATTGAGATCATATAAGGATGTGAATATTTTCTATGTCTGTTTGTGACCATTTGATGATATATATTATTATTATTATTATTATGGTCTGAAGGGGAAAGGATGTAATATTTTTTATGGTAGGAGAGGATATATATATATATATATATATATATATATATATATATATATATATATATATATATATATATATATATATATGGTTTTTCAGTGAAGTTTTAAAGGACAAACAAGCCGATTAGTAAAAACCAAATTTTCATTCTACGGTATAGTTAGTAATTGACCAGCTGTTTATTGACATTCTGAGTTTTTCTCATTGATACAAAAAGGACATTAGGAGAGCACTCGAAGTGAGTAGCCATTTTATGGATTTTTTGGCTAGATCAGTTTAATTCTCCCAAGAAAATTTTCTGGGTCTGATCTTTGGCGATCAGAATTATTATTGAGGCTGTAATGTCCTTCACAAGGATGTTTCTGTTGTTCCAGGTTTTTTTTTGTACTTGGTATTATTACTTGGTTTTTTCACGTGTGAAGGACCTCACTATGAGAAGGCGTTATTCTTGGACCACGTGCTATTTCCGAAGGTTTACTATGACTGTTCCTTTACTTCAGTGTCCACATCAGCTTTTGGTAGGATTTTCTTTGCTTTGTGTTTGACTACTTCACCTACCAAAACGGTTCGGTGGGACACAGATAAGTTTTAGAG
>CM032449.1:48066928-48182141 GCA_019049505.1 Pachyrhynchus sulphureomaculatus
TCCTAAATTTCATCTTGACCCACTTAAAACCACATTTTTCCAGGCGTTTTGTGTTTTCCATTTTTAGAAGATCGAAGTGACTTATTTAGCAGCATTTTAATTATAACTTACTTATATTGTCAGTGCTGATTTAGTCAAAGTAAATGAGCGAAATAAGATTAATAAAAAACAATAATTCCTCACTCACAAAACTCACAGTTACTCACTCATAAAAAGTGAACAATACGGCGGAAATGTCAATATTTGTTACGTTTTTATTCATCAATATTTGTGCACATTTCAAAAAATTCTAAAATAACCAGTACATCGGTAGCAAACAAAAGGGATATTATAAAGGCTTCAGAGATATGAGAACTGGATAATCTTCAAAATATCCAATTAGCCCATATAAAAAGAAGTTTTTCTATTCATATTATTATACATCGTAGAAATAATATTATTTTTCGAAGACTTCTTACATGAACATCTCAAATTTTTTTAGGCCAGAGAAAGGATTAAGGCCCTTCAATTTTGTCCCAGTGATTTCTATTGACTGTTTTCATTTAAATCGAAAATAATGAAAAAAAAAAATAATAATAAAAAATCGCTTAAGTGCAAGTTGGACTTGCGCAATTAGTATTCCATACCGTGGCTGCTTTTAAAATAAAAATTTGTGTTACGTAGGTACAAAATGATCAGTGGCTTCACAAAACACACCCTCAATGAGTTTTCAATAAAAGAATTAAGAGCCTAGATTACAAACAGGTCCAGTCAGATGCTAACCCAGCAGGCTAATCAGACCAACCAGAATAAGACAAAACGTTCCTGACATGTATATATCTTAAGACCTAATATGTATTTTCACGTCTTTTTTAGTCAATAATGATTAATAGCTATGGGATCTTAACTACTTAATAGCCAATAAGCAATATAACTCAGTTTAGAATCTAGTGATAAAAACTAAGTTGGGAATGTGGAATCTTTGGCACAATCATACTACTTAGTATATATCACCACTACACCAAACACTTTATTTTTGCACTCGACGCGCGTTTCGCTAACCATGTTAGCTTCATCAGGAGCGATGATTGACTAAAAGCTAAACTACAAATCTACCCTATTTATACTTAGCCTAACTCTTGAATTACTCAAGCGGAACTAATGACATAGGCAAGACCATCAGTTCCGGTCAAGTAACCAGTAGAGGGGACTATAAGGAATAGGCCCTCTGTCTTTGTTTAAACTACTTTTACATTTTATGATTTCCATACTTTCGTATGCGTTCAACAATCTCCTATCAGATACATTTTTTATTAATCTTAGATTATCTAATGTTACAGTATGATCAGCTTCAAGAGCATGTTCGGCAATGCTAGACTTTTCTGTTCTGTTGTATTTTAAGTGTGCTAAATGTTCTTTAAATCGTGTTTTAATTGACCTTTTAGTTTGCCCAACATACTTTTTTGTCACAATCATTACAACTAATTTCATAAATTCCACTTTTCTCACAATTAGGAATCTTATCTTTGGGATTTCCTAAGATATTCCTCAAATTGTCTGATACTTATAGACTAAGGTGAGGCCTACCTTATTAAATACCTTATCGAGTCCCTTGCTATATTTTGGATTATATGGTATGGAGACATACTTGGTGTTATTTTCTTCGCGTGTAAAAAAGGTGGAATTCTGAATATTAAACCTAAACTTATGTCTATTTTATTAGCTTATTTACTAAGTCATCGTCATAACCATTAACTCTAGTTATATTTCTAATACGATTCCTTTCTTTAGAGTAAACTTTAATAAAGAAAGGAATCGTATTAGAAATATAACTAGAGTTAATGGTTATGACGATAACTTAGTAAATAAGCTAATAAATAGACATAAGTTTCGGTTTAATATTCAGAATTCCACCTTTTTTTACACGCGAAGAAAATAACACCAAGTGTGTCTCCATACCATATAATCCAAAATATAGCAAGGGACTCGATAAGGTATTTAATAAGGTAGGCCTCACCTTAGTCTATAAGTCATCAGACAATCTTGAGGAATATCTTAGGAAATCCCAAAGATAAGATTCCTAATTATGAGAAAAGTGGAATTTATGAAATTAGTTGTAATGATTGTGACAAAAAGTATGTTGGGCAAACTAAAAGGTTAATTAAAACACGATTTAAAGAACATTTAGCACACTTAAAATACAACAGAACAGAAAAGTCTAGCATTGTCGAACATGCTCTTGAAGCTGATCATACTGTAACATTAGATAATCTAAGATTAATAAAAAATGTATCTGATAGGAGATTGTTGAACGGATATGAAAGTATGGAAATCATAAAATGTAAAAGTAGTTTAAACAAAGACAGAGGGCCTATTCCTTATAGTCCCCTCTACGGGTTACTTGACCGGAACTGATGGTCTTGCCTACGTCATTAGTTCCGCTTGAGTAATTCAAGGGTTAGGCTAAGTATAAATAGGGTAGATTTGTAGTTTAGCTTTAGTCAATCATCGCTGCTGATGAAGCTAACATGGTTAGCGAAACGCGCGTAGAGTGCAAAAATAAAGTGTTTGGTGTAGTGGTGATATATACTAAGTACTAGTGATAAAACTTTATAATAAAAAAAAACATTATTTTGTCTCGGTACCTAATGCTTAAAACAGTAGCCTTTAGTCCCTGTTCAGTTCACAACTTTTTATGAAATAATACTTCACCATTTTGTCGGTCAAATAGTTTTTCTTTTATACCAGATAAATTATCAAACATAATGCACTCGTGATTATTTCGCTTCATTAACACTTTATTTATTCCAGAGTATTTTCAAAATATTTTGATCAGTACTATTCGAGATATGTAGTGTGGGTGGAAAAGGGTTTTTGGTCATTTTTTTAAATAATAAAAAGTAAATGTGCCCAAGTATTACATCATTTATATTTTTGAACTCGTGTTTTCACAAGCTTTCATTTTATACCCCTCTAGATGACCTGCTAACGAACTTCCGATTTCACCCCCCAAAACTAAACCCTTAATTCAAAATTTAACTTTCAAAACTACACCGCTCTGATTGGGCCATCAATTCCTATATTTGTGCCAAATTTCAACTTTCTGTGTCAATGAGTTTCGGAGAAAATCGGGTGTGACAGATGGACGGACAGACACCGAAGTGATCCCGTAAATCTTCCGTACCGAACACTAATAACATTATTTGAGAAACTTTTTTGACTGACCCAGCACTGAAAATGATAGATAACGTGTCTTCGAAACCCACTTTCACCCAATTTTGAAAGCAAAAACACAAAAACTAGAAAAAATTAGAGAATGTTACTGATTATATATTTTAAGATTAATTTATTAATCACATCTCACTCTTTCCAATACACTATTTCAATTGAATCTGAAAATAATGCAACGATATAACTTTTAGATTCCTGGATTACGGCAATCCTGAAAAGGATCCTCATCCTTAAAGTCATAAGAATGCCTAAAATGTCTTTATTATATTGAACAAAAACAAGGAAGAATTTCTTAATACCAGATATATATTAAATTTATCGACCCTATTTTTAATGAAGATATATGTATAAACCAAAAATTAAGGAGGCGTTTCTCGCTCCGAATCGGGAAGTTAACGCTTCAATAGACTGACAACTCGAAAACTATGTTTTTAATTTTATTTTCTATGTTTAGTATTTTCAAATGAATCAATATCTGGGGAGTTGGAATATTACCTTCTTCCTTCAAGATCACATGACATTTTGGAACGCTTTTAATAAAATAAGCGAGCTAAATAGGAAATTGATAATTCACATAACTAAAAACGTCAACTATATAGTTTCTACATTATATATACTATGGGTTTTCGTCTCTTTATATACGTAGAAGGATATCTATAACTTCCAAAAATAAAATGTATTAGTTATCGGCCAATTTAATCATAGAATTTAAAGAATGTAATAGATTGAACGAGAAGAAAAAACAAACAGCCAGAAATAAAATTTGTTTTATCTAACCGCGATTGCTTACTGTAATAAGTACTGCATGTTTGTCGATCCTAGCTCGGCTGATAACTCACGATATAATGGGACGAGTCCCGAGATGAATTGACAGATAATAAAATAGTAGCTCACTGGTGAATTATGAACTTTGTTCATTTTTAGTAGTGGATAGTGATTTTTATATACTTAGGGTTGAACCCTAGCGATCGCGACGCCTGGCGGTAATTGTTGCTACTTTAGCTGGACAATCCTCTGTAGGTCTGTGGCCTTAAAAGTGCCAGGCGGCAGGTATATCTTTAAATTTTAGGCTTTTACCAACCAGAAATACAATTTGTTATATCTTACCGCCAACTTCACACTACAATAACTGTCAACCCTCAATGACCAAGCGATTATAATTCTTTTCATCAAAGACTATCTGTAAAAAGTTATTCAAACATTATTACTTGTAACAAAAATTTGTATAGCATCTGCCCATTAAGAAATACTCACATGAAGAGAAGAGGGATAAATATAAATCATTAAGTCCCCGTTTCTTATTTGTTAATCCATTTTAAACGTTATTTTTTAAAAATCTTAACTCTAACCTCTCTCTAACAATTCCGATATATTATTTCTCTTTCTTTTTTTACCTGTGTGTATGTATATGGGAGAGGTGGTATGTATATGTATATGTATATGTATATGTATATGTATATGTATATGTATATGTATATGTATAATGTATATGTATATGTATATTATGTATATATATATATATATAATATATAATATATATATATATATATATATATATATATATACAAATACATATACAAATACAAATACATATACATATACATATACATATACATATACATATACATATAACATATACATATACATATACATATACATATACATATACATATACATATAACATATACATATACATATACATATACATATACATATACATATACATATACATATACATATACATATACATATACATATACATATACATATACATATACATATACATATACATAATTTACATATACATATACATATACATATACATATACATATACATATACATATACATATACATATACATATACATAATTATACATATACATATACATATACATATACATATACATATACATATACATATACATATACATATACATACACATACACATACACATACACATACACATACACATATACATATACTTATACATATACATATACATATACATATACATATACATATACATATACATATACATATACATATACATATACATATACATATACATATACATATACATATACATATACATATACATATACATATACATATACATATACATATACATATACATATACATATACATATACATATACATATACATATACATATACATATACATATACATATACATATACATATACATATACATATACATATTACATATACATATACATATACATATACATATACATATACATATACATATACATATACATATACATATACATATACATATACATATACATATACATATACATATACATATACATATACATATACATATACATATACATATACATATACATATACATATACATACACATACACATACACATACACATACACATACACATATACATATACATATACATATACATATACATATACATATACATATACATATACATATACATATACATATACATATACATATACATATACATATACATATACATATACATATACATATACATATACATATACATATACATATACATATACATATACATATACATATATATATATATATATATATATATATATATATATATATATATATATATATATATATATATATATATATATATATATAATATATACATATACATATACATATACATATACATATACATATACATATACATATACATATACATATTCATATACATATTCATATACATATACATACATATATACATACGTATATACATACATATATACATACATATATACTATATATATATATATATATATATATATATATATATATATATATATATATATATATATATTCTTTTCTTCTTTATAAGTCACTGCTTTCTCCACTACAAGAGATAGGCCTCTTCCAGTTTCTTCCAATTTTCTCTATCTTATCTACCAAATTACATACTATCAACCTGATATCATCAGTCAGTCTTCCGACACTACATCATTCGTTCTAGCCACACACCCTGACCATTGCCACTTTAATTTTGTCACTCTTTTTGATACCTATAATTCTTGTTGTTCGTCTGATATCCTTGCTTTTAATGTGTTCTCCTAAACTACACTCGATACAGTGATCTTCTTGCTGCTGCTGCCGCTCGAAGCTAACTGAGAAACCGAAGTGCGGTCGCTGTCTTTTATAGGTCAGCGTTTATGCAGATTCTTTGTGGGGGGATCGGGACTTTCCGTTCGGACATCGGTGTTTGCCGGCTGGGTGCTCATATCAGTGGTAATTACTGGTTCTGGCGTTATGCTATCTGTTGCCTACTCGATATTTTGGTTATTCCTTGGTATAGGTAGTAGACCCTTCCATGTAGTGGAGATATTCAGTGCATCATCCCGCTTATTTGGCTGTCCATTCTTTTCAATTTTCAAGGCTTTTCGTCTAACTGTGCGTGTTTTATAATGTAAAATCGAGGCTATTTGTTAATATTCCTCAAAATTGATGTTGTGAACACTATTATGATGGTGCTGAAGAAGAGCTGAAGTTGTTTGTTGCCCTATGTACAATATGTGGCCGCCTACGCCTGGGATGCTATAAACTCCATGGTTTTCCAGTTTTCTATTGTCCTTGGGAGTACCCAGGATGTCTACTAGAATATTTTGTGCTTTGTATGCTGTACCTCTATTATGTTGTCTTAGGACTCTTCAAATTCTATCTGTAACTCCTTTCACGTACGGTAATAGGACTCTACTTTGGTTGAGATCCCTTTCTTCTATCCTTGTCTGTGGATGGCGCTGCCTTTATAATGGTCTCCGTATGGACTGATTTTTATATCCGTTTTGCTTAAGTGCTCTAGTAATTTGTGTAATTTCTTGCTGTCTCGTGTCTGATTCGGTGAGCCGGTATGATCTCGATACGAGGGTGTTGGCTACCGACTGGATTTGGGATGGATGATGGTGTGAGCCAGCGTTTAAATATGTGTTGGTGTGGGTGGGCTTCCGATAGACCGAGTATTGAAGTTCACCGTTGTTTTTCCGAGTTATGAGCACATTAGGGAAAGGGAGGCTTTTTTTTCTTCTACTTCCAATGTGAAATGTATCCGGTGGTGGATTCTATTTAAATAGGTCAGGAAGTTGTCTAATTCATTTCCTCTATGAGGCCAAATTGTAAAGATGTCATCAACATATCGTTTCCAGAATTAAGGAAAAAAAAATTACACTGCTTGTAGATATGCAATAAAGACTAACACTGGACAGAATAACTGAATCAATAACATGATCACTAATCTGGAACCACGAAAATTTGAAATGAAAGTCATATGGCCTGGTATATCATACCATATAGCTGTAACCAAAAAGACTGAGGCAATTACTGTGTAAAAAGGTACTAAAATACCGAAATTTTTCAAAAAATTTTATGTGTCTCTTCTAACGTATAACCTCATGTATTAGACCGATTGAAGCCTTTGTTAAAAACTAGTCTTCTTTCTTGCCTTTTCTTTACTTTTGAAAAGCATACAAGAAGAAATTAATAACATATTTTCAACTAAAAATAGAACAATCAATATTAACACAAATAAACGAAAGAATCCCTAGTTTTTTTAAAAACTTAGCTTCTGTCCGAAATAATATCACATTTTTATATGAGCTCAATCACAACTTACTCAGTGACGCCTTAAAAAATTATATTGCCAACTACAAATCATATTATAACCATCAAATCAAGTTAGCAAAGCAAAATTATCATAAACAATTAAACAATAATAACGGAAACACGGCTGAAACCTACTGGAATATAATATACTCGAAATGTAACACCAAACAAATTGAAACATAACAAGACCTAGAAGTGGACCCACTAAATGAATTTTTGTTTCAATTGTTGATGAAATAATAAAAAGTCTGCCATCTCAAACAACTAAAGTAAATTATCTCTCAGAAAATAAATTGTTTCCTTTGTTATATTCAAGGAAGTTACTTATAACCAAGTAAGAGATACTATTAATAAATTTAAAAAAAGAGTAGTCTGGATATTTTCTTTTAACGTTTAATCAATAAAGTTTATTCGCTTAGGGAAGTTTCCTGACATTATAAAAATAACCAAAGTTATTCCCATTCACAACGGTGGGGAGACATGCTTTAATAATTATAGGCATGTTTTGAAATCATTACAAAAATTATTAATTCTCTTTTAAAAATTCAACTAAATGGTCACTTCGAAGTACATAATATATTCTGCACTGACAGTATAATTTTAGAGCCAATAAATTTACGGACACTGACATTCAATCGTCGCTACTATATATTATGCGATGGTAAACAATCCAAAACCCTACCTATACCCGATGGTGTGATTCAAGATTCTGTCCTAAGTTCAACCATATTTCTTATCCACATTAAGAATTTTGTTTATGTTGCCCCTTACCTTATTTCCAGAAGATACCATACTTCTCACATCATGCCTCCATATAAAAGTAACTCTGAATAAACTAGTCTCAACCAAGTCAATGAGTGGTTTACCCAAATCGATCTTTTGCTAAACTACAACCAAACCATGAATATGTTTTTTTCCCAGCGAGCCGTGGGGGACATTGATAATATCAATTGTAATAAATTCCTCTGGATATATCTTGACCTGAAGTTTGATCTAGATCTCACATGTTGGGCATCTGGCTTTAAAAATCTCCAAAAATATATTTGTTATCGCGTGTCTCTCAAGGCTTGTTGACACCCTGGCTATCATTGTCACATGGACTGATAAACTGGGGCCAAATACTAGCAGCAACAAAAATCTTTGGGCTATAACGATAGGTTTTGCGCATAATGACAGGCTTGAGATACCGTAACGACGTACAACAAATATTTATTGATCTCCAATTTTAACATTATCTTCAGTGTATGTGAATGAATACTTTTTTCATATGATAATCCCATAAATTTTTCTCAAGTCACAACAGTTTTTGACCCTAATACGTGAAAAAAAAAATTTCCATAGAAATTAATTTTTTAGATTAAATTAAAGCAAACTCGATTACAACTACTTTTAAGTTCTATATATCCTATATCAGTTAAAATCATTAAAAAGTCTATGGCACTTCTAGTGCAGCAGGCATTCTACAGTGTAAAGGAGTATCTCAGTAGTACTGTGGGTCCTTAATATTAATTCGGTATGCGTGGTGTCCCCTGTCTAACATGAATCACTAGTTAATTTATAATTTTATATTGGATTCTTATTATAAGTATGTTAAATATGATATTTATGTTTATTACATACATAGTAGTAGAGATGTTTAAAGGATGCCACATTTTTATACATCTTAAAGATTTTAAAATATATTTTTTTAATTTTTATAAGCACTTTTGTCGTGCCTCCATATTAATTAACACCACCGATAAAGTTCTATTTTATTTTGTATTAATTTATCTACATCTTCTGTTACTATGGGGAGTTTGGACCTTACTCTCTAATGAAAATTTACTACTATGATCCAAATTAATCTCAAATGGGTATATTGTAAATAATTAATCATCTTTTTAATTGTATATATAGCTATGTAAATAAATGAAGGAAGTGATAATAAAAATTAATTAGTTGACTAAAAACACCAATAAGAAAATTAAAGGTGATTGATATCAACGGGTAAAAAGAAATAAATGACCTTTCAAAAACAGTTGATAAATTAGTGTCCGGCCTGTTAACCTAGACGGAAAATAAATTATTTCCTAATGTTTACTACAGGACGCATAATTTATTTTTGAGTGCAATCCAAATGACAACATTTTTAACGACTGGTCGATAAAAGTGTTAGAGTTTGTGTTACAACAATTTTTTTCGGTCCTTAGCAATTTTGCTGAAGCTCCATTTGAAACCTAGTTAAGAAAAAAGTCTCTTGGATCACGAATAATTGTGCGATAAAATTCTAGGCTATTTAATTGTTGCTAAAACTCTCGGTTTCTGGTTTGACATTGACTCGAGGTTAAAAGCTATTTAAGAAAAGCATTTTCAAATTAAAAATTAATTTTTAATCAAAGGCATCTCTTGCATGTAAACCTCAAGAAATCTTTACGCGCCAGCTTGGTGCTGTTATATTTTACTTTTCATGACACTTTATATGGACCATGCCTACTAGAATGTGAGAGAAGACCCATCTAGCTAATACAAAACTGTTGTGTGCGAATGATAGGTGAGATAAAAAAATATGACAGGGAGGTATGTGCCAAAATAAAAAAAATTAGTTGGCTCAGCATAAATAATTTTTAAAGAATGGCCTCTTCAGTTACACCAAAAAATAATTAAGTTCTAATACGATGCTCAGGCCTTGGATTTCAGCCACAAATATACAATCACTCCACTCCACTAGCCGACAAAACAGCTCTGTATGAAAGATACTAGAAGAATAGAATTAGAAAGAATTTAGATATCAAATTTCTCTAAAATATAACGATGTCTCATCTTATCTAAAATGTGTCACCCCTCAAATATTTAAAAACGCGATACGTCCTTTAACGCAATTAATCTGCTCAAGCATAAATAATTATTACGACATACCTGGGTCTCAGTTCTACCCTGTCTGGTACCAAATTATCAATGAATGTTGCACAAATAGACCTAACTGTTATACTTTCTGTGTGTTATAATTGATAAATAATTGTTACTTTTTAGTTATAAGTTCAGTATTATTTTAACAATTAGGCTGAAAAGTTTTTTGGTCTGACATATAGATGTCGCCCTTTCCAAAAAATCCATATGATTTTTAGGAAGCACGAACCTTCAAACGATACGTGACATCTCGATGATTAGTTTACAAGTTACAGTGGTTTAGTGACGCTACTTTTAATATTTTCAAAACAATGGAAAAAAACGAATTTAGTGTGATGATTAAACGCTATTTTTTAATGAGAAAAAATACCGTTTATGCCAAGCAGTGGCTTGATAAGTGTTACGGGAACTCTGCCCCTAGAAAAGCACTTACTGGTACGCCGAACTTAAATGCGGTCGTACAGACACAAATGATGCTGAACTCTCTGGACGCCTAAATGAGGTGGTTACACCGGAAAACATAAAAAAAAATCCACAAAATTATTATAGATGACCGTAAAGTGAAATTGCGTGAGATAGCTGACACTCTAAAGATATCGAAAGAACGTGTTGGTTATATTTCGCATGAACATTTGAGCATGAGAAAACTCTGTTTGAAATGGGTAACGTGTTTGCTAACAGTGGGCCAAAAACAACAACGTGTTGATGATTCTGAGCGCTGTTTGGACCTGTTTAAGCGCAATAAAAAGAATTTTTTCATGCGATATGTGACACTGGATAAAACATGGATCTACCACTACACACGGGCCTCAAATCGGCAGTCAGCTGAGTGGACAGCACCGGTGAAAGCCGCCCGAAGCGACTAAAGACAAAACAGTCAGCTGGGAAGGTTTTGGTCTCTGTATTTTGGGATGCGCAGCAGATAAGATATTAATTTTAGTTGAAATTGTAAACAGAAAACACTACTGACCATGACTTAAAATAAAATAAAAACCGGTCAAAGGCAAGTTGAACTTGGGCAACTAATATTCCGTACATTGATTGTTTTTGAAATAAAAAATTTTGTTATGGAGGTATAAAATGATCAGTGAATTCAGAAAATACACCCCAAATGAGTTTTCAACAAAGTTTGTTTCCGATCGTTACTGAAAACTGATGACCTTGAAATTTTCGTTTTTTTTTTATATACCAGATACATTATCAAATGGTAATGCATTCGTGATAATTTTCGTTCAAACTACACCCTGCAGAGAATATTCCAGAATTTTTTCAAAATTTTTTATGGATTACTCTTCGAAATAAGGGGGGGACAGCGATTTTTCGCGATTTTTTAAAGTATGCGCAAGTATATATATTATATATATTTTTGAACTCGTGTTTTTACATGCTTTCATTTAACACCCCACTCGATGACCTAGTAAAAACCTTTTTTTTGCACTTCCGATTTCACCCCCCGAAACTAACCCCTTAAGTCAAAGTTTAACTTTCTAAACTACACGGCTCTGATTATTCCTATATTAGTACCAAATTTCGACTTTCTATGTCAAATAGTTTCGGAGAAAAAGCGGGAGTGACAGACGGACCGACGGACACCGAAGTGATCTTATAAGCGTTCCATACGGAACATTAAAAGACATTATCAACAAAGCACCGACTGAAGAATACGCGAATTCTTTACGAGTCGCAGTCGACGTATTTCTTTCTAATACCTTTACTGTTAACGCCGGTGTGCCCCAAGGCTCCATACTGTCTCCTACTCTCTTTCTCATTTACATTAACGATCTGCTGGAAAAGACCGAATATCCAATCTACAGCTTTGCAGATGATAGTACGCTTATCTCTTCATTCACTTTGACCGCTCGGACATCGGCTGCTCAGGCGAATATCCGCAGACAACAGGAATTCATTCAACTTAACAAAGACCTGGAAGAAATTCTATCTTGGTGTGACAGTAACCAAGTGGAATTTAACGCTACAAAAACCCAGGCGGCAGTTTTTTCTAAAAAAGTTAACGTTGCTGAACCCAACATAGTTATGTCGGGACACTCCATTCCCCTAGCATCGTCACTCAATTTGAGAGCAAATACGTCCTAGCATGAACATGTTGCAGGCATAGCAAGGAGAGCTTCTCAAAAGTTGGGAATATTATTTCGAACCAGAAAGCTTTACACTCCACAACAACTGTTAATTCTTTACAAAGCTCAAATTCGACCAACTATGGAATACTGCTCTCATGTTTGGGGCTCCGCTCCCAAACATACACTGCATTTGTTGGATTCTGTTCAGAGAAGGGCTGTTCGTCTGATTGGAGACCCAGACCGGTGACCTTGATTCGCTGAAACATCAAAGAACGATTGGCGACTTGAGTCTATTCTACAAGTATTTTTCATGGAGAGTGTTCGAAGGATGTAACCCGCTGAATTCCTCCCAGAGCGGTGCATGTCAGAAGTACACGTCGCGCTGATACTTCACATCCGTATGAGGTTGAGCTTGTTACTCCTCGTACAACGCTTTTCAAGCAGTCTTTTATATGGAGAACAACATCCCTTTGGAAGGGCTTACTCAGGACTGGGTTTCCCATCGAGTACAATTTACAGCGATTCAAGAACAACGTGAATCGCTTTTTTCCGCTCACGTGTCGCTCTTGTAGCGCTTTAGGGACATAAAAAAAAGGCGGTGGACAACAATACATCGAACTAGAGCCAGAACAGTGAAATATCCAATAATGCATTTCATGAATTGCAAATATCATTAACAGAATTTGAGGGTAGCAACCTTATATTTTAACTAAAGCCATCAAAGCTCCGAAGCCGATTATAATCCCTAAAAAGTTGCATATTTTAACCTACATTATGTCAGTTGCGGTTCTCTGAATCTATAATCAACAAGTTCACATACTTGATAAAGACTACAGGCGGATTGCTCTCCACAATCCTGGCTAGCAGCGTAGGTTAAAAAAAACAATCCAAAACATACGAAAACTTGGAAGATTAACAGAATTTCGAATAAGCAGCTACCATAAAAACTAAAGTCAAAAGTACCAAAAATTTTGAAGAAAATAGGAACTCACAAGATAATACTAATACTATAATAATAATAATAATAATAATTTTCAACCGTTATTTTTCTGTTATTCACGAAGACGTTAAAAATAATCGAAAAAAAATGGACCCAAGGTCCATATCAAGTACCTTGTATTGTTGACTAAGGCTGTGTCGAAATTTCTCAACATAAACTTGTATCGATATTGCAACGCATTTGCATAGGTTTTTAATATGTTGATGAGTGATTTTATCTTTAATTACAATCAGCTAATCTTGTCTATATAGTACAATTTCCTAAGTAATCGTAGTATAGAAAGTAACCCGGCTTACTTTATTGAATATATTGGACAGGTTATGGACAATCGTAAACAAGTTGATGTAGTAAACATCCAATTTTCAAAAGTTCTCGACAGAATTACTCTATTGCGCACTACAATTTATCTTAGCTGTGATTTAGTGAGCACGTTATATTATTTCTTGACTTTTATCTTAGAAGCCGATCGCAATATGCTAATATTTGTCGTCATAAATCTCTCATATTCCATATATTCAAGCTGTAAGCTGTGCTGCTCAGGGTTGCAGTCTTGCTCATCTAATATATTCAATTTTCATCTATAATATATATAAAATGCAACGTCTCTCTGTTTGTCTGTCTGTCTGTCCGTTAGTGAGCTCATCACTGGAGAACCACTTATCCGATTTACGTACTTTTTTTTTTAAACATACATATGCTCTCTGGCCAGGTTATAGGCTATATTTTATTACGATAGGCAGCATAGCGCATGAGCATTGACGATAATAGTGAATGAAGTCGAAAAAAGTTTACCGCTAGCGCGTTTCCTTGCAATACACAGCCTAAACCATTAAATATGGAACAATATTATGTAGCAGAGAATATCTATAATCTATAATATATATAAAATGCAGTGTCTCTCTGTCTGTGTGTCTGTCCATTAGTGCGTTTATCACGCGAGAACCACTTATCCGATTTACGTGTCTTTTTTTAAATTCATACATATAGTCTTTGGCCAGGTTATATAATAATTATAATAATCTATATCTATAGTATATATAAAATGCAACGTCTTTCTGTCTGTCTGTCTGTCCGTTAGTGCGCTTATCACTCAAGAACCACTTATCCGATTTACCTGTTTTTTTTTTTAATTCATACATTGATTCTCTGGCCAGGTTATCTATAATCTTCTCTCTATAATATATATAAAATGCAACGTCTCTCGGTCTGTCTGTCTGCCTGTCTCTCTGCCTGTCTGTCTGTCTGTCCGTTAGTGCGCTCATTACTGGAGAACCACCTATCCGCTTTACGTGCTTTTTTAAAACATACATATGTTTTCTGGTCAGGTTTTAGGATATATTTTATTGCGTTAGGTAACATAAAGAATAAGTAGTGACGATAATAGTGAATCAAATCGGAAAAAAGGTTACCGTTTACGCGTTCTCTTGCAATAAACTGCCTAAACCATTAAATATGGAACAATATCATGTTGCAAATAATATAATATATATAAAAATGGAGAGTCTCTCTGTCTGTCTGTTAAAGCGCTTATCACTTGAGAACCACTTATCCGATTTACGTGTTTTTATAAATTTATACATATGTTCTATATAATTCGATATAAGCCTAGATAATGGGAGATAAGGTGAGATAATGGAAGATAAGTATAAATAATGGGAGATACGAGGCTGGTTTGAAAAGTCCGTGCAAAAATAAAAACTACTTATGTGTTTGGGGTAAACCTTTTTTATTTTTCGACATAGTCTCCTTTTAGGCTTATACACTTCGTCCAACGATGTTCTAGTTTGTTGATCCCTTCCGAATAATAGGATTTGTCCAAGTCTGCAAAATATCCATTAGTGTCTGCAATCACCTCCTCGTTTGAATAAAATCTTTGTCCCGCCAGCCATTTCTTCAAATTGGGGAATAAATAGTAGTCCGAGGGAGCCAAGCCTGGAGAATAGGGGGGATGTGAAACGAGTTGGAATCTTATTTCCATTAATTTTGCAACCACAACTGCTGAGGTGTGTGCTGGTGCGTTGTCGTGCAGCTCGGTTTTCAAACGGTCCAATAACGATGAATAATATTCGCCTGTAATAGTTTTACCCTTTTCCAGATAGTCGATGAGGATTATCCCTTGCGAATCCCAAAAGACAGTCGCCATAAGCTTTCCGGCCGAAGGAACGGTATTCGCCTTTTTTGGTGCAGATTCCCCCTTGGTAACCCATTGTTTAGATTGCTGTTTGGTCTCAGGAGTATAGTAATGTATCCATGTTTCATCCACAGTGACGAAACGACGCTTAAAGTCCTCTGGATTCTTCTGGAACAAGTGCAAACCATCCTTGCAACACTTCACACGATTCCGTTTTTGGTCAAGCGTGAGCAATCGCGGCACCCATCTTGCGCATAGCTTTCTCATGTCCAAATGTTTATGCAAAATATTATGTACCCATTCAGTCGAGATGCCCACAGCACTAGCAATCTCACGCACGTTAACTCTTCTGTCATCCATCACCATATCATGGATTTGATCAATGATTTCTGGAGTCGTAACCTCCACAGGCCGTCCAGAACGTTCAGCGTCACTTGTGCCCATATGGCCAGTCCGAAAATTTTGAAACCACTTATAAACTGTTCTAATCGAAGGTGCAGAATCACCATAATGTTTATCAAGCTTCTCTTTAGTCTCCTGAGGCGTTTTGCCTTTCATAAAGTAATGTTTAATCACCACACGAAATTCTTTTTCGTCCATTTCTTGAAAATCACTCGACTTCCTTGATTCACACGAATGCCAAACACAAAGAAATAGACCAATATGGCTGAAACTTGGTCTGTGTTCATTCAAGAGATGCTACTAACTAAACATGACCTCGATACGCGCCGGTGGTGCCATCTCTCGGACTTTGCACGGACTTTTCAAACCAGACTCGTAAGTAGAAATAATGGGAGATAAGCAGAGATAAGTCTAGATAATGGGAGTTATGGTGAGATAATGGGAGATAAGGGGAAATAATGGGAGATAAGGAGAAATAATGGGAGATGAGCAGAGATAGGCCTAGATAATGGAAAATATGTAGAGATAATGAGAGATAAGGAGAAATAATGGGAGATAAGGGGAAATAGTGGCAGATATTTTATTACGTTAGGTAACATAAGGAATAAACAGTGACGATAGTAGTGAATCAAGTCCACGCGAGCGGAGCCGCAGGCACTGCTGGTCGATAATATAAGTAATAATATCTCTAGTAGTAGTTCTTTGCGGACTATTTAAAAATGATCCGAAAAAAATTGGCACAAGGCCCGATTATTCCAGACAGAGTGATCCAAATATTTTGTATAATTACTAAAAAACAATAAATTACCTTTAAATATTCATAAATGTATCATTATGTCATTAAGCAACAAGCTAGATCACATTAATTTAAATTGTCGTCTTGTAATATACATAGTAGCGGCGGTCATAGCGTTGAGTTAACATGTATGCTTTCTAAGCTGGAGACCCGAGTTCGATTCTCGGCTCGGGAAATAATAAATTAAAAAAACCGGTCAAGTGCAAGTTGAACTTGCACAATTAGTGTTCCGTACGTTGATTGTTTTTAAAACAGAAAATGTTGTTAGGGTGGTATAAAATCATCACACTTCACAAAACACACCCCAAATGAGTTTTCAACAAAGTTTGTTTCCAATCTTTACTGAAACCTTGAAATTTTGGTTTTTTTTCTATACCAGATAAATTATTAAAGGTAATGATAATTTTCGTTCAATCTGTATCCCGTGGGAGAATATTCCAGGATTTTTTCAAAATTTTTTGATCAGTACTTTTCGAGATAAGGTAGGGGACAGCAATTTTTCACGATTTTTTAAAAGTAATACGAAGAAAAGTGTGCCCAAGTATTACATTATATATATATATATATATATATATATATATATATATATATATATATATATATATATTTTTTACTCGTGTTTTCACAAGCTTTCATTTGACACCACAGTCGATGACCTAGTAAAAAATTTTTTTTTCACTTCCGATTTCACCCCTCAAAACGAATCCCTTAAGTCAAAATTTATGTTACGGTGATATAAAATGATCAGTGACTCCACAAAACACACCCCAAATAAGTTTTCAACAAAGTTTATTTCCAATCTTTACTGAAAATTGATGACCTTGAAATTTCTGTTTTTTTATATACCAGATAAATCATTGCAGAAAATGCACTCGTGATAATTTTCGTTCAATCTACACCCCATGGAGAATATTCCAGAATTTTTTCAAAATTTTTTGATAAGTACTTTCCGAGATAAGGCGGGTGGACAGCGATTTTTCGCGATTTTTTAAAAATAATACAAAGAAAATTGCGCACAAGTATTACATTATATATATATTTTTTACTCGTGTTTTCACAAGCTTTCATTTGACACCACACTCGATTACCTAGTAAAAATTTTTTTTTTCACTTCCGATTTCACCCCCCAAAACTAACCCCTTAAGTCAAAATTTAACTTTCAAAACTACATGGCTCTGATGAGGCCATCAATTCCTATATTACTACAAAATTTCAACTTTCTACGACAAATAGTTTCGGAGAGAATCGGGTGTGACAGACGGACAGACGGACAGACGGACAGACGGACAGACGGACAGACAGACGGACAGACACCGAAGTGATCTTATAAGTGTTCCGTACGGAACACTAAAAAGAAAAAAATATTACTTCCCGGTCTCCACTCTCCGAAAGGCAAATGGCAAAACACCCGTAGTATCATGTATAGTAAAGCTCTCTCACTCTGGCCGTTCGAAACCGGTATTAAACTGTTTTTCGTCTCTAGAATACTCAAAAAAAAGGTTGCCTATATCCGTATCGGATATGGCACGAAAAGAAGAAGAATATATGGCACGAGAAGAAGAAAATATACATAGTAATTGGATGTCACATTTGTAAGGTTCTTAAGGTCGTCTTTGATATTTTGAAGAAAATATCTTTTAATTCCATTTCCTTGTTTCTCTTGCTTCAGCCAAAAATGAATCTTTTGGGTATTTGTCTCAGATTAACGTATTATGACGTATTTATAGATCATTATGACGTACTTGTAGATCATTCTTACATCGACTAATTTGACGACAGAGAGTAAGTCTGCTAACAATATATCAGAGTATTGTAAATTCACTTATTTATTACTACTACCTTAGTTCCACTTTATACATTCTTCAACATAAACTGTATCTGCCTGATTTAATAAAGCACTTATAAACTGAGGGGTTTCAACTGACAAAAGCACCAGTAAGTCAACTGAAGTTATAATGAGATGCCATACAAGACCAGATAATTCTTTTTTACGCAGGAGTCGATCATCAACGATGAAAAATTGTAATTAATAATAATTAAAGTTCTAAATACGAATTCATTTTTTGATTTAATTTCTTTACAGAAAGTGATTTTCAAAACATTTACTATATGTACAGGGTGAGTCAAAGATAGAGTAAAGTTCATTATCTCATTTGTTTCGGGAATGACGAAAAAATGTTAAATACAATAGTTTTAGAAAATGTTAAGGTGCACAGTTTAAAATTATGTTTGAGTATACAGGGTACATCAAAAAAGTGTGGCCGATATAAAACATATTTTTTTTTATACGGAATATCCTATTTTCTAATTTATTTTTAAATTCTACGTAAAATTTTATAACCTTTTTATTAATAATATTATATACCTATTTTTCTTTTTTTCTAATATTTCAATTTTTTTAAAAAATATACTAGTTTTCAGTTTTGTAAAAAATTGACAGCAGCGCCATTGTTTCTGAAAATGGAATACTAATAATTGGTACGAGCGTTCCATAGAGACGAACAAAAAGACATCTGTAAAGAAATTTAAGTTAGATACTACAGGGTACTCAAAATAAATTTATGCATTTCAACTAGTTTAAATTGAAAAATCTTAAATTTTTTAGATGGCACACCCTGTATATTATTATTTTTTCTGAGAGATTCTATAAAACCCTCCAACTTTTATTGAGAATGTCATATACCTATTTTTAATAGTTTTCCATTCGTTTTGAATTTCTCAATTTTTACCCTCGTTTTTAATACACTTACGCTATAACATCATAGTTGCCAAGACAAAACAAAAATATAGGCATTGTCAAATTTTGACATGTCTATTAAGCCGTTTAATTTGTTGTAGTAAGTGACATATAAAGGTAATAGTTATGGATTTTCCTAAAATGAATTAATTGATATGATTTATATAGTTGGCGATGCGGAGCGAAGTACCCTAATAGACGTATACCATCTAGAAAATATTTTCAATGCTTAATGGAACGGTTTGAAGGTAGTGGTAGCGTTGAGTATACGAAATGGAAAGTAGTAAACCAGAATGCTACCAATGAAGAAAATGAAATGGAAATTTTACTTCATGTTGAAGATAATCCCCAAGTCTACAGCCGTCAACTAGCTGACACATCCCAATCTACGGCTAATCGAACCACGAGAAAATACAAGTATCATCCCTTTCATATGAAACTACACCAAGAACTTCAAGACCGTGATTTTTGAACGACGAGTAAACTTTTATACCACCGTGAATGGAGCAATAGAGGCCGATCCAAATTTTTTATTCAAAATAATGTTTTCTGATGAAGCTACTTTTCGCAGTAATGAAGCAGTTACCAGCCATAACATCCATTATTATTCAACTGGTAATATATTTTGGGTACGGGAAGTTCAAGTGGTGTGCAATATTAAATTTTAGAATCATTGGTCCATATTTTTCTCGCAAACCGCTTAACGGGCCTAGATATCTAAATTTTTTGCAAAACGAATTACCCCAGCTTCTTGAAGAAGTTGATAACTTTGAAAGAGAACAAATGTGGATTCAACAAGACGGAGCTCCTGCTCATTACCATCGGGAAGTTCGGGAATTTTTAAACGATCGTTACCCACAAAAATGGATCGGTAGGGATGGATTCATTCAGTGGCCCCCTCGATCAAGTGACCTAACACCTTTAGACTTCTTTTTGTAAGGCTACATTAAAGTTCGTGTTTATGAGAATCCCCCTACAACACCAGTAGATATGGAAAATAGGATCCGGGATGCGTGCAGGACAATAACTCCCTTTATGCTAAGAAATGTGAAGGAAAATATAGTAAAACGACTAAACATGTGTATTCAAGTAGACGGGCATATTTTTGAACATTTATTACATCATAATAATTAATCATTAAATAAGTTAAACTATACTAAAATTATTATTAACTATTTGTTTATGTTTTCACAATAGCGTAACTGTATTAAAAACAAGGGTAAAAATTGAAAAATTCAAAATAAATCGAAAACTATTAGAAATAAGTATATGACATATTCAATACAAGTTGGAGGGTTTTGTAAAATCTATCAGAGAAAATAATAATATACAGGGTGTGCCGTTTAAAAAAATTTGAGATTTTTCAATTTGAAATTGTCGAAATGTATAAATTTATTTCGAACACTCTGTAGCATCTAACTAAAATTTCTTTGCATATATCCTTTTTTTTTATCTCTATAGAACACTCGTACCAATTATGAGTATTCCACCTTCAGAAACAATGGCGCTATAGACAATTTTTTTACAAAACTGAAAACTAATATTTAAAAAAAAAAAAAAAAATTGAAATACTAGAAAACTACTAGGTTTAGTTATATAACATTATTAATGAAAAATTTTACAGTAAATTAGAAAATAGGATGTTCCATTTAAAAAAACATATGTTATATCGGCCACACTTTTTTGAAGTACCCTGTATACACAAAAATAATTTATGGTGCACCTTAACATTCCCTAAAACTATTGTATTTAACATATTTTCGTCATTCCCGAAACAAATGAGATAATGAACTTTACTTTGTCGTTGACTCACCCTGTACAGTTTTAAAAATAAAAGTTAATTGGCCATTAGAAGTTTTAAATTTCATGGCTACTAAAATGGGTCTGAGATGTTCTTATTTGTAATCAGTTATAGCATGTCTAATATTTGGATTTTTAACAAATTAATAATCAGAAATCCGCACCCATTATTATATATATCTCATGTTTGAAACAGAATCTTTTGACATTTCACAATGTTGCTAACATTTTATTATGTTTTTATTACACATATTTTTTTACTTATAGGGAGAATTCTTATGGATTTATCCAGTGTCCATTCATGTCAAGTGACGTTGATGTTTCACCTATCACCCTGCAGGCTTCTTCAGAGCTTGTTCCGAGAACTGAATTCTTCGGAATTTAGCACGAAACTCAATTAGTTAGGAGATCTGAGGGCAGATTTTAGGTATAGAGGATGTCTCTTATAATAAAGTATTGAAAATAGAAACTTTGGTAAAAAGAGATTCGACATCGAGGCTGACTAAAATATGGTTGGAGTCGAGTTTAATTTCATCGAGTTTAAATTTGCTAGTAGAAGGTTTTAAGACAGAAGCCATGTACTTGGCAAGAGAATACATCGAAGAATTGGGCAAGGAGTACTGTTCGGTTTGTAAACTTTTGGAAGCTCATAAAGGCGCGGAATTTTGGTGTCTTTGGGTGTAGTGCTTTTTTTGGTGTCTTTGGCGAGTAACGATAACTTAAATGCTGCTTTGATTAATAGTTCTGTTGAAGAAGTTGTATCTTTCTTTAGGGTTATTATGAGTCACCAGATAGGATTTATTCAATTTTGCTATGCCATTCTGCTGAATCCACGACAACCCCAGAATTGCAAAAAATATGTTTTCCTTGTTCCCTATTATGTGATTTGACAGCGTTGCAACATTTTCTGAAATTTACGAGAGAAAATATGTACAGGGGATAGAAATTGCTATTTTTTAATAAAGTTTGTTTGATGTATTATGAACTAGAAATTATGGCACAGTTTCTAGTAAATTTGTTGCCTGTTAAGTCAGTGTCATTTTAATTGAACTCCGAGTATAAACGCGGATGCTGAGGATTCCGTGGACAGGTCGGCTAACAAATGCTTCAATACTTAATAACATCAAACCTAATCAGAAACTTTGCACCACAGTCTTTCCAAGTATCTTAAGGTATTTTCGTAACATTACATTGGCTGATAATATATAGAAACTTATGGTGCAGGGCATACCAAATGGAAGGAGGCGACGCGAAAGATCACTTAGCCGCTGGATGAGGCTGATTGAGATGCTGTTGGATACAAGAGCAAGCTACAAGACAAACAGCTGACAGAGAACGTTGGCGTGCCATTATCAAAAATAACGCCACTGAACAGCCAGGTATTAGACTTTAATTTTGAATATATGTTATTTTATCGAAGTGTAAACAACATATTTTTTTGAGAATTGAATATGTCGAATACGTGCCAATGGAACATTCGCGAAGAAAAGCGCGGCTGAAAGTCATCAATTGTTGTCGGAAAGCTATGGTGATTATATTTTATCGATAAAAATATGTGAGTATGGGTTTCGACGCTTTAAAGGTGGTGATTTTGACACGGAAGACAAAGAACGCCCAGACCAGCCGAAAAAGTTTAAAAATGAAGAATTGGAGGCATTATTCGATGAAGACCCATGCCAAATGGAAAAAGAACTTTTAGAACCATTAGGAATTAATCAAATAACCATTTTCAAGCACCTATATGCACTGGGAATGATTCAAAAACAAGAAAATTGGGTTCCGTACGAATTAAAAATTGAGAGAAATTGAATGGCGATTTTTCACCTGTAAACAACTGCTTTTTTGCGTCGTATCGTAACTGGTAATGAAAAATGGATATGCTACGAAAATCGAAGGCAAAAAATTATTGGTGAAGCCTAGTAAATCAACAACATCCTCGCCATGGCTCCAAGCTTATATTGAGTAACTGGTGGGATCAGCAGGGTGTAGTGTATTATGAGCTGCTCCAACCAAACAAAACTATTACTGGGGAATGTTACCGACCATAATTAATGCAATTGAGCCGAGCGTTAAAGAAGAAACGACCACGATGTGCCAAGAGAGACGACAAAGTGATTTTTTAATATGACGACGCTCGGCCACATGTTGCAAAACTCGTCAAGGACACGCTAGAAGCGCTTGGATGGGATGTCCTACCTCACCAGCTGTACTCACTAAACATTGCTCCTTCTAATTATCACTGGTTCCGATTGATGACGTATGGGCTGTCTGGACAGCGCTTTCATTCTTATGAGGATACCAAAACATGGATCGACTCGTGGATAACCTCAAAAGATGAATTCTTCTATCAACGTGGTATTCATATGCTGCCACAAAGTTGGGAGAAAGTAGTGACTAACGATGGACAATTCTTTGAATTATATGTTTTTTGCGTAAAATTATATCTATAGTTTTCACATTAAATCCATTGTTTTTGGCTATTTGTTTAATAATAAACATAATAGCGAAACACGTGTCAAATATAAAAATCAATAAAAGTGGAAATTTTACTAAAATTTTTGTGTTTTATTCTCAAAAAAATACGAGTATATATTACAAGAAAACAATTTAAATAATAACATTGTTAATAAGAAAGTTAATTGCCTAGTAAATTTTTAAGTTTAATTTTTTAATTGAAATAACTCAAATGTAGCGTTTAACAGTGTAATATCTAAGAAATAGCATGAATAAATCCTAATTATGCTTGAGGATAATACTACAGTTACGAACGTTTATTTTAAAAGTTAATGGGGAAATTTGAAATGCCGACATTTGAACTTAATTACTATATAAACAAGATATTACGTATATAGTACTCTTTTCTTAAGCATAATAAACCGATCCAGCTTCTTGAGTTTATGTGAAATGCTTTATCTATGACGGATACCAAAAATACAAAACAGGAATGAATTTTGCAACTTCTGAATCCTCTAAATTTTCAAGCTATTTATACAGTAAGAATAAACATTATCACAGTAATTAAGAAAGTATTAGTGAATTTCATAGTATTTATGTTGGAATTTGAACAATGACGTAAGGAATTAATGCTTTTGAGGTACATGGATATCTATAATTTGGATATAATATAATCTTTAAGTTTTAGTTTAGGGTCGATTATTTCTAAATCAAAATTTAACATCGGAAAAGTTTATGTCGAAATAATTAAAAATACCTGCTCTAAAATTATCACTAGCAAAATAGAAGTTTTATTGTTTTTATTAGGACCGAGTTAAAGTAAATGTTTTTAGAGATATATTTTGGGTTTTCAAGTCACTGTCATTTCTGAAAACAAACAAAATGATGTTGGTTCAAACCCTGATTTTTCTTATCGCTACCTATGGATCAGACTCCTAGACGATTAACGCTGCGTATCACCGAACAATACAGGCTTTCGAAATGACCTGCTACCGAAGGATAATGAGGATCCCATGGATAGTAAGACGAACAAGCGATTCCATTCTGATAGAATTAGGTATCAAAGTAAACGAACGCCTGCTCTCAACAATCCAGAGGCAAATTCTTAAATTTTTTGATCGCCTCGTTAGACGAGACGGCATCGAAAAGTTCGTCATCCAGGTGAAAGAGGTGGATCCCCAAATCGCAATATTGACCAAATAAAGAACTTAATAAACAGGTCGCTTAATAAAGTTTTACGCACGGCGGAGGATCCTGGGGAGTGGGGGAGCGTGGCAAGCACGGTATTGTGTTGGCTCTTTTCTTTTATATTTTAAATAAGAAATGCTTTATTTATTAAATAAGAGCCACTATTTGCCCCTTATGTATATCCTATTTTTTGAGAATGGATTGAATGGATATTAATACTGAGAGAGAACAAAATTAAAATATTAGCTAGTCCATTTTTTTTTGAAGAGATGTGGATAAGAGATAATTTTTGTATGTCTTTTGAAAATAGTCTCTACAGTTGTTTAAAGCCTAGTTGTACTGTTTTGGGCACCATTCATTCTGTAATAGAAAGAATTTAAATTCACCTCAAAGAATGAAAAAATACTGAAAAGTTATTTAGTTGTTGAAATACAATTGAGTACGATACAACCTACGTCTTGTAAGTTAGAACCGGAGGTCAGTGAAACACTACACTAACATTCAATAAGGTATTTTAACAAGACATTCTTATATTTATTACACCCCTTGAATTAAATAGACTAGATTAATAACCCTTTGTGCTATGAGAGTGCATATGTTCACAGATAGTCTTTAACTTAGAAATATTAAGGTAGTATAGTTATTCGTATCACTTATTATTGAAAATAAAAAAATGGCTTTTAAAAAGGCACAATATCGAAAGATGGTTCCAGGTTCATTTCCGGTGAAACCGACTCCGGGATCACACGTTTTACGTAGTCGTCAGGAACACATGTTGTGGGAAAGAACTGAAGTATTTAACTGGTTTAGTTATCGACTTACTGTCTGGTTTTTCCTCGTGGCTTTTCTATCAACTGCTTGGCCTCTCCTGGTGAGTTTCCCATCAAAATATTGCCTCACACACTACTTCCTCATTTTCAATTGACCCAAAATGTTTTAGGATGGGTAGAATATTTCAGGAACGGCGCGATGATAAGAAACACTCAATATCGTGGACTGCAAAAAGAATGCCTTCACTACATTAAGGACAGAAAAAGCCATCACTCCGTGACGGACGAAGAAAGTTACTGTTACATGCTGGACCGGAAAAAGCCGCTAAAAAATTCGAAATGGCCAGTTATAAACCATCGGTCTCCTTCCTTTGAAGTGAAGTCTTCAAAATGTACTAGTTCACTTCAGGAACGCAAAAGAGACGGGAGTGTTAAACTTGCGACTTGATAGACAAAGATCGATGATGCTCGTCCTAATCATAAACCAGGCACATTCAATGCAAATGAAATAAGTTAAATCGATTACATGGGCCTAATACTGGTTGAGTTACAATGCTTAACCAAATATAAAAAACTATAATAAGATTTAAATTCACTGCTTAACTTAAATTAACAATTATTGCATGAATTAAAGAAAGAAAAACGGTCTTGTAACATGATCTTAAAATCTATAAAAACATGAATTAATACAACTGTTGCATGAGAATACACGACGTTCGGAACCGAACCGCGATCAGGAAGGAAGAAGTCACTATTATTTTTTTTGTTGGACTCAGATGGTAAAAATAAAAATACAGTTGAGTACCATATGTTTATAAGTGGTAATTCCGATACTTCCATTTTTTATTGAAACTAGATGTGTAAATTAAAAACACATTGGGTCACGAAATACTAACTTGAGATACACCACAGTCTGCGTCTTGTTGACCAGACATATTATCGTTAATATCACTCTGCTAGAATCTACGTGATAAAAAATATTTTATAAGTGTTCCGACATCAATATTTCTACTTCATGTATAGAAATAATTATATATTTTCTTTCTTTGTTATTCGTTACTTAGAAGTTTTTCAAGTGCTAATTCTAAACCTTGTAAAACTACGGCTTCCGTTTAATATGGTATGTTTCAACAGCCATGAATAGGCTGACGAAAGCATAAAGAGCAGTTAAGCTCGAGCAGTATTAGTATAGGGTGGATTTAAACAGGCAGTTGAAACAGATTAGGAATAAAGTCTGGAATTGTTAAGTACTTGGATTATTGCAGAAGTGTATTGATGAGCTGAAAACTGAAGAGCTAGCTTGATGGTAATACGAGACATTGCGAAATTACACAATTTACATTAGACAATAAAATGAGATGTCTGTATTCTTAGGTAATACTAGCTTAATAACACTGATTTTGTGCCCAAAAATCTTCACAAATATAGTTTTTTTTCTTAACTAGTATTTGCACATTTTTTATATGAGCAATATAAAATTTTTATTATGCTACTTCGTTTTATGTTTTATATTGTAATTCTCTAAAATACTTTTTTATGTTTTAATTAAATAATTTAATTCATTTTTTCAAACTGCTTGTGATATTATTTTAATACATGTTAATAAAATAAAACAAAGACCTATGGTATCATTGCTAGTTCTTTCCATTTTGTGTCTTATGTAGGAAACTTCAGAAAGGAACGATAGTTGAAATTCCATCTGGATATAAAGTATTCAAGACCTTTCTTTTAACCTGTCTTTGTTATTCTTAAATAAACATGAAACTATGTCGTATGTTTGCCTTGTAAAGTTCGCTGTCTCTGAAAGGTATACTAAAGTTTAAAAACACCGTCTAAATGTCAACAATTTTTTATTGAGGAAACTTAATGTTCTGAAATAGTTGTGATTATTTCAAAAACAGTCAAGCTTTTTCTCAGTTTCATATCTTAACGATAACTAGAAGCCCAATAATAGTAATTTTTCAAAAATTCCTATTTTACAGAATGTTTTAGGAGTTTCAAGAGATCGCCTAGAAAATATATTACGAGTGCTCTAACAATTTCCGCAGGTTACGCTTTTAAAACTTTTGGTGCATTAACTAGAACAATAATTCCCATGAATAAACATAATATTAATTTAAAAAAAAAAATTCTAAAAAATTTGATTGATACATATAAAATAATGGGAAATATATTGTCATCACAGTAACGTAGGCAAACAATGATGAAAACATTATTTTTTAAATCTTGGACTATAAAGATTGCAGTTCCGGTTGAAAACTTACTAAAAAGTATGACTTTCAGGGTGAATCTACAAAATTTTTTTAGTGTTCCGTATGGAACACTTAATAAGATGACTTTAGTGTCTGTCTGTCTGCCCGTCTGTCTGTCTGTCACCCAATTTTCTCCGAAACTATTTGTCATAGAAAGTTGAAATTTGGTAATAGTATAGGAACTGATGGCCTCATCAGAGCCATGTAGTTTTGAAAGTTAAATTTTGACTTAAGGGGTTAGGGTGAAATCGGAAGTGAAATGCAAATTTTTTTACTAGGTCATCGAGTGTGGTATCAAATGAAAGCTTGTGAAAACACGTGTAAAATATATATATATATATATATATATATATATATATATATATATATATATATATATATATATATATATATATATATATATATATAATGTTATACTTGCGCACACTTTTCTTTGTATTATTTTTTAAAAAATCGCGATTGAACCAAAAATTATCACGAGTGCATAATAATTTATCTGGTATATAAAAAAAAACAAAAAAATTTCAAGGTCATCAGTTTTCAGTAAAGATTGGAAACAAACTTTGTTGAAAACTCATTTGGGGTGTATTTTGTAAAGTCACTGATCATTTTATACCACCATAACAATTTTTTTTGAAGCAATCAACGTACGGAACACTAATTGTGCAAGTTCAACTTGCACTTGACCGGTTTTTGTTTTAACTTTGGTTAAAATCCTATTCCTAGGAGTGTAAAGGTTTAACATTACAATAACTACAGTTTTCAACAAGTAGCAGAATAAGGGATGGGCAATTGATTTAAAGTAGGATCTTATCATACGGTGGGGTGACGCTTATTTTACATAATGCTGTTCTTTTGTTAGGCCTGGACTCTCTTAAGATGTGAGAGTATTCCATCAATATGTACTACCGGTATTAACATATGGCACTGAAGCGTGGGCTTTAAATAAAAGTATAATAAATAAACTCCAGATAACCCAAAGAGTAATGGAGAGGAGAATACAAAATATTAGACTCAAAGATCGTATTCCTAACATCGAGTTAGGAAGAAGTACAAAAGTGACAGACATAATACAACGAATATCTATATTAAGATGGAATTGGGCGGGGCATATCGCAAGGCTGAATGATAACATATGGACACGCCGTATAGTTGAATGGAGGCCTAAGGAGCACAAAAGATGTAGAGGTAGACCACAAACAAGATGGACGGTTGACATAAAAGATTAGCAGGACACGATTTGGTGCAAAGAGTAAACAGCAACTTGGGGAAGCTTACATCCGACTATGGATGGACTAATGATGATTATGATGCGCACTCATCGTAATTTTCGTTAAATCAAAACCCTGTGGAAAATATTCCAGAATTTATTCAAAATTTTTTGATCAGTATTTTTCGAGATTTTTGGCAATTTTTTTAAAAATAAAACAAAGAAAAGTGTGCGCAAGTATCACATATATTCTTTTGAACTCGTGTTTCCACACGCTTTCATTTGACACCCCACTCGATGACCTGGTAAATTTTTTTTTCACTTCCGATTTCACCCCCCAAAACTAACCCTTTAAGTCAAAATTTAACTTTCAAAACTACACGTTTATGATGAGACCATCAATTCCTAGTGCCCTTAGTGCCCAATTTCAACTTTCTATGTCAAACAGTTCAGGAGAAAATCGGGTGTGATAGACGGACAGACACCGAAGTGATCTTATAAGTGTTCCGTACGGAACACTAAAATTAATGGTGTGTTAATTGTTCAAACGTGGTTTTCTAGTGGACTCGGTAAATACTATGTTTATATCTAAATGACTGACAGTGATTATAAAAGGATACAAAAGGCTTTCTAGTTAGTCACCAATATTCATAGTATTTTAAATTGATACAAAGTAGGCACAAGTTGCAAGTAAACAAAAATTTTAAGAATAAGCAAAAATTAGGAAATGAAGAGGCTTGATTTCGAAAGAAGATTTCACCCTGTACACTATTTTTTATAAATTTTTCTTGTTTTAAAATGTCCAAAAAGCCTATTATCACTGGTTTATAAAACCTAAACTTTTTCACAACTTCAAGAAGAATGTAGCACGCAATAATTTTTTGTAATATAGTATTTTATTTTTTTATTAGGAGTGGTTTGGTGAAATCTATTACCGTTTTTGTCGTTGATCGTGTCTAAATTTTCGAATTTAGAATGTATTATCCAACAGTTTTGTAAAATGTTAAAATTTTATTAATTAAAATATAAAAAAATTTTGCCTAAAAAGTTTTTAATGACATTTCCGAAATAGTTCCAGGCAGCTTACTCGAAAGAATTTAGGTTTTGCCTCTTCTCGTATTTAATGATATATTTATAAGTTGAATCGCACTCCGTTTCATCGTTTTGATTAGGAATGACAAATAATGCCTCAATTTCTACAGATATAGCAAGCGTTGGTCTAGATAGCACAGGTATTTCGGCACTATGATAGACTGGAGTTTTTGTAGACAGTAAAAGTGGATATGTATGATGAATATCGACTTATTAATTATTCCATTTATGTTAATTGAACAAAAATAACATTGACTCACGTGATCCGTAGGTTCAGTCCAAATTATTGGAAGCAAAGGATACATATAGAGATATCTCAGCCCATCCTGTAGGGAGTGTAACACCCGCTATGCAATAGATATGTGGGATTTCGGGATGTTGAACAGGGAAATCAAAACAATTAAGACTTGTTATTTGTAGTTGGGTAAAATTTCCCCATTTACTTTGATATGTTAGTTCTGCACAAACGAGGCAAGAAATATTCGAGTAATTCAAACACTTTTTGACATAATTATAGAACTAAGTTAACGTCTTAAACGTAAATACGCATTTCTTGTCCAGCTGAATTAGCTGCTGCCACAAAAAAAATCAATTAAAAATTATTGCCATTTGGTAATGATCGTACCTAAATATGGTTTAAATCAGTGTCAGTCAGTTTCTTATGATAAACCAATGTATTTAACAACTTTTAGTTTTATAAAAGCTATTACTTTCTTATGTACTTTTTTGAATACTGTGTATAGTGGTACTCAGTATGACCTCATTATATTGAACCAAATTATGCAAAAATACTATCAAAATATAAAACTTCTCTCTTATATGACATACACAATGAAATTAAGGAATTCGTTTTTTCAATACCTCTCATTTTAAAGCCAATTTTTTACACCTAAAATAGTGTTTTCTGTACTAGCTCCATGCAGTGTTAGAGATTAGAAAAGCCAATAAAGATCGACTATGAATTGCAAGGCCTAACAAAGCAATAAAGTATTTTGCAGAGTTTTCGTATCTGTCACATCCTGATCTCAATAGAGTCCAGCTATATTATTATTTCTTGTAGATATCGACGGGATATCATAATATTCGTCTACGTTGTCTAGGTGCCAAAATAATATAACAGACAGCAGGAGGTCGTTCAACTTAACAAAGATCTGAAAGAAATTGAATCTTGGGGTGACAGTAACCAAGTAGAATTTAACACTACAAAAACCCAGGAGGCAATTTTTTCTAAAAAAATTAACGCTTGCTGAACCCGAAATAGTTATGTCGGGGCACTCCCCTAGCATCGTCATTTGATGGGCGTTAATTTGGAAGTAAATATGTCTTTGGCATGAACATGTTGCAAGTATAGCAAAGAGAGCTTCTCAAAAGCTGGGAATATTATTTCTAACTAAAATGCTTTACACTCCACAACAACTGTTAATTCTCTACAAAGCTCAAATTCGACCAACGATGGAATACTGCTCCCATATTTGGGGCTCTGCACCCACTTCATTTATTGGATTGTATTCAAAAGAGAGCTGTTCTCCTGATTGGAGACCCAGAACTGGCCAGCGTTCGAACAATCGAAAAACGGTTTTCGACTTGAGTATACTTTACAAGAATTTTCGTGGAAAACGTTCCATGGATGTAGCCCGCTTAATTCCTCTCAGAGCGCTGATTGCTAGAAATACACGTCGCGCTAATACTTCACATCCGTATGAGATTCAGCTTGTTACTCCTCGTACAACCCTTTTCAAGCAGTCTTTTATATGGAGAACCTCATTCCTTTGAAATAATTTACCCAGGAGTGTGTTTCCGACCGAGTAAAATTTACAGAGATTCAAGAGCAACGTGAATCGCTTTTTCCGCACACGTGTCGCTCCTGTAGTGCTTTCGGAATTTCCCTACAGCACTTATGCTGGACCCAAAAAAAAAAACATTTGTATTTCGGCACCTATTAGACAAAATGGTTGAGCTACCATAGTGCCACTGCATTTCTACAATAATAACTATCTGTATAAAAAACTACCCATCTTACCAACAGTACTAGGCTTTCCCAAGCGATCACCCATACCAGTACTATCTCAAGACGGTGTGCGTTAGCTTCGACCATAGCCTGACTTAAAGTCGCAGCAACTAGATACCAAACAGCTATTATAATATATTTATAATAACAACTAATTTCATCAGACATTTAATCAATATCCATAATTAGTTCTATAAATTTTTAAAATATATCCTGTGGAAGTAACAAGTTAACAGATTGGAGAAGAGGGAATGTTGGGGCTAATAAATTTAAGCCTCTTACTCATTCTACAGAATATCACTTTCCAACCTGTCAGTTAGATAATTATCTTCATTTTTTACGAAAATAAAACTACTCCTCGTTACATCATTATGTCCTACGTAAATAAAAAATCAAGAATATTTTGTATTATAAAAGTCAGTCAACTTCAAATATTGGCAAAATGCCAACGAATTTTAATCGATATAACATAATTTGGTGAGGCCTTTAAAGCCGTTTCTTATTGAAACATCTTGAGGAATTTTAATGAAAGAGAAACAATTTTGACAGTCATTAGTCACCGTTACTGAATCTATTAAATTTTGCTTAAATTCGAGCTGTCCAATAAAATTATTATTTTTATAAGTTCTTTGCAATTTCATAAAAACTTTTTTGAAAGAAAGTTTAGCTCCAAATTTTACTTCAAATAGCTTGTTAAAAGTTTTAATTTATTGCAGATATAATATTTTGAATTATTAACTACCAATATTGAACAAAGTTCGTACTTAGAATAAGCACATTGATTGACATCGAATATACAAACTTATTCATCAACATATATAAAATAACCGGCCAAGTGCAAGTCAGACTTGCGCAACTAGTGTTCCGTACGTTGATGACTCTTAAGGGGTTATATATACTTGGAATTTCAAAAATTATATTTTTTTACGGATTTTTATTCCCCATACTTATTATTCAAAAAAAAAATTTTAGGAAAATGTATTTCATTCCATTACAAATTAAACATTAAATGTGCCCTGGCGTTGAATTGGGACAGCTACCTGTCTCAATGCACTGTCTGCAATATTATTCAGTCAATTCACTTATAAGATCACTTCGGTGTCTGTCTATCTGTCTCTCTGTCTGTCACACCCGATTTCCTCCAAAACTATTTGACATAGAAAGTTGAAATTTGGTACTAATATAGAAATTGATGGCCTCATCAGAGCCGTGTAGTTTTGAAAGTTTTGAGGGGTGAAATCGGAAGTGAAAAAAAAATTTTTTTACTAGGTCATCGAGTGTGGTGTCAAATGAAAGCTTGTGAAAACACGAGTAAATATATAAATATATATATATATATATATATATATATATATATATATATATATATATATATATATATATATATATATATACATATATATATATATATATATATATATATATATATATATATATATATATATATATATAATGTAATACTTGCGAACTTTTCTTTGTATTATTTTTAAAAAATCGCTGTCCCCCTACCTTATCTCGAGAAGTACTGATCAAAAAATATTGAAAAAATTCTAGAATATTCTGCAGGGGGTATAGATTGAATGAAAATTATCACGAGTGCATTACATTCAATAATTTTATTTAGTATACAAAAAAAAAATAAATTTCAAGGTCATCAGTTTTCAGTAAAGATTGGAAACAAACTTTGTTGAAAATTCATTTGGGGTGTATTTTGTAAAGTCACTGATGATTTCATACCACCGTAACAAAATTTTTGATTTTAAAAGCAATTAAGATACGGAACACTAATTGTGCAGGTTCAACTTGCACTTGACCGGTTATTTAACTTTTAACTTTTCTTTTAATATTAATAATTACTTTTTCTACAAAATGTCGAGAAGTTTTTTTAATTTTTGTAATAGACAATATTTATAAATAATTAAAAATAAATTTTTTGGTCAAAAATTGCATACTAAAGTTTGAAACGCCGTAAATTTCTTAAAATCAAGATAGAGATACAATTAAAAAAACCGGTCAAGTGCAAGTTGAACTTGCACAATTAGTGTTCCGTACGTTGATTGTTTTTGAAATAAAAAGTTTTGTTAGGGTGGTATAAAATGATTAGTGACTTCACAAAACACACCCCAAGTGAGTTTTCAACAAAGTTTGTTTCCAATCTTTACTGAAAACTGGTGACCTTGAAATATTGTTTTTTTTTTATACCAGATAAATTATTAAAGGTAATGATAATTTTCGTTCAATCTATACCCCGTGGAGAATATTCCAGGGTTTTTTCAAATTTTTTGATCAGTACTTTTCGAGATAAGGTAGGGGACAGCGATTTTTCACGATTTTTTAAAAGTAATACGAAGAAAAGTGTGCGCAAGTATTACATTATATATATATTTTTTTTACTCGTGTTTTCACAAGCTTTCATTTGACACCACACTCGATGACCTAGTAAAAAAATTTTTTTTTCACTTCCGATTTCACCCCTCCAAACGAATCCCTTAAGTCAAAATTTATGTTACGGTGATATAAAATGATCAGTGACTTCACAAAACACACCCCAAATAAGTTTTCAACAAAGTTTATTCCAATCTTTACTAAAAATTGATGACCTTGAAATTTCTGTTTTTTTTATATAACAGATAAATTATTACAGGTAATGCACTCGTGATAATTTTCGTTCAATCTACACCCCGTGGAGAATATTCCAGAATTTTTCCAAAATTTTTTGATAAGTACTTTCCGAGATAAGGCGAGTGGACAGCGATTTTTCGCGATTTTTTAAAAATAATACAAAGAAAAGTGAGCGCAAGTATTACATTATATATATATTTTTTACTCGTGTTTTCACAAGCTTTCATTTGACACCACACTCGATTACCTAGTAAATTTTTTTTTTTTTTTTTCATTTCCGATTTCACCCCCCAAAACTAACCCCTTAAGTCGAAATTTAATTTTCAAAACTACATGGCTCTGATGAGGCCACCAATTCCTATATTGCTACCAAATTTCAACTTTCTATGACAAGTAGTTTCGGAGAAAATCGGGTGTGACAGACGGGACAGACGGACGGACAGACGGACAGACGGACAGACGGACAGACGGACAGACAGACGGACAGACACCGAAGTGATCTTATAAGTGTTCCGTACGGAACACTAAAAAGACCCCTTCGACGTTTTTTAACTACTACATAATTTTACATGATTAATTTTTATTTTTGCAGATTGGATTATTTTTTGTGAAGTTATTTTGCAAACAAAGAGGTGCCGTAATTATTCATCAGTGGTCCATTTAACCCGATAAAAAATAATGTTAACATTTAAAACATGTTTAAAAAAAATTCTTATAATTTAAAGTGCAACGAAAATATGTAAACGCCATTCTTTTGTATTGTTCACTTAATAACCATTAAAATATATTTTTTGAATATACATACTTTTTGCAGCACCCAGGTGTATGTAACCCCTTAAAATAAAAATGTTACAGAGATTTTGTTACTGATGATTTTTTTTATGTATACCAGATAAATTATTAAAGATAATGCCCTCGTGATAATTTTCGTTCAATCTACACCCTGTGGAAACTATTTTAAAATTTTTTGATCAGTATTTTTCGAGATAAGGGGGGGCACCGATTTTTGGCAATTTTTTAAAAATGATACAAAAAAAAAAAGTGTGCGCAATTATATATATACATACTACACAGCTCTGATGAGGCCATCAATTCGTATATTAGAGCCAAATTTCAACTTTCTGTTTCAAATAGTTTCTGAGAAAATCGGGGGTGATAGACGGATAGACAGACACTGAAATGATCTTATAAGTGTACCGTACGGGAACACTGAAAAGCATCAACAGTAATCAATATGGACGAAAGCACGGAAATATTAGAGAGACACACAGTATCCTCCTCTCAAAAATTATGCGAGAGTTTTCTGTAGACTTTCCAACCTATGCTACAGAAAGGGGATATTTCCTTCCTGCTGGAAATGTGCCACAGTTCGGCCGATACCTAAAAAAGGCAAGAAGACCTTGCCAAATAACTACCGACCAGTCGCGCTGCTTTCAATAATATCGAAAGTCATGGAAAAGGTTATCAATCAGCATCTTCTAAAATATCTTGAAGATTCAACATTATTAGCGATCACCAATATGGCTTTTGTAAACATAGATCAACAGGAGATCTTCTGACTTATGTAACACATGTTTGGAACAACACAATTGAACATTTTGGAGAATTTCGAGCGGTTGCTCTTGACATATTCAAGGGATTCGACCGTGTTTGGCATGATGGACTTTTAGCTAAGCTACGCTCTTATGGTATGTCTGAAAAGTTCTGTTTGTGGTTCTCATGTTTCCTCGAACAGCGTTCTTTATGAGTGGCGGTCGACGGATTTCTTTCTAACACCTTCACTATCAACGCCGGTGTGCCCCTAAGGCTCCATACTGTCTCCTACTCTCTTTCTCATTTACATTAACGATCTGCTGGCAAAGACCGGGAATCCAATGTACAGCTTTGCAGTTGATAGTATGCTTACCCCTTCATTCACTTTGAACGCTCGGACATCGGCTACTCAGGCGAATATCTACAGAGAGTAGGAGATCGTTCAACTTAACAAAGACCTGGAAGAAATTCTATCTTGGGGTGACTGTAACCAACTGGAATTTAACGCTACAAAAACCCAGGCAGCAGTTTTTTCTAAAAAAGTTAACGACCGACATAGTCGTGTAGGGCACTCCATTCCCCTAGCATTGTCACTCAATTTGTTGGGCGTTAATTTGGGAGCAAATATGTCCTGGCATGAACCTGTTGCATGCATAGCAAGGAGAGCTTCTCGAAAGTTGGGAATATTATTTGGAACCAGAAAGCTTTACACACCACAACAACTGCTAATTCTTTACAAAGCTCAAATTCGACCGACTACGGAATACTGCTCCCCTGTTTGGGGCTCCGCTCCCAAACATACACTGCATTTATTGGATTCTGTTCAGAGAGGAGCTGTTCGTCTGATTGGAGACCCGGAACTGACCGGTGGCCTTGATTTGCTGGAACAACGTAGAACGGTTGGCGACTTGAGCCTATTCTTCAAGTATTTTAATGGAAAGTGTTCGAAGGATGTAGCCCGCTTAATTCCTCCCAGAGCGGTGCATGTTGGAAATACACGTCGCGCTAATACTTCACATCCATATGAGGTTCAGCTTGTTACTCCACGTACAACGCTTTTCAAGCAGTCTTTCATATGGAGAACATCATCCCTTTGGAATAACTTGCCCAGGGCTGTGTTTCCCACCGAGTACAATTTACAGCGATTCAAGAACAACGTGAATCGCTTTTTCCGCACACATGCCGCTCCTGGAGTGCTTTAGGGACTTCCCTGTAGCACGTGTGCTAGACCCATAAAAAAATCCTTAAAACTTTTTAATTAAGCAGTGGAAGATATTTTCAAGAAATAAAGCTGAGAAGAACGAAGTATACGAATTTCTGACAGTACTTTGACCATCTATGAGATTTAAAGGAAATGCTAGAAGAATTAGACAGATAAACGAGTAAAACATACCTTTATATGAATAATTCAAAAACCAAAACCAACAGTCTAGGACAAATAGTCACACTTAATAAAGGAAATCAGACCTCAGAAATAAAAAGAAGGCATAGATAGGCCAGAGTAGCGTCCAGAGAACTTATCTTTATTAGTGTTCCGTACGAAACACTTATAAGATCACTTCGGTGTCTGTCTGTCTGTCTGTCTGTCTGTCACACCCGATTTTCTCCGAAACTATTTGACTTACGAAGGTGAAATTAGGTAATAATATAGGAATTGATGGCCTCATCAGAGCCATGTTGTTTTGAGAGTTAAATTTTGACTTAAGGGGTTAGTTTTGGGGGGTGAATTCGGAAGTGAAAAAAAAAATTTTACTAGGTCATCGAGTGTGGTGTCAAATGAAAGCTTGTGAAAACACGAGAAAAAAATATATATATAATGTTATACTTGCGCGCACTTTTCTTTGTATTATTTTTAAAAATTCGCGAAAAATCGCTGTCCCGCGCCTTATCTCGAAAAGTACTTATGAAAAAATTTCGAAAAAATTCTGGAATATTCTCCACGGGGTGTAGATTGAACGAAAATTATCACGAGTGCATTAACTTTAATAATTTATCTGGTATATTAAAAAAATAAAAGTTTCAAGGTCATCAGATTTCAGTAAAGATTGGAAACGAACTTTGTTGAAAACCCATTTGGGGTGTATTTTGTGAAGTCACTGATCATTTTATACCTCTGTGACAAAATTTTTTATTTTACGGAACACTAATTGCGCAAGTTCAACTTGCACTTGACCGGTTATTTTGAAAGAATATCCACAATGACGCAACGCAAAACGATTTAACCAATGTGTTCTATCTGTTTTCATGTCGGAACGAAATCATAAAAATATATGGAAGATCGATGCTTAGTGTAAAATTGGAAAATAAGAAATGAAATGAATGGATTAGAAATGGAACAAAAGTAATGGACGTAAGAAAATAAGTGGCAATACAAAGAGATGATAGATGGAATAAATAGATCATATACCAGCGACGGTCAGAATATAAAGGAAAAAGAAGAAGAACCTAGATTATCTGAGCTGAAAACAAGCTAAATGGAGCATCGAACTGAGAAGAATGGAAACTACAAGATGAAGCCTCTTTTCAAAGATGGATGAAATAAGGCTTATAGATAGAGAAATAGGAGACAATTAATAGTATAAAATTTCTAGGTTTCAATTCTAAGGAAATGTCCACTACTGAAGCGACAAAATCAGAACGATACGATTTTTTCAAACTAACACAAAGAGCAGTGTGCGCAAGTATTACATTATATGTATTATTGAACGTGTTTTTACAAGTTTTCATTTGACACCCCAGTCGATGACCTCGTAAAAAAGTTTTTTTTTCACTGCCAATTTCACCCCCCAAAATTAACCTCTTAAGTAAAAATTTAACTTTCAAAACTACACGGCTCTGATGAGTCCATCAATTCCTATGTTAGCACCAAATTTCTGTATCAAATAGTTTCGGAGAAAATCGGGTGTGACAGACGGACACACAGACGGGCAGACAGATGGACGAACAGGCAGACGGACAGACAGACGGACAGACACCGAAGTGATCTTATAAGTGTTTCATACGGAACACTAAAAATAAATATTATATAAAATTACTAGTATTGTCACAATAACGGCCCTTTTTAATTCTGCAAGATACATATCTGAAACCATAGCGGATAGATCAAAGGCAGTCCCTAAAAAAATTAGATCACCTCAATTTACGAAGGCGTTCAATGCTATCACTATAGCACATTTTAAAACTTGTACTAAGAGCAAAGCCTAGAATAATACTGTAAAATAGCAAGCTGAGAGTACCCCCTGTCGATCATGTGGTTTATACCTCACGTTAAACTGTAGATTTTATCTGGCTGCCACTAACTAAGCAATAAATAAAGACGTAAAAATATATTTCTGTGCTATATTTGTCTGTCTATAAACCACTCCAGGGCATACTATATCATTAATAAATTTAAAAATAAAAAACAAGTAAAAATCACTTTTCTTATACTTTGACAAGCACAGCGCCAAACAGTACAAATTTTAATAATACGGTTTTGCACATTCCAGTGTTAGTCTTACGACGAAACTAAATTATTATTGACATTTTGCAATATGGCATTTTCAACAATTTGTGCTAGTTTGTATTTATATGAAATAACTTTTCAGCCGCCAGAGCTACTTGTATTGTTTATTTTCAATTTTACAGCATAATTGGATATCAGGTTTATTTAAGTTGAATGGTGCAGTTTTTGTAATGGAGGATAATACGTTTTTAAATCTTGAAAATCAACATTGTCTGGTGAATTTATATTGAAAACTATGATTGAAAAATAATAGATATTTGCAAATGCTTTCTAAAGGAGGAAAATGTTGAATAAATTGTAGAGGAGCACATACCTTTATGAAAATAAAAATTATGATTTAAATATTACTTAATTATTTTTCAATTGGTTACATTACTTACATCTACAAAGAAAATTACCTTTAGTAATGAGAATCAATAACATTAAAATGGAATGTATAAAGGTCAAACACAAAAACTCTAAACATTTTTTGTGAAATGTTTCTTTTTGTAATGCATTGTCAAATGTGATTTCTGGAAGTAATTTTTTTATTTTTTAAATTTCCACGTTTACCCGCAGACTGAATATAATAACTTTATTTCTTGAAGTTATTATAAAAAAAAATAACTAAGTAGAGATCAAAGGCCCAGAGCCTTTTATGAAATACGTTATACAATTTTGTATTTTTTACAATGTGTAAGCTCCTAAAAAAAAACACTTTGCTCGATGACAGGTGTCATATTGGTAAAATAGGGGAATTTTGTTTCATTAATTTCTCAAGAATGATTTTGATAAAAATGTTTTATCGTGCCACTAAATAACCTTACACTGATTTCAGTGAAGTTTTACCTGTAATATCGCAGTGAACTTCAAACACAGTAGAGACGCTCAAGAAAATTTTTGGGTTCTGTTTTTTATTACGCATGTATCTCCTATCATACGAGTATCAACAACATGGTTGCCAGCCTAGTCCCGGGTTGTGTTTACATCTGGATTTCAAGCAGAATCTTTTTATAACGTGCTCCCAAATTCATTATTAATAATTTTCCAATAAGTAAATGACTTGCTTGACGTTATAATTGAAAATAGTTATAAAAAAGAAGCCAAGAGGAAGTTTTTGTTTTGCGGTTAGTGCTTGTAAAAATATATGTGGTTTATCCAAAAGAACAAAGAACCTAAAAGGTAATTTATTCATAATGGTTTGTTTCTATTAGGCGATATATTATATAAAGATTACGATAATTGTGTTTTCATATTAAAGATACATTTTATTTATAAAACAGTTAGTGTTTTATTACTGCTACGTATTGCTTTATTTTATTACACATTTTTTTTCTGAATTAAGAGATAACGTTTGCTAGAGTTAAGTTATATTATCTGCTAAAATTCGCTAACCAAAACTCAATTTGGGCATGCAAAAGTAGTAATTCTTTAACATGAGTGAGTTTGAATAATTCAGTGCATGGATTTAATTTTTTGTATAAGTAGTATATAGACACGAAGAGTCATTAGTTGTATAAAAATTATTATATTAGATTTAACTAATGATAAAATTGATCAAAAAGTGTGTTTACTTCATTTTAAGTTCAGAAGAAAGAAGATCTCCTCTTAAAATGATAATTATAATTATTTTCTGTCTAGACTATTGAGACTTGCTGAAGGTGTCAAAAATATATTCTAAAAATGAACATTTTTCCCCTCGGATAATATCTCTAATAGTTGAGAAATATAAACTCAACAATGAGATATTTAAATGAATAATGTGCAGAAAGCGTAGAAGCCAAATGTATTTTTTCTTGTATTTTTGGCCATATTAATAATATAAGATAATTGGTTACAGGCGTGGGGCGTTTTATTAGAAAAATGCTAACCATGGTCTCATCGATTATGCTTAGTTAAATAGTCACCCAATATCAAAAATCAAACTTCGAACTCTTAATACATTTAACATGACACAATTTTAAAGTTAAGACATCATTTTTACCTGGCTTATTAATCGCAAATTATGTTACTTAAAACACATTTATGAAAACAGTATTTAAAAAAACTATTTCAGAAATCCACCTAATATTCTTGCCAACCTTATTACTTTTATGTTGCGTAAACAACCTTGCCCTTCGTACCTAAATCTACGTACATGCGAATAAATGGTTAGGATGACCTCCAGTTGACTCTGAAGACATTTGTGTATATCCTCTTAGTTTGTTCATTGTATTGTGTTCGGTTTTCTAAACTAACTTTTTTATGTCATCATGTACAGGGGGTGAGTCAACGATAGAGTAAAGTTCATTATCTCACTTTTTTCGGAAATGACGAAAAAATGTTAAATACAATATTTTTAGGGAATGTTAAGGTGCACAGTTTAAAATTATTTTTGAGTATACCTGGTACTTCAAAAAAGTGTAACCGATATAACATTTGTTTTTTTTTAAACGTAACATCTTATTTTCTAATTTATTTTTAAATTCTGCGCAAAATTTTATAACTTTTTTTTTATTAATAATGTTATATACCCAAAACTAGTAGTTTTTTTTATATATTTCAATTTTGTTAAAAAATACTAGTTTTCAGTTTTGTAAAAAATTGCCAGTAGCGCCGTTTTTTCTGAAAGTGGAATGCTCATAATTAATACGAGCTTTCTATAGAGATGAAAAAAAAAATGTAAAGAAATTTGAGTTAGATGCTACGGGGTGTTCAAATTTTTTAAATTTCACACCCTGTATATTATTATTTTTTCTGATAGATTTTAAAAAACCCTCCAACTTTTATTAAGTATGTCATATATCTATTTCTAATAGTTTTCGATTTATTTTGAATTTTTCAAATTTTCCCTTGCTTTTAATACGCCATTGTGAAAACATAAACAAATAGTTAATATTAAATTTAATATAGTTTAACTTATCTAATGATTAATTATTATGACGTAATAAATGCTCAAAAATATGCCCGTCTACTTGAATACACATGTTTAATCGTTTTACTATATTTTCCTGCACGCATCCCGTATCTTATTTTGGCTGTTAACTGGTCCATTACTGCGAAAGTAGCTTCATCAGAAAACATTATTTTGGATCTGCCTCTATTGCTCAATTCTTGATGATACAAAAGTTTACTCGTCTTTCAAAATCACGGTCTTGAAGTTCTTGGTGTAGTTCCATATAAGAGGGATGATACTTGTATTTTCTCGTGGGGCGATTAGCCGTAGATTGGGAAGTGTTAGATAAATCAGCTAGTTGACGGCTGCTGACCTGGGGATTATCTTCAACATGAAGTAAAATATCTATTTCTTTTTCCTCATTGGTAACATTTTGGTTTACTATTTTCCGTTTCGAATACTCAACGCTACCATTACCATCAAACCATTCCATTAAGCACTGAAAAGATTTTCTAGATAGTATACGTCTATTAAGGTACTTCGCTCCATAAGGCCTTACTGCCAAAAGACAATTTTTTCCCGCCTCGCCCAGTATATAAACCATATAAATTAATTCATTTTTCGGAAAATCCATAACTATTACCTTTATACGCCATTTACTACAACAAATTAAACTATTTTTACTTGCTTCATAGACATGTCAAAAGTTGATAATGCCTACATTTTTGTTTTGTCTTGGCAACTATGATGTTATAGCGTAAGAGTATTAAAAACAAGGGTAAAAATTGAAAAATTCAAAATAAATCGAAAACTATTAGAAATAGGTATATGACATACTTAATAAAAGTTGGAGGGTTTTGTAAAATCTATCAGAAAAAATAATAATATACAGAGAGTGCCATTTAAAAAATTTGAGATTTTTCAATTTAAAATAGTCGAAATGCATAAATTTATTTTGAACACCCTGTAACATCTAACTCAAATTTCTTTACATATATCTCTTTTTTCATCTCTATAGAACGCTCGTACCAATTGTGAGTATTGCACTTTCAGAAACAATGGCGCTACTGGCAATTTTGTACAAAACTGAAAATTAGTATTTTTTTTAAGAAAATTGAAATATAAAAAAAAATACTAGGTTTAGGTATATAACATTATTAAAAGAAAGTTATAAAATTTTACGCAGAATTTAAAAACAAGTTAGAAAATAGGATGTTCCGTTTAAACAAACATATGTTATATATTATTTTTGAGAATACAGGATACTTCATAAAAGTGTGGCCGATATAACATATGTTTTTTTAAATGGAAAATCCTATTTTCTAACTTATTTTTAAATTCTGCGTAAAATTTTATAACTTTCTTTTAATAATGTTATATACCTAAACCTAGTATTTTTTCTAATATTTCAATTTTCTTAGAAAAAATACTAATTTTCAGTTTTGTAAAAAATTGCTAGTAGCGCCATTGTTTCTGAAAGTGAAATACTCATAATTGGTACAAGCGATCTATAGAGATGAAAAAAGGATATGTGTAAAGAAATTTTTGAGTTAGAAGCTACAGGGTGTTCAAAATAAATTTATGCATTTCCACTACTTTAAATTGAAAAATCTCAAATTTTTTAAATGGCACACCCTGTATATTATTATTTTTTCTGATAGATTTTATAAAACCCTACAACTTTTATTAAGTATGTCATATACTTATTTCTAATAGTTTTCGATTTATTTTGAATTTTTCAGTTTTTACTCTTGTTTTTAATACACTTACGCTAAACATCATAGTTGCCAAGACAAAACAAAAATGTAGGCATTGTCAATTTTGACATTGGAATAGTTTAATTTGTTTTAGTAAGTGGTGTATAAAGGTAATAGTTTTTGATTTTATTAAAAATGAATTAATTGATATGGTTTATATACTGGGAGAGGTGGGAAAAAATTATTTTTTGGCAGTAAGGCTTTACGGTGCGAAGTATTCTAATAGACGTATACCATCTAGAAAATCTTTTCAGTACTTAATGGAACGGTTGGATGGTAGTGGAAGCGTTTAATATACGAAACAGAAAGTATTAAACCAGGATGCTACCAATGGGGAAAAGAAATGGAGATTTTCCTTCATGTTGAAGATAACTCCAGGAGCAGCCGTCAACTAGCTAACTTATCTGACACATCCCAATCTACGGCCAATCGTACCACGAGAAAATGCCCTTTTATATGGAACTACATCAAGAACTTTAAGACCGTAATTTTGAATGACGAGTAAATTTTTGTACCACCATGAATGAAGCAATAGAGGCCGATTCAAATTTTTTATCCAAAATAATGTTTTCTGTTAAAGGTACTTTTCGCAGTAATGGAGCATTTAACAGCCATAACATGCATTATATTAACAGTTAATCCATTTTGGGTCCGACAAATTCAAAACCAAAACCATTGGTCGCTTAATGTATAGTGTGGAATGTTAAATTTTCGAATTATTGGTCCATATTTTTTCCGCGAACCTCTGAACGGGCCTAGATATCTAAATTTTTTGCAAAACGAATTACCTCAGCTTCTTGAAGAAGTTGATAACTTTTAAAGGAAACAAATATGGATTCAACAAGACGGAGCTCCTGTTCATTACCACCGGGAAATTCGGGAATTTTTAAACCATCATTATATTATCCACAAAAATGGATCGGAAGTGATGAATTCATTCAGTGGCCCCCTCGATCACGTGACTTAACACCTTTAGACTTCTTTTTGTTGGGCTACATTAAAGATCGTGTTTGTTCTCCTACAATACCAGTAGACACGGAAAATAGGATACGGGATGCATGCAAGGCAATAACGCCCTTTATGCTAAGGAAAGTGAAGGAAAATATAGTAAAACGACTAAACATGTGTATTCAAGTAGGTGGGTATATTTTTGAACATTTATTACGTCATAATAATTAATCATGAGATAATTTAAACTATATTAAAATTATTATTAACTATTTGTTTATGTTTTCACAATAGCGTAAGTGTATTATAAACAAGGGAAAAAATTGAAAAATTCAAAATAAATCAAAAACTATTAGAAATAGGTATATGACATACTTAATAAAAGTTGGAAGGTTTTGTAAAATCTATCAGAAAAATAATAAAATATACAAGGTGTGCCATTTAAGAAGTTTGAGATTTTTCAATTTAAAGTAGTTGAAATGCATAAAATTATTTTGAACACCCTGTAGTATCTAACTCAAATTTCTTTACATATTTCTTTTTTTTCATCTCTATAGAATGCTCGTACCAGTTATGAGTACTTCAGAAACAATGGCGCTACTGGTAATTTTTTGCAAAACTGAAAACTAGTATTTTTTTTAAAAAACTGAAATATTACAAAAACTAGCAAGTTTATAACATAATAAAAAGTTATAAAATTTTAAGCAGAATTTAAAAACAAATTAGAAAATAGGATGTTCCATTTAAAAAAACATATGTTATATCGGCCACACTGTTTTGAAGTACCTTGTACACTCAAAAATAATTTTAAAATATGCACCTTAACATTCCCTAAAACTATTGTATTTAACCTTTTTTTGTCATTCCCGAAACAAACGAGATAATGAACTTTACTTTATGGTTGACTCACCCTATACAATTTTACCTAATGAGAAATAGATTTAAGGACGAGCAGAATATTGTAACAATGAAACACGTTTCCATATGTTCCAAAATTTGTGTCACTCACAGCTTCGTGTATCTATTCACATTATACAATAATTATTCTACAGATAAATGATACAGAAAGAAGAGAAAATGTAAAAGAAGGAAACAAGGAGATACGGGATATTTTACATTATTTTACATATTGTGTATAAAAAATAAAAGTCAACATTATTATAAATTATGCTGCAATACATGATTCAAGTAACTGCAATATGTTAGGTATGATAATATTTATTGTGTTTAAGCCTTTTTACACTTTTTAGGGGTGAAATATGAGGTTGATGAACTTTCTTTCATATATGGGCGCATCTTCAGAAGCATAAAAATTAGTTCTACAGCCTAAATATTCTAATTATTATAAATTTCTTAAAATTACTATGTGTATTGGAGGACGATGCTAGAGGATTTTGCAAACATAATTTCCCACCTTCTAATATACATAATAATTTAAATATTGAAACTGATGAGCTGAATTTTTTATTCCGGAGTAAGAACCTGTAGAGGTTCTTACTCCAGGAGGCATAAAGAAATAAGAACAATTTGGCCCCTAATATGGTCCAAATCCAACACAGCAACATAACAATAATTAAGTTAAATGATTACAATACCGTCAATATTAAGCAATGTATTAGAACAAATGCGTATGCATATCTATATGTTACCCGCAAAGTTTATAATCCGGGATTCTATAGAACGCAGGCAAAGTATAAAAGATCCTTTATTTTATATTTTGCCTAGGCATTCTATAGACTACCTAACCTACATCCGGCAGTGTGTATAAAAGATATTGAAAACACTAAGCATAAACTGTTACTCGTGTTGCGGGTGGTGGGAGAGCACCTTGGAGGTTGGACAACACGTTATGACTTTAACTAACCTGAACTACCGTAAACTAACTTGAACTAAACTGGACAAATGTTTTTTAAAGTTAAAAAAAAAGTAGATATTTCTTTTACAAATAAAAACAACGTTTGATTTGTCAAAAATTATCCAAGTCTATAATTTTAGTTCCCCACGCATTCTTTTTGTAGACGGTGGATAATCTTAATATTGTTAAATGTTGAATAAACAAATGTTATGATTATGGTAATCTGTCTTTTATTTTATACTTATTTGTTGCATGCATGAACTGTTGTGACACTTGAAAGTACACAGAACCTTCCTCTTAAGACATAAGCTCATGTTAGTTCAAGTTAGTTCAGATTAGTTTAGGTTAGTTCCGGTTAGCTCATGTCATAACATCAGCCAACCGCAACACGACTAACAGATAATGCTTATTGTTTTCAATATGTTGTAACATTCATTCACATTTTTTCCTAGATTTTAAGGTCATGTTACAACACTGTTTTTCTATCAATAATTTATGTAATACTTGCTAATTTAAGTTAAGCTGTGAGTTTAAATTTTTGAGCAGTGTAATTTGATTAAGCAGTGAGTTTAAATTTTTGAGCAATGTAACTTCAACAATATTAAGCGCTTGTTATAAATTTATTTTATTTCGTTTGCATTGAATGCGTTTGATTAACGATTAGGACGGACATCAACGGTCCTTGTCCTTCCCGAAGTGAACCAGAAGATTTCACTTTGACGCAGAAGAAGGGAAAGGATATATAAACGGTCATTTGGAATTTTTAAGGACTTTTTCCACCATGAAGCAGTAGGGGCTGTTTCCACCATGAAGCAGTAACGGCTTTGTTTCGTCAGTAGGCCGTAGTGGCTTTCTTCTCCTACACGCCAGACTGTTTTTTTTCTCAGTGATCTAGTAGTGCAGTAACGGTTTCTAGCTCTCAAATTTAAGGCCTTTTTCCTTTCTTGAAATATCCTGCTCATCCTCAGGCATTTCGGGTCAAAAAGTATTTAGCAACCCAAATAAAACTAGGATGGTAGTGACTGAGACAATATTTTTATGAGAATCTCACCAGGAGAGGCCAAGTAACTTATGGAAAACACACGAGGAGAAACGAATCAGTAAGTCATAAGCACACCAGTTTAAATATCTCACTTCCTGTCCACAAGTGCGTTTTCAACGACTACTCTACACGTGCAATTCGCGGAGTTAATTTCACAAACTTTTAATACCGTGTTTTATCAAGCCTTTTATTAAAAACTTACTAATCCTAACTTAAAGACTCTATGGAATATTGTACACTCTCATAACATAAAGGGTTATTATTTAGTAGATGTAATTTTAAGAGTGTAATAAAAGTAGAAATTTTAATTTTTTAATATACCCTTCTTTATTTAAATGTGTAGTCCCTCACTAAACCCCTGCTCTTTCTTTCAGGACCCAACGGTTGTACGTAAATTAATCTTATTTTAACAACTAAATAACTCTTCAGTAATTTTTCATTTATTGAGCTGAAATTAGACTCCATTTATTCTAAAATGAATGGTGCTCAAAAAAAATAAACATTACAATCGAGTTTTAAACAACTATAAAGAGTATTTTCAAAAGACGTACAAAAATTATCTCTTATCCACATTCTCTACCAGTAAAAAAAACGAGCTAGCTTATATCTAGTTTTTTTAGTTCTATCAGCATTAATATCCACTCTCAAAAATTAAGATATACATAAAGGGACAAATAACTTAATAAATAAAATATTTGTTAAAAACAAAGAAAGTTGGGGGTATACAAATAACACCGCAACGAAACGTTACAAAATAGAGTTCCAACATGAGGCTATAAAAACGGCCCCCGCTTTTGGAGGTTATAATGTATTATACCATTGCAGGCTGTAGGTTTGGTATTATGGTAATATGTCTATATATATATATATATATATATATATATATATATATATATATATATATATATATATATATATATATATATATAAACTCTTGGACAAAATTAACGCAACAATCTGAAAATTAATTTATCTTTTTCTTATGTCAGTTTTAAAGTTTATCGAGTATTTGAATAGTAGGCTATGCATATTTGGTTTCGTTGTTCATAACAGAAATCAAAACAATTCGTTTAGATTTACAGTTTTTAAAGAATTTTTTAGAAGATAAACAATTTTCTGTAATAATGCTATAGGTTTTCTTTAAAAGTAAGCTTATAAATTGTTCCCTTTTTCAAAGTAATACGTTTTTGTGGTAGATTGTTTTATTTTTGACCCAAAGAATTAGAAAAATGAATCGAACAAGGAATTTAACTGAACACGAGGTAGTGCGAGCCTCAGTTTTATTGGACGAGGGATATTGTCAGATGTTGCCAATTTGTTAGGCAAACATCGTTCCACAATAAGTCGTATGGTAAGACGCTTGAATAAAGTCGGAACTTATTCTAGAAGGCTGGGGCAAGGGCGAAAACGATGCACTAGCGACCTAGATGAACGTTTTATAAGACAATATGCTTTAAGAAACATGACTGTCACTAGTTTTATAATAAGAAACGAACTCGAAGCTGTTCTCAATGTCACAATTTCTTCTAAAACAGTTAGAAGACGGTTAAATGAAGCTGGATTAAAGAGTAGGAGATCAGCCACTGCGCCCCCCAACAGAGTTGCCAGGTTACGTTTTGCTCGAAATCACGAAAACAGGTCTGTGGATGATTGGAAACAAGTTTTCTTCACAGATGAAACTAGGGATAGTCTAAAACATCCAGATGTTGGTGAGCGAGTATGGCGAAGACACTAGTTTTATAATAAGAAACGAACTCGAAGCTGTTCTCAATGTCACAATTTCTTCTAAAACAGTTAGAAGACGGTTAAATGAAGCTGGATTAAAGAGTAGGAGATCAGCCACTGCGCCCCCCCAACAGAGTTGCCAGGTTACGTTTTGCTCGAAATCACGAAAACAGGTCTGTGGATGATTGGAAACACGTTTTCTTCACAGATGAAACTAGGGATAGTCTAAAACACCCAGATGTTGGTGAGCGAGTATGGCGAAGACCAGGAGAGAGGTTTGCTCCTTGCAATATCTCTGCAAGGATTCCATTCGGCGATGGCTCTGTTATGTTCTGGGGTAGCATCGGCTTTGATGCTCGCACAGAGTTAGTTCCTGTCCGTACGAGATCCATGAATGCTGACTAATATCTTGAGAATATTGTAATAGAATATGTGATGCCTTTCGGTCATTTTATAAGGCCCAATTTCCTGTTTATGCAAGACAACGCTCGACCTCACATGGCTAGGAAGGTACTAGATTATCTTAATCAAGTTGATATACCGATTATGCAATGGCCACCAAAAAGCCCGGATCTGAATCTGATAGAACATGTATGGGATCACCTTAAGAAAAATGTGAAACGTCATACACCTAGAAACCTGAGGCAACTTGTAAATGCAGTTATCACAGAATGGGAGCAAATTCCTCAAGATTTTATCCAAAATTTAATTAGAAGCATGCCTAGGCGCATAAACGCTCTCATCCGAAGTAGAGGAGGCAACACACGGTACTAGTGTCCCAGTTTCACTATTAATTTTGCTACTAGTATCGCAGTTTATTTTTTTCATTATTACATAATTTCAACAATTTTGTTATTAGGTCTTAAGAATAATTTTAATTCGAATCTTATAGAGAAATTTGGTAGCTAATTCACTTTTAAAGTATCCGAATATTTTTTTTTCTAACTTTTAGTGTAACCAATGTTCATAAAAAATTATTAAAATTAATTCATTTTATAGATTTGTATGATTTAATATATTGTTGCGTTAATTTTGTCCAGGAGTGTATATATATATATATATATATATATATATATATATATATATATATATATATATATATATATATATATATATATATATATATGTATGTATATATATTTCAATTTCAAGAAAGCGGGATATGTGAAGTAAAGCATATATTTATTACATAATTTACTTGCTTCGAATACCTTTACTATATATATATATATATATATATATATATATATATATATATATATATATATATATATATATATAAATATATATATATATATATATATATATATATATATATTTATTTATTTAAGAGTTACATAGTAATACTAGTTAAAGGGTATAATGCCACTGCATGCCTTTTTGCGGTATATTTGATATAATTGAACCCTTTTTAGCTAACTATACTCGAACAATTATTATGTACTTATACGCATAAGAAAACTGCATACAATTTTTTTTTGATAATTTTTTAATTACTACTTTTCGAGTAATAGCTAAACATATATATAAACATACAAACACGTATAGACAGACACTGAAGGCGAAACATATAGAGGTCTAGTAGAACACAAAGATAAATAAACCGTAACAAAGTGTAAACTTGTGGATAATGGCATCGTATTAAGCTGACAAAGGGGTATTATTTAGCGAGTTCTATGTCAAATTGCTTAGCTTGTAATTTTAGAACCTCCGAGACTAGATGAATAGACCTCGTTTAGAAGAAAATTGTCTATTTTTTACCTTAAAATTAGCAAAAATGATATATGGTATAATATTTATAAACTTAAAAATGTAGTATAATAAATGAAATCTCAAAAACCATAATTGTAGAAGCAAAAAATTTCAAAAGATAGTTCTTATTCCCATTAAATAACATAACATAAATTTAGTAAAATGTGCCTTGAGGCTCTGAAAATGATCTTTAATAGGGATGTAGTAAAATATGTCTCCGTGTTTTTAAATGTCTTTCCGTAACCATAGTATTGTATTCGGGTGAAAATAACATTCCGAGGTTTTTGCATTCCCACGTCTTTTAGTCTCCAAACATACTTTTGAAATTTCCTCGCTCTGAATGTCTGTTTAATGGTTAAGTTGATCTAACTCCATATACATATATATATATATATATATATATATATATATATATATATATATATATATATATATATATATATATAAATAAACATAAATTCGAAAATAAAACAGTCGTATACCCACAGCACATAAACAACACAAAAGAACAGAATGGTATATAGCAACTTGCAACACAAGAACTTTAGAATGAAGAAAAAATGAGAGAATTGGAAGGAGAATTAAAAAACATAAAATGGACAGTCTTGGGCTTAGCGGAAGTAAGAAGTCTTGTATCATCCTAAAAAGTGGCCATAAATTTTTCTATAAATGCAATGAAAGCAAGAAAATTGGAGGAGTCGTTCTACTTATACATAAAAAAAATAGCAGAAAATATCGTTCAGTTCGAAGCCATATCGAAAAGAGTGATTTCAATAGACATATAGACGAAAAGAAGATGCAAATGTAAGATCATTCAAGTATATGCACCGACATCAGACAGCGAGGAAGAAGAAATTGACCAATTCTACGAAGATATAAACAAAGCACTGCTACACCATAAAACAAGATATATCATAATAATCGACGACTTCAACGCCAAAATAGGGAAACCAGCGAATACAAATGAGAAGAGTGTCGGGAAGTTTGGTTTCGATAGGAGGAATAAAGGAGGAGTAATGTTATCAAATTTTGTAAACGAAAATAACTTGTACGTTATGAACACATTTTTCCAGAAGCCAAAACATAGACGATGGCCATGGCAAAGCCCAGATGGTATAACAAGAATTGAATTATAACACGACAATCCTGAACTCGATAAGCATCATATCATATTTGGGTTTGTCATAGGGAACTAAGTTTAGCAGTGAAATAATTTCTTCGATATTCCAAATAAGAAAATAGTAAGTCGAATGAGACATTTAAAAGGTAAAATTCTATTTAATAACAAATGTCCTGTATATTGGTAAAGACTGAAAATCAATATCAAAAGTTATATTTTTAAAAACAGACTGGAAAATACTATTTAATAGTGTAACCCAAGTCTAATTGTCTTTGAAATCTGTCTAAGATTTTGAAATTTGCTAAGTTATGTTTTTATATCATTTGTGACTTCTTAACAAAAAATTAATATATTAGTAAAAAAAGTTTTTGATACGTTAAATAAGAAAATTGTAAATCGGGCGAGTTACTTAAAAGTTAAAAATTTAGTTCAATAAATTTATTACCTTATATATTCGTAACGACTAAAAATAAATACCAAAGGATATAAATTTATGCAAATGGAGACCCATAGCTTTGTAGCAAACTTGATAATGTTTCATCTTACCTTCATGGAAGACTAACTTTAATAGTTACAGAGTTTTTTGTCCCTGTAGGTTAAACGAATCGATCTTCATTTTTTAAATTATTATATGTTCTTAGGCGTATTAATAAAAATTGAATACAGATTCTATTGCCGTTATATTTGTCATTTAGGAAAGTTGAGAGTGACATCTCTAAAACTTTAAGAACTGGCATGCATCAACGAATGGAACTGTAATTTAATGAGTTCGTTCGGAGAAACTATATTTTATTTCAGTCCGTCTATATCTTAGGCATCAGCAGTAGTAAGTAGTAATAAAGTTCACGGTCTTAACACACATATAGCGGGTTAGTGAGTTTTTTAAAACCCTCAACAACTTCTTATCTACACAATCGAATCACTGCCAATTTAAAAAATCACAATTTTTAACATTTTAAAATAACACAAACCTGTTGAGGCAATTAATGTTTAGCTTGTCGACTAGTATCGTAAACACTGCTTCTGTAAATTTGCTTTTAATTATCACGTCTTTTTCAGAAGTATAGTAGTAGGAGATTATATATATTTACAAGTATTAGGTAAATATTCCTGTATTTTGGTTTTTAATGATTCTTTTTATTATTTTATATCAGTAACTTTTATCTGCGGGAAAAGCACCAAGTTTCATGGAAATAAAAAATCATTGATTTTAGCTAATGAGGGTGACTAACGTGTTTGCCTTCGATTTTATTTAGAATTTAATGCCTTGCTCAGCATCAAAATTTAATAAATACGAATTTTTAAAAAATATTATATATGGAAAATTATTGCTATGAGTAGTCTCTCTCAGAGTTTAAAAGTTCAAATATTCTTTTAAAATGTCAGTTAAAATCAAATTATTCTTAAATTAAACTATTCTTTTAGTGTGACAGAATCTGAACTGGAAATGAATATTTAAATCACACTTACCGGTGGATTAGTCAACGTTAGTATAGCTTGATTCAAATGCTTCAAATTGAGAGTGTTCTTGTTCTGCTCCTCCTCTTCTAGAGCAATTTGAACGGAACCCTGTCGCGTTGTCAAAGATCTTTTAAGAGGAGCTTTTCCATTTGCTTTGTCAAGTTTACCCTTTGAGAAAGGGCAAGCCATGATTGTTCTTCTTTATGGGTTAATAATAAATAATTTCTAGGTGTTGTGGAGATAATTCAGCATTATAAATTGTCCTGAAAAAAAAAATATAATTTAAAATCTTTAAAGTCAAAAAAAAAAATCCATTGAGAGAAATATGTAAATTTCATAACGTTATGTATTTATGATACTTTAGTAAATCGAAATCGTAATTAAATGAAAATTTAATTTCATATTTTAACATTTAAACATTATGTTAATTTAATAAAGTACACATTGTAGCATAAAATATATTACAAGTATATTTTTTAAAATTAAATATATATACATATATATATATATATATATATATATATATATATATATATATATATATATATATATATATAAGGGGTTTTCCATTAAGAGCGAACTTTAAAACTGAATAAAACAAAAAGTAATTAAGCAAAACTCATTCTGAAACTTTTATTAAGAAATTTTATGCCATTTAAGATTTAGACAAGATATCGCTGAAATGGCCGCAGCGGCTCTTTTTGCAGACACGAATTCGCTTACACCAATTTTTCATGACTCGGGTCAGCATTTTCGGCCTTACGCCGGCGTGACACGACGATGTTGGCTTCAAGTGCATCAAAAGTTGGTAGTTTTCTGCTGTAAACATGTGATTTAACGTGGCCACAAAGAAAATAGCCCAAAGGCGTTAAATCGCACAATTTCGGCGGCGAAGCGGTAGTTCCATGTCGTGAAATTAATGATTCACCGAACATGGCGCGCAATAAAGCCATGTTTGGACCTGAAATATGGGGCGATGCGCCATCCTGTTGTTCATTTCGTCAAATTCTGTGAAGAAATATTCCTGCTGTGCAATTTTGGAGTAATTTTAGAATAATCGAGTAATTTTGGACAATTTCCAACGTTCTTTTAACGTGAAACGATTCATGATTGAATGCAAACCTTACTAAGTACAACTGACATCAGACGTCAAACAATTGCTGTCAAAAGTCGAACACCCCTAGTTGAAAACTATATATCTATATATATCTATATCTATATATATATATATATATATATATATATATATATATATATATATATAAAATAAGTTCCTAAACCTGTCTATGGCTATAGGCCTACAAAAGAATGGTGAGAAAAAATTCACCACAGACAGCGCGATTCAAGAAGGGTTTCATTCCAAGCTTATGTGGATTAATGTAAAATCACAGAAAATGCACAAAGTCCATACTTCAGTAATCTACCCATGGTTCTGTCGTTTGCCAATCCATTTCGAGGAGCATATATATATATATATATATATATATATATATATATATATATATATATATACGCCGGAAACCCGAATTCGAATCTCGGCTAGCAAAATAATAAAATAAAATAAAAAATACAACTTGACGGTTGCCCATCATAAATTTTTAAAAATTGTTTACAAGTATGCTGGAGAGTACAGACACAAAATGTATGAAAACAATACGCTTTGCAGGCACAAAGGCTTTTGAGAGATTTAATATACTAATACATTTGTAAATGTTTCAATAATATGAAGCTGTTTCAAGCAGTTATATGCTGAATTTTTTAAGTTAAGAGAATTGGAGGGCAGCCATAGCGTAATGGTTAAGGTGTATACTCTCTAAACCAGCGTCCGAGTTCGTATCTCGGCTCGGGATATAATAATAATAAAAAAAATAAATAAATGGAAATAAAATTTACAACGTGACGGTCATCTCTTTCGGGAAGACAATGGCAAACCACCCCTAGTATCATGCCTAGTAAGGCCCTCCCACTTTAGCTATTGGGGATCGGGATTAAACTGTAGGGCCTCTTTGTCCGTAGAAACACTTAAATTGGCACACCAACCACAGGTAAAGGCAAGAGAGTCGCCTACGTCCATATCAGATATGGCAAGGAGAGATATAGTACGAAAGAATCCTTATTACAAGTATTAAGAAAATAGAAATCTACTGCAATTAAAAATTATCATTAAGTATATAGTGGCTCAAAGTCTCTCAGTATACAGAAAGCTCACGTACACGGATAAATATTCCAATAATTCCTCTCTAACCATCCCGCCCAAAAACACTGTTACCCACTCCCTTGTTCATACAGCTATATTACTCTCTCAGCCACAAGCTTTTAAATCAGGCCTAATGCATCTTACTTCCGTTCTTTAATCAAACAATTTTTAATACCAAAATCTAAAACGCTCCGTTCAAAAACCTACATCTCCTAGAATATCTGCGAGGATTAGAAGTCGAGACGATCATTTTCTTTCCATACATTAATGATGTCACATATTGCATTATGAAAATTCTACGGAAATATAAAATAGTAACGCGATTCTCTAAATGCTCTATTCTCTCACATGTTAAAGCTATCATAAGACTCTCTCTTCAAAATCCAGGAGCCAACAGCATTCCTTGTCGCTGTGGTAGAGCATACATCGACGAAATAAGCAGCAAAATATGTATTACAATTACAGAACACCAAAGGGCAGCACGTCTTCGTAACAGTTCCACTTGCAGAACAGCAGCGTGAAACTGGAGGTGAGAGTCTCTATGATCGGTCAAAGATTCTTGCTATAATATATATATATATATATATATATATATATATATATATATATATATATATATATATATATATATATATATGTAAATATATATATATATATATATATATATATATATATATATATATATATGTAAATATATATATATATATATATATATATATATATATATATATATATATATATATATATATATATGTAAATATATATATATATATATATATATATATATATATATATATATATATATATATATATATATATATATATATATATATAATATATCGTGACACTAATCTTTACCTCTGATCAATCTCGGAACAGATCATCCCTGAAGACCTGGTCTCTTTCCCACCCCGATGGACACGTGCAAGCGGAATTAATCAGTTTTATAATAGATATCGAAGAAGTCAGTTTTCGAAACAAGCTCTGAAGAAGACGGCAGGATAATCGACGAAACGTCAGCTTCACTTTTTCAATAGACATAAGAGAGATTCTGAAAACTTAGCCGCATAAGCTGTGTAACCTGTAGAACGCATCTATCCAAAAGATAATTAAGTAATTATAAAACAAGAAAAAAGTGTTGTTTAGCTCAAGGTATCTTCAATGCTAAAATATAAAGTTTCTATTTTCACACAGTATAATTTTGAGAACTCTGATTTCTAAAGTGGCTAGGTAAATAAATATTCGCAGGTAGGATTATTCGATATAGAAGAGAATTGTTTAAAAAATTTAAAATCTAGTTTATGTTATTGTGGGAATATAAATAAACCCCTATTCAATTCCGCATGTACTAGTCAGACATGAATGAGATCAAAATAGAATATAGATTATTGGAAATTCCCTTTATGGCCTGGCCACTTGGCTATTGCCAGTGCCAAAGTCACAAATACTCACACTTTAAGACACTTTTTTTAGTTCTAGTGTTAGAATTGAATTTTCCACAAAATCTAGGGACAATCAATTAGTAAATTAATAATTTTGAAAGAAATTTTACCGATTTGTATTTTCGTCTCATATCTAAAAGTAATAAATCTTAATACCAGTATATGAGTGCTTTTCCAAAAGTCTTTGAAAAACTAGGTGGTTAGCAAAAAAAATATAATTTTAACGCATTATTAAAAATTTTCGAAAATAAAATTTTTAATTCAAAATTTTCCAAACTATATTTTTGAACTGACAAAATTTCAAATATTCAAATTTCGAAAGGTTCCTTCCGAAAAAAAAATATTCTGGAAGTAATTTTTATTAGGAGTTTGGCTGGATGAAACTATTTGAGGACTGAGATTCATTCAACTGATCGTAAATTCTCAAAGATATCTGTTTTATTATTCTCTGGACTGATTGATGCTAAGATCTAACTGACCGTAATAAAACATTTAAAAATTATAGTATCAAAAATTTGAGTTTAATGTTTTTTTTTGACGTTATTCCAGATTTAATTTTTGTTTCAACAGACCTAATAAATAATAATATTATAGTTATTTTAATGAAATAGATTGACTAAACATTAAAAATTTGTTGTATAAAAAAGTTTTATAAGTAATAAGATTGCAACCCTATATGTATATATCATCATACCTGCCTGCAGTCACGGTGACACATAAATAACTAAATTTTATTTCAATCATCATTTTATATTCTCACTAAATGGAAAAATTATGTAAATTACTATAAAAACTAACATATAATAAAACTAAAAAATATGTAATTTATAGTATTTACTTTGAACTAAATAAAAACTAAAATTTCACGAAGTCTCTCAAATAACTGGCCCTCGTAATTTATATTAACATTAAAACACCTTAAAAAGTTTTAATATCACTATCAGTTCCAATTTTAACAAAGTGATATGTTAATCTACATTGTTAAAAAAATTGTCTGTGACGTAAAAACCACCTCTTATACGAAAATGATATTCCAATTGTTCTTAATAACATACTATTATTCAAATGAAAGTGGAATTTGGGTTTACCCTACCCTATTATTATGAAATTTGACAATCTCTGAAGTTACAGAGTAAACTTGTTAGCTTAGATGGCCTTTGGTAAAAGGCGTGAGCAAATTTCGAATATTGATTAGGTCCAGCCGAGACAAAATCCCTTTGAATCTTGTTATTATGTTTCATAGATAAGACGATAAGTACGGGGTTTCATTTACGCACTGGCATCTCTTGCACTCTTGACAAAGCGGGTTCCCAGATGGTGTGACAGAAAGGAAATCAATATTTGCTTAAAATAATTTTAAAAGTTTTTAAAATATGTAGTATTTCAACAGCAATCTCGTAGTTGCCTATAGAAAATATGGTAGAGTTAAAGCTAATTTTAATTTTAAATAAAACTTCTAGAACGGGTTTTTCATTAACCATTTGTTCTCTTCTTCGTATAAAGAAGGAAATGCTTTACTTAAAATACAGTACCCTGTCTTCTTAAATCCGAAATTTATATCAATTCTATGAAGAATTTTAAAACAGCAAAACTATAACTATAATGGATTCTGTATTTTTCGGGGAAGAAAATTATATTTTAGCTCGGTTTCTTACTTGTTCAACTTTATATTGCCTGTCTTTAGAAAATCGTGTTCCTATGTTCTAAGAGCAGTTATGTCTTACTTTAAATCTCTGATTTTCGTGCACAACAATGTAAAAGTAGGTAAAAATATACTGTATAAAATCAAATCTGACCTTCAAAGAGTTAAAATATTATACCAATGCGAGGGTTTTATGAATACCTGGCCTTGACAAGAACAAAATGTTTTTACGTGTAAAATTTATTTTATTTTTCAACATAGTCTCCTTTTAGCTCAACACACTTAGATTAAAGTTTTTGTATCTTTTGTACCTCATCTAAAAAGTACGATTTTTCCAACCATTGAAAGTAGGCGTTTGTTTCAGCAACCACCTCATCATTTCAGACAAAGTTATTTCCGAGTCATTTTTTATATTCGGAAATACAAAATAATCGCTGGGGTCTAAATTTGACGAATATGATAGATGCGGAAGCAATTCATATCTGAACCCATGTAATTTTGCCATGGCGATGACACAACTGTGCACGCGTACATTGTCTTGATGAAAGATATTTTTTTTCTTCGCCAAATGCCGACGTTTTTCTTTCACAGGATTGTTGAAACAATCCAATAAGTTCACATAATACTCCCCATTTTTGGCGCTGGTTCGCCACGGAATACCCACTGTTTGAACCGTTCTTTGGTCTCTGGTGTACTGTGATTAATTCATGTTTCATCAACAGTTGTGAATCGACACCAAAAATCATTTCGATTGCTCGTTAACATTGTAAACCTTCTTTTGAAGTTAATACACGTGTGTGTTTATTGCTAATTGTGAACAATCGCGGCACTCATCTTGCGGAAAGCTTTCTCATATCCAAATAAGTTATTAAAATGTTCGGCACTCATTCAATGGACATGCCAACAGTCTTAGCAATCTCACACACTTTCACTCGTGGATTTTTTCACTCATTTCTGATGTGATGGCTTCATTTGGACGACCTGGATATTCTTCATCAAAAATGCTTATACGTCTGTGTTTGAACTTTTTGTTTTTTTTATATACCAGATAAATTATTAAAGGTAATGCACTCGTGATAATTTTCGTTCAATCTACACCCCGTGGAGAATATTCCAGAATTTTTTCAAAATTTTTTGATAAGTACTTTTCGAGATATGGCGGGGGGACAGCGATTTTTCGCGATTTTTTAAAAATAATACAAAGAAAAGTGCGCGCAAGTATTACATTATTATATTTTTTACTCGGGTTTTCACAAGCTTTCATTTGACACCACACTCGATGACCTAGTAAAAAATTTTTTTTTTCACCATATTTCGCCATATCTAAAACTTATGTGTTGAAATGGAATCACGTTGCAGAAATTTGTATACGTAAAATTGTATACCGATAACATTCTTTTATATTTTTACTACGTGGAATGAATAATCATTACACAACATGTCCAAAATTGGCTTATCACAATTACCAATAACCAAGAAAACTCTTATAATACTAATGGAAATATTAAAAATACGTATCCAGAATAGTAAAAGACCAAAAAATCGACTTAACAATGTTAAGAAATCTGATGATTCTGTGACGTCCAAAATTTATGTGTTGAAGTGGAATCACATTACAGAAATTTGTATGTGTAAAATTGTAGATCGATAACCTTCTTTTATTCATTTAGTACGTATAATGAGTAATCATAGAATCATTACTCAACATGTCCAGAATTTATTTATCACAATTACCAAGAACCAAGAAATCTCTCACAATACTAATGTAATTATTAAAAAATTTAGCCTGAGTAGTAAAAGGATCCCTTTTAACTAAAAATTTACTTAACACTGTTAATAAATCTGATGATTCTGCGACATTTGAAAAATATTTATGTGTAAAATTATATATCGATGACCTTCTTTTATAGTTTTAGTACGTATAATGAGTAATGGTGGAATCATTACACAACATTTCCAGAATTTGTTTATCACAATTACTAAGAACCAAAAAAGTCTCATAATAATAATGGACCTACTAAAAATACTTAGCCAGGGTAGTAAAAGAATCTCTTTTAACTAAAAATTGACTTAACACTGTTAAGAAATCTGATAATTCTGCCTCATCTAAAACTTATGTGTTGAAGTGGAATCAGGTTGCAGAAATTTATATGTGTAAAATTGTAGATCGATAACCTTTTTTTATTTTTTTAGTACGTATAATGTGTAATCATAGAATCATTACACAACATGTCCAGAATTTATTTATCACAACTGCTAAGAACCAAAAAAACTCTCATAGTACTAATGGATGTACTAAAAGTACTTAGCCAGGGTAGTAAAAGAATCCCTTTTAATTACAAATTGACTTAACACTGTTAAGAAATCTGATGATTCTGCCACATTTGAAACTTATGTGTTGAAGTGAAATCACGTTGAAGAAGTTTGTATATGTAAAATTGTATATCGATAACCTTCTTTTATATTTTTATTACGTATATTGAGTAATCATGGAATCATTACACAAAATGTCCAAGTCAGTTTGTGCCACAATTAGTGGCTTTTTATGATATTTGATCTGAAAGATTCCCTTAAGTATATATTTTTTATATTTCACTTTGTTATAAAACCAAAACTTAACAGTAATAAATGACTGGGGCACAAATATAAATATTTAACTCCAGCTAAGCCTTTTGTTAAACGAAATGAAAAGCAGGAAACAACGTATTTATTTAACAGAGACTTAAATCTTTCTAATTTCCATGAACACTGCTAAGCTACATTCAGTAATTATCATTACAAAAAGGGGTGTTTTCATTTCCGCAACAAAAGATAACTATTCGGAAAAACGATCTAGTTAAGATATTTGATTTTCTATCACGATAAAGGAATAAAAACAATCCAATAATCCAGATTTTTTCGTTGTTTTGCTTAAAATGTTCCAAATTTTGGATTGTTGTAGCTTCTACTTGATGGAAATTCATTATAAATATATAATAAAAGACTGTTTTTAGTCAATTTCCACTGGTTTATTTAAATTGCGATGACGCGTTTCGCTGTCGATGCAGCTTCTTCAGATCTACATTTTACACTGTCAAGTTAGGTTTAATATTCACAGTTTTATATAATTTCTTAATTATAATATTACACCTAATTAAATTACATTGATAGTATTGGAAAATCCACACAGATTTGGAGTTAAGAGAATAAATTCAATAATGGTGAATTGCTTAAATCTACCTGGTCGTTGAGTAAAGTACCTGTAGTCCTTAATCGATTTATTTGCATAGTCTCTAAAAGGTTTAGTTTTAAACCTTTTTGTTGGGTGTGTAAAATTTTGAAATTCTTGTTAAATGTGTGATTTTCTGTTAATAGATGATTAGCATATGTTGAATTAGATTTTCTATGGATGAAACTTTTTTCGTGTTCTGTAATTCTTTGTCTAAACGTACGTCCAGTTTGTCCGATGTATGTTTTAGGACATGACCCACATGTTAATTGATAAACCCCTGATTTGTTGTCTTTATTGATTTGTGGTTTGTAGTTTTTAAGGTATTTCCCTATAGTATTGTTAGTCTTGTACGCTATGTTGATATTTTTTTGATTTAAAAATTTCCCCAGTTTTTTCCGTTGGTTTGCCGAAATAGGTTAAGCATTTAAAAGTGGTATTTCTGTCCTTAAAACGTGGGTATATTTCTGAGATAGCCTTGTTTCTAAGTTTTTTTTCTTAACGATACTATTGATTAAAGTAACCGAATAACCGTTGTTAACGGCTACTTGTTTTATGTAGTTTAATTCTTTAGTAAAATTTTCTTCTGATAAGGGGATATTAGTTAGTCTATGTATAAAACTATGATAAGCGGCAAGTTTATGATGGTTAGGGTGATGAGAACTATTGTGAATAGAGAACCTATTAACAAAAAACAAAGTAAATGAAGTTATAAAAATGGACATAATTAATTTATTAAGAACTTGCCTAAGACAAAATTATTTTTCATTTAACAATACATTCTACAATAGTAAGGAAGGGTTAATTATGGGGAGTCCATTAAGTCCATTACTTGCCGAAATTTTCATGGACAGTATTGAAACAATGATATTTAACAACCATAACAACAATAGTAGTAATTGCCTATACTGGTATCGATACGTAGACGATATAATTGTATGCTTTACAGGTACGGACAGACAATTAACTCACTTTTTACAGTATATTAATTCTTTACATAGAAATATCAGTTTTACAATGGAAGAAGAAGTCGAAGGAAAAATCAATTTCCTAGACTTAACAATCAGTAAAGCCAGGAAAAAACATGAATTTGCAATATATCACAAACCTTGTCATACAGATACCACAATTCACAATAGTTCTCATCACCCTAACCATCATAAACTTGCCGCTTATCATAGTTTTATACATAGACTAACTAATATCCCCTTATCAGAAGAAAATTTTACTAAAGAATTAAACTACATAAAACAAGTAGCCGTTAACAACGGTTATTCGGTTACTTTAATCAATAGTATCGTTAAGAAAAAACTTAGAAACAAGGCTATCTCAGAAATATACCCACGTTTTTAAGGACAGAAATACCACTTTTAAATGCTTAACCTATTTCGGCAAACCAACGGAAAAACTGGGGAAATTTTTTAAATCAAAAAAATATCAACATAGCGTACAAGACTAACAATACTATAGGGAAATACCTTAAAAACTACAAACCACAAATCAATAAAGACAACAAATCAGGGGTTTATCAATTAACATGTGGGTCATGTCCTAAAACATACATCGGACAAACTGGACGTACGTTTAGACAAAGAATTACAGAACACGAAAAAAGTTTCATCCATAGAAAACCTAATTCAACATATGCTAATCATCTATTAACAGAAAATCACACATTTAACAAGAATTTCAAAATTTTACACACCCAACAAAAAGGTTTAAAACTAAACCTTTTAGAGACTATGCAAATAAATCGATTAAGGACTACAGGTACTTTACTCAACGACCAGGTAGATTTAAGCAATTCACCATTATTGAATTTATTCTCTTAACTCCAAATCTGTGTGGATTTTCCAATACTATCAATGTAATTTAATTAGGTGTAATATTATAATTAAGAAATTATATAAAACTGTGAATATTAAACCTAACTTGACAAATCCGATAAAGCCATTTTTGCTATTACTGAAGTCAGGCACAACAAAATAAAAGCAGAACCCCAACACTCCAAGTCTAAAAATACCCAATGCTTCAACTGCCAATTATTTGGCCACTCATCCCATCTGTGCAGGGCCCCGCCCAAATGTGTTAAATGCGGGCAGGGGCACCTCACGTCCACATGCCAAAAAACGCGGGATTTACCTGCCAAATGTGCAAACTGCGAGGGTGAGCATACAGCCTCCTACAGAGGCTGTCCCAAACACCCGTCGCAGCGACCCGCAACCAACCAAGCTAACTCCCAAGCCACCTTCTCCTGGGCAAACCGTCGTCAAACGGCGGCTCCCCCAGCGACCTCAATTCCAACAAACATGACCGACGCCCTTACATCTATCAATAGCATGAATTCTGCCATGCAAACCTTCTTTAAAAACATCCAAAACTTTCAAAAGCTTTCCGCCACTTTCATGCCCCTGCTTAATTCCAACGCCCAAGTATGAGTAAGCGACCAAATAAGATCTCTCCTAAAATGCTAAACATCTTGTCATGGAATGCCAACGGCATTCGCGACAAAAAGCATGAACTTCTCCATTTCCTACAAGACCATAACGTCGACGTAGCTCTAATCCAAGAAACCTTTCTAAAGCCCGGCATCCGATTCAGTCTTCCTAACTACACTGTTTACCGCAACGACAGAATCAGGGCCCGCCTAGGGGGGACCATGATTCTTGTCAAGCACTCCTTAAATCACTACCAACCACCCCCCCCTTCCTCTGGTCCAAACTGAAGCCACGCCCATTGCCATAACCATGGCAAACAACACCACCATCCACCTCTTCTCGGTCTACCAACAAAACGGTGACCAACATCCCATCGATCCTGCAGACTTCCATCTGCTGTTTGGCCCTGTCAATCAAAAGACCGTTCTGGGCGGAGACTTCAATGCCAAAAACGTTCTCTGGGGAAACCTAGCTACGAACGCTAATGGCATTGCTCTCGACGCCATCCAGAACCAAATCCCATTCAATCTCATAGCTCCAGACGAGCCCACCCACATTGGACACGGAAGACCGGACTTTCTAGATATTTTTCTTCTAAAAAATATCAACCTCCGGCATAACATTACTGTCATTCATGACCTTTCGTCTGACCATCTACCGGTCATTTTTTACACTGGGAAATCCGGCCGACAAAATGAATGCCACAGTCACCACTTCCAGCACAGACTGGGACCACTTCCAACGCCTCCTGGCGACCACGGGTCCCATCCCAAAAATTTCCACAACCCAGGATCTGGATTCGGCAGTCAATAAACTGACTGCTGATATCCAGACAGCCCTTGCCCAGGCCACAACGTCACGAACCCAACCAGTCTCTTCTCAAGGTAGACTACCCCCAGCTATCAAAGAGCAGATCAGGGATAAAAACCGGCTGCTCAGAAGAGCCCTCAGGACGGGAGACCCCCGCCTCAAAAGGCTCGCAAATCAAGCAACGCAGCAGGTGAAAGACTCACTTGCTGAATTCCACAGCAGCAGGTGGGAGTCCAAAGTAGAATCCCTCACTACCCAGGACTGTTCTCTTTGGAAAATGGCAACAGCTCTTTCCAATGACGAGCCAAGGTCCATGCCAGCCCTCACCCACGCCGGCACCACAGCCTCCACAACCCAGGAGAAGGCTGACCTTCTGGCAGATCTGCTAGAGGAACAGTTTTCTCCTAACACTCCTGTCCATCCCGATCCAGCCCGTGATCTTAGGGTCGCTACAACCATACAGACCCTAAATCTTGCCCAGCCCCCTCGCAATACGTACTTCACAACCCCCTCCGCTGTTAATGAGATCATTCGATTTACCTCAATCCGAAAAGCCCCAGGTCATGATAAAATCACAAATAAAGCCCTCAAAAAACTCCCCAATAAACAGATCTCAGAAGCCACCAATATCATTAACAGCATACTGAGACTCAGCTATTTTCCACTCTACTGGAAAAAAGCTGAGGTCATTATGATCAAAAAACCAGGCTCTCCATCCCACGAGGCAAGCAGCTATCGGCCAATCAGCCTACTTCCAGGCCTTGGCAAGATAGCTGAAAAAGTCATCCTCGAAATCGTCAGAGCAAAGTCCACAGCGCTCCGTGTTGTCCCTGACGAACAGTATGGCTTCCAGCCCCTTCATGGCACCATCCATCACACCACGAAACTCGCCCAAACCATTTCCAACAGCTTCAACAAACGTCACAAAGTTGGAGCTGTGTTTCTCGATGTAGCAAAGGCCTTCGACCGAGTCTGGCACGAAGGCCTCATTCTGAAACTGATCCGACACGGCTACCCCCTTTTCATTAACAAACTCATTCAATCCTTCGTCTCTGACAGAACATTCCAAGTCAGAGTCGATAAGGCCACCTCCGAAGTCAAGGCCATTAGAGCCGGAGTCCCTCAAGGCTCCGTCCTCTCCCCCCACCTCTTCAACATTTTCACAGCCGACATTCCAAAAACGGATCAGACTACCCTACTCCTGTATGCTGACGACACAGCCATCATAGCAGAATCCAGCAGCTACAGAATCATCACCAGTAGATTGCAGCGCCACCTGAACGTCCTCGCCCCCTGGTTCGACCGATGGAAGATCCAGCTAAACCCATGTAAGACACAGGCCATCGTCTTCGCCAAAGGCAACGGCACTCCTTATGGACAACTCCAGCTCCAGGGATCCCGCATCCAATGGGCAACCACCATCAAGTACCTGGGAATCCAGTATGACAAACACCTCATCTGGAAAGACCAGGTCTGTGCTGCCTCAAGGAAAGCCAAGCAACTACTGGGCAAGCTGTACCCAATCATCAGCCGGTCCAGTAAGTTGCAATCAAAAATCAAGCTGCTAATTTATAAAACCATCGTGAGGGCAGGACTCACACACGCCTGCCCTACTTGGTCTAAACTCACCAAGACACGCAGAGCTCAACTTCAGGCAGTACAGAACAAGGCCCTGAGGATGATCACGGGAGCCCCATGGTTCGTCCGAAACCGTCAATTGCATAGAGACCTCGGTGTGCCAACAATCAAGGCACACATGAGGTCCACCAACATTAAGTTCTTCGCAAAGGCGCTACAACACCCAAACGCCACCATAAGGAGCGCATTTCACGTACCCGCCAACGCCCGCCATCACTATCCAAGACCTTCTGACCCCATATCCGACGAAGACGATGGCCCTCCCCCACCCCCATGAAGATTGTAACCTAGATTAAGTTTAGAATTAAGTTCTAGATTAGTTTAGAATTAAGCTCTAGTTAAGTTAGATTAGTCAACCAATGTAATTAAAACCCAATGTCCTAGGTTAAGTTAATTAGGATTACTGTATAGAACCTAGGTTAAGTAGTATAGGAATATAAGCTATCATAAATGTAAGTAAGAGGCATAGCCTAACTTAAATTCAATAAAGACAATGACAATGACCTAACTTGACAGTGTAAAATGTAGATCTGAAGAAGCTGCATCGACAGCGAAACGCGTCATCGCAATTTAAATAAACCAGTGGAAATTGACTAAAAACAGTCTTTTATTATATATTAAAATGTTCCTACAAAGTGCTGAAGTTTATTGCTATTATTATATAGATAATACCAAGAGAGAAAGTTGGTGCAGTTACTCTTTGTCAAAAGCAATCAGGAGCTTGGTTCATTAAGTTTATGGTCAGTCTTCTATTCAGAGACCAGGATATAAGTGGTGATTAAAAAAGGTCACTACCAACTTTTTTCTATCGAAAAAACCTTTACTGGAGTTTCGTTTTATTGTGTTACCACAAATGATTTAAAATTCTATTATGTTGGATAGCTTTTTAAAAGTGTATCCAGAAAATAATTCTTGTATTGTATGCTCTAAAAATACATTGCCGTACAATATAGTAGACACACTAGAACGAAGAGCATACTATCCCTATTCACAGTCCTACTTTGAGGCGCTTCTAGAGTGATGGTTTTTGTTTCATAATCATAATACCATTTGAATTAATCTTCAGAGTTAGTAACTCGGAAGCTAGCTCCTAAGCAATAGTTCAAATTTTGGTGAAATTATTTAAACGGGTGTTTAAACTGTGCAAAAATCCTTTTTTCATATTAATAGTAAAGGTTTGTCTATTCTTCTTGTTCAGCTCATTGCATCCATGGTCGGATAATAGCCTCCCCTAATTGCTGCCATTGTTCCCAATATGTGTTCTTCTCATCCAGTCATGCCTAATTAATCTCTTTATGGCATCTGACCAGTTTATGGGCTTCTCCTGCTTCTTTTATTTGCTCGTTGTCTCCATTCTATGACTTTTTATGTTCATCGATTGCCTTTCATCCTTCCAGTATGCCCTGCCAAGTTTCACTTTGACGTACATATCCTACCTATTACATCTGTTACCATGGATCGTCATCTTATTTCTATGTTTGGTATGCGATCATTGAGTTTAAGATTTAGAATTCTACTCTCCATTGATCGTTGGGTCACTCTAAGTCTATGAATTATACTTTTATTTAGTGCCTATTTTTTGTTCCACAGGTAAGGTCTGGGAGAACATATTGGTCGAAAACCTCTGCTTTATGCGTAACACGCACATCGGCTTTAAATATTCCTTGTAGTCTTCCAAACGCTGACCAGGACATTGATACTCTTCTTTGTACATATACTGTCAAGTTGTTTATTGCTAATTGAAATTTTTGGTATAGGTATATGTAACTATCAAGTTTCTCTATTTATTAGTGTTCCGTACGGAACACTTATAAGATCACTTCGGTGTCTGTCTGTCCGTCTGTCTGTCTGTCTGTCCGTCTGTCACACCCGATTTTCTCCGAAACTATTTGTCATAGAAAGTTGAAATTTGGTAGTAATATAGGAATTGATAGCCTCATCAGAGCCATGTAGTTTTGAAAGTTAACTTTTGACTTAAGGGGTTAGTTTTGGGGGGTGAAATCGGAAGTGAAAAAAAAAATTTTTTACTAGGTAATCGAGTGTGGTGTCAAATGAAAGCTTGTGAAAACAGGAGTAAAATATATATATATATATATATATATATATATATATATATATATATATATATATATATATATATATATAATGTAATACATGCGCGCACTTTTCTTTCTATTATTTTTAAAAAATCGCGAAAAATCGCTGTCCACCCGCCTTATCTCGGAAAGTACTTATCAAAAAATTTTGAAAAAATTCTGGAATATTCTCTAGATTGAACGAAAATTATCACAAGTAATAATTTATCTGGTATATAAAAAAAAACAGAAATTTCAAAGTCATCAATTTTCAGTAAAGATTGGAAATAAACTTTATTGAAAACTTATTTGGGGTGTGTTTTGTGAAGTCACTGATTATTTTATATCACCGTAACATAAATTTTGACTTAAGGGATTCGTTTTGAGGGGTGAAATCGAAGTGAAAAAAAAATTTTTTACTAGGTCATCGAGTGTGGTGTCAAATGAAAGCTTGTGAAAACACGAGTAAAAAATATATATATAATGTAATACTTGCGCACACTTTTCTTCGTATTACTTTTAAAAAATCGTGAAAAATCGCTGTCCCCTACCTTATCTCGAAAAGTACTGATCAAAAAATTTTGAAAAAATCCTGAAATATTCTCCACGGGGTGTAGATTGAACGAAAATTATCATTACCTTTAATAATCTATCTGGTATATAAAAAAAAACAAAATTTCAAGGTCACCATTTTTGAATAAAGATCGGAAACAAACTTTGTTGAAAACTCATTTGGGGTGTGTTTTGTGAAGTCACTGATCATTTTATACCACCCTAACAAAATTTTTTATTTTAAAAACAATCAACGTACGGAACATTAATTGTGCAAGTTCAACTTGCACTTGACCGGTTATGTATTTCCTAATATTACTAGTTCTTGGATTTTTTCTGTATCGATAATGAAGTATTAGGTTTTGTTAATTTGTATTTTCAGGCCTTTCTCTTATGATATTTCATTCAACTCTTCCTGCATTTTTTATTGTTTTATTATTATTATTATTATTATATATATATATATATATATATATATATATATATATATATATATATATATATGTGTGTATATATATGTACTTAGTAATATTTATGCTCTGCAATTACTTGAAAAGCTTAGGATTGCCAATATTTCTGTCGAGTCAAAAGCCTTTTCATAGTCCACTATTACGACCAAAAATGTTATGTTATATTTGCTTGCCTTTTCTGCCATAACCTCGTCTAAATCAAAATATTCTCGAGGCTAGCAATTATCTAGTTCGTTTGTTACTCTATGTGTAATAATTCTAGTAAAATTTATATAATACTGATAGCGAGCTTATAGGTCCATAATTTTCTAGTTTCTATTTATTACCTTTCTTGAAAGTAAGAACTATTATTGCACTGGCATTTGAGATTTTCGACTGTAGTGGTCACTTCATATATATTTGTTAAAGTTGTGCAACAATTCTACAATTATTTTGGCCTCTTCTGGTGTTTTCTTATTTGAAATGCTCTTTAGGGAATATTTTACTTCTCTATTACTTGTATATAAATAGAGATGAATAAGTAATGTTCAGTAAAAAAATATCGTGGGATAATAAGAAAGTAGTGTCGTTTATTAAAAAAAAAAATTAAACAGACAATTTTATAAAATAGTAAAATGTAGTGATTTAAGAAACTTAAAAAAAGGTAAGAGTCAAAGTAAGTTTAAATCGAACAAGTAACACCTTATTCAACATCATTAGTGGCTTTTATGCCGCTCCTATTAAAGCTATAATATTAAATTGTTCGCTATTACGTACAGCAGGCACGAATCTGAGGAGGTTTCGAGGCAGTGAGTATGATATTTAATTTTGGAATTTTCAAAAATTTCAATAATTAGAAAATCACTTTTAATTGGCTTAGGAGTTACATTTATAAAATATGCTTTTGAGAACTAATAATATATTATTAGTTTACAATAGGGTAAAGTAAAATACAAGTTATTGTATGTAAATTTCTTATTAAATAAAATTTTTCTCTTTCTGTCACGATAGCCAAATTAAAAAATCGATAAAGCGTTTTTTCCAGTAATTCCCTAGCAATATAAAATAAAATAAGAACTGGAATAAGGAATGCAAGTGCGATATTTTAAAAATAGCTAATTTATAGTAAAACATTTATTCTAAACAAAATGTAGAGCAAATTAATAATTTTATAAATATTTACAGCTGAAACCTTCCATTTCGTTTTTTTTCTGATTTATTTTTCAGTAATATAGAGTATTAATCACATACCAATACTATTTCTATTAAAATTAAAGATAATGCGAATTTCAGAATCCCTGAGTCTACGATCCCTAAAAAGGACGATACATGATATATATAAAGCAACCCCTCCAACCTCTACCTCTCTTTACTAATCTTGTATAGGTTTGACGATAAATGACTCCAAGGATCCTTGAATGGAGGTATAATACTATATTTATAAGGTAATCCCAAAACACCCTTCCACACATCAATAACCCCATATATGTTTCATTATAAATAATTATTCTTATAATGTGTTCAGTATCTTAAGCAAAAAACCAATAAAATAATATATATTGAAAATAGGCCTAATTCACCAACCACTACCCCTTTCATATTTTTTAACTTTAAAAAATACTCCTCAAAAACTATAGGTTCCATCCCTATATCAAACGTAATGTGTGTAGCAAATTTTTACTCGATATCTTAGTCCTTTTACACTTCACTACGCAGATGACCAGGTCATCATAGCACAAGATCATGAAGACACACAATTTATGGTAAAAAAGTTATATCAAGAATATCAGAAATGGGGGTTAGAAATTAACCTGTAAAAAACGGAACATCTCTGTGTAGCTGGAAAAGCTCGAGAATTAGATATAGAGGCAGGCAGCGCGATAAAACCATGCGATGAATATATATACCTGGGAGTTAAGGTAGCGCAGGACTCTAGTCATGATAAAACAATCCAAAGCAGAGTAACTAGTGCAAAAAAAAGATAATCGAAATGCTTAACTCAATTCTATGGCAAAATAATGTTTCAAAGAGAACAAAATTAAGGATATATGATATTCTTGTGAAAAGTACTTTAGCTTACAGAAGTGAAGTCTGGCAGATCAACAAAATAAAAACTAGAAAACTTTTGTCTACAGAATCCTTCGAAGAGCAGCTAGAGTTTCAAAACGGGAAAGAATACAGAATGAGGAAATAAGACTACATATGAACAGAGATAATGCCATTCTAGAACACATACAATAAAAACAATTAATAAGTTACGGTCACATTAATAGGATAGATGAGAGTAGGATACCAAAGAAAGTTATGCAATAGACACCAGCGTAGAGAAAACCTAGAGACAGACCCCGTAATACTTGGATGATAGGAGTGAAGAGAGCCATGTCAAAAAGAAACCTTAATGAGAAGAATGGAATAACTTTCATTGGGTACCGGAAGGCGACCTCACTTGCTGTGAAACTGGTTATATATCTTATTCCTTTAAAGAATTATCGAGCCAACACACTGACAGACAGATCGACAGACTAGCGGAAATGGGGAACTAAATTTTCTTCATCTGGGGACTCTAAATTGAATAACTCCCGCAGGATAGATTTCCGATCTTGGCTTAAAAATTTCTATATTATCATTATTACATGACGACTTAAAAGATTATGTCGCACACTGAACTAATATTCCAGAAAATTAGTTAATATTTTTTTCAATTGAAAACATCAGTTTTTTTTATTAGCCTAAATTATTTTTATAACTTACAGGTTATTAGTGTTCCGTACGGAACACTTATAAGATCACTTCTGTGTCTGTCTGTCTGTCTGTCTGTCTGTCTGTCTGTCTGTCTGCCTGTCTGCCTGTCTGTCTGTCTGTCTGTCACACCCGATTTTCTCCGAAACTATTTGACATAGAAAGTTGAAATTTGGTAATAGTATAGGAATTGATGGCCTCATCAGAGCCATGTAGTTTTGAGAGTTAAATTTTGACTTAAGGGGTTAGTTTTGGGGGGTGAAATCGGAAGTGAAAAAAAAATTTTTTTACTAGGTTATCGAGTGTGGTGTCAAATGAAAGCTTGTGAAAACACGAGTAAAAAATGTATATATAATGTAATACTTGCGCGCACTTTTCTTTGTATTATTTTTAAAAAATAGCGAAAAATCGCTGTCCCGGGCCTTATCTCGAAAAGTACTTATCAAAAAATTTTGAAAAAATTCCGGAATATTCTCCACGGGGTGTAGATTGAACGAAAATTATCACGAGTGCATTACCTTTAATAATTTTTCTGGTATTTAAAAAAAAAAACAAAAATTTCAAGGTCATCAGATTTCAGTAAAGATTGGAAACAAACTTTGTTGAAAACTCATTTGGGGTGTGTTTTGTGAAGTCACTGATCATTTTATACATCTGTAACAAAATTTTTTATTTTAAAAGCAATCAACGTACGGAACACTAATTGCGCAAGTTCAACTTGCACTTGACCGGTTATTTTTAGTTTAATATAAGACTTTGAAACATTTGGCCACACCTAATAATAATAAATATGTACTATAATCTTATTAACATATTTAGAGAAGCCAGTCAATATTTACGTACAGGCACAAAAAATATGGCTATCACTACAGAAAGACAAACACGGGGAACGAATGGCGCCGTAAAACGAAACCGGCTAGATGAGGCCAGCATGCTAAAATGTGCCTCAACAAGTTTCTCAGGATGCGGCCCAAGTAGAAGTTTTATTATGTGTAACACTCACAGAAAAACATATACGCGGTATCTCTAAGAACCTTGAGCTACATTTAACATGTCGTCAGTAGCCAGTCAGCTTAGTTTTGCGGCGACGTGTTATTCGACGTGTTTGTCTCTCTGTAGTGAAAGCTACATTTCCTGTGCTACAGGTGTTTTTTAGTATGCCATATGGAACACTTATGAAATCACTTCAGTATCTGTCTGTCTATCTGTCATACTCGATTTTGTTGGAAATTATTTGACATATAAAGTTGAAAGGGCCCCGCAATTTCTTTATGGAAAGTGAGTTTCACTCAAAAATATCATTTTTAGTAGTTTGTATACGGTTCTGGTTGTATTGGTTTCTGTTGTATTACGAGTACACTTCTTCTCTACAATTAGATTTTTACAACTTAACAGCTCCATTAACTGTCATATTTATGTGAATTGAAACAGGTTTATTATTTATAAACAAGTATTTCATGTCTCAGATTTTGTTACCTCTGCAGATTGACGGCCATTTTGAGGTCCACCATTCTATACATTAAAATTCCGGGTTTCAATCCGTTTGTCCAACAATGAGTTTGCACGACGTTTTACCAAAACCTCATTTGGCATTTTCAAGTGCTCTTGCTGCTACTGCTACTCCATACTGCTGCCGCTCGAAGCTAAGCGAAGCGTAAAAAGTGAACAAAACTGGAAGAACTTAATGCAGTACTGGCATAATATTGCAGTAAGATACAACCAATTGTGTTTTTGGCTTATAAAAGCCTAATATTTATAAGCATATCGTCCTTTTGTTGACCGACTGAGGAATTATTATTAATAATTACGCCTAGGCAGCACGCTCATTAGGGTTCTACCCTATATCAGCTTCCAAAAATGAACAAAGCCCATATTTCATTATATTTCATTTCAGCATCCTTCTTTCATCTGTGAATCCATCTCGAAATACGTTTCGCCGTATCACGGCGCATCAGCAGAGCTAGAATCGACAAGAGAAAAAACAAAACTCGGAAAACTGGCCTACTATAATATTGCAGGAAGATACTAAAAATTGTATCGGCCGTGATACAGAGGAACGCGTTCCGAGTGCGACTGACAGATGATACAAAAGTGGGTACTGCTCAAATATGAACTTTATTATTCTTTAGTAACTGGTAGTTTTTATAACTGAGTTAGAACCAGAACGATCGAGCTGCTTAGCGATAATTGTTATAAAGAGCTCTCTGGCGGTATATAGTTTTAATGCTTTTGAAGTTTAGCTTATAAGCTGTAGACTTTTCAACCTATTCTAGAGAAAGGGAATATTTCCTTCCTGCTGGAAATGTGCCACAGTTCAGCCGATACCTAAAAAAGGCAAGAAGACCTTGCCAAACAACTACCGACCAGTCGTACTGCTTTCAATAACATCGAAAGCTATGGAAAAGGCTGTCAATCAGCATCTTCTAAAATACCTTGAAGGATTATTAGTTATCACCAATACGGCTTTCGTAAACATAGATCAACAGGAGATCTTCTGACTTACGTAAAACATGTTTGGAACAACGCAATTGAACGCTTCGGAGAATCTCGAGCGGTTGCTCTTGACATATCCAAGGCATTCGACCGTGTTGGCTAAGCTACGCTCTTATGGTATACCGGAAAAGTTTTGTTTGTGGCTCTCATGTTTCCTCAGAGAGCGTTCTTTACGAGTCGCAGTCGATGGATTTCTTTCTAACACCTTTACTGTTAACGCCGATGTGCCCCAAGGCTCCATACTGTCTCCTACTATCTTTCTCATTTATATTAACGATCTGCTGGAAAAGACCGGGAATCTAGTCTACGGCTTTTCAGATGACAGTACGCTTATTTCTTCATTCACTTTGAACGCTCGGACATCGGCTGCTCAGGCGAATATCCGCAGAGGGCAGGAAGTCATTCAACTTAACAAAGACCTGGAAGAAATTCTATCTTGGAGTGATAGTAACCAAGTGGAATTTAACGCTACAAAAACTCAGGTGGCAGTTTTTTCTAAAAAAGTTAACGTTGCTGAACCCCACATAGTTATGTCGGGGCACTCCAAGCACCGTCACTTAATTTGTTGGGCGTTAATTTGGGAGCAAATATGTCCTGGCATGAACATGGTGCAGGCATAGCAAGGAAAGCTTCTCAAAAGTTGGGAATATTATTTCGAACCAGAAAGCTTTACACTCCACAACAACTGTTAATTCTTTACAAAGCTCAAATTCGACAAACTATGGAATACTGCTCCCATGTTTGAGGCTCCGCTCCCAAACATACACTGCATTTGTTGGATTCTGTTCAGAGAAGGGCTGTTCGTCTGATTGGAGACCCAGAACTGTCCGGCGGCCTTGATTCGCTGAAACATCGAAGAACGGTTGGCAACTTATGTCGATTCTACAAGTATTTTCACGGAGAGTGTTCGAAGGATGTAGCCCGCCTAATTCCTCCCAGAGCGGTACATGTTGGAAGTACACGTCGCGCTGATACTTCACATCCGTATGAGGTTCAGCTTGTTACTCCTCGTACAACGCTTTTCCAGCAGTCTTTTATATGGAGAACATCATCCTTTTGGAATGGCCTACCCAGGACTGTGTTTCCCACCGAGTACAATTTACAGCGATTCCAGAACAACGTGAATCGGTTTTTTCGCCCACGTGTCGCTCCTGTAGCGCTTTAGGGACTTCCCTGCAGCACGTGTGCTAGACCCATAAAAAAAAAGCAATTTGTTATATCTTGCTGTTGTTCTCTCATTTGTCGATTCTAGTTCGGCTGATGAGTTGTGAAACGGCGAAACGCGTCCCGAGATAGACTGGTAGATTCGAGAACTGCTGAAACATACTTTGTACATTTTTAGCTGTAGATATAGTTTTTTATAACTGAGAGAGAACCATAGCAATCAAGCTGTGGTCCTTAATATCCCCCGACAAAGGACAGGTATGTTTTTACATCTAGAGTCTAGTTTTTAGACGCTAGAGATACAGCACGTGGTATTTTACTTTAAAAAAATTAGCACAAGAATTTTTTTTTAAACCCAATAAACTAGCAATGCAATGCTTCAAAATTACATGTCGTCAAATATTAAATTGTTATTGTAACAGTACTGTAGACTTTTTTGATGGATAAATAGTTTGCTTTTAAAGCTTCATTGCCCTTCGAGTCGCAAACTTCAGGTACCAGGTGTACAAGTATGAATTCGTAAGAATGATAAAAAGTGCTTTAGTCAAAGTATGCTCCATCGCTTGTTATACATTTTTCCCATCTTTCGAGAACACCACGCCAGTAAAAATCTTCCTCTTTTGCTGCGAACCATTCATCGAGCCATGTTTTCACATCTTCGTACGAACCAAAGCGCTGCTCAGCAAGTACGTGACCTATCGATGCAAACAAGTGGTAATCGGAAGGAGCCAAGTCTGGTCAGTAAGCCGCATGGAGTAGAACTTCCCAACTGAGTGCTTCTAACGTGTCGCGAACTGGTTTTGTCGTATGTGATGGAGCATTGCCATGAAGAAAAATGACTTTGTGTTGCCTCTTTCAGTATTCTGGCCTTTTTTCAAGCAGCGAATGGTTCAAATCGGTCAATTGTTATTGGTAACGTTTAGCATTAACCATTTCCCCAGGTTTTAACAGCTCATAATATACCACGTCCCTCTGGTCCCACCAAACACAGAGCATCGTCTTTCTGCCAAAGCGACTCGGTCTTGCGGTCGATGTGGATGGTGCATCTAGGTCTACCCATGATTTTTTGCGCTTGGAATTCTCAAAATAAATCCACTTTTCATCCCCTCTAACTATACGATGCAAAAACGACTTCCTCTTGTACCGAGCGAACAAAATGTCACACGTGTTTTTGCGCTTTTCCATTTCCCTGTCGTTCAACTTATGTGGTACCCATCTACCGGTCTTCTGAATTTTTCCCATTTCTCGTAGCCAATTGGAAACAGCTTGTTGATTAACGCCCAATTGCTCGGCGAGTTGTTTTTCTGTTTGCGAATCATCTTCGTCCAACAATGCTTGCAATTTCACATCTTCGTATTTTTTTGGCGGTTTTCCACGTTCCTTGTCTGCAACATCAAAGTCACCACTTTTGAAACGCCGAAACCATCGTTCACACGTATCGCTGAAGCATGTTCACCATAAGCTTCTCGAAATAATCGGTATGATTCAACAGCAGTTTTCTTCAAATGAAAACAAAAAAAAAATGCTGTCCGCGAATGCTCTTCGTTCGGTATAAATTTCGACATATTGAACACAAAAACACTATGCACACACTTTTCCAATTTATCACTCGTGCGCGTCTAACACTTGTTGATGATACAACAAAATGGCGCAATGTCAAATCTTAATAGCACAAACTGCATTGGTGCACCATCTATTGCCTGAAATCCGCATTTCATACTTGTACACCTGGTAATAAGCTTTTAAAATATTCTTTAGGACTTAAATTATATCGCGCGATTCTTTAGAGTTTTGTCACCCGCTAGAGGGTGTTATATGGGAGCTTTTCCCAACGCCACCCTCCCCGATACGCTACTGTCAGAAGTACAATACATTGTATTTATTTAATCGAAACCCTACTTTTTCTTACCCCCAGTGAAAGTTTTAAGCTTCCTTCAATAATTATAATTAAAAAAGGTTGTTTCATTTTCTATAGCAAACGCAATTAATTAGAAAGGCGGTATAATTAAGATATTTAATTTTCCATTCAGGCTAAAGAATAAAAATGACCTATTAAAAATGTAAAAAAAAAATCTCTTGTTTTCCTTCTTCTTTTAACATACTGCTGAATTTATAAATGTTATGGTAACATTTTTAGCAGAATTAGCAAGTCATTCTATGTTCACATAAATTATTAATAAAAAGTGTTTTTTTTTTTTTTTTTTTTTTTTATGGGTCTAGCACACGTGCTACAGGGAAGTCCCTAAAGCGCTACAGGAGCGACACGTGTGCGGAGAAAACGATTCACGTTGTTCTTGAATCGCTGTAGATTGTACTCGATGGGAAACACAGTCCTGGGTAAACCATTCCAAAGGTATGATGTTCTCCATATAAAAGACTGCTTGAAAAGCGTTGTACGAGGAGTAACAAGCTGAACCTCATACGGATGTGAAGCATTAGCGCGACGTGTACTTCTAATATGCACCGCTCTGGGAGGAATTAAACGGGCCACATCTTTCGAACACTTTCCATGAAAGTACTTGTAGAATAGGCTCAAGTCGCCAGCCGTTCTTCGATGTTCCAGCGAATCAAGGCCGTCGGTCAATTCCGGGTGTCCAATCAGACGAACAGCTCTTCTCTAGATAGAATCCAACAAATGCAGTGTATGTTTGGGAGCGGAGCTCCAAACATGGGAGCAGTATTCCATAGTTGGTCGAATTTGAGCTTTGTAAAGAATTAACAGTTGTTGTGGAGTGTAAAGCTTTCTGGTTCGAAACAATATTCCCAACTTTTGAGAAGCTCTTCTTGCTATGCCTGCAACATGTTCATGCCAGGACATATTTGCTCCCAAATTAACGCCTAACAGATTGAGTGACGATGTTAGAGGGATGGAGTGCCCCGACATAACTATGTCAAGTTCTGCAACGTTAACTTTTTTAGAAAAAACTGCCGCCTGGGTTTTTGTAGCGTTAAATTCCACTTGGTTACTGTCACCCCAGGATAGAATTTCTTCCAGGTCTTTGTTAAGTTGAATGACTTCCTGCTGTCTGCGGATATTCGTCTGAGTAGTCGATGTCCGAGCGTTCAAAGTGAATGAAGAGATAAGTGTACTGTCATCTGCAAAGCTGTAGATTGGATTCTCGGTCTTTTCCAGCAGATCGTTAATATAAATGAGGAAGAGAGTAGGAGACAGTATGGAACCTTGGGGCACACCGGCGTTGATAATGAAGGTGTTAGAAAGAAATCCGTCAACTACCACTCGTAAAGAACGCTCTCTGAGGAAACATGAGAGCCACAAACAGAACTTTTCAGACATACCATAAGAACGTAGCTTAGCCAACAGCCCATCGTTCCAAACACGGTCAAATGCCTTGGATATGTCAAGAGCAACCGCTCGAGATTCTCCAAAGTGTTCAATTGCGTTGTTCCAAACATGTGTTACATAAGTCAGAAGATCTCCTGTTGATCTATTTTTACGAAAGCCGTATTGGTGATCACTAATAATGTTGAATCCTTCAAGATATTTTAGAAGATGCTGATTGATAGCCTTTTCCATGACTTTCGATATTATTGAGAGTAGTGCGATTGGTCGGTAGTTATTTGGCAAGGTCTTCTTGCCTTTTTTAGGTATCGGCTGAATTGTGGCACATTTCCAGCAGGAAGGAAATATTCCCTTTCTGTAGGATAGGTTGAAAAGTCTACAGAAAACTGGTGTTAGTTCCCTCGCACAGTTCTTGAGAACTATGGCAGGTATTCCGTCAGCGCCTGAAGCCTTTTTGGTGTCTAGCTTCATCAAAATACGTTTTATGATACGCTGTCTGAAGACAATATCGGGCATCCTTGACTGCACTATGGGAATAGTAGGTGGTGTTTTTCCTTGGAAATCGACAGTAGAATGTGAAGCAAAGAGTTCAGCCAACAAGTTCGCTTTCTCAACAGGTGTCGTTGCAATAGAATTATCTGGCCGTGTGAGTGGTGGTATGGTGGATTTGGTGAAATTTTGACTAACTGCCTTAGCGACTGACCAAAAGGACCTAGAATTGCCGGGACAAGCGAGAAGTTTGTTTCTAATCCATTGATTGTGTACCTCCTTGGTTTCGTCGATAATTTCTTTGCATCTGTTCCTGGCACGAACAAAGATGTTACGATTTATGGTGTTAGGATCTTCACGCCACTGTCGGTATGCAAGATGTTTAGAAGCAACAGCTTCTTTGCATTTTAGGTCAAACCAAGGCTTGCCGTTGGAAGGGCATTTCTTCGAAAAAGGGATGTAAGCATCCATACCGGCCAAAATAACATCGGAAACCTCCCTGGCGCAGTCAGATGGGTCGTCGGATCGAAAACAAACGTCCAACCAAGGGAAAGTTAGAAAATATTCCATGAGATCTTCCCATTTAGCAGATTTGTAGTGCCAAATCTTGCGCGGTTTGGGCGCCTCTCTGTCACTGATTGGTAGAATACTCGATGTCGAAAGTAGTTTATGGTCGGAAGAACCTAACGGTGGATTTACGCTGACCGTGTAAATCTCCGGATTAGTGGTTAAAAACAGATCAAGAAGACTGGCGAACTCTCCGTCTCGATCAGGGATCCGTGTTGGTTCATCAATAAGCTGAGTCAAGCCACAACTGATTGAAAATGATTCGGCTTCACGACCTTGTTCGTCGGTAGTATTTGAATATTTAAGCCAGTTGATGTTGTGGACATTAAAGTCGCCCAGGATGGCAATTTCGGCATTTGGATAGTTAATTTGTAAATGATCTATGGTGTCTGCAAGAGAAGCGAAAAGTGTTCTAAAATTTGTATCACTTGGTGGTCGATAGAGGATACAGACGAACCTTGTGGTTGGTTGAGTCGTTATTTTTAACCACATAACATCAAAGTTTGGGGGCTCCAGAGCCTCTTCTCGTTGGCAAGAGAGGTCGCTTCTGACATAAATACAGATTCCAAAGTTACGCCTAAATCGGGAATAGAAATCGTACCCAGGATAAAGATAGTTTACTGTGCTGGTCGATGAACTGACCTTAGTTTCACAGAGAGCGAGTACATGAGGTTTATTTGATTGCAGGTGTTGGTGCACTGAATTTATGTTCGAATTTAAACCTCGTATGTTGCAAAAATCCATTTTGAAATTCTGTTCTTTGCATGTCGACGCCCCTGAACCAGCCCCCACCCGGAGATCCGAACGGGGGGCTATTTTACCTCCGGAATTTTTTGTATCCAGGTGCCTCATCATGCTATTTGGTCCCACAGTCCGGGACATCGGCACAGCCACGAAACGTTAAGCAACTTCACACAGCTTAAGCCGATGCGATGGTATCACACCGGGCGATGCTGGTGGGATCTGGGCATCTACCATCTAGATTGTTCTTTAAGTCGCCTCCTACGACAGGCAGAACATACCGGGGGAGATATTCTATCCCGCCCCCCCACGGGGATAAAAAGTGTACACTTCAAGAAATTGAGAATTCCTGTTTTTCTTTTTATAAACAAAAGCATACTTGTCCTATTACTAAAAACCGGCCAGGTGTAGGTTGAACTTGCGCAGTTACTCTTCCGTACAGTGATTTATTTTTAAAATATTTTTTTTCGATCCTTGTTCTTATATATTTCCTTCCTGCTGGAAATGCGCCACAGTTCAGCCGATAACCAAACAAGGCAAGAAGATCTTGCCAAACAACTACCGACCAGTTCCACTGCTTTCAATAATATGAAAAAAAAATGGAAAAGGCTATCAATCAGCATCTCCTAAAATATCTTGAAGGACTCAATATTATTAGCTACCAACAACATGTCTTTCGTAAACATACGTCAACAGAAGATCTAACTTATGTAACACATGTTTGGAACAACGCAATTGAAACTGTGCAGAATTTCGAGCGGTTTCTTATGATATATCCAAGGCATTCGACCGTGTTTAGCACGATGGATTGTGCTCTAAGCTACGCTCTTCTAAAAAGTTCTGTTTATGGCTCTCAAGTTTCCTCAAAGAGCGTTCGACGGCTTTCTTTCTAACATCATCACTATCAACGTCGGTGTGCCCCAGGGCTCCATACTTTCTCCTACTCTCGTTCTCATTTAAAGTAATAATTTGCTAGACGCTTATCTCGTCGTTCACTTTGAACACTCGAACATCGGCTACTCATGCAAATGAAGCCGGAGGTCGTTCAACTTAACAAAGACCTGGAAAAATCCATCTTGGGGTGACAGTAACCAAGTAAAATTTAACGCTAGAAAAATCCAGGCAGCAGTTCTGTCTAAGAAAGTTAACGTTGCTGAATCCGACATAGTTATGTTGGAGTACTCCATTCCATCCTAGCATCGTCATTCAATTTGCTGGGCGTTAATTTGAGAGCAAATATATCTTGGCATGAACATGTTGCAAGCATGGCAAAGAGAATTACTCAAAAGCTGGGAATATTATTTCGAACACTTTACACTCCACAACAACTGTTACATGTACGTACAAAGCTCAAATTCGACCAACGATGGAATACTGCTCCCATATGTGCGGCTCTGCTCCCAAACATACACTGCATTTGTTGGATTCTATTTAGAAGAGAGCTGAGAGATTAGTAGTTTTTTAGCACAATACATGAAATCAATAATTTTTATGCAAAATAAATAGCGGGTTTTATAAACTTCTCATAGCAATCGTAAAAAAAAACCTATTTCTCAAAATATACTAAAAAATTATAGGTCTCGATTAATTTTTAATGAGCTCCTTGCTTTTTAATCTTTAAATGATTTTATTTCCGAATAGGTTTTAAATCTTTTAATTGCATCCTCGTCCAAAAGACGATGTTCTGTAATTATATTTTTAATTTTTAAATTTAATTACTGATTATGATAAATTGCAGAGAAGAGGAGCTTATTGAATTTTTAAATAGATTTGTGAATTATAGATATAATTCCCATTTCAGAACGAAAATTTAGTTCTATGTACATATCCAGAGAGTAATTGGGATTTCATTCACTGGGAAAAAACAATATTACCACAGAAGTATTGAAATGTGGTCTTTAATATTTAAAGGCACATATTTTGATATCCCTTGTTAACAGTATTTGATTAAAGTAATCGTATTATAGATGTAAAAAAAATTTTGTCCAGTTCAAATCAACCCTAAAGTTGCCATGGTTAAGCTTAAGTTTTAATTTAAATAATAAAAATGACATTAAAGATCGTATAATTTAGATTATATTTTGCTACAGTAAAAATACACCCATGAGTTGTTCGTAGTCAAAGAATTAAAACTTAAAAACTCTTTCATACTGGGTAATTCTTAAGTGCGGAAAAGTAGCGACTATTAGAGGTCGTACAATAAAATACTTAATTCAAAAGTTAAGACACTAGAAGCGAATATTCCAGAATTAATATTGAATATATAAGATTCATCAAAAATTTAGGACAAAATAAATGTGTGTTTTTTTAACCAGGTCTTATTTTTTCAATATTCAAACTAAACATATAAATACAGCGCCTCGTATTTTGTCTTGAATACTGGTAGAAAGAAAAGAACTAAAAAATGCTCTCTTGCGGATAAATAAGCATTTTCAGCATCGAGTTAGATGTATGTGACATCATAATTTACTATTCATTATTGCTTGGTTTCTTTATGCTTCATATTCCGTCATTCATCAACCTACATATCATAGGGTTAGATGAAAGTGTATGTTATAACAGTATTATATTATAAGAGTATATACTAGTACTCAAATTGGTTATAGCCAAGTCGTCAGAGGCAAATTTTGACGAAAAGCTCTCATTAAATGTTGACAGGCTGCATTCTGGCATCCAGGTGGTTTTTTTGGAACTAGAATACGATAAAAAAAAGTATGCTGCTATAAAGTGTACGCTAAGCCCAAAAAATCGAATGGTATGTCTAAAAAGTTCTGGTTGTGGCTCTCATGTTTCCTCAGAGAGCGTTCTTTACGAGTGGCAGTCGACGGATTTCTTTCTAACACCTTCACTATCAACGCCGGTGTACCTCAAGGCTCCATACTGTCTCCTACTCTCTTTCTCATTTACATTAACGATCTGCTGGAAAAGACCGAGAATCCAATCTACAGCTTTGCAGATAACAGTACGCTTATCTCTTCAATCACTTTGAACGCTCGGATATCGGCTACTCAGACGATTTTTTTTTTTTTTTTTTTTTATGGATCTAGCACACGTGCTACAGGGAAGTCCCTAAAGCGCTACAGGAGCGACACGTGTGCGGAGAAAACGATTCACGTTGTTCTTGAATCGCTGTAGGTTGTACTCGATGGGAAACACAGTCCTGGGTAAACCATTCCAAAGGTATGATGTTCTCCATATAAAAGACTGCTTGTAAAGCGTTGTACGAGGAGTAACAAGCTGAACCTCATACGACATATCCGCAAACAGCAGGAAGTCATTCAACTTAACAGAGACCTGGAAGAAATTTTATGGGGTGACAGTAACCAAGTGGAATTTAACGCTACAAAAACCCAGGCGGCAGTTTTTTCTAAAAAAGTTAACGTTGCTGAACCCGACATAGTTATGTCGGGGCACTCCATTCCTCTAACATCGTCACTCAATTTATTGGGCGTTAATTTGGGAGCAAATATGTCCTGGCATGAACATATTGCAGGCATAGCAAGGAGAGCTTCTCAAAAATTGGGAATATTATTTCGAACCAGAAAGCTTTATACTCCACAACTGTTAATTCTTTACGAAGCTCAAATTCGACCAACTGTGGAATACTGCTCCCATGTTTGAGGCTCCGCTCCCAAACATACACTGCATTTGTTGGATTCTCTTCAGAGAAGAGCTGTTCATCTGATTGGAGACCCGAAACTGACCGGCGGCCTTGATTCGCTGGAACATCGAAGTACACGTCGCGCTAATACTTCACATCCGTATGAGAATCAGCTCGTTACATCATCCCTTGGAATAACTTGCCCAGGACTGTGTTTCCCACCGAATACAATTTACAGCGATTCAAGAACAACGTGAATCGCTTTTTCCGCACACGTGTCGCTCTTGCAGCACTTTAGAGACTTCTTCCTTGCAGCACGTGTGCTAGACCCATAAAAAAAAATATATTTCAAGTTTAAGTTGTATGATTAATAATAAGCAAAAAATGCGTTTATCATGAAAACTTTTTTAAGAACAAAATTCCAAAAAGGAGAAAGTTTTTAATGATTTCCTAATATCAGGTATACTTTTAACTATAACTAAAAAAAATGTTCCCTTGAAAATCAGAGTAAACAAAAGTTTCGTTTTAAGTTTTATAAATTATAAAGCAATAAAAATAAAAACTACTGGTAGCATCTGAAAGTTGAAAATCTCGTCTTCAAAAAGCAATCTTTTAATTTTCATTTTACACTTTGAAAACAAGTAAATCGATTAATCGGTGCGCGTAGACTTTCAAATTAACCTGCTTGGCGCGCCACACTTTTTGAATCACCTATCCGAATTTTTAATAAATTCTCACGCTAATAAACAAATATCTAGAAAAAAAATCTATATACAGGTTTTATTTTGTATTAGTCCTGCTCTTTTACGTGGTACTATTAGTTTTTCGTTATCTTTTTTATTTTCCGAGATATTACCGAAAAACGGAGTTTTTTAATTTTATTATCGATTTTATGGGCTTAGCGTATACCAAACTTTTTTAATTGTATTCTACGTTCAAAAAACTACCTGTGTGCCAAAATGTAGCCTGTTAACTTTTAATGAGAGCTTAAAATACCTCGCGACTGGGCTATTATGGATTTGAAAGTAGAAAATATTTTCTATTAGTCTAAGAGCCAGTGAAAGGCTACCTGTATGTATTTGACCAGACCTAGGGTTTTGTACAGTGAGGCCCCTATACCTACTATACATGACATGGGGAGTCACTAAGCCCAACGCGGCGGACGCCCAGGTAAGACAGGTATCAATTTTTGGCAAATTTTAAATGTATTTGACCACGTCTGCCGTTTTGCAATTTGAAAATATATTATTATTATCGGAAAACAATAATGGCAGACCATTATCGCACATTTATCATTGCGGCAGACAGTTTTGAAAGTGCTGAAAAAATTAAAATTTTGAAAGTAATTTACCAGATCTGCCATTGATATATTCTACTTATTAGGGTCTTATAAACTCAATCACGGCAGACGTCTTTATTAAGTACACACTTCCTTGTTTCACATCAATATGATTTACTTTATCACTATATTTATATTTAATTTTGTAAACAATATACTAAAATTTATAAGGTTGATGATAAAAAAGTGAATATCTTTTGAAAGAATTTCAAATATCTAGGTATAATGCATTCAAATATTTATTTGATTTTCTTTTTTTTATTTATTTAAGACAAAATTTAAATAAAAATGAATAAAAAACGTGAATCATGCATGCATTATAAAATATATTTCTTTTTTATTGATTTGAATCTTTATTCATCGTCATCGGAATCGTGTCTTTCCTGGTGTGACTCGTCTTCTTCATCCATTGAATCGGAATCTGTAAAAATAAAACGTAAATTATGAAATAAAAGTAATTTGTAAATTGATCCGAACATATATTCGATAAAGAATTTATTACTATAAACTTACCAGGGACTTGGGTAATTAAGTCACTCACAGAAGTTGGAAGTTAATCTCCTTCGAACCATTTGAACACAAATTTCTCGTCTTGCTCAATCCAACCATACGCTAATGGGTCCAATGTCGTAGGTTGCTTTTTGTAAACATTTTTCCAAACTGTTGAAATATAATGTGTTCTTAGCAGTTGCTGGTAAAGCGCACTCTTACACGGTGGTATTGAGCTTGCATCAAAATTAAGTATCTTTTTGCTGAAGTTTTCATTGACGTCGGAAGCTTTATAATTGTTGACGAAAAGTTGGTACCTTCCATCATCCACGTCAATAGATTTTTTTGCATTATAAAGCTGGCAGGTAAACTTCTGAAAGCTGTTAAATACCTGTTGTAACTGGTCCTCTGTCAAATTTTCTTCACCAAGAGTCGCAAATGCTTGTTGAAATTCATCATTTTTTTTCAGTAACGTAAACGGTCTTTTCTTACCTTTATTAAAGAAAGCCGGATTAAAATCACATCCTGTGAACGCATGGAAACCGATTAAGCTTTTGGCTAACAATTCACCAAGCTCCTTATAAATTTTTGTGACGTCAATATACCTTTCGTTATTTCCAGTTCCATTAAGCATCCAAATATTAGAATGAGAATTTTGTAAATGTGTCATATTACCAATCATTATAATTAAAATATCGGTATCAGAGGCTCTAATAACAATATTCGACTGCTCAGTGATATTGCAAGCATGATAGATTATCTTGGTATCAGCTCCTTCATGTGAGGTACAACAGAAATTTTAAACAACACTTGACTGGATCTTGTCATCTACAACTTGATACGATTGACAAGTTCGGAAATTTAAAAAAATCTGTCGGTTACCCAAAAATGATTTCCTTTATTCACTAGACCAATGTTTTGTAAAAAAATCTACCAGAGCTTCCTTAAATTTAGTATTCTTCAATTCCTTTGCGAAATCTGACGGTCGCACCTGTTCAGGCCCCGAAATTGTGTAATCAATATTCGTCAAAGATTACATCAATCCTTTGGGTGGGATATTTTGATACCATTTGCAGAAATTTCTTTGAAATACTTCCGAATGTTTTGGGAACTTCTTTTATTGAATGAAGGATGAAAAATCCATCAATTAAAAATACATCTGTATTACGTGGTGGTTCTTGATCAATATTTGGTTCAAGGCATTTTACAAGTACAGATTTGTCAGTTTTACAGAAACCACCATCTAGATGACATAAAGCAAGAGGTACAGGAGATATTGGATACGCTAAACTTTTGAGAACATGAATTTGATGGTCCATTGAAATTCCCAACAAACGTCCGAATAAATCTCGCTGTAACTTAATCTCTTGCTGCTTACCTCCAATTTTTACAGATTTTTTCTTTAAAAGTAGACTTGAAAAGTTGTGTATCGGTTTTTTTTATGGCTTTTTCAAATCTTTTCGGATCAGATGTACATTCCGATATGATAGTTGTTCGTAGCTCTTCACCATTTTTTTTTTCGATATTTACGAGAAACTCTTCCACTTGAGATGACGCAGCTTTCCCGGAACCAATATTAAATAGTTGATCAGGTGATAAATCTGCGCTGAAGAGATTCACATATTGATCAAACGAGTTGATAAACTTTTCTTAATATTATGTGGCTGTAATTCTGCTGAAATATCTTGCTTCTTGGTAATTCCTAACTCTTCCAACACGTGTGTAATTATACTTGAGCGGATGTCGTGACTTCTCGCCCACCGTTGACGAGCTAAAATCAAGTGAGTGAGATGTGTGATACCAGTAAGTGTTCTCGTACCATCTGCGTTAATGGTCTGCTCTAATGTAAGATCAATAGGCTGCCTTGAAAACGGCTTATTGGTACGCTTGATTCCAAAAAAATCGGAAGTCTTGTTCTAAGCCAGGATGAGTAGTAGGAACTTTGATTAAATTGTAATGGTATTGGACTGTCCATTTTGCATAATTTTGATGGTTAAGTACAAAAAATAAATTGGTTACTTTTGGTAAAGTGTCAAGATATAACTGGAAGTCACCAACACGAATGCTCCTACTTAGTTGTAAATAATGATGAACGAGTTTGACATAAATCATATAAAATTGAGCTGTCTTACCATGTTCACCATTTAATGTTTGTTGCTCGTAAATAGGATAATCATTGCAGAGTTCCTTCAAGCTTTCATTGTGAATAAAAAATGAAGATTTTTGACAATTCTGTAACCGTTCAATCTCTTCTATAATTTCTTCAGAAATTTCAATATTTTCATGTGTGAGAAAAGATCTAAAATGCATTATTTGTAGTTCTAAAGCCATTATTGGGTGTAATCTTTTACAACGATTGAAATGTTTGCCCTCAATAAAACTTGAAACGGATCCACTAGCAAGCATTTCGCTTTCAACCATAAATTGTTGATAAACCACAATCATTAATAACTTTTCCGATCGCCTTAAAATATGACATCATAATGTGAAAAGCACCCAAGTGTATAAATAATTTTTGGAAGGTGTTACCTTCTGTAGCTTGGATTTGCAGTGCAATCTTTGCAATAGCTAAATCGTAAGTCACTTGCATGTACTCTTGATTTAGCTCTTGCAAGGCTTTCATGCATTGCTGCATAGTTGCCAAAACTACTGCATTGCTTGTTGGTGAGTGATTAATCGGAGTCAAATATGAAATCAATTGTTGTGGAGAATCATCAGTCACTATTTTACTGTTAAAACCAGTCCACATAGGGGTATTTAACAATCCCAAAGCATGACTTAGCATCCAAATTGTGTCAATTCGATCGTAAAGACTCTTATGTACGATTATATTAACCTCTTCCTCACTTTCAGTTTGAATATTACTAGTTTTTTTGAGTTTTTTAGCACACTGTGGTAACTCAAAGTCGATTGACTCAAAAGATCGTCTTCTAGATCTGTTATGTTTACTACCTTCAGTATCTTCTTCTTCTTCTACATTGTCGTCTTTGGGGTCAATATTTTGATACATTATTCCAACTGTATCATGGAGAGTGTCTTTTCTAGTCTTGGTATCAACAAATTGGTCATAATTGTCAAATGCCATACCAGATACAAGATTTTCTTCTTTATTAATTACCTCTGGACATATGTCGGTACGTGAAACTGATGAAAACGTTGCTTTTGTTTCTAGCTCCTCGACAGCGCTGTAACTTATACAATGACCGTAACGATTTATTATATCGATAACCTTACGACTGCTTGTAATACTTTTTAATGTCATGCCTAAGCAGGTGTGTTTAGAGGTCTTAATGTTACCATTGTGAGTCATATATATTATGTCCTGTGACAGAGATTTGACGTGATGTTGAAAACTGTCGCAATTCCGCCGTTTACGACTGTAACCTCCAAGAATTGATGAAAAAAATTCGGAAATCATGGGTGGTGTTGAACATTCACCTTTTATTAGCCGTTGACTGGTTAAATTATCAGATAATTTTTTTCTTTTTATGCCCAAAATTTCCGCTCGTAAAATGGCAGCAGCTTCTTGTAAAATATCTTGGTCTTTGAAGTGCGCAAATAATGAGACATCAATAATTGAAATACCTTTTGGGGCAACAACTTTTTTATTGTTCGATATTAAAATTTGGATTTTACCCGTAAATTTCTTGTGAATCTTTTCTTCCAAATAGTGTGTGGTAAATATTGATGTTGCGTCTGAGCCTTCACTTAAATCTTTGAACATTTCAAGATACTCTTTATGTAAATAACTTAGAAAATAACATCGTCCTCGATTGATGACATTCTCTTCAATTAAATGACAGATTTCTTTATAAACAGTTTCATGTACCTCCCGGGAGATGTGCCATGAAGTACGGACAGGACTTTTCACGAGTGATCTTTTTTGATTCCTAAAATTTTGCCGACAACCATCGTGATAGTATACTACAGGAGAGAGAACACTTTGTATTTTAGTTAAAGTTTCATTATAAATTTCAGTATCTGGCTTAAAGTTTAGTAGAACACTTTTTTCAAATTGATCCTTCCCTGAAGTGCGTAATGGCTCAATTTTGGACCGATATTGTTTCTTTTTTTTATTACAAAAAAACACAAATTTAAGTTTGCTGAAGCTACAGTATCGGAAGTTTGAACAGTCGATGATTTTCCTGAAACTTCAGATGGTCCTTCCTCCAACGGCTGTTCAGCTTCAGCATCAATTTCTTTTGTCTTAGGAAGGTTCACATCTTTTACCAGGGAATAATCATCTACAATTGTATCCTCAATCATTGAGCTATCAGCTGACGTAGATGGTTGCTCTATTGCAGACGAAAACGCACTGGGCTGTGGCGGAACCTTTTTTGTAACATCTGTCGATAAAAACTGTCTTTTCAATGCTGTGAATGTCTTATAACAACTACTATGATATGCTGAATCATAAATTTCGTCCGGTAAAATAGTATCTTTATATTTTAATTTATGAAATTTTCGTAACCTCAAAATCTTTTTACATTTTGACATAGTCTCTTCTGAGAAAAGCAGTAATTTATCAGTTTTTACCGTGTCACAAAAAGCATACTTCAGCTCTTTTTTTTCACTCGACATAATGTCAGATAAATTAAATAAATAATAAACTTTAATACATTTAAAAAACTTTAACTTTAATAATTTCACGAAACACGAGGTATCTGTATTTAGGTTCACAAATATACTGAAAACATCTGGCAAAAACCGTTAGGGTGGGAATAAAACTTGGCCCTCTCAGGTATAAAATCTGAACTATTCGAATGCTAGTAACTTTACAAGAAAATACTATAGGCTAGAATGAGTACAATAGTAATCCATAGGGGAAAAACGAAGGATAGCTACAGACAGTCTATGCATACATCTAACCGGATAGTAGTTAAGATTTTGTTGTCTGCTGAAGTGTGTACTCAATAAAGACGTCTGCCGTGATTAATACGAGTTTATAAGACCCTAATAAATATAATATATCAATGGCAGATCTGGTCAATTACTTTCAAAATTTTAATTTTTTCAGCACTTTCAAAACTGTCTGCCGCAATGATAAACGTGCGATAATGGTCTGCCATTGTTGTTTTCCGATAATAATAATAATATATTTTCAAATTGCAAAACGGCAGACGTGGTCAAATACATTTAAAATTTGCCAAAAATTGTTACCTGTCTTACCTGGGCGTCCGCCGCGTCCGCCGCGTTGGGCTTAGTGACTCCCCATGTCATGTATAGTAGGTATAGGGGCCTCACTGTACAAAACCCTAGGTCTAGTCAAATGGCTCTTAGACTATATGTTATATTGCATATTTCAATTTCATTAATTTGAAACTAGATTATTAATATACTTTTTTCGTACCTTTTTTTTTAACATAGCGGTTTAATACCCATGCCAAAGACATGAGAGAGACGTAATTGACAATCTCTCAAAGAAACTAACAACTGATGCCCCTTGCTTAATAAAGTCCCAGATTGATCACTGGGCACTGTCACATACACTGTCACATGAGGAAAAATTTATAATAGTTTCACAACATACAGATTATATGGTGAAGAAGAAGAAACCTCTATGCATATCCTAGAGGGGGGTTGGAAGGATGAGACTCATGTAATCAAGAATGGGGAGCACTATAAGCCAAGATACTACTGTACACAAACAAACACAATCGCTTACCCCATCTACAACCAACCAACCAACTGGTTAATTATCCACCAAGTAATGTCAGTACTTTTAAACGAAAAATTAAGAATTTTAAGTGCAATTCAAAAATAAATAACTAGCCACGTTAAACAAAGAAGATGGCTTAAATAAAATAGCATTAGAGATCTACAACGTTACCGGCCGAGACAATCTGAAAAAAGTTTTGAAGATGCTGATTGAGACCTTTTCCATAACTATCAATATTATTGAAAGCAGTGCGACTAGTCAGTAGTTATTGGGCAAGGTCTTCTTACCCTTTTTGGGTATCGCTTCAATTATAGCGCATTTCCAGTAGGACGGAAATATTCCTTGCCCATAGGGAAGTCTACATTCCATCAGTTCCAGAAGCTTCTTGGTATTTAGCTTCAATAAAACACGTTTAATGGTATGCTGTCTAAAAAAAAGGGAAAGAAAGAGAAGGAATAGCAAAAATAAAGACTAAACTAATACAAATTTAATAAAGATTGAAGATCATTATCCAGTTTAATAAAAAAAAACTTAAACAAAGAGGCGAAAATAAATAAGATGATTTTCTCTAATGACAGCGATAGACCCAAACTCAAAATTTATATACTTGGGATTTTTGTACGAATGATTTACAACACCATAGGGTTTTCTAGTGTTTCAAATTTCGTCATATCGTCAACTAAATTTTATAACAAGTCCAGTCAGCGTAAAAATTGCTTCACTAGAACTTCGGTTGTCACTAGCTTAAAATAACCGGTCAAGTGCAAGTTGAAACTGATGATCTTGAATTTTTTTTTTAATATACCAGATAAATTATTAAAGGTAATGCACTCGTGATAATTTTAGTTCAATCTACACCCCGTGAAGAATATTCCAGAATTTTTTCAAAATTTTTTGATCAGTACTTTTCGAGATAAGGTGGGACGACAGCGATTTTTCGCGATTTTTTAAAAATAACACAAAGAAAAGTGTGCGCGAGTATTACATTATATATATTTTTTACTCGTATTTTCACAAGCTTTCATTTGACACCACACTTGTTGACCTAAAAAAATTTCTTTTTTCACTTCCGATTTCACCCCCCAAAACTATCCCCTCGAAATTTAACTTTCAAAACTACACGGCTCTATTGAGGCCATCAATTCATATTTTATTACTAAATTTCAACTTTCTGTGACAAATAGTTTCGGAGAAAATCGGGTGTGGCAGACAGACGGACAGACAGACAGACACCGAACTGATCTTATAAGTATTCTGTACGGAATTTTTCGCAACGTATATCAGCATTGCGACGTAACTGCAGATAGTCATTAAAAGAATAAAAACTTACAGCTTTAAAACTATATTACGTCCATTCCTATGATACAGTAACTTAAAAGCGATTACTCTTTTCACTTACTGGTAGATTTGCTTAGGATTGGGTTACAATTTTAATTTTTAAGCCAGTATAACCGAAATTTTATGAGTGAAAATTCAGTTTGTTGCTGCTTTGTATCATTATGAAATTAAATCAAATATTTTTTATATCCTAATTTTTAACAACCTAATATACTATTAACTCTATTATAACTCTATTTAAGTTCGATACTATTAAGAGTTTTATTATTCCATTATTTTGAAATTAATTTAACCACATTTAAATTAATTTATGTTATTACTAAAATTGCCTTATCCTTTTGTCCGGGTGGCGGAAAATTGATATTTTATACTGGGTTAGATTAATTAAAAAAAAAATTTATACCAAGGGCTAACTAAATTGAATATCTCTCAAAAATAATACATTGAACCAAATAATTTACTACTTTGGTTCGATTATGTTTTTTTTTTAATTAGACAGTATCAAGTGTCCAACATTGTACTGGAGACTCCTTGCTACCATAATGTCTGAAAATTGTTTTTTTAAAGAATTTTTTAGGAACAACTTACATTAACGTCAGAAAGTATTTGCCCACCTAGAAATTTCAATGTAACTGCCAAAATTTAATACTTAATTAAACCCTTTTATTGTATTAGGTAAATTTAATTGTTCTTAACAAGTGTCCATCATAAAATTGTTTAAATAAGCCTTTTTGGTGAAATCACAAATTAAAAACCAATTAGAACAAATTTCCAAGTTTTGCATGATGATCGTTTTGAGGCGATTTCTGAGAATTCCAGTTGAAGTAAGAACTCATTTCAAGTTTCTAGGGATTATGGAAATTCCTAATGACATTTTATGATAAAAATTATGCTATAAATACTACTTCCCTTTTGGAAATTAACCTTCGCAAACAGTACTTTGTCATTGATACAGGCTCAATTGTTTTGTGAAATTGCCAAAAACGAAAGAGGTTTCCGTTGAAAATCGGGCTCTGATAATTACGAGACATCAAACTGGTCACTAGAGTCGATAAATCGCGAGTGATATGCGGATGCCAAGGAGAACGGTATACTACATCGTAAAAAATTTTTCTGCGGGACATGGAATTCCCAACCAAAAACGTTCAGGAAGGCCTCGAAAAACCACTTCCGCTGAAGATAGAGCTATAACAATGTCGAGCAGACGTAATCGCCACCTAACCGCGCCAGAAATCACGGCTCAAGTACACCTGGAGCGGCTCATCCCCATCAGCGTGACAGCAGAAGGTGGACTACACGGGAGGGTTGCAGTGAGGAAACCACTTCTTAAGCAAGTAAATAAATGTAAACGATTAGAATGGGTCCAAGAACATGAAAATTGGACATCGGAACAATGGAATTCTGTCCTTTGGAGCGACGAATCTAAATTCAAAATTTTCTGTTCAAATCGACGAGTTTACGTGCGGCGGTCGGCTGGGGAGGGGATGTTGGAAGTCAGTTGCCTACAGTAAAACATGGTGGAGGTTCAGTAATGGTTTGGGGTTGTTTTTTTTTCAACTATAAAGTTGGAAAAATCTTTAGGCTAGAAGGAGTCATGCGAAAAGAACACTATCAAGAAATTTTGCTAACTCAAATGCTTCCTTCTGGCGGAGATATTTTTGAGGGACAATTTATTTTTCAGCATGACAACGAATCTACACATTCTGCTAAACAAATTAGAGAACTTTTGGACTAATGGAAATCCGATGACGTCCTGGAAGGGAAGACTTGGCCTCCCCAATCACCCGTCTTGAACCCCATCGAATCGTTGTGGGACCATTTGGACAGGTATGTTCGAAAACTCAATCCAACATGAGAAAATCACTTGTAGGAACTTTTACAAGCAGAATGGGTTAAAATAACTGAAGAAACTCTGAAGAAACTACTGGACAGAAAGCCGAAACTCTGTAAAGCGGTAATTAAAAACAAAAGAGGTCACATACATGAGAAAAATCCTGGAAAAATATTTGTTTGATTTTCTAGACTATAAATAATGTGAAAATAAATAATAATTCATTAAAATTAAATATATATATATATATATATATATATATATATATATATATATATATATATAATCTGGGTTTTTGTTGTCTTGGGACTGAAATAACTAGGTGGACAAATACTTTCTGACGGTAGACAATTTATCTGTTTCTGATGTATCAGAATGTGAATTATATATTGATAGAGAGCTAGGTAATAAGGAATTATTGACATACAGTTGTTGAGGAAGATGATTGTACGAATTAGCATTTAGGTTTTTATTAGAATGGGTTGGCTTTCTGTATATAGAATATGTTAAGGTGTCATTAATTGTCCCTTATACTATACATGGAGAAAGAAAAGAATACTTTCTAAGTGAGTACCCAATATAAAACTTAAGATATTTAGATCTTACGTCTACAACTTTTTATTTATCATGTTGTCTTAGCAATCTCAATTCTTCGAATAATTTTTTTGTTAATAGTATCCCCACTTCTAATAATTCTGTAATTACTAATCTATATTGTTAAAAGCCAGCTTAATTTCATTTCGGTTATTCGGTTGAGGAAATTATAGCACAAATTAAATCTAATTCCAAGGAAGTTGATGTCAATGACATAAATCTTTAGTAACAACATAACCTTTATCTCACCCAACTTATTTTTTAAATCATTATTTAACTAAAAATAAATTTCCTGTATGATGGAAAATATCTGCTGTCATCCCGGTTCAAGGATAAGCAATCTTTCTGGGAAGTTTCATTTTCGACCTAATAAGCATTCTTTGCACAATGTCTAAAATTTTAAACTGTATTATTTTTAACCAGATTAGTTAACTGTTTTACGGAAGTAATATTTTACAATCAACGTAATCTAGATTTCGTACCGATTCCTGTCTCACATTACTTCGCTACTATACAGCATTTGACGCTCATTCATTCAATTTTATTTAAAAAAATCTTAGTACGAACATAAATGCATGTGAAAGCTATCTTAACGTCAGAGTGCGGAGAGTAATTAGACCTTCAACGAATCCATCCACTATTAAAGAAGTGCACCAAGGTGGTGTATTAGGACCCCTTCTGTTCTCTTTATATACCGCCGATTCTTCTCAACATTTTCACTATAGCCATTACTAGCTTTCTAGTTTAAAATATTATTCCCAGCTTTTGAGAAGCTTTGCTAAGCATGCAATATGTTCAGGCCAAGTCATATTTGCTCCCAAATTAACACCCAGCAGATTAAGTGACAATGTTAGAGGAATGGATTGTCCTGCCTAACTATGTCGGGTGCAGCAACGTTCCCTTTTTTAGGAAAAAACGGCCGCTTGGTTCCTCGTAGCGTTAAATTCTACTTGATTACTGACACCTCAAGACAGAATTTCTTCCAGATCTTTGTTAAATTGAACGGGTTGTTGCTGTCTGTGGATATTTGCTGATTTTCGAACATTCAAAGTGAATGAAGAAATAAGAGTACTGTCATCTACAAAGATGTACATTGGATTCCTGGTTCTTTCCAGCAGATCGTTAGTGTAGATGAAAAAGAGAGTAGAAGAGAGTATGGAGCTTTGGGGCACACTGCCGTTGATAGTAAAGGTATTATAAAAAAATCCGTTGACTGCCGCTTATAAAGAACGCTTTCTGAGTAAACATAGGAGCCATAAGCGAAAACTTTTAGACGTGCCATAAGAGCATAGTTTAAATCATGCCAAACACGGCGAATGCCTTGGATATATCAACCCCTCGAGATTCTTCAAAATATTCAGTTGTTTTGTTTCAAACAAGGGTACATAAGTTAGAAAATTTCCTATTGATTTTTGCTCGAGCAAGCCATATTGATGGTCGCTAATAATATTAGATTATTCAAGACATTTTAGAAGATGCTAATTGAAGCCTTTTCAATAACTTTCGATCTTACTGAAAACAGTGCGACTGGTCGGCAGTTGTTTGGCAAAGTCTTCTTGCCTTTTTCCTTTTGTCCGAGTGACGGCATTAAAAATATTAATTTTACAGCTTTAAAACTGTATTACGTCCATTCCCATGATAGTGTAATTTAAAAGCTATTACTTTTTTACTTACTGGTAAATTTGCTTAAGATTATGTTACTAATTCAATTTTTAAGCCAGTATAACAGCTATTAAGAAAATTGGTGGTAATAGAAGGACCTTTTTTGAGTATAGAAAATTCTGTTTAGTAAAATTTTGTATCATTATGAAATTAAGTTAAATATTTTTGATATACTCCTAATTTTTAACAACCTAATATACTATTACCTCTATAATAACTCTATTTCAGTTCGGTAATATTAAAAGTTTTATTATTCCGTTATTTTGAGATTAATTTAACCACATTCAAATTACTTTATTACTAAAATTGCTTTATCCTTTTGTCCGGGTGGCGGAAAATTGATATTTTATCCTGGGTTAAATTAACTTCGAAAAAAATTAATACCGAAGGCTAACTAAATGGAATAACTCTCAAAAATATTACATGGAACGGAAGCTTTTACTACTTTGGTTAGATTTTTTTTGATTAGACAACATTTCGCCTCCAATTGCATGGTACTGGAGACTCTTTGCTACCATCTTGTCTGAAAATTGTTTTTTAATGATTTTTTTAGGAACAATTAATATCGTTATTACCGTGTAACGTGTAACGTGTTAACTTGCCCGCACTTTGTGGCGTCATTTTTTGTACCCTGTGAAAAGTTGTTTGTCCCACGCTTGAGCGCAATTTTCTTGCAGCCCCTCTTTAATTTCTGAGAAGGAATTGAGTGAATAATGATTTTAAAAGAACTAAAGAAATTAAACAAACACTAGCTCAGTTTTCCTTGGTAGAGAAATATGGGTAAGAGATAATTGTTTTGGAATTATTTTTTTATGGTTAAAAACTTTAGTTGTACAATTTTTTTTGGGCACCATTCATTTTAAAATAGAAAGGATCTAACTTCAGCTAAAAAAATGAAAAAACACTGAAGTGTTATACAGTTGTTACTAAAAAGAATTAGTCTAGTACAACCCTTCTTATCCTGAAAAGAAAGATAGGTGTACAGTGAAACACTAGCTTTAATCAACAAAAAGAAAATTTATTCATGATTTTAAAATAAAAGTTCCAACCCTTGCAGTTTTAAGAATTACAAAAATTCTAGCCTAAACAGTAGTTATTAAAAGTAGAGTTCCTAAATCAGTCATTTTACTTCTAAAACTTTTACTACACCCGAAATCGAAGAGTCGTGATATTCACTTCACGATTTATCAGTTCAAATTGCTGTTAAAACACTTATTTGCGGGAAATAGATCTACTGATGTATGTTCTGGTGACTTACGGTTTTCCTACGGGCTTCTTGGCCTTAAATTGAACACAAAACCGATTTCACACATTCCATCACTTATTTTCCAGTATGACTTCACGATGAGAAGAGCCTACTTCGGCTACTCCATGTAGAAAAAACACACTAAGCCCACTACGGCTTTACGTTAAAAAACTAGTGCTTAATTTGGCTCTCGTAAATATTGTCAGAAGCCTCTACTGCGGCTTGATGGGCAAAGCCTGGCTGCGGCTTGATGAGAATAAGCCTTCTCGGCGGCTCGATGGAAAAAAAGCCATCACGGCGGCTTGATGGTACTAAGCCTCTACTGCGGCTCGGTGGAAATAAGCCTTCACGGCGGCTTGGTGGAAGTAAGCCTAGATCCGCGCTCTCCGGACCCTTAAATAAGCCGTGAGAACTCTGTCTCTAAAATGGCCGATTTCCGGGAAACAAACATTCCACCAATCCCGGCGTACTATGAATTCGATAGATTCGGTCGAAAAACCCGCACTGCACCTGTACCATGAGCGGCTAGACGTTCCAGTGTAATACACTGCTCGATACAAAGATGAAAAGAAGTACAATATAAAGCGAAAAATCAGAAACATTACATACTCTTAAAATCTAGGAAAAAATGAATGTTACAAGCGGGGGTAAATTTATCTGTTTCTGATGAATCAAGATGTCAATTACACATTGAGGGAGTGCTAAGTAATAAGGAATTAATGATATATAGTTATTGAGCGATGGCGAGAGACGACTTCCAGAGGATTGCAGGAACGAACTGGATACAAGTTGCAATTAATAGAAGGGCATGGAAAGTTTTGGAAGAGGCCTACACAGGCTGAGAAAGAAGAAGAAGAAAGAGAATCGTGGAGAAAGATAATAGTGCAAGTTAGCATTTAGGTTTTTATTTGAATGGGTTGGCTTTCTGTATATCAAATGTGTTACGGTGTCATTAATTGTCCCTTGTACTGTACATTGAGAAAAAAAAGAGTACTTTCTGAGTTAGTACCCGATATAGTACTTAAGATATTTAGATCTTCATTATATAACTCAGAATTTACCTCGGAGATCAGGCTAGAATTACAATAAAAGAAAAATATTTAATAGTTCAACGACTAATTTGTACCACGAAAGTAAATAGACAAACCAGTAGGTCAAATTTCTGATTGTACAAATATTACTACCAAAATAAAATTCATACTCTTAAATCTTCTTTTACAAAGAACCACTTATGTGGTTTTATCCGTAACAAAAATTGATATTAGTTACTTATTTAATAGAAAAATTTGTTGAGTTGTTGGTGACATTACTTGATTACTTAAATGTTACTATCAGTAAACTTATACTTACGAATTTGGAGTTTGTTGTGATTAAAAACTGAAATTTACCAATTACTCTACGTAGGGCTAACAGCAGGTAATATATTTAATACTGGCGAGGCCCTCAGCGCAGTAGGTAGAGTAACTCACTGTTGTCATGAGGGTCGGCGATTCCAGTCCACCTGTTTGCTTGGGTGTTGTGTTTGTCTTAGGTTAAATTAGGTTTAAGGTTTATGTTGGATTGCTTTATAAATAAATTAACTCATGGCTAAAGGAGACTTTTCTTAAAGCCAAAAAAAATTTAAAAAAATATTGAATACTGAACTTATCCACAAAAAAGACAATATAACTTAAATGATAAATACAGCTAAATAATAAATTCTATGCTCTAAAACTCATACTCTAAATTTTATCTCTAAAACTTATTTTTGGATCACTAAATCGTTTTGGTAGTAGGAGTTGTCGCACACAAAGCTGTACCAAGCCGCCGACTGGGTAGAACGGAAAATCCTACCAAAAGCTGATGTAGACACTAAAATAAAGGAACACACATAGTAGTCCTTTGGAAATAGCACGTAGTCTACGAATAACGACTTCTCATACTGAGGCAAGTCACTCACAAGTAGAAAAACCAATTTAATATCAACTATCTAAAAAAAGAACCCTCGAGTGCCCTTCTAACGCCCTTTTCGTATCAATAAGAAGACTTTAGATCGCCAATAAATGGCTGGCCCGGTATATTATCAAAACTACTAACTATATCGAAACCTGAAAATTTGGTTTTTACAAGTCGGCATGTTTACCCTTTAAAATTTCACCGAAAAACCATACTTAGTTACGGAAGAAGAGGCCTTCAAAATGTGTACATAACTCGCTCTAATTCACTCTAATTCGATGTTATATTTCACTCACTGTGAATCTCAAGGTAAAATGAGATCAGGCGAATCTTCGACAGCCGGTCCTTTACAACCAACTTATCAAAATATCCTACAAGGTAAATTCCCGATATTAATTTAGCCCTGAAATATCATTTGCGCACTAGCATGTTTTCTTGACCGTCAGACATTTGATATTTCCTTTTACTTGTAAATAAACCAATAGCATTCAATTTAAGACTTTGTCCAAGGAAACTAAACGTTCCCATCTAGTCATCAACTGGGAAACACAAGGGAAACTATAAAATAACTTCCTATATTTTTTTAAAAAGAATTATAAAATTATTCGACAAAAAAATGGGAGGTTATTTTTGCAGTAAACAAAACAGGTAAAATTAGTTTTCTTTAATTAAAAATTTAATATTCAAAACAAAATGGAAAATAAGTTGTTGCAATTTGTGCCTTATTTAAAGGACTAAAGTCAATTTAATATATAATTTACTTAAATGACATTTAATATATAATTTACTTAAATGACAATATATACAATATGCTTCACTGAAAGGTAATAATGAAAAAGATCGAATTTTCTCGATGGCCAAATCGGATCGTAACAGGTGGCCAAGTAACAAGTTCTCCAAAGTCTTCATGAAAATGTTCGCCATTACAGAAGATATAGGTGAATTCATGTATACTTCTAAAGTAACTCTTCAGGCGACAGACATGTTTTTACAAAATCATCCAAAGATGAGTCACACGCAAAATAATTTATGTACAATAATACTGCTGATTAGAATAACTCCAGGATAAAATCTTGTTGTTTTCAACCATCGTTTTTAACCAATGTTTTTAAGAAATGTTTGCGAATCAATTACGCTGATAATTGAGCGAAATAATAAACATATATATATATATATATATATATATATATATATATATATATATATATATATATATATATATATATTCTTAAAGTTTCCTTAGATCTTATAGACCTTATATAAAAAGAATATTGCCATAGTAAAAGTCGATCAAACTCTATCAGACTCATTCGAAATGAATAGATACATCTTATCTCCGTTGCTTTTTAACGCTCTGAATATGTTATGAGTAGAGTTCTGGAGGACTGGGAGAGAGGTATTTCTGTGGGAGACCGAAAAGTGATAAACCTGAGATATGCTGATGATACACTCATTATATCATCTAAAGACATCGAATTGAAATATATAATGAATAGATTAAATATAGTAAGCGTAATATGTCCTACTATTTAACAAGTATAAATATATAGAATAGAGAATAAAATTATGGTCATAGATCGAACCCCAATGAACATCAAGAAAATAGCAGGTTTTGAAGTAGTTGTTGAATTTATATACGACGAATCACCAATTACAAACAGAGAGGGTTGCGATAAGGAAGACTAAATATAGCTCGAAATGCAGTAACTAGACTGACCACTCAGCACTCAGGAATATCTGAAAATAACAAATTAAAACTTATTAACGCACTAGTATTTCCCATAGTTACCTTTACCTTAGAAACTTGGAATATAAATGTTATGGCTCGAAGAAAAATTGACACCTTTGAAACATGGGTATACAGAAGAATGTTGAAGATACCCTGGATATAGCACGGAATTAATGTCCTTCCGTTATAAACCAACTGAGTATAACGAATCGTCTATCCACCAAAATAAACCAATCATACTTGCGATACTTTGGGTATATCTCTAGAAGAAACGATCTAGAATAAGTTATAGTGGAGGGAAAAATCAATGGGAAATGCCCAAGAGGAAGATCTTCTAACCGATGGGCAGACCAGACCATTCATACCGCTCAGGACGGGATTAATGGAGGGGCACGACCCTTGCAATCGAAACATAACACCACTGAACTCTTACTAAAGTAACAAGATTGAGGAAAAGGAGGATATATATATATATATATATATATATATATATATATATATATATATATATATATATATATATATATATATATATACACATATATATATATATATATATATATATATATATATATATATATGCATATATATATATATATATATATATATATATATATATATATATATATATATATATATGAACAGAAGGGTAAGTGAGGATAGATATGTTGATTAAGTTTAAAAATCAGCCAATTGATTTTATGAATTTAATACTAGTTTTTTAAGTAAACTTTTTTTTTTCTAATTAGAGATTCGACTTGGGCAGTTGAGCGTGCAGTATAATGTGAACTATTCCACATTGAATTCTGAGGTAAAATATTTTGAGGTTAATTCAATAAGTTCTAGCCATAGTCCAGAAAATATTTTGACCATCAGTTAATTGCCTTCATCATCATTATCACTAGCTTATTCCATCCATAGTCGGATGTAAGCCTCCCTAAGTTGTCTCCAATGAGATTTGTTGTTTGCTTTTTACACCCAGCAATATCCTGCTAATCTTTTTATGTCGTCCGTCCATCTTGTCTATGGTCTACTTCTGCATCTTCTGTGTTCTCTAGGCCCCCATTCAACTATACGGCGTGTCCATCTGTTATCATTCGGCCTTGCGATATGCCCCGCCAAATTCCACCTTAATATACATATTCGTTGTATTACATGTTTTTTTTTTATGGGTCTAGCACACGTGCTGCAGGAAAGTCCCTAAAGCGCTACAGGAGCGACACGTGTGCGGAAAAAGCGATTCACGTTGTTCTTGAATCGCGGTAAATTGTACTCGGTGGGAAACACAGTCCTGGGTAAGCCATTACAAAGGGATGATATTCTCCATATAAAAGACTGCTTGAAAAGGGTTGTAAGAGGAGTAACAAGCTGAACTTCATACGGATGTGAAATATCAGCGCGTCGTGTACTTCTAACATGTATCGCTCTGGGAGGAATTAAGAGGGCTACATCCTTCGAACTCTCTCCATGAAAATACTTGTAGACTAGACTCAAGTCGCCAACCGTTCTTCGATGTTCCAGCGAATCAAGGCCGCCGGTCAGTTCTGGGTCTCCAATCAGACGAACAGAATCCAATAAATGCAGTGTATGTTTGGGAGCGGAGCCCCAAATATGAGAGCAGTATTCCATAGTTGGTCGAATTTGAGCTTTGTAAAGAATTAAGAGTTATTGTGGATTGTAAAGCTTTCTGGTTCGAAATAATATTCCCAACTTTTGAGAAGCTCTCCTTGCTATGCCTGCAACATGTTCATGCCAGGACATATTTGCTCCCAAATTAACGCCCAACAAATTGAGTGACGATGCTAGGGGAATGGACTGCCCCGAGATAACTATGTCGGGTTCAGCAACGTTAACTTTTTTGGAAAAAACTGTCGCCTGGGTTTTTGTAGCGTTAAATTCCACTTGGGTTGCGTTTGATATAAACTTTTATATAGTTCCTTGTATAAATTCTGCTGGAAGATTAAAAGATATGTATATAAGTATGAAATTATTATCAACTTATGATGAAGAAGAAGCATTATATATATATCTAAAGAACTGAAAACTTTAAATTTTATAAGAAAAAAATATCTAAAGATATGGAAATAAAATGTTGTCTCCAATGAGATTTGTTGTTTGTCACCCCAAGATAGAATTTTTTCCAGGTCTTTGTTAAGTTGAATGACTTCTTGCTGTCTGTGGCCTGACCAGCCGATGTCCGAGCGTTTAAAGTGAATGAAGAGATAAGCATACTGTCATCTGCAAAACTGTAGATTGGATTCCCGGGCTTTTCCAGCAGATCGTTAATGTAAATGAGAAAGAGATTAGGAGACAGTATGGAGCCTTGGGGCACACCGGCGTTAACAGTAAAGGTGTTAGAAAGAAATCCGTCGACTACCACTCGTAAAGAACGCTCTCTGAGGAAACATGAGAGCCACAAACAGAACTTTTCAGACATACCATAAGAGCGTAGGTTAGCCAACAGTCCATCGTGCCAAACACGGTCGAATGCCTTGGATATGTCAAGAGTAACCGCTAGAGATTCTCCGAAATATTCAGTTGTGTTGTTCCAGACATGTGTTACATAAGTCAGAAGATCTCCTGTTGATCTATGTTTACGAAAGCCATATTGGTGATAGCTAACAATGTTGAGTCCTTCAAGGTATTTAAGAAGATGCTGATTGACAGCCTTTTCTATAACTTTCGATATTATTGAAAGCAGTGCGACTGGTCGGTAGTTGTTTGGTAAGGTCTTCTTGCCTGTGGCACATTTCCAGCAGGAAGGAAATATTCCCTGGGGGGGGGGGGGGGGGGGGGGGGGGGTCCCTTCTGTAGGATAGGTTGAAAAGTCTACAGAAAACTGGTGTTAGTTCCCTTGCACAGTTTTTGAGAACTATGGCAGGTATTTCGTCAGCGTCAGAAGCTTTTTTGGTGTCTAGCTTCATTAAAATACGTTTTATGATACGCTGTCTGAAGACAATATCGGGCATCCTTGACAGCACTATGGGAATAGTAGGTGGTGTTTTTCCTTGGAAATTGGCAGCAGAATGTGAAACAAACAGTTCGGCCAACAAGTTTGCTTTCTCAACAGGTGTCGTTGCAATAGAACTATCTGGCCGTGTGAGTGGTGGTATGGTGGATTTGGTGAAATTTTGACTAACTGCCTTAGCGACTGACCAAAAGGACCTGGAATTATTGGGATAAGCGAGAAGTTTGTTTCTAATTCGCTGATTGGGTGCCTCCTTGGTTTCGTCGATAATTTCTTTGCATCTGTTTCGGGCACGAACAAAGGTGTTACGATTTTCACGCTATTGTCGGTAGGCAAGATGTTTAGAAGCAACAGCTTCTTTGCATTTTCGGTCAAACCAAGGCTTGCCGTTAGAAGGACATTTCTTCGAAAATGGAATGTAAACTTCCATACCAGCTAAGATAACATAGGAAACCTCCCTGGCGCAGTCAGATGGGTCGTCGAATCGAAAACAAACGTCTAACCAAGGGAAAGTTCGAAAATATTCCGTGAGATCTTCCCATTTAGCAGATTTGTAATGCCAAATCTTGCGCGGTTTAGGCGCCTCTCTGTCACTGACTGGTAGGACACTCGATGTCGAAAGCAGTTTATGGTCGGAAGAACCCAACGGCGGGTTTACGGTGACCTTGTAAATCTCCGGATTGGTGGTTAAAAACAGATCAAGAAGACTGGTGAACTCCGTGTTGGTTCGTCAATAAGCTGAGTTAAGCCACAACTGATTGAGAATGATTCAGCTTCACGACCTTGTTCGTCGGTATTATTTGAATATTTAAGCCAGTTGATGTTGTGGACATTAAAGTCGCGCAGGATGGCAATTTCGGCATTTGGATAGTTAATTTGTAAATGATCGATGGTGTCTGCAAGAGAAGCGAAAAGTGTTCTAAAGTTAGTATCACTTGGCGGTCGATAGAGGATGCAGATGAACATTGTGGTTTGTTGAGTCGTTATTTTTAACCACATAACATCAAAGTTAGGGGGCTCCAGAGCCTCTTCTCGTTGAGAGATGTCGCTTCTGACAAAAAGACAGATTCCAAAGTTACGCCTAAATCGGGAATGTATGACTTTTGATCTTCTTCGTATCCCGATGTTAGGAATACGATCTTGGAGTCTAATACTTTACATTCTCCTCTCCATTGCTCTTTGGGCTACCTAGACTTTATTCATTATACTTTTATTTAAAACCCACGCTTCATTGCTATATGTTAATACCGACAGTACATATTGATCGAATACTCTGGCCTTTATTTCATTTGAGTTGCCAATTTAAATGTAGAGTGTAGCCTTCCGAACGCAGATCAAGCTAACGAGACTCTTCCATCCAAGTCAGCCTTTAAATTATTTTTTGATATTTCGATTTTTTGTCCTAAATATATGAATGTTTGTACCTTTCCTATTCTTTCACCTTCTGTTAATAGTTCCTGGCTGTTATCTTCACTTTAATTGTTCAAATATTTGGTTTGGGTGAAGTTTATTTTTAGACGTATTTTTCGAGACTTGTTATTTAGTTCCATCAGCATCTCTTGTAATTCTTCTTTTGTGTTGGCGATCAGAGTTATATCATCTGCGAATCTTAAGTGATTTAATCGTTCACCGTCCATTAGTATTCCCTTATTTTCCCATTTTAGAGATATGAACATGTCTTCTATAGTCAAAGTGAACAGCTTTGGGGATATCAAGTCGCCTTGTCTAATTTCTCTTTTAATTTTGGTTTTATTTGTTTTTTTCTTCAAGTATTATTTGTGATGTGACATTTTATATATGTATTCAAGAAGAGTTGTATACCTTTCATCGACTCTGCAGTTACTTAAGGCATTAAGGACTGCTCATATCTCTACCGAATCAAATGCATTTTCGTAGTCAACCGTTACTATCCACAAGGTGAACTTATATTCATTTGCATTTTCCCTTAGTAATCTAATTGTTTGAAAATGGTCCAAAGTGCTGTATCTCCGTCTAAATCCAGCTTGTTCACGTGGTTGATAACTGTCTAATTTGTTCATTAATCTAGAGGTTATGATTCTGGTGAGGATTTTGTATAGTACCGATAACAGGCTGATGGGTCTGTAATTCTCTAATTTAAATTTGTTTCCCTTTTTAAATACGGGCACAATCAAGGCGTTTACCCAAGTTGTTGATATTTTACTTTCTATAGGGCACCCGATAAACAGAGCTTGAAGAGATTGTATTATCGATGTCCCTCCATACTCTGTCATTTCTATAGTTATTTCATCGTCCCCTGGTTCTTTATTGTTGTGCATATGTTATAGGGCGTTTATTATTTCATCCGTTGTTACATCGGGAATTTCTTCAGATCCCACATTTCTTACTATCACTCTATTTTCTTCTTCTTTCCCTTCTTTCCCTGGCGGTGGCAATATTTTCGTGTCATATAGTGTTTGATAATCTATCTCTGTAGCTTCCTTTATCTCTTTGATTTGTGCGATCTCATGGTTATCGTTATTTATAAGTTTTGTTATTTGATGTCTCCCTTCATTCATTTGCTTGTTTACGTGTTTCAAACTTTTCCCCGCTTTCAAAGTTTCTTCTATTTTTGAATTTCTGTACTAATTGACATCTTCTCTGATCATTTTCTTTATTTTTTGTCTATTTTTGCCAGTTCTAATCTGCAGTTTGTAGGATCATTTCTTAATAGTCACCTCTGTTTCATGAGATTTTGTGTATTTTTACTTAATTTTTGTGCTTTTTCTTTTTTCGATGTTGCGACTTATTTTGTAGTGTCTGTTTGGTAGTTTATGTGTTTTATATGATTTCCCAGTGCTTGTCGATATTCATCTTTGTTTTGCATTATTATTCCTCTAGGTGTCTTTACCTTTGTATGCGTTATCAGTCTAAGTCTCTTCTGCTTCAGATTTATTCCTGTTTTGCTCTGAGCATCCGATGATCACTGCCAATGCTTATCGTGTTCAGCACTGTCGTGTCAATTATAATATTCTTGTCATTTGATAACACATAATCAATTTCGTTTCTTGTTATACCATCTGGCCTTTGCCATGTCCGTCGTCTATGTTCCCGCTTTTGGAAAAATGTGTTCATAACGTACAAGTTATTTTCGTTTGCAAAATTAGATAACATTTTTCCTATGCTGTTCCTCGTACCCAAACTAATTGCCTTGCAGATAAGTTAGTTATTATATCGTGCATACACAGATTTACAAGTTTCTTGTTCTTCAACAAATATCCAAACTTCCTTTGTTGCTTCAAAATAAGCTAAGTATATTTTTTCTTTTTCTTCGTTGCTGACCTGTTGAAAGGTTTCAAAAGTATCGCGTTCAAAAGTAAAAATATAAATATAGTTACAACAGTTAACCAGCCCTGTCATCGAAATTGCGATGTGTTTCTATTATCCTTGCCCAGATTTAAGCCATTTTTGTCCGTTTATAAACGAGAATGGTAATTATATACCAAAAAATCAAATTTTTAGATATATTTAAAGTAGCACTCTGGTTTCTACACGCGTGAATAAAGTACTGCTCAGAAAATTTTCTATAATTTTTCGCTTCCTATCTGATACACTCATTGTTCATTAGCGATCCGACAATGGACAAAACACATAATTATTGCCTAAATGTGGAACTCTTGCTCAGCCTCAGTACTTTAAAGCAAGTTACTACACGTCGTTGAACTAAAATAGGGCATCTACTTCAACTAGACTAGCGACAAGTACAAGCTTCAAGCAACTTATAGCAAGAACAACAAACTATACAAACGTTCTTTAAATAAAGGTCAGGGAAAATCCAATTTGAACGCAACAACATGGAATGGCCGAATGTTTGCCAACGGACATCATTTAAGTGACATATTATGATTGATATCATACATAACGTACACATAAGAGTATTTTAACAGGGTTAATACGCTTTTAATAATTGAGGATAGGATTTTCAGAAAAATAGAACAACTCCATATTTCTGATAAATTATAAGTGAAGGACTCATTGTGAGATCACAAGTAATTTTAAGACACCAAGCTTATAGCAAAGTCTAAAATTCAATACACTTTTTAATGTAAAATCTGTTCGTGTCATTTTTAAATTAAATTTTTTATGACAATATTGTAAAGCATAGGGCGTAACACGTTTGTGGTTAAAGTAAAATTGCGAAAAATAAAGCTTTAAAATCACTGTATGAAATTTAATATATATTTTTAGGATAGGGCATATTTTATTGGTTTATAATTTATATTTCGAAGAACGTATATATAGCATTATACCGTTGTTACCGCAATATTCAAGAAGTATATATATATATATATATATATATATATATATATATATATATATATATATATATATATATATATATATATAATCTCATTTGGCATTTTCAAGTGCTCCCGCTGCAGCTGCTACTCGACACTGTGATCTTGCTGTAGCTGCCGCCCGAAGCTAAATGAGAAACCGACTTGCAGTCTCCGTCTTTTATAAGTCGGTGTCTACGCAGATTGTAGGTGGGGTGGTCGGAAGTGTTCGTGCGAACATCGGTGTTTGCCGGCTGGGTGGTAATTACGGGTTCCGGCGCTATGCCGACTGTTGCCTTCTCGATGATTTGCTTATTCCTTGGTTTAGCTAATAGACTCTTCCATGTAGTGGAGATATTCAGCGCATCATCTCGCTTATTTAGCTATGCATTCGATTTCCAAGGCTTCTCTGTTTGTTTATTTTTGATACTTATTTTATATTCTTGGATCAGGGTGAAGATTCTTCTGTTTGTTTGTCCTATGTACAATTTGTGGCAGTCTCCGCATGGGATGCTGTAAACTCCATGGTTTTCCAGTTTTCTTTTGTCCTTGGGGTTACCCAGGATGTTTTGTGGTTTGTATGCTGCTCCTATGTTGTGTTTTCTTAGGCCTCTTCCAATCCTATCTGTAACTCCTTTCACATATGGTAACAGGACCATGCTTTGGTTGAGGTACCGTTCTTCTGTCGTTGTCTGTGGATGGCGCTGCCTTTCTAATGCTCTCCATATGGACTGGTCTTTGTATCCGTTTTGCTTGAGTGCCCTAGTAATTTGTGTAATTTCTTGCTGTCTCGTGTCTGGTTCGGTGACTCGGTATGATCTCAATACGAGGGTGTTCGCTACCTACTGGATTTGGGATGGATAGTGGTGTGAGCCAGCGTTTAAATATCTGTTGGTGTGAGTGGGCTTCCGGTAGACTGAGTATTGAAGTTGACCGCTGTTTTTTTTCCGAGTTATGAGCACATCAAGGAAAGGGAGGCTTTTTTCTTCTTCTGTATCCGGTGGTGAATTTTATTTAAATAGGTCAGAAAGTTATCTAATTCATTTCGTCCATGGGGCCAAATTATAAAGATGACATCACCATATCGTTTCCAGAGTTTGGGTTTGAGTGGTGAGTTTTTAAGGGCCTCTGTTTGAAAATACATCATATAGAGATTGGTCTATCTGTTTGTATTACCGGTGAAAGAGAAGATCCCAATGGCGCTCCATCTGTTGTTGTATATCTGACTGTTGAAGACAAAGTAGTGCCAGAATATCATTTTCCTCTAGTTGAATTTCTCTGATTATGTTCATGAGGTGTTCGGAGTTTTTGATGTACGAATCAGCACTTTCAGCGGTTGGTTGCGGCTACCGCGCTAACTATGGGTCTTAGGGGAAGGTTGGGCTTGTGTATCTTTGGTAGGCCATAGAAATAAATATATTATATATATATATATATATATATATATATATATATATATATATATATATATATATATATATATGTATATATATATGTATATATATATATATATATATATATATATATATATATATATATATATATATATATATAATAATATATATATATATATATATATATATATATATATATATATATGTATATATATACATATATTTATATATATATATATATATATATATATATATATATATATATATATACACGAACAGATTTTACATTAAAAAGTGTATTGAATTTTAGACTGTGCTATAAGCTTGGTGTCTAAAATTACTTGTGATCTCACAATGAGCCCCTCACATAAAATTTATCAGAAATATGGAGTTGTTTTATTTTTCTGAAAATCCTATCCTCAATTATTAAAAGCCTATTAACCCTGTTAAAATACTCTTATGTGTACGTTATGTATGATATCAATCATAATATGTCACTTAAATGAGTTGAGTTCAAACTAGATTTTCCCTGACCTTTATTTAAAGAACGTTTGTATAGTTTGTTGTTCTTGCTATAAGTTGCTTGAAGCTTGTACTTGTCGTTAGTCTAGATGAAGTAGATGCCCTATTTTAGTTCAACGACGTGTAGTGACATTTACGGCCGATGTCAGTATCTTACATTTTATCGTCATAAATTTGTAATACCATACTTAATTTAGTTTTATTAATACCGTTGATTTACTTACCTTCTTGTGTTGATATGTGTTTGAGAACAATAGTTTTTTACAAAAACCCAGGCGGCAGTTTTTTCTAAAAAAGTTAACGTTGCTGAACCCGACAGAGTTATGTCGGGGCACTCCATTCCTCTAGCATGGTCGCTCAATTTGTTGGGCGTTAGTTTGGGAGCAAATATGTCCTGGCATGAACATGTTGCAGGCATAGCAAGGAGAGCTTCTCAAAAGTTAGGAATATTATTTTGAACCAGAAAGCTTTACACCCCACAAAAACTGTTAATTCTTTACAAAGCTCAAATTCGACCAACTATGGAATACTGCTTCCACGTTTGGGGCTCCGCTCCCAAACATACACTGCATTTGTTGGATTCCGTTCAGAGAAGAGCGTTCCGTCTGATTGGAGACCCGGAATTGACCGGCGGCGTTGATTCGCTGGAACATCGAAGAACGGTTGGCGACTTGAGTCTGTTCTACAAGTATTTTCATGGAAAGTGTTCGAAGGGTGTAGCCCGCTTAATTCCTCCCAAAGCGGGGTGCATGTTAGAAATACACGTCGCGCTGGTGCTTCACATCCGTATGAGGTTCAGCTTGTTACTCCGCGTACAACGCTTTTTAAGCAGTCTTTTATATGGAGAACGTCATCCCTTTGGAATAATTTGCCCAGCGCTGTGTTTTCCACCGAGTACAATTTACAGCGATTCAAGAACAACATGAATCGCTTTTTCCGCACACATGCCGCTCCTGGAGCGCCTTAGGGACTTCCCTGCAGCACTTGTGCTAGACCCATAAAAAAAACACTCAAGAAATGCTTTAGTGCTGTTTAATAAAGTGTGAGAATATACATGTAATTTATTTTTTTAACACTGTATTACGGCTTGGCAATGGCTTCATAAGATTAGTTTTTCTACTAGCGGTAGTATATATCCAAAATTTGTTCTCGATTCAATTATTCTATGAGGAATACGTGCCACAATACATTATATGAAATATGGTTTGGGTTCTATTTCTAAACTTAATTTAAAATTTTAAATATTTCTTATGCATATTTGATTAAAATACGAATATGTTTTGGTTAAATTAAAACCCATGTTATTATACTAACAACAGTTTTTTTTGTTTTACTTACTTGAAAATCCCCTTAATTTATAAAGTATTTTTGATCAAAAGTTAGGTTACTTTAAGGAAGAAATCTACATCTAGCAACATTAATCACAGGTGTCTGAATGGGGTAATAAATGGGACTTTTACCAAATTCTCTACAGATATATATATATATATATATATATATATATATATATATATATATATATATATATATATATATATATATATATATATATATATATATATATATATATATATATATATATATATATATATATATATATATATATATATATATATATATATATATATATATATATATATATATATATCTGTAGAGAATTTGGTAAAAGTCCCATTTATTACCCCTTTCAGACACCTGTGATTAATGTTGCTAGATGTAGATTTCTTCCTTAAAGTAACCTAACTTTTGATCAAAAATACTTTTATAAATTAAGGGGATTTTCAAGTAAGTAAAACAAAAAAAACTGTTGTTAGTATAATAACATGGGTTTT